>JANFAB010000002.1:1200000-1800000 GCA_024613165.1 Pisolithus albus | reverse complement strand
TAGTAAGGTGACCATCTGGACTTCACATCACACTCATCTAGTTCATGGCAGCCGGGACACTTAAACTTGACATCCAGATTGCAAAGGGTGGGATTGACCTCCATCAATCCAAGACAGCATTCATAAACCACTTGTGGGCAGGAATCACAGCAGAACAAGTACCTGCTGCCATCATGGCAAAGGTAACGATACTAATCATGTTAGTCCCTCACTGCAATGCAAGACATATTAGAACTTACATTATTGATTGGCCACACAAGGCTCTCCCAGGGAGCAGCTGATGAAATGGTATCACGAGCCAGAGAAGATGGGACTGTAGTCAGTGAACTCAGAGACGAAGTAGTTTCCACAGATGTGGCCCTAGTCATTTTCCTGCTGCCAGCTGTTGTTCTGGAGATGCCTTTGCTCGCTTTGCCAGAAGTACTAGCAGGTGGACCAAGTATAGGTCATACTCATGGAGCAATCCCTGATGTGGTTTTCTTTGTGGTCTGCTTCGTCTTAGCCATTTGTGCATTTGGAAATGAGAAATCATACTGGCACTGATGAGAAGTCTGGACACAAGTGGTACCAACAACTTTTTCCTTGCAAGGTTTCTCTGCCCCATAATTTGTGGGAATCATTTTGGACAAGTATGCGAACAATAATTACATTACATTACATTGCTTGCAAGGTTTATCCAACACCAATATTCATGGGAATGGAGTACTGGTGAATGCCATGTGTGTGGGAAGTGCAGGAAGAGTTCCTGTGCATAATGCTATGTACTTGTCATCATAGTACAGCAGTTCTTTCAGATGTCTATGTTCCTCACTATTACAGATCTGTATACGATCACTCTTTGTGAACGATGGGGCAAATGCCAAGTGTGTGGGAAAAGTTTCCACAGATGCCCTTGTGCAAGGCTATGTACTCACCATCACAGTACAATAGTCATTTCTCATATGTATGGATGACTCATGTGATGCCAATTACCCTATTTCAGCAGCAGCCATCTGGACGGTTTGCCATACATAGATCAGACAGCAGAGGCACCCACCCTTCTTGTTCATGGATCTTCTTTCCCAATTGTCCATCTATACATGGCACACTGATGTTGTGTGCACAGCACTTATATTCTAATGGACATGTAAGCATTTGTTACCTGACATCGGAAAGCACCCCAATTTTTGAGCATGTATAGATATGTGCTTCTATTCTTGGGACAGAGGGGTCCCCAGCATCAAGCGTGTCCGTCACATGCATCCCGCTGCACAGTATGCCCACATGTTGCAAGGTATGAGGGATCCCACCTCTTCTTTCTGCGCTAGAGTAGAGAGGTCCCTCCCCATGTCAAGGAATGGTTCGTCTCGTCAATCTCACAGCATGCAACCTAATGGAGTCTTGTTTAGGCCCCTGCATAATGACAGATATGTATGGACTGTGCCTAACAATCTGAAGAAAGTACATGTCCTTGTTCCAGTGAATATTCTCAGTTCTCACCCCAGTCTGCACACGCAGTTGTTCCTCGACCCTGATGCTGTGGTCGCACCATGCAAAAAGAAACAGAAACTGGTAAATGCTCCTCACCCACTCATGTTACATGTGCAAACTAACATTGGTGTAGTGAAAAAATTCCTATGAATGCTCTCAGGAATCATACAGTAAGTAGGTCTGCCATAGTGACCACACCAACCTCCTAACCTAATTAAATGAACACAGCAAACCAAATGTCATGACTGTGCCTGTATGATAGTGTAGTGAGACAAGTTTACTGTTCAAGAAAATGGGGAATCAGACAAGTAGTCAATGGGGTGAAGGGCAGGATCAGTTGAAATGGTGAGCTTCAAGGCATCAAATGCCTCCTGTTGGGGCTCTCCCCATTCAAATGGTGCATTCTTGCGATAGGGGTCGACCAGGGGCCGAGCCAGCTGCGAGTAGTTTGCAATCCAGATACGAACAGTACCGCAGAGGCCTAGGAACAACTGTACATCTTTGGGTGTAAGGAGTGTTGGCCAATTCACAATCTTCTTCACCTTGCCATCATCAGGGGAACAACCACGAGGATGGCATTCCTGGCCAAGAATAGTGACACGAGGTTGGCAGATCTGAGATTTAGGACCAGAAAATGTTCCACCGGCATGAGCAAATCAATGCATGATCTGATGTATGTCATTGGCATGTTCCCAACTGAAGGGCTGGATGCCAGAATTCTCAGCTAACGTTTTGGCATGGCCATTGGCATCTTCATAATGTGTAGCAGGGCCTTTGATAGGTAGATCGTGTTCCTTGGTGATCTTCACCTCTTATCTTCGCTTTCTCTCTTCTACATGGTCGCTTACTTACTACCATTTGATTCCCCTTTGAATTTGCTACTTACTACTTCTTTTCCCAGCCGTCTAGGCCTATTCCTAGTGTTGTGGCGCGTTAGCCACCCTTTGTTTACCCTTGTTTACCTTGAAGCGCACTTAGTGTAGCTAAGTCCAGTGCTGAGCCCTTTGGTTGCTCACACTGGACTCTAGGTACTGTGTACCCTCATATCTCTCTTCAATCTATGGTTGCTCACACTGGACTCTAGTCTGGTATTTTCCCAAGCTCCCTAGACCTATTAGAGTCGATAAGGCGACTTTTGGACGCCCCTACCCTTCTCTGTTGCTAACAGATTGTCAATGAAAACATTGGTGATGTGAGGGATTTTGTCCTGAAGAATGAATGCTGTGCAATTCTGGAATTCTGATGGCAAGTTGGTGTAGCCTTGAGGCATGGCAGTATGGTGTAGCAAGCCAAGTGGCATCAGGAATGAGGTAAGATCTCGGCTATCAGGGTGAAGTTGACATGCGTCGAAGCCAGAGAATAGATCAAACATGGTATAGCATTGCTGGCCAGCAAACAGCTCCACAAAGTTGTCCAGGATAGGAGGAACATCAGCGTCCTGAATCATAACCTTATTGAGAGGCTGCAGATCATGGACGATTCGGATCTTTCCATTCTTCTTCATAACACAAAACCATTTGAGTGATAGGAGGACTGAGCTGGTTCATAAAGTCCAGCTGCAATCTTATCCTGAAGAAGCTGTATGACTCAGTCTTGGATACCAGGGGGGATTGGAATGTTATGATATTCCCATGGCTCGTGGGGCAGGGGGATTATGTAAGGCGAGAAGTAATCAGATCTGAAGTTGCTGTGTACTGATTCATCAAAGGCAAGTGCACGCTTGTTTAGCTTCATTATGTGGCAAAAGAGTTTTTCCTCTTCTGGCCACAGGAAGTTGTTGGCATTTAATTTCATGGAGTACAGGCATTCCTTGGTAAGCTTCTTCGTGGGAATGAAAGTAGGGGGGTGAGGCGAGAGTGGAATAAGGGATTTAAGGGGGTCTTCTGGGAAATGGCCATGAACATGTGTGTCTTCTGGATAAACACCCAGAATGGGTTTGACCTTGCAATCAACACATTTATAAGGGCCATATACTGAGCATACATTGTTGATATCTGGGTTTTCTGTATCTGTAACAAGGGAGCGTCTAAAACATAACAAATCAAGGAAATCAGATAAGGAGAAAAAGATTTCTTGTGGCTTTTTGTTATTTTGAATAGATAATGAGTCTGCAGAAGTCAGGGGTCTGGAAGGCGAAGGAGAACACAAAAAATTACAGTAAAAAGATTTTTCGAAGCACTGAACTGAAGCGAGCATAGTAGGTGGTGGTACAGGAGTATGAGAGCGAAGAATTGTCTGTGGATTTAGGAGTTTAACAACTTCTCCGTCGAAGTGAGTAGCATAAGAAGTAAAAGGAAAAGCACATGAGGCATAGGAAATAAAAGGAGAAGCATAGGAAGCATATGATTCATAGGAAAAATCATAAGTAACATTGGAAAATTCAGAAAATAGACTCATGAGAAGACCAGGATGAAGTCTGAAAGTGAAAGGAGTCGGAATCAGGAATATGTGGGTAATGTTGGTGACTGGCACTGATAGGCAGTGTATGTGAGGGAGTAGAGGTGTGATTCGGGTAGGAAATTGGAGGATCAGGATCAGGAGGTGGATCATCGACCTGAAACAACAGTGAAGACTCGGATAGATCGGTGGCAGGCACTTCAAGATAGGCGAGCTTGGTAATGGGTGAAGGTGGAGGATTTGGGGCTTCAGCAGGCGGAATATTCATTTGCGAATGAGGGGAAGGAGGATGAAGAGGACCTTCATCTGTAGAGGACCACATATTCAACTGAGAGTGCAGGGATGGATTATCTGGAGGAGCTTCAGCTTCGGAGGACCACATATTCAACTGAGAATGTGAGGATAGAAGATCTTGTTCACCAGGAGGATCAGGGGATAGGATGGAGTCATTGGGAAGTGGACTCTGATCTGCAGGATCAGGGCAAGGATCAGGATAGAAGTGAGCATAAGTCAGGCCAGTAAAGTTGAGGCAATCATTCCAGGAAGCTCCAGGAAGGCACTGAACTAGATAGGTATGCAAGAGGATGAAGTCCTGATACTCATGGTCATTCTGGTCAATGCCCCTTGCACCAGCAAGGGCATAATTGGAGTCAAAGTAGAGTTGGAAGAAGTGGGGGTTCTGATGAGTGAATCTAGTGAGAATTGCCATGAGGGACTGACTTTCCTCCCTCCTAATTCGACAACGAAGGGCAGCAACAGTGGGATCATCATCCAAAACATTTGGCTCAGCAGCCTGTAGCTCTTCATGGAGTGCACAAAGAATATTCAAAGATGGCGGGCTTGGTGGTGGGGCAATAGTGATTGATGGTAGGGATAGGATGGAACTCTGGAAGTCCAGGAGCGCCATCTATGCCATCTGGAATCGAGTCTGGATACAGAAGAGTTGAATTGGGAGTCCCAGAAGGTGGCAAAGGTGATGCAAAAGTAATGGGCGATCCAGTAGCAGGAGATTGAGGAGATGCTTCATCTGCGAAGGTCCCAGAGTCTCCTTTGAAGCTAGTAGGCTGGAGAGTCACCATGAGGGCAGTAGCAGTCGGTTCAGCAGTCCCTTCAGTGACACAGAGCTCGAGGGATGATCTTTGTCTGATCCAAAGACTACAAAGGTACCAGAGCCTCTCTCAACGATGCTGACAGCATTCCCATGTGCCCAGGGGCATCCTAGAAGCAAATCAAAGGATTTTATCAGGGTTTCGACCTCATCCTGCTTCTGAGCCATGCTTCCCTCCCTCTCCAGTGTCTCCAAGTTTCTCCTGGCATCCTGGGGTGGTAGAAGTGGTCAAACACTCCCTCCCCTCGCATCATGCTGCTGTGGAGGGATATTCTCCTTCTCTGAAAGACTGGATATGGATCGAGGACCAAGGAGGTCAAGGTCATCTGCATCGAACCGATCTCGATGCAGCACCTCTTCTGCAGCTCTACAGACTTCGTCATAGGGGAAAGGTATGCTGACATCGAGGTTGGGGTCCTTCTGCTTCAGTCTACCCTCTACAGAGCTTCGAAACAAGGGAGAAAGTCCAGCCCAGAAGTAGTGATCATGTTTGTGTTCAGTGAGCTTTCCCTTGTGCTTCATCCAGCCTCCAACTCGAGTGAATTCTCAGTTATAGGCTCAGAAATCATGCAGGGAAATGATAGGCTGATTCCTGAATCGCAGTACAAGAGATTTGAGGTCCCTCTCAAAGAACCTTTTGTCGAAGATGTTGGCATCAAAGTAGTGAAGCAAACTGGCCTTCAATCTCTAGCCCAGTTGGGGGTATGGAAGTGAGGCATTCCTTCGATGATCTCTCTGACATGAGTATTACAGTACTATGGGAGGATTGAGGCAACCATATCCTGGTCCAAAGTGATGTTATGGAAGGCACAGATGCTCATAGTGGTTGAGGAAGGTTCGAACTCGAGAGCAGTTGCCCTGGAAGAGTTCTGGGGAAGATTTGGTTCCAAGAAGTGGCATAGTGAGTACAGAAGGAGCAGAATTAACAGTTGCAGCTGCCTGGGCTTGCACTGGCATAGGTGGGTTCGCAGTGGTCAAAGACATGGTGGGAGAGTTTGGGGATTACTTCAAGGGGGATTGGTGGTTGAAAAGGCGAGTTGCGATGAGGTGGAATGGATGGTCATTGGCGATGATGAAGATCTCAATAGGGCAGACAATGTAGGAGTTGTTTACAAAGAAAATGAGATGGATTTTGTTAGCAACAGAGAAGGGTAGGGGTGTCCAAAGGGCGCCTAATTGACTCTAATAGCTCTGGGGAGCTTGGGAAAATACCAGACTAGAGTTCAGTGTGAGCAACCATAGATTGAGTGGAGATATGAGGGTACACAGTACCTAGAGTCCAGTGTGAGCAACCAAAGGGCTCAGCACTGGACTTAGCTACACTAAGTGCGCTTCAAGGTAAACAAGGGTAAGCAAAGGGTGGCTAATGCGCCACAACACTAGGAATAGGCCTAGAAGGCTGGGAAAAGAAGTAGTAAGTAGCAAATTAAGAGGGGAATCAAATGGTAGTAAGTAAGAGACCATTTAGAAGACAGAAAGCAAAGATAAGAGGTGAAGATCACCATGAGGAACACTGGACTGGCAGCTACTCTCTAGTACCCTTTGGGGACCCTTTCGCCTCTGTGAACCCTCGGAGTGAGGCCCGAACTTGACAGCATGACAAAGAATATCACAAATCATTTGAAAAAAAATGAGTCATCAAGGAATGGATGAATAATGCAACAGAAAGGAGGATGAGTAAGTGCACTGGTCACTGCTGAATAAGGGGGTATGACTGCAAATGAGTCACTCTGACTCCTAGATCTGAGATCCAGATGCATTGGGGTGATTTGCTGCACATCTGAAAGAAGAACTGTGGGGACTTCTGCCAGGGGCCAATTTTGGGGGTCTCCAGGGTAGTCAGGGCTTAGGATTTTGCAACTTTCCCCCCTCTCTCCTCTCTGCAAAGCGACCTGTATTAGGTGCAACTAGTGTTCTGGAGGGCATGAGGAGGAGGAGGGGCCATCTTCTCCAATGAGGGCAGGGAGAACTGCCTCAAATTCATCATGAATGTGATCAGATAGTGTAGATGAGAGTAATTGGTACTGGAGCTGTCACAATTTTGGGAGAACAAAAGATGAGATTGAGAGATAGACATTGCAGGGGGCAGGAAGGAAAAATCTGTAATCCTTTTTGACTGGAGAGACCGAAACAACCACATAAGACCTTTCAAGCCTGATGACAGACTTGAGGTGACCACTTAAGAATGTCTTCCTCAATGTCAGACTGACAAGGAGAACATGCTGTCCCAAAGCGATAGGATGGGAGGTCATGGATGAGGGAGGGATGAACCAGGAGGCTTCGGGGCGAGAGCTAGTGGGGATTCCTGGCAAGTACTCATAGTTATTCTCCCTGGCAAAGGACATGAGCAAAGAGACAGTCGAGGAGGTGGCCATTACGATAAATATTGGCAAAATGGGTGTTCAATGGTAGAAATGATGCAGAAAATCATGGAGTGTGCGGATCGTTACCAAATTTGGTAGGCAGGATGGCGTGGTCGAGAGCTGTCTGTGAGCGTGGGAATGGTGTCGATATCTTTAAAATTGACAGAGATATTCAAAAAATCGGAATGCCATAAACTGGCACTCAAAAAGTTTTTTTGGGCACTCGAGCGGTTTCTTCCCTAATGTTAAGGATGGTTCTCATGCGATGGATGACTGCTGGCCATATCAGTCATCCTTCACATTAGGGCTAGGCTTCTCCATTCTTCATCATTCAGCTTCTGAGTCCATGCTCATGTCCATGCTCATGTCGCCAAACACTTTTGGTGCGTGACACCAGATTGTGCCAAATCCTGAAAAAATATTTGCATGGCTTGGGAATGGCACTTCAACCAACTCCATCAGATCTACCAGGACTACCAAGAATGCACAAGTCAAGCTCACATGGATGGCAGTGGGCCATCCTGCAGATCCAGGCAACATGAAAAGTTCATCGGAGGCTCTGCACCAACCTCATAGGTGCCAAGAAAGAAAATCACATGTTTGTTTCTCCCACTGCCATATTATGTACTCCCATCTTATTGAGATTTTACAGCTGTATCTTCATCGACTTCATGTGGCCAAACTTTATTCACAGCAGCATCCCTCAGCTATTCACAGCATTGAGGAACTAGGTGTGTCCAGTATGAGTTCTGATGATTCAGACCACGAGTCCAGCAGGGGTGCAGCAAGATATTGTTAGCAACAGAGAAGGCTAGAGGCATCCAAAGGTAGCCTAATTGACTCTAATGGCTCTAGGGAGCTTGGGGAAATACCAGACTAGAGTCCAGTGTGAGCAACCAAAGATTGAACAGAGATATGAGGGTACACAGTACCTAGAGTCCAGTGTGAGCAACCAAAGGGCTCAGCACTGGACTCAGCTACACTAAGTGCACTTCAAGGTAAACAAAGGTAAACAAAGAGTGGCTAATGTGCCACAACACTAGGAATAGGCCTAGAAGGCTGGGAAAAGAAGTAGTAAGTAGCAAATTAAGAGGGGAATCAAATGATAGTAAGTAAGAGCCCATGTAGAAGAGAGAAAGCGAAGATAAGAGGTGAAGATCACCAAGGAACAGATATACTATTGTTAGTAAAGACTGGCAATTGGGCGAAGTGATGTAACTGCTATGTCTGCTAGATGCACTGCATCTTCATTTGTGGTATCGCAACAACTGGAATGCTACTTCAGGCACCTGGCCCCACCTTCAGTGGATATCTCACAAGTCAAGTACTTGGGCTGCTGTGAAAGGTCTGCCGAGAAATTTTTATGCTCAAAGGTTCTTGGTGTCTCTCACTCAGGAAGCATTTGATGAGCTTCACTCAATCAAGGAGACACTCCTGATGGGAATTCTGGATGGTCTTAGAGAGTTTGTCCATTTCCCCATACCTCATTCCTTCTCTGAACTGGAAATCATACACTAGACTGGCCAAGCCCTATGATGTTTTTAACCAGAGGATTGTTAGCAGTCATGCAAACATTCCCAGCAGCACTGGCCAGGAAATGACTGTTGTGCAAGCTGATTGTGGAGATTGAGTACCATTGTAATGTGTAGAATCTGACATCATGACTGATTTTCTTGTGGACCATGAAATATGCCAGAGTTTTGTTGTGACTGACTAATGAGTACTTGATGTCCAGTGGGATTTGGACTTTGCAAAATCACAACATTGACTTGCTTGAACTGCTCATTTCTGCTTTGTGTATGGGATTGCATGGGATATGGATACTGAGTATGTTGGATTATGACAACCCCAATATACTGTCATTCTTTCTGTTGACACCAGCAATGTTGCCATAGGATTCATTCTTTTGCAGTACAACTCAGAAGGACACAAATGCCCTGCTTGCTACGGTTCACTCCCTATCAATGAATGAGAATCACACTACAACCAGCCTAAGCTTGAGCTTTATGGTCTTTTCAGAGTGCTATGACACTACCACCTCCATCTTTATGGCATTTGTCACCTATGGATTGAAGTTGATGCCAAGTATATCAACTTGGGGTATGCTCAATGACCCAGATCTTCAGCCCAATGCAATGATCAATCACTGGATTGAAGGTATACTCCTCTTTGACTTCAAGTTGATCCATGTACCTGCTATCAAGCACTGTGGTCCTGATGCACTCTCTTGTCATCAACCTACCAAGGAAGACTATGAGGAGGGTCATATTGATGAAGAAGAAGCCAACGATTGGTTAGAGAACGTTCTTTGCTGTGCAGAAACTCATCCCCTTCCTTACAATGCCATGATGCTCCCATCATTCCTTTCCAATGATACGACCCAAGATGCCCAGTTATGCCAAATCCTACACTTCCTTTGCACTGCCAAACTTCCATTTTCCATTCCAATATGTATTGAAAGCAATTCATTCGCAGATCCTTGCAGTACTTTCTCTGTGGAAGCCATCTCTTCAAATGTTGAGGTTCCTGTACCCCTGTCAAAGTTATCTTCGATCCAGATCTTCGTGCACAGATACTGAATCAAGCCCATGAAGAACTTGGTCACAGAGGTGTCTTTGGAGTCTTTCAGATGGTCAGAGAGAACTTCTATTGGCCTCAGATGTACAAGGATGTCGCCCATCACATTCACTTATGCCATGCATGCCAGATTCACAGCACTCATAAAACCAAAATCTGTCACATCCATGACATGTGCCTACTCCGGTACGAACTCCGGATATTATTATCTCTGTTCTAGACTCTCGGAACTCCATTCTATTCTCGTTCTTATCTTTTACTTCATATATAGGTTTCCAAATTTAGTAATAGTTTCCCTCACGTCGTTCTTAGTTGCCGTTCCAGCCTTTTATGACTAATCACTCTACTTACTGGTCACCCAGCGACTACCGGCTTAGCTTACTTATACCTTACTAATCTCTTCAGTCATCCGTACTGCGCTCCGGTAGTCGCTACGCCCCAGACATTGCTTTACAACGTTCTCCATAGTATAAAAGCCTTGTACATACGTCGTAGCACTTCAGTTCGAATATAAACTAAGATACTCTTTGATCTCACTCAACTCCAGTTGTATCTGGATCACTCCGACCTCTGGAACTTGGCAAGTAAAGGTATACTAGTTGTATACTAAACTCCGATAGTCCGGACTTCTGTCCCATTGTTAACCTCCAACCTTGGACCCTCTCGGAGACTGAAGGGAACCGGTCTTGACAAAATCCCCACTTCAGGTAACCCTTTTCTGTAAGCATTTAGGCTGAATAGTTTCTCCAAACTCTCCAGGCTAAATGCCTCCCAGACCAAGGTCATCCCAGGGACAACCACCCATTTCCCAGGGAAAAGCATGGTTCTAGTGCCCTGGGATGGACCATCTGTCATGGGATTTCCCACTTTCCCTGCCCTGGTGTATGCATTTAAATAAAGAGATTTGGGATGTCCCATGATTGCCTCAAGTGTCTGGGGTCTGTATATCAAATAGCACTGCTATATATTGGCATTGTAACTCTTTGTTCAGAGGATAATCCTATCACCATGATCAGACAATATCACTTCCTGATACACATGTGAGCATCAAAAAAAATTGTGGCAATAAATACCTTTTTTTATATCTGACCTTCAATGTGTTAGGATATGTCATGCTTAAGCAACATGACAACATGCTAGACCAGGTTGGTGGGTGCCATGCTGACAGAGTGTAGGCTCCTTGTAGACATGAACACAAACAACCAGTTGTACTGGAATGCAGAAGAGTAGCATGTGTATCACAAATCTCACAGTAGAGTTACCCACCATAGCTGAAAATGCTGGTGGTGGAAGTGGGAATTGATTTCACTACTAGAAATGACTGACATTCCATTCACCATCCTTCTTGATCATCAACCTTCATAGGGTGTGATATGTAATTTTTTTTTCAGTGCACTGAACAATAATCCACCCAACTTGATTAGAAGTCTCCATGCAATGACTGGACATCCCACCCATGCCTGTGATACTATGGAGGGACACCCTACCAGCACATCTAGACTGGTAAGTACTTGATGGGTAATGGGGATATCCCAGTAGCACATCTGGAGGCAGTGGGGATGTTTCCCAACAGCCTTATAGGCTATGGAGGAACATCCCAGTGGTGCATCTGGGGGTAATGGGGATGTCCCATGACAGCCTTACAGGCTATGGAGGGAAAGCCCAGTGGTGCATCTGGGGGTAAGAGGGATGTCCCATGACAGCCTCATAGGCTATGGAGGGACATCCCAGTGGCCCATCTGGAGGTAGCAGGGATGGCCCACGACAGCCTCATAGGCTATGGAGGGACAGCCCTGTTACTTGGTGATCTTCACCTCTTATCTTCGCTTTCTCTCTTCTACATGGCCTCTTACTTACTACCATTTGATTCCCCTCTAAATTTGCTACTTACTACTTCTTTTCCCAGCCTTCTAGGCCTATTCCTAGTGTTGTGGCGCATTAGCCACTCTTTGTTTACCTTTGTTTACCTTGAAGCGCACTTAGTGTAGCTAAGTCCAGTGCTGAGCCCTTTGGTTGCTCACACTGGACTGTGTACCCTCATATCTCTCTTCAATCTATGGTTGCTCACACTGGACTCTAGTCTGGTATTTTTCCAAGCTCCCTAGAGCTATTAGAGTCGATTAGGTGCCCTTTGGATGCCCCTACCCTTCTCTGTTGCTAACAAGCCCATGGCACCTTGGGAGGCAGCAGGGATGTCCCATGACAGCCTCATAGGCTATGGAGGGACATCCCAGTGGCACCTTTGGAGGCAGCAGGTATGTCCAACTGCCCAAGGTGCATATGGATCCCAGGGTATCTCATGTGTCATCTATGGCAGCCATATGACTCAGATATTCTATACCACATATTCTTACTTCAAATACATCAGATTGGTCACAGCTTATCACATATGATGCTGTCATCTACAGAGTCTTTTACTTGGATATGATGGGGGATCCAACCCCAATAGTTCATCATCCCATTCATCTCCCCAAGAGAATTCCCCCATTGATGCATCACTCTGCTGGTGATACTCATCTGCCAGGGCAAATTTTTCAACAACATATAACAACTCATCATCCAGCACTCTATCATCTTCCCCTTCCCCTTCTGATTCAATGCCATCCAATCTCTCTCCTGCATCTCCATCAACATACATGAAATGAGGAACCTGAGCTAGGCTATGCAGTTCCTGATCACTTGGACCCCAATCCTCCTCTGGAGTCCATGGATAGTCCCTAAGCTGCTTCTTCCACATGAGGCACAGACCTGCTAATGTTGATGCTCTGCAGTCAAGCTCATATGCAAGATCCTCATCTAGACTTCATGTTAGCTATGATATTTTACATGACAGGTATTCCTTACCTGCACCCCCCCTTATCCTCTGTATGGATCCCCACTCTTCAGAAAACCACAGTCCCAGGTTTCTTTTTTCCTGCAACAAATGCCTTTCCTCCTCCTCACAGCACCTCAACTCAAGGAGTGACCTGATCCCTGAGTGCACCTTTTCATCAACCAACCATAGGGGTAACAAACCATCTCCATCATCCCCCTGCCAGATGTCATCATCAACATCCAGTTTGAATAAAGAATCTCTTGGAATCAGGAGTGGTGCTATGGACCCTCTAGGAGCTTTCCCTTGTGGATGAGGCCTATCATTTGCAGACACAGGTTATTGTAGCTACATACTTGCAAGCTTTACTATACCTGGTTCTCATCACTTAACAGATGCTTCTGTGTGGTATTGCAGCCTTTGTTCTTCCACAAATGTCAAATGTGACATTATATTAAGAGGGATTTCTTACCACTGACTGTATGCCAATATGAACACTCCAATCTCTCAAGCTCAAACTTTCGTTGATGCAAATGATCCTGGATGCATTTCTTGATTGCTAAAGCATGCATTCAAAGCTAAGAAAGAGGGAACCATTCAGAATAACTTTTGATGTGGAAGTCAAGGTTGCACCAACTTGAAGGTAAGCACTATTCTGAACTTTAGCAAGGTCTGCATATCCATTCATCCCAAGAACAGTCCTCTGCCTCTACTATGCTTGCTTGGAACACATAATCTTTTTATGACACTCTGCTATTTGAATATTCAAGTTTGTCAGATGTCCTTCGAAACGAAGCTTGGAGATGAATTCCTTAAGGTGCCGAAGCTCACGGCAGATGGCTCGAACTGGGTCACTTACAAAGACCGACTTTTGTGGTCAGTTGAGGCATGAGGCCTCGGAGGGCACTTGGACGGCTCGGAGACAGAGCCTGAGGATCCAAAGTCACTCGATGGGCGAGGGGAGAGTTGGACCCCCACAACATCAGCTGAAAAGAAAGAGGTTGAGGCTTGGAAAGCTGAAATGAAGATGTGGCAAATGGGCGAGGCCGTCGTCAAGCAGCAGATCGCTGGTACCCTACCCAACACTCTATTCACACAGATAAAATGACTTAAAACAGCATACGAAATCTTCCAACATCTTGCGAGCAGTCAAGATACTTCAAAAGATGCAGAACCTGCGATGTCGAGAGCGCGAAGACGTGCACAAGCACTTCGATACCCTACGAGACATGCGAGAGCAATTAGCCTCGATGGACCAGGCCCCAACAGACGAAAGCTTTACCGCAATCATTATCAGCTCTCTTCCAAACTCGTACCAGGCCCAAATTGGAGCAGTGATGGCCCTCTCGAAAGTTACTGGCACAGTCATTACCTCAGATGTGCTCATGGCGACTGTACTCGATGTGTACGACAGTCGAAACCTGGGCTCTCGAAAGCCCTCGAATGAAAGTGGCGAGGATGCCACATATACTGCATCCAGAGATTCGAAGCAACGAAGGATAAATGGAGATTGCTATAATTGTGGCAAGTACGGCCACGTGGCACGAGACTGTCGAGCCAATAAAGAAAAGGGTACTAAGGCAAAAGATGAGGTTAGTGACTTGAAGGGAAAGGGAAATGAGAAGCCAGGCGAGAAGGCTGCAGTTGCGAATGAGTCAAGTGGCGAGGTGAGCGATCTTGAGCCCGATGGAGTGTGGCTCACATATGGTGGATACTCTAGTGGAGACGACGAGCTGTCAGATTGGCTCACCGAGGTAGACGAAGAAGAATTACCTGAAATCGAGAGCGCAGCAATGAGTGCCAGCGCTATGCATGCTGAACCTCATCAGCAAACCACCCTTTTTGGGACAGTGTGACAGTGGCCACAGTGTCACACAGCAGCACAGTGCAAACTTACAGGCCACACAGCACTTTAATTAGGGCTTATACCACCGTACTAATGACATAGACTGATTGCTTAGCCAAAGTAGATCCTAATTGAAAAAAAATTGTACTCTAAATCTTTTGGAGTGAGGGCAGTCCGGACCTGTAAGAGGGAGACTCAGACTAAATGAAAGGAAGTCTGAGGTTCGAAGGAGAAAATGTTCAACCCAAGTGATTATGTAAGGCTGTGCGATGATAGGTAAATATGCTAAGGTAAAAGCATCAATCTCCAACACGCCCACTCATCGAAGCAGAACTTAAAATATAATGCCCATACCAAGAGAAAATGTACAGTGCTTGTCTCGTGAGAGTCCTTTGGTAAAAACATCCGCAACTTGCTCCGTAGTTGATATATACTTGACAACAACTTCGCCCTCCTCGATCTTCTCACGTACGAAGTGATGATGAATAGCTATGTGCTTGGTGTGATCATGGAACATAGCATTGCTCGTCAGTGCGATTGCAGATTGATTGTCGATGAAGAGGGGGGTAGGAAGGTTCATCGAGTCGGCATCTAACTCACGAAGAAGTGTGCGAAGCCAGACAAGTTCTTTGGTGGCCGCAGGACACGGCCATGTACTCAGCCTCGGTGCTCGATAGGGCAACAGAGGATTGTTTCTTCGAGGACCAACTAACGGCACCACTGGACAGTGTAAAGACATACCCAGTGACAGAGCGTTGGTCATTTACATCGGCTGCCCAGTCAGCATCCGAGTAGCCAATCAGATAATTACCAGAGTCCTTCGAGTAGCAAAGTCGAGTGTCGATGGTCTTTCGAAGGTAGCAATAGACCCTTTTGAGGGCAGACCAGTGTCGGTCACCCGGGGGATGCTGCGTGTCTACTTAACACGCCCACTGCGAAGGCAATATCCGGTCGTGTAGCTAGCATAGCGTACATTAAAGCACCTAGCCCGCTTTGGTATGATCTGAGATCACACTCCGGAGATTCGAGTTTCTCGAGGTTGAGGTTCTGCTCGATGGGGGTAGCGACAGTGCGACCCTCGTGCATCCCAATCCGCTCGAGGATGGTCTCAACGTAGCGTCGTTGCGAGAGCTCGATTACACCCTTGTCTCAATCATGGATAATCTCCATACCAAGTATCCAGCGAGTTTCACCTAAGTCCGAGAGGTCGTACTCGGCAGCTAACTGCTCCTTGAGACGATCAATAGCCTCGCAGCTCTTCGAGAGGATGAGTTTATCGTCTACGTAGACAGCGACGATAACGAGGATACCATTTTCGACCTTGTAGAAAAGGCTGTGGTCTGCGTTGCTGCGAGTGAACCCTAGGGATGTGAAAACTTCTCGAAGACGAGTATACCAGGATTTCGGAGCTTGTTTAAGTCCATACAGGGCACGGTGGAGTCTCCACACCGTGTCACTCGAGTCTCGGAACCCAGGAGGGGGACGAAGGTAGACTTCTTCTTCGAGTTTACCATTCAAGAATGCGGACTTGACATCCATCTGGTGGATCTCTAGATTGTACCTGGCAGCGAGTGCGAGCAGCAAATGAATGGTCAAGAACTTAGCTACCGGTGCAAAGGTCTCTGTGTAGTCCACTCCGTATACCTGCGAAAACCCCTTCGCAACGAGTCGGGCTTTATACTTATCGATGTTGCCTGATGGCCCTCGTTTGACTTTGTAGACCCACTTCGAATCAATAATTTTGCGATCGGGTGGACGCGGTACCTCCTCATACAGTCCGATCTTCACAAAGGTTCGTAGTTCCTCGGCCATTGCAGCATACCATTGGTCTGCATCAGCACGACTCATGGCGTCTGCGAACGTAGTCGGTTCGTTGTCGCACGAAGTGCTTGCTTGGTAAGCTGTGTGCACTTGTTGTGGCACAGCCTCATCTCCACTCCTCGCCGCATCCTCGCCCTCTCCGGTCGCTTCCTCAGCGCTGCTGACCTCCACACCCTCTCGCAACGGTCCAACAACGGGTAAGGTCCTTCTTTCATAGGCATTGACAAAGAACTGAGGGTCGTCATCTCGTCCAGGCTTCTTCCTTGCCCTGGAAGACCTTCTGAGGGGTGCAGGTGGTATTGGCACTGGATATGGACCTGGGGGTCGAGGCGTCGCACTTGGGCGCTGTTGAGAGGTTCGAGTAGGTTTACTAGGTCGCCCTGGGTGCGTTTCAATCGTTTTTGGTGCGAGGTTGTCCTCAGAGGCAGTTTTTTCAACTTTAGGCATCTTTTCGAGCTCGGGGGGCGATCGGGCTTGATCCTCTTCGATCGGTGGGTCGATTAGGTCGTATCCATCATTGGACAGGGTCTCCCAGTATCCTGGGTCGCTGTCCCCCCCATCCAGACTCTTATCATCAAGATCTGGAGTCCTTTCCTCTCGAGGTGCGTCCATCTTTGTTTCAGTGCCTCGATACTCATTCATAGGCGCTAACCTCTTCGTTCCTTTAGTCACTACATCTATCTCGACTCGGTCGAGCTTCTTCCCAGTCCCCTCATCGAAGACGACATCGCGAGACTCGAGAATTCACCCACTGGCTTGATGAACACATATGTATGCACTTTTATTCTCCGAGTATCCGAGGAAAGTGCATTCGAGTGACTTCACATCAAGCTTCTGACGCTTCTCTTCAGGGATATGAGCATGTGCCGTGCATCTGAAGACTCATAGGTGGGCGACCGAGGGCTTGTTCCCTGTGTAGGCCTCGTAGGGGGTAGACTTTGATTCGAGCGACTTCGTAGGGAGACGGTTTATAATATGGGCAGCATGTAGTACTGCATCCCCCCAGTACTTGTTGGGTAGGCCTGCATCGTTGAGCATCGCACATGTGCACTCGACTATGGTGCGGTTCATCCGCTCTGCTACTCCGTTCTCCTGAGGTGTGTAGGCATTCGTCTTCTCGTGATGAATCCCTTTTACCTTCAGATAGGCTTTGAACTCCTTTGAGGTATATTCACCACCTCCGTCACTGCGAAGGTAATTTGGTGTACACCCTGTCTCGGCTTCAGCACGGGCAAAATATTCCTTGGTAAGGCCCAGGACTTCATCCTTCGTCTTGATTAACCGGACCACTAGGTGATGAGAATGCCCATCGATAAATGTTACGAAGTAGCGATGTCCAGCTCGAGAGGTGGTCTCCATGGGTCTGCAGACATCTGTGTAGGTCCTGTGCAGTACAGTCAGATTCTGCACCTCTGACTTCGTCGTTATTGGCTCGCGGTGCTGCTTGCCTTTCAGGCAGGCTTTGCATGTTGGCGAGTCATGCTCTTTTGACCCAGTTACCTCCATTCCAGCTACCAAGTCCTTCTCATCCAACCTTAGGACACTTCGGATGTTCGCATGTCCGAAGCGACGATGCCAGATGTCAAGTGTGGCTTTCGATGTAGTTGTACGAGATGCGAGTGCAGAAAGGGGTTCGTTGTAGTCAAGAGCATCAGGTGACAAGACAATGTATGCTGTATGACTGCTGGAGCTGACAGTTGCATCTAGGATATAGAGGGACTTCCGTCTGGTTGCCTGGGCGACCACTTCGTCATTTGCTAGTACTCTGCATCCTCGATTTCCGAAGGTAACTTGTAGTCCCTTTGAGGCGAGAGCGGGTACTGAGAGAAGGTTGGTATCGAGGTCTGGCACAGTAGTACACATCTCGAAGGATGGTAGGACTGGCTCGGCCGTTGTCTAGGTGCATGGTTACTTCGATCCTGCCCTTGCCGGTGGCTAGAATGGATCTGCCATCACCGATGATGACGGGTTGAGTCGGATTTAATTTCTGGAAGGAAACAAACCATGGGCGCTGGCAGCACATGTGTGCTGAGGCACCGGAGTCCACTACCCATTCGGATATACTTGTATCAGGACATGACCGAGCCATGAAGAGACGAAGAGGTGAGACATCATCTTCAACCTGAACTATCTTTGCTGAGAGCTCCGTCTTCTCCTTAGGCTTTTCCTTGTCGGTTTGCGAGGTAGACTGCGAGGTAGGCTTAGAAGCCTCGTCCGCTTTCTTTTTATAACACTCGCTCTCCAGGTGTCCAGATTTCCCACATGGCTTGTAGGTGCATTTCTTCTTCTTCTTCTTGTCTGCCGGTTTTGATTTTTTATTAGTGCTCGTTTTGGCAGCAAGTGCAGAATGGCTGGTCGAGGCCTGCTGTGACTTTTCCTCGATGAGGACTTGAGATTTAACGGT
Organism: Pisolithus albus; assembly: GCA_024613165.1. NCBI lineage: Eukaryota > Fungi > Basidiomycota > Agaricomycetes > Boletales > Pisolithaceae > Pisolithus > Pisolithus albus. The sequence goes on along the minus strand of JANFAB010000002.1, from coordinate 1,781,202 downwards.
GTCGATTGTAAGCTTGTCATTCGATGACATGAGAATGGTGCGGAGGGTAGAGTATGATTGAGGTAGCGAAATTACCATTGCAATCACAACTGAGTGAGTCATCGAGAGGTTGACCAAGAGAGGCCAGTATATGGGATTTCTGATGCATCGCATTTAGCTGTGTCTCCATGGGCTGGTCATCTGCCAGTGTCCCTCGGAAGAGGTCGCCGATAATATATGCAATGCTCTGCTTCCCTTTTCCTTCATATCTATCACCTAGTTTCTTCCAGGTTGCCGCCGCAGAGGTCTCGTACATGACACCACTCAGTGGTTCATCTTTGAGGGTAAGGGTTATTTGCATGCATGCCTCTTGGTCCTTGGTTAGCCACTCCTCATATTCGTCTGGGTGAGAGTTGGCATTTGGAGCAGTCGTCTCGGTGCCAGCAACTACGTTCCAGAGGTTTCGAACTGACAGTACTTTTTTCATATGAAATTTCCACATCTGAAAATTCGAGCCATCATTTGCGAGTGCTTCTATGTCGTATAGTCTGCTGGATGCATGTGCTACTTTGGCACTTCCAGAGGCTGACGCACTTGCAGATGGTCCGGCCCTTGTCATAGACCCAGTAGGTCCAGCTGTCGAGACGGAGTGTGCGGGAGTCGATGACATTTCCTGTAGCTAGTAGTGGTACCACTTTATTCGAGTTTGACTTAAGTTAGAGCTCGGGGCTCATAACCTTTTGGAGTGAGGGCAGTCCGGACCTGTAAGAGGGAGACTCAGACTAAATGAAAGGAAGTCTGAGGTTTGAAGGAGAAAATGTTCAACCCAAGTGACGGGCATGATTATGTAAGGCTGTGCAATGATAGGTAAATATGCTAAGGTAAAAGCATCAATCTCCAACAAAATCATGGTATTTCACAAGTTTTTGGTCACTGTACAGTGGGGGACCTATCTGTGACACTGTGGCCACTGTGGGTGGCTGTACAGCCCTGCACAGTAAATAAGTGTTTTGCTGATGCTACCCCATGCCCGAACTGTGGGCACCAGAGTCCAACAGTGACAAAGAACGACACCCTGCTTGATGGAGAGATGGCAAGTGAGGTCGACATCCACGAAAACGAGTCGAACTGTTCACTGAAACCTCGAAAACGACTCCAAACGGAGGACACATGACAAGCACCTTACCCCCGAAGCCAAGTTTCAAGTTGGAAGAACAAACATCTATATATATGGCAATACTCTACCCACAGGAAGTCGAAAGTACACATTTGGGACCATCGAAATGAGAGATGACGAAGTGCTACAGCTATCTGGAGGAGAAACAAGTCAGGATGAAGTCAGAGGCCAAAACGCGAGGCAAAACATACCTAAAACCCCCATCCGACCTCCCGAGAACCCATATGAAGTCATCCCTACCACCCACCATCAAAAACGAGAGGAAACGGACCCTAAAAATGTTATCAGACGAGGTGCAGATAGGCAGGAAAGTTACCAGGGCTATCCCGAGCCCAAACGAAGTCTTCAAAGTGACAAAACCTGTGGAAATCACATCAGACACTACCTAGGAGACCCTCCAAGAGCTGTGGGGGAGCCACTGGTGTACGAAACCGATTGGGGAGGCAGCGACAGCGGGAGTGTAGCTGCACGAAGAGTCGCGAGACAACAAAACAGCCACGGAGTCACATATGGCCAAATCTGGTAATCACACATCACAGCACAACATCAATACTTCGAGAATCGAGAATTCAAGTTCGCACAACATCTGCTGAACTAATAGACATGGTACAGCTTATTTTTCGCATTTTTATCATTTAATCCTTGCAGTTTATGGGGGAGTGTTGAGTATAAACTGCCCCTATTAATATTGTACTTAGGTGCGAAGATTTGTCACTTACATAAGCGAAAAAGCGTACATACTGTAGGGTAAAATTTCTCCCTGCCTCCTCAGTAGCTTGGAAGTTACTGGGGAGTAAGTCATCATTTCTATTTAGCCTTTTCATTTACTGACTACTTGTAGTTAACTATCTGACATAAAGTTCAGCAAGTGTATTCCAGACTTCATGAGCCATGATGCTGACATCGTCGGGGATCAGTGTCAGGACTGAAGAGTTTATCTTTCTCAGGATAATGGATTTTGCAATTCCATTGTCCTTGAACCATGTCCTTAATGCCTCTTGCTCGGCTGGCATCAGTGCAGTTGGGATCAGCGGGCATGGGCAAGTTGACACGTATTTGACATAGTCAAACGGATTAGTTCCGTTGCTGATGTGACTGTACACCCCTTGTCCCAGAAGATGACCAGAGATGTACAACAGCAAAATCAAAAGTCAGATTCGCCCCTTTTGAGTATGTCAACAATGGCTCTCAGTGGAGATGTCTGTGCACTCGAGGAACTGCAAATGCTCCCAGTGCAAGGGATGCATGGGGGGAGAAGAGAGGGCAGAGGTTGTGCTGTCTGTGGTAGACCCGTCCATGCTGAATGAAGCTCAAGGTTGGGCATACCACATCACGAGGTGACATCTAGATCAGAGGCTTGCTGGCTGATCGCCCCCTCCATTGCACATGATATTGCATGGCGAGGGCAGGACAGGGAAATCAAAGGTAATTCAGACAATCAGTGAATACTTTTCATCCAGAGGAGCAGGTCATCTCCTACTCAAAGCTGCATATATGGGGGTAGCAGCCTCCCTTATCAATGGCAAAACCATGCACACAATTGGGATGGTGATGCAAGGACATGAGGATGGGCTGAGCGTGCAGACGAAAACCAAGCTGCAGCACTTCTGGCAGGGCTATGAATACCTCATCATTGATGAGATGTCCATGGTGGGCAAGACGTTTCTGGCCAAACTGTCATGCAACATCACCATTGGCAAGACTGTGGATGGTGTAAGCAGGGCTTTACAGTCATTTGGGGGCATAAACATGATCATGTGTGGTGACTTTCACCAGGAGGAGGAGGGGCCATCTTCTCCCATGAGAGCAGGGAGAATTGTCTCAAATTCATCATGAATGCAATCAGATAGAGTAGATGACAGTAATTGGTACTGAAGCTGTCACAATTTTGGGAGAATGAAAGATGAGATCAGGAGATAGACATTGCAGGGTGCAGGAATGAAGAATCCATAATCCTTTTTGACTGGAGAGACCAAAACAACCACATAGGACTTTTCAAGCCTGACAACAGACCTGAGGCAACCATAGAATGTCCTCCTCAGTGTCAGACTGATGAGGAGAACTTGCTGTCCCAAAGTGATAGGATGGGAGGTCATGGACAAGGGAGGGATGAACCAGGAGGCTTCAGGGGGAGAGCTAGTGGGGATTCCTGGCAGGTACTTGTAGTTATTCTCCCTGGCAAAGGGTACAACCAAAGAGATGGTCAAGGAGACAATAAAGATTGGCAAAATGGGCATTCATTGGTAGAAATGATGCAGAAAATCATGGAGTGCAAGGATTGTCATCAAATTTGGAAGGCAGGATAGCATGGTTGAGAGCTTTCTGCAAGCATGGGAATGATGTCAATATCTTTAAAAATGACTGAGATATTTGAAAAATCAGAATGCCATGAACTGGCACTCAAAAAGTTTTTTTTCAGAGCTTGAGTGGTTTCTTCCCTAATGTTAAGGATGGTTCTTGTGTGAAGGATGACTGCTGGCCATATCAGTCATTCTGTGCATTAGGGCTAGGTTTCTCCATTCTTCATCATTCAGCTTTTGAGTACATGCTCACATTGCCAAACACTTTTGGTGCATGACACTGATAAGATTCAAGATAAGATGAAGAGGAAAAAGAAAAAGGAAAGAATGTATGCATGAATGTATGTATCATAACAACTACCAGTAGGTATGAGTGGAGTAAAAGGTACAGCAGTTGGTAATGAAGACATTCTGATGATGAGAGTGAAAGACAGATGAGTATATGCATGTGATGGTAGGGCAAACACATATGGTATGAAGAGGTCAGAGGGAGAAAGGTGAAGATGAGAGACAGGGGGAAGAATCTAAGTTTAGGGAAAACTTAGATTCAGACAGAGCACATGACCATTACAAAGGCCATGTCCACTCTATGCAAGATCACAGGCTCACTAGCTTTAGTGAATGTCCAGATGTGTAGTATCAATTATGAGGGAGCCAATGACTCTAGTTACATGAACACAAATCTAATCCTATTTTTTTTGGCAGTTTACCAAAAAATGGGAATTGGTTTATGAGTCATTTTTTGAAAAAGTGGCAAGCATTTGGGCAGCTTTGTGAGTTTCTGTACTGACAACCTGTAGCTTCCTAATGGTACTTATAATCTGTCACATAGTGAGGTCATCTACAACTTCCCTCACAACATGCATTTACCACTGAAAGCATGAGACATCATTGGATTGATGTGAACAAAGGAGTATCAGGAGAGTGCACATGATCCACTTTGTACCTCAACCCAGCATACATATCTACAACTGATGGTCAGCTGAGGTACCTGTTAACCCCCAGAATGCAACCTATTCTGTATACTAATGTAATATTCTAATTCCGTCTCACTGATGCTTGGTGTTAACTCTTGCAATGCAGCCATAAAATCCTCCATTGCAACAGTAACCTCCATGTCCCCTGCAGACACCATTTCTGAAATGTAGAATTGAGAGGAAATTTCAGTGTGTTCCAAGGTATTCAAATGTTCTGTTCAAAACATCATGTCAAATGTCAGACTCAAATACAGCCAAACCTTACTTCGTTTAACCTCCAATATCTGAACTTTCCTGGACAGAGCATGGAGAATTGCATCAGCACATAATGCATAAAAGTCTGCACCTGTATAAGTCATAGGGCATCGACAAGCAATGGCATGAAGATCCATGGTAGGGTGCAGCTTGAACCTTCGAGTCAATGCCTGCAATATTGCCAGCTGGGCATTATGATCACAGCTGACACCCAAATAAATCATCCTATCAAATCTACCCCCACATTTCAATGATAAGATAAGATTACCAACAAAAGGATCATACCTCCCCGGACGAAGCAATGCTGAATCCAGGAGATCAGGTCGATTGGTTGCACCAATCACAAACACACCTGCCTCTTCAGCACCTATTCCATCCAGCTCCGCTAGCAGCTGGCTAACAATGCGGTCCATAACACCACCTGAATCCCCTTGATTACCTCTTTTGGGTGCCACTGAATCTAGTTCATCAAAGAAGATGATACATGGCCTAGCATCTCTGGCCTTTTGAAACACCCGCCTCACATTGGCTTCTGATTCACCAATGTACATATTCAAGAGTTCAGGACCTTTAATAGACAAGAAGTTCAGTGAACAAGATGTTGCCACTGCCTTGGCAAGCAAGGTCTTCCCTGTCCCCGGAGGTCCATAAAGCAGAACACCTATAAAACATGTAAATGAGGAATGTAAGGAAAGAGTATGAGATACCTGATCTCTTCTTAAGTCCTTGCTGAAACAGCTCAGGATGATCCAAGGGCAGTTGAACTGTATCGAGAATCTCAGTTTTAACATCAGCAAGTCCACCTATATCTTCCCATTGCACACTTGGAATGCTAGGCATCCCCATACTTTGAGCTGAGGATGTCCTCACTCCATGAAGGATTGATTCGAACTGCCCAGCCTGCAAGATTGTTTCTGTCACCACACACCAAGTGCTAACCAGAAGAGTCAGTCAATATCATGAGCAGAACACAAGAAACTCACCTGGCCACAGAAAGGATTCTAGTTTGAAGTACCAAGTGGACAATATCAGATGCAACCAGTGCAGCCATCTGAAGTGCAAGAGACGTGATAGATACATCTTGTCCAAGGGCATGCATCAATTTATTGCTATATAGTTGGTCCAGCAATAAGTTGAGCCTAGCATGCTCATCAAGAGCCTGGGGGTAGAGTAATGAGTCACCCGTCATCCAATGCATGGAGCCTTACCTTGTCCTGCATCTCACTGACAAAAGAGACACTTCCAGGCATAGCTACTATATCACTCATAGTAGCAATAACAACAACTTCACTTGACACATTGTCCATGACCTTCTGCAAACATTGCCACAAAGCTCCACCTGAAAAATACATAAGTTTTGAATATAATCAAAGATCTGTATGTACACACCTTCTCCGGTCCTCTGTACTAACTGATGCAGAGCATGGAAGTGACGTATGATGATTACACTTGGTGAACAGTCAAATGCACCATCCAGCCATGCCCGTAGGCTCTCCACCCCAAGTTCACCCTCCGACAGAAAGTCATAGCAGTTGACCTATAACCATAATCAATACATGAGATACACATGGATGAGGCACTAACTTCTACAACATGTAAACCTAGCTTTCGAGCGACACGCATTGCCGCAGTGGACTTGCCGGTTCCTCGGGCACCTTTCAGAAGGATAGAGGGGTGTATTGATTTGATGGCTCCTCCAAGGGAACTTGCATTCAACAATTGAGAAAGTTGCCCAGCCTCGCTCGAGCCTGAGTATACAGAATGACCTAAGGAACTCGTCAGACCATTAGACTATTAGGTGCAAAGGAGAGGGAAACTCACCAATCCCAAGGTAACGATACATATCCGGTATACGGCAAGTGTGGGCACCAACTTGCACAATGCGTGTACCCTCTACATCCACAAAGCAACCAAAATCAAGTGTAGCAGAAGCCGATACGTGCTTTCCACGACGTTGTTCCACTCCACATCCAACGGAATGACACTCCACAGACCAGACGACGAAATAGACCAGTGCACTTGCAAGATGACGAGGACCATGACTAGAACAGAGACTTTTCAGTAGCCAGTCATAAGAAACGACAAATACATACTGATGTTCAGGTAACACCCAGTACGGATCCAATGCAGAATCCACATTTATAGATAATGCAATAATGTCGCCCCGTTTGACTAGTCTCCGGGACGTGGTGAAATACGATCGTAGAGCAACCATGTAGAACGGCTCATACACCCGACTATTGGAAAGCGGGGAAGATACCCGGGAGAGAGATATGCACTTCGCAACTGGGACAAGGTGAGGGTCACTCCCCAATGGAGACACACGAACGACAGTACGGTCGGAAAACGATGGGCACAGATTAAACAGCATGGACGGCGACAACATTGCATAATGCCTAGAGCCAAATCAATCAAGCACAGCTAAAGAGATCGCCGGAGGCTCACTGCAAGAAATCCATCCCGTCCAGAGCGCAGACACGAACCATTCGACTCGTGCCCGATGCAACATGTTGTACGACTACCTAACCGCTGATCAGGGACAACAAAGTGTTTAGGAGAGAATCTGTCTCGTACCCAGTCATGATTTAAAACCCCAAGAAGGCGCAAATCACAGGTACGAATATAAATGGAGATGTCATCTAGCTGCGGATCGACAAGACTTGTCAAAGGCTTGACACGAAAGGTTACGCCGGAAAGATCTGCGGAAGACAATCATAAGACGTCACAGCCAAGCTCTCTCGACCTTGCTCACCAGCGTCGGTTAACGTCGCCGGCTGTGCAGACAACGTCGACGAAACTAAAAACGATTCACTGATCTCCAAATTCTCTTGCCAGTTGTCCTGGCTACTGGAAAGCGACTTGTTCTCCACGACAGGTTCCGTCCGTGGGGCAATTACCATAACACGCGTAACCCCCCGCTTTGCAATACCTTGCCGTCCAGGTAAAGTAAGATATACCTGATAACTGTAGAACGGTGACCAGCCCGGAGACGAGTCGCCCGCAGAGAACGTGGAACGTGGAAGAGACACGTTTCCCCCATCGCGAATGATTGAAGTACACTGTTCGAACAACCAGTTTTCAAGCGCTGAGCGTTGCGATGACGCTGCCATGAACGCTTCATGAGTAGCCGCAGACAGAACAACTTCTTGCAACGTCTCGTGCTCTGCCTTTGTAACTTCCACGCATATTCCAGTAGTAACATTATGTTTTTTGAAAAACGAAGACGACGGAACTGCGAGCGTCGACACCTTATATACGCATGAGACGATCATGCCGAAGAGAAACAGGCTAAATCCTCACCCTTGGATCGCAAGTAGCCCAACACAGTAAGCGCTGAGCTTTTTGCTGGTTAATACCATTGCTGGTCGGCCTGATCCATATCGCCGCTCTCGAGTCGCTCAAGTACAAGGAAGACCAGACGTCTCGTCCAAGGAAAACATCTTCCGGAGTTTTCGAGGAGTCGTCTGCTATGGTTTCTACTGTCGCTGTGATAGGCTTGCCGAAGAAGAGACTCATGGCGATTGCCAGGCAGCCAGTGGTAGATGAAGACTTGGTGATTATGTGGATGGGGCGGAATTACATAAGCGACGATTTTCAACCTCACGCATAAATGAGTCGGGGGTACCCAAGAGGTGCTGGACGAGGTGGACGAGGTTTTGGGCGGGGTGGAGGTCCACAAGGTCCACCGGACACGGTTTTGGGCAAGTAAATATAGTGAACTGAGTGGTTTCGGACTGATACTCGCCAGCAGAAGTGGGCTCTTTTCTGCATGCGGTGGAGGATGAGATGCTCTGCGCTTCTCTGATACCTGAGAAAGTCCCCTACTTCAATGCCCCCATTTACCTGCAAAATAAATCAGTTATCGGCAAGGTTGACGAAATACTCGGCCCCATCAACGAGGTGTACTTTTCCATCAAAATGAATGAAGGCATGATCGCGACCAGCTTTAAAAAGGGCGACAAAGTATACATTGGAAGTGACAAACTACTTCCTGTCGAGCGTTTCCTTCCCAAACCGAAAGTTATAGGTACGGCATTTTAAGCAATCCCTGGCGTATTGACATTCATTGTTTGCAGAAAGGACCAGAGGCACTGGACAAGGGGCTGGCCGCCGTGGGCGGGGTAGTAATGCAATGCGAGGAGCTCAACGGGGCAGAGGTCGCGGTAGAGGGCTTCCCAGCATGAGAGGCGCTCACCGAGGAGGTTTCAGGGGGAACTCGGGCAGTCGTGCAGGTTGGGGTTCGCGACCATCTTTTAGAGGTGGCCGGGGTGGGTAAACTGCATTTTCAGTTGGCAGGTCCTCAGCTAGAAACTGGCTGTACAACCGTCGCGCACAAGGTCGACTGTATAATAAATAAAACGACCGCCTTCATTCAAGGTTTCCACTGGCTTTGGGCTACGAATCTGGAACTGGGCTTAGAGGCAGGCACGCGTGTAAATAGTACTGATAGGGAAGGCCACGAATAATGAGGTAGCCAAATGCTACTGCAGTGTCCTGAATGTGGTGTACCTATTGTACAAGAATACAATGTCAGTAGAAGTTCCTATTCCCCACCGTAGGCAAGTCCAATTGGAAGCGTCATCAAAGCTGGGTCCACCAGCTGCATATTAAGAGATAGAGATTCAGCACTGAGATGCGACAAGCGGTTCAGCTGCAAGGAGACCCGCGCCTCGTCTGGCATTTTGGAGAAGGTTGCCAGTGGGCTTGCCCCACAAGTTGGGCGGTGCGGGAAGGCTAGCCCCTGGCCATCCGCTGAGAAACCCTGGTCTATGTGTGGACCAAGAGCTGCGACGACAACTGATTGAGGTACTCGGACTTGATGTTCCTCTCCACTTTGTGTCGAGTACACGGATGAAGAGGTAATAGTCGACGCTTTGTATGAGAGACCTCTGTGTAGATGGACAATGGGAGGAAATCTCGCTTCCATGCGAGCTGCACTCCTAATGGGTCTCGGTGGCACTATCTGGAGCGAGGTGGGTCTTGGTGTGATAGACGAAGTTGGATGAATCCCGATCGCCGTATCTGATATCTGGTCTCTATTCGGAGTGACTGTGTCTGCGACAATGGGCTGGCATGTGTTGGCCGCGAATGCATTGCGACTCGTGACACTTGATGCCGAAGCCGCTTCCACCTCGGACGAGGGCAGTTTCATTCTTCTGGCCAAGACTCTGCGCTATTCAACGACGTCAACATTCGACATCCCAATCTCTAGCATGTGCGCGACTGACGTGACGAGACTGTTCTCGAGGCGCACCTTGTTCCCAACATCTCCATTTCCAACTGAGCAGTGCGACGACAGCAACAAATAGCCCGGCAGAGGTTCCGCAGATTGCGGCAGAAGTTGGTGTAAGAACAGTATCCGAAAGGCTGCTAGAAGTAGCGAGATACTGAGGGAAGGCCAAATGACTGTCTGTGGCCAGTGGTGTAGAGGACAGTGGGGACATGGTGGAAAGGCCTGGGAAGCCAAACAGTCTGTTAACGTGAAATTGAAGTCATACCACAAAGGGGACAATCCACGAGGCTGAGATGATCGGTGACCCACCCACCAGGGCCGGCCGTGACCCATCGATATGTTGGTATTGGTACACTGGCGGTCGTAGCGGGCGAATTGAACTCGCCCCCGAACTCTTGCCAGCACCCCCCTGTAGATGTTGCAATGCCACTCTCTGGTAGTCAGTCAGTTTACAGCTGTTTGCATAAGTAATGATACTGATGACGCGGCGGAGTAAATATACAATAACAAAAGACTTCGTGAAAATTCCTTACCTCATAACGGTTGTGACTGCCTGCGAATATGGTGCATGCATCCAAGCCCGTATACAAAAGTGCTGAATTCATTGATTCTTCTGATTCTGACGACCCAGGTGACATCGAGTATGGGTCTCCAGATCCTCCAATTAGTCCTCCATGTGGCCTGTCTGAAGATGGTGACGAGACCCTGGTCGAGTTGGGTGAACCTACCGGTCCTCTCTTGCGCGATAGCACCGATCGCGAGCTTGAAGCAGCCAAATTCCTTCCAAAGCCCCCAGCAGCACCTCCAAACACAAATACACCCTCGGATAGTCGCAGAGGGCCCAAGAAAAGTGCATATATTCACTATCCTCGATTTCTTGCTCATTATTCTTGAATAGGGAAGGAAAAGGCCACCGAACCCGCAGACCATCCTGTACATAAGATCACCTACAATCTCTTGATGTTCCCTGTGGAAGAACTTGCAAAGGACGATGTGAAGAAGCGGCGCGGGAAGAGTGCATTCCTCAAGCTAAACAGTGACCTTCCGTTCGATACATTCAAGGCACAGCTACTCGTCAAGATCAGTGCCCATTTGCAGCCCGATACCATCAGCTTTGATGACTATGAAGTCTCGTTTTCCATTCCCCGTATTTCACCTACTCCACTCTCAGTCACTGAAGAAGATGACTATATCGAACTCATTCAACGTGTGAAGAAGGCAAAAAACTTCGAAGCAAATATCTACATTCAACAAAGGAGTGTCCCAGAGCTGAAGGTAATGTAATTGATATGGTTAGCAGGTGTTGCAGAGCGAAACTGACTGATTTTCCACAGCGCAAAGACCATAGTGGCCGAAAGGATTTAGACCACCCTCGCAAAGATATCAATGAATCGAGTGACGAGGAAAGGATGGCCAAGCGCAGGAAGAAGAAAAATCAGGTAACTGGTTTCGTGACTTTCAGGCAGTAGCAGTCTCACTGTTCTTGAGCGTGTGAAGGGCACCAATAATGATGTCGAAGTGGAACAGCCCGTAAACACGAACATCAAGCTTCTTCGTTCTCGCTATGTCTGCAACAAGAAACCCATGTGTCCAAGTGAACACTGCTTCGTTAACCCAGCCAACGGGTCGCATATACCACTTACATTCTCGCGCTTGGAGTGTTGGGCATCTGCAATGGTTCACACATCTTTTTCATATCTACTGCATGTCGATTCACACATATGATCTTAGCTAAAAGGACCTCAGTTTGCGACTATCGAGATGCCGCCAAATCATAAGGAATTTATTTTGCTTTCTGATGAAAACCTGGGACCAACCTCGTTGTTATCGGCTCGACGGCAGGAACTTCAAGATCGAGCAAAAGTCTCTATGGCAGCGACAGCAGTGGCTGCACCCAATGCACCAACCGCACCTATTATCAACGTAAACTTTCCTGCTGAAATGTTTCATTTGTTCGGTCCCCAATCGCCCGTTCTGAACACATCTGCTGCCATGTGTGGTGCCGGACGAAGTGTCCACCATCCCGTTTCACCACCAAAGAAGTCTCTACTCACACCTGCTCAGCTTCAATCCCTCGGATCTCGCCTCCCACTCGATGAGTTCTGTGCACTGTATGATATCTCAAAGGACCTGCAACGTAAACTTAGTGAGAATGGATACACGACTTCTCATTCCCTTCGCTTTGCTACTATTGAAGACTTGGACGGAATTGGAGTGCTTCGTGGAGAGCTGGCACAGCTCAGAGATTCTGTATCCCGCTGGTGCAATGAGGCATAACAAATCCAGAATCAGCGATAGTCGAGGACTTTCCGGTTTGTACTATGACTGGATTCATGCTACAGAGCACTAGGACATGTAACCGGCATGTTGAATGTAATGTTTCGCATCATCCATGGTAACGATGTCAAATGCTTCCCACATGTCATAAAACAACCCGTCTTCTTCACTAGAAAAGAAGATGTCCGAATTCCGTCGAATCCACGCTTTGACCTGTGAGAATGCCTCCTCGATTGGGTTGAGGTCGGGTGAATATGGTGGCAAGTATTCAAGGTGTACACCTGCCAGCAAGAGCCATTCGTTAACGAAGCAAATAAGGCCTATGTACATGGGAGCGTACCAAACTGGGCCACAAGCTCTTCAATTTCTGGACCGTGGTGGATTCTAGCATTGTCCATAACAAGTACACTGTGCTTTCCCGGATATGGGGTGCAAAGCGGGAGCTAGTATAATGCATATTAGGACTGAGTTATCTGAGTTTTCGTGGCCAACTTACAACATAATGTTCAAGGAAATCCAAGTATCCGTCTCGCCGAAGTGAACCTAAGATAACCTTCCTAGCAATGATGCCATCCGTGCTCATGGCAGCGACAGTAGAAAGTCGCTTTCCCCAGACAAACGGACCCTTGATGCTGGCTCGTTGGCTCTTCAGAGCACGTCCATACCTCCGGACTAAAGTGCGTTCATCCTTGCTAGTTTCATCAATAAAGACGAGCTCGTCTTCATCATACCGAGCCATGCGACGAATGAAATCAGCACGAAGATCTTCATTCCGCTCGGCTGCCACCTTCCGGAGCTTCTTGGTTGAGATACCAGCACGTACGAGTTCACGATGGATTGTAGTGTAATGGAGACTAATGAATCGGTTGCGTTCCATGAGCCCCTGGAGCTCGTCAAGGAACCAATCCGGGCGGTGCTTGATGAGCTCAATCAGGTACTGCACGTCCGCATAGTTCTGAGCACGAGGGCGACCGAAATAAGCACTGCGAGGCTTGACAACATCACCTGTCTCACGAAACAGCTTCTGGACCCGAAAGAAGGTCATCCGAGATATGCCTAGGCATTGCAGAAGGTCTGAGAGTGGCATTACTCCCCGGCGGTGAAGGCGTAGTGCAGCAAACTTCAGATCGGGAGATATCTTTCTGTTGGGCATCAGTAGTCGTCGTAATTTTCACGAAGATTCCACGAAGTCTTTTGTTATTGTATATTTACTCCGCCGCGTCATCAGTATCATTACTTATGCAAACAGCTGTAATCCGGGTCAAGATAAGGACTACCAGATTAGTAATACGGCTTACATGATATCACCGACGGTGTCTGTTGGACGGCGGTAAGTGCAGGAACAGACTTGCCGCCATAATAGCTGACACGAGAGCCCACAGGAAACTGATCAATATTGGTGAGCACCAAACGGTCCATAATTTCTCCTACTTACGGTATGAACAGATTCCCTTGATGGGCCGATTTCGAACAATGTTTTCTGATTTCATATAACGATACCAAGTCGGGTTCCGCTTTCTCCCTTGGACATCGGAACAGTAACGAAATGGACTGGTCGACGCTCCTCTGCCCGCTGTCCTGGCTGGTGCTGGGCCTCATATCCGCAAATTCAACACAGCCCAGTGGCTTTCCAGTCCCACGGAAGCAAATGGGTGCAAATGCCTTTTCGGGAAGTGAGCGGTCGGAAGTCGGACATCCAATTGATTGCCGTAGACGGCAACCTATGGAGGTTCTTTTGCCGCCCGGCTTTATTTGCAACGGATCCCACTGCTAAGGCTCCTTCCCCATCTCTCTCTCTCCCCTTCATCGATATCGACCTGTTTCTTATCCTGCTATATACCAGCGAGCACTCCCAGACCCCCCTCGGCTCTGTTCACTCGCGAGGTCTGCTACGCTGCTGTTGAGTTCCCTGCCGAATCGCCACATTGACTTTGACTCTTAATTAACCGATCTTCCCCGGTCGATAAACTGACGCCGAGTCGCCGTTGACGTTGATAACCGCCCCTGTTTAAACCCCAGGCACCTGACAATGCAAACATCTTCAGAGGGTCCTGACGACCACTCTAAATCGTCGTATGTCTACAAGGACCTTACTCCCTGCCACGCGTATCTTGAACAGCCTCTATGCGCAGATCAAAGCTACCAGTTGTACGCAACGCTAGAGCTTGTACCGTGTGTCGGGCTGCCAAGGTGGCCTATATCGCCGTTGCACCGATATGTACTTACTTTTTCTTAGATGAAATGTGTCGGAGCGGAAGACGGTGAAAGACCCTGTCAGCGATGCAGGAGGACAAATTCAGAGTACACATTTCCCCCTTCCTAGTAGCTCTGTTCTTATCAAAACAAACATCCAGATGTATATTCGAAAAACATCGACGCGGTCGCAAACCAGGTTCAAAGTAAGGTCCCGCAACACCATATTACCTTATTTTCTTATGATCTATGTAGGCTATCTGAAGCATCCAAGATGCTCCGTCGCCTCGAAAAGGGACTGAATGCTGCCAAGCTTAAGCAGATGAACGAGACACCAACCACCCCTGTTTACACCGTCGACTCGCGCTCACCCCAAACGGATTCTTCCTTTGGGTCAGTGCTCCGTCCCGATCAATATGGCTCGTCAGGTACTTCGATTGCTCGTTCTCTATGTCATTAGGCGCGAACATTGACCCGTTCAGGAAAATGTGCCCCCGACCCCAACGAAGAGGATGACGGTGATCGATCCGATGAGAAATTCCCCGCCAAACTGATCTGCAGAGAAAACAACTCTTTCTTCAAAACTATCCTTAATCCAGAACACAAATCCCCCTTTCAAAGCACTATAGTACCCCAAGCTGGAAACGATATCAACCACCAGCAGTCTCGCCCTTCATCACTTCTTGATGGGTGTGATGACCCAATAACAGCAGGACTTATCACCGAGGAAAAGGCGCGGATTCTCTTCGACCTCATCATGTTACGTCTCAATCCATTCATCAACCTGTTCGACCCTGCATTACACTCTGTTGACTACGTTCGATCGAGATGCCCCTTCCTGTTCACTACCCTGATGATGGCTGGCTGCAAATTTTTCGAGCCGAATCTTTACAAGGATTGCCTTCGTCTTGCCCACGACCTGGCTCTGTGTGCATTCTCGAAAGCATGGAAACGAGTCGAGGTAGTTCAGGCATTCGCATGCATGACCTACTGGAGAGAGCAGGAAGACAATGTCAGTCGCGCTCGTTCTACATTGCATTGAGCTGACATAGCACATACATGCCTGCAGCGCACGTGGATGTATATTGGCTACGTGAGCAGTGTATCGAGAACTCGACTGAGTACTGACGTGTGGCAAGGCTTGTCGCATGGCTGTTGAACTTGGTCTCAATCGTTACGTTGAGAAGCCTCCCCCGAACGAAACAGATTTCCAACTAAGGGAGCGAAGGAATCGCGAGCGAACGTATCTCGTCTTATTTATCCATGACCGGAGTCTTAGTATTCAGACGGGCCGTCATTGGATGCTTCCCGAGGTATGACTATTTCTTTCCTTTCTTTGCCTTGCTTTACCGCTCCATACCCTTGCAGGACGAGCTCATAAGGCATTCGCATACCTGGCACCAGCACGGCACTTCTTCAACTCGTTGCCACGACGTCGTGGTGGCTGCCTTTGCTCAACTTCGTCGAACAGCGGTTTGTACAACATATCCATTCTGTATACTGGAACTTAAACCCGAGATTAGGCGGAGACGACTGACATGCTCACTGGTAGAATCCTCATTAACAATGGCAATGGACATGTAGACATTGACGCGGCGCTAACCACCTGCAAACGACAAACTTTCGCGATGGTGGGCGACCTGGGAACGTGAGATGCAGAAAGGTGAAAGCCACATGTCACGGCATAGAGTAACCCTGGGCTAATCTGACTTGCAGCGCATGGCGAACCATTCCACTTCTCCTTTCTCAGCTTCTTTCAACTCTATACAAGCCTCTTTTTGAACAGTTTTGGTGTGCTGGACAATGTCCCTCAAGTGCGCAATCCAACCTCTTCCCGTCAATCTGAGATGTTAAACCTGATAATCAGGCGAATCGCACAAATAATCATTCCAGAGCTTTGTTGGCATGTTACAAACACGCAATGAGCGTCCTCCGTATTGCCTCGAAAGACTTCAGGGAACTTGGTGTTCTGGTACGCACGAGCCCTGTTACTTTGTTGGCAAACCAACCATTATCTTTTAAAGCAATATGGACAAGAAACTGCGACGGTAATGACGGCATATTCCGCTATATTCCTGTTGAGGGTAAGTCTCCCATAGCACGAAAGATATGTCACTGAGCACACTTGCAGCTTCTCCGAAGTTCCAGCAACGAGCTGCCTGACGGCGCCTGCAAGCGATATTTACGAGACGATAGCCCAGACCGCGGAAGCGTACAACACAGCCGCTCAGCTCTCCCCGACCTCTTCAACCGCAAGTTATCATGCGCGTTTCTTATTGCACCTGATTCATGTACACCGCACACGGTCTGGTGTCTCACAAGATCGGACTCAGCACGACGTCCATTTAGACCCTGCTCTTCAAGGTATGCCTGCTATTGATTGATTAGTTGTTCCAAATCGTGATTGAATAGGATCCACCTATAGTAACTGCTCAGCCGACGTCGCCACCGGATGATATGAATGTTTACTATCCGGTGGGCGACACGCAAGAGGCGTATTCCCCGAGAGAATCAGCCAACAGTGCGAACCTCTCCTACGTCGCGAGCAACAGAGGTGGCCCTGCACAGACCATGCCCAATGTGAGCATGATCGACTACACGACTGCTGATGTCAACTACTACCGGATGATGCTGTTTGACCTTGGGTTCGGCGAGGGCGTCGTGGTCCCGCCAAATGAGCAGTTCCGCAATCCGCCATATACTGGCAACATGAATGGGCATTATACGCAGTATCCCTATCCACATACACAAATTCTTCCGCAAAATGACTTCGCAGGTAACTGAAAGTTCCGTTTGTAGCATTTGTTGTAGAATACATCCATGTTACCTGACAGAATCCAACCGTGAGATGCGGTAGCACTGCAGTGTGGATGGATAAGACTGAGTCTTAATGGTCATCTCCGAGAGCAAATACCGCGACTTGGTGTCCGAGTGCTACTGCTAGAACTGGCTGGGTGCAGACTGCAATGAAATCAAAATCACGAATGCGATGCGGCGCAGGCGCAATATTAATGACACTAGGCTGCGCGTGCACGTATCCAATGTTGTGGACATGAATGACGGCTCCCCTTGTATTTGAATGAGCAGAAATTGCAAAATAGTCTGGATTCGTCGGACACCACCTGCGGCGAAGGTCATGAGCACTCATTTTGGGCAGGACAGACAGGGAAAGAGGCAAACCGGAATGTGTATCCACCATCGGCGAAACTAGTTCCCACCTGCAAAGGCTTTCCTCCCCGAAGTTTTGATAGATCCCAGATAGCAAACCTTGGGCCGCAGGAAACACCGACACTGCCAGAGGATAATCGTCACGCACAAGGAGAATAGTGGCGACAACGACAGCTTACATATCAGCACTATCGCGCCGCCAGGCTGCGAAACCGCTCCACTGCGACGACGTTGCCAACAGGGAATTCGAGATGGCCCGTGATTCCGTGAGTTCGACAACGATGGAGTGTCTCCAAGTGCCTTGTTCTGTCTGATGGGGATCGGTTCGCCAGTCGGTCAGATACACAGAACCACGACAATCTGCCACGAGGAACTCTTTGCTACTATGAGGATGTGAATCGACCGTGGTTAGGGGGTGAGAAAATGAGATGGCATAGGCTGTCGGTTGAGGACGAGAGCTAGGGGAGGACGAATCATCATTGGCAGACGACCCTCCAGGCGAAAGGATCGCGGAAGATATATCCAGCGGCGGATGAAGGTCCCACACCATGAGCATCTTGTCGTCTTGCGTTCCGCGCTGTTGAGCTACCGGACAGGATAGACGAGGATAAACTTACCTGAAACGGTGGCCACGTATCTCATGTTGTCCTCGTCACGACCACCACAGAAACACATGTCGTTGACCTTTCCGTGGTGACCACTGAGACCACCTCCGAATTGAAAAGTGGTCTCTGCGGAAGAGGAACTTTTTGTCAAGAGATGTAGACCGAAGTCTATCCCCGCTGCCGCAATCCTAGACATAACACGGTCAATCCTTGTCCTGCAGCCGAAAACGGGATCTCAACAAACTCGACCACCCATTCGTCGCTGCGACTAGGAGAGACAGAGCGGGGCGACCAGGCCAGCGCCGTGATCCTGTTTCCAACGTGAAAAGTTGCTAGTTTTCTGGAGGTAGTAGCAGTGCTCTGTAGCGACTAATTGCGAACATGCGACGACCACAGTAGAGTTTTGCGACTTACTATCTGATAAACTTCGACCGAATGCTCCCCTCCTAGAGCGAGAAGATCGGTGCCATCCTCGTTGTGGCAGGAACGGACGACATACACGTCTGAACCGTGGTTCAACCGCAAGACGTCGTTCATGGTATCAATCCTGAGGTTGTCGTCGCGGCGATTACAGCTGATATTCAAGAGTGCTTTGGTGCAGCGCTGCCACTACTGAAGTGTTTCGTCGGTTGTATGATCGACTGGCCTGATCCGTGAGACTACTTATCGATGTCCTCGTGTACCAATAATGTACATACTCATCGACAACCACGTCGATGGCTGCAAACGGTCCTCGTACGGCCTTCGACCACAACAAGGTCACTGTAGTTTATGTGCTGGGTGGTCCCGGCGCCGGTAAATCGCACTCTTCACCAAGGTTCCAGTCAGACTGACCCCAGTTACAGGTAAAGGCACTCAGTGCACCAAGCTCTCTCAAGATTTCGACTTTTGTCACCTTTCAGGTGAATGGTGCCTACTCCCTCAGACCAACTGGATGTCACCAACATCATTGACATTGCTATTAGCGGGAGACCTCCTCCGTGCTGAACAGAATAGAGACGGCTCTCAGTACGGGGAGCTGATTCGAACGTGCATTCGCGAAGGCTCGATCGTGCCGAAGGAGGTCACCAGCAAGCTTCTCGAGAATGCCATGGCTGCTGAGATCCAAAGCCGATCTGGCCACCGCGGGTGGCCAGATGGCGAAGGTCGCTTCCTGATCGACGGGTTTCCTCGCAAGATGGACCAAGCTTTGCTGTTCGATGAAGTAGTATGTCGACAACATTAGCATGTCCTCACAGGCATCCCATGTACACCAGGTCTGTCCCGCATCCCTCGTCATCCACTTCACGACAACCGAAGATGTGATGCTCGAGCGCCTCCTGGAACGGGGAAAGACCAGTGGACGCGAAGACGACAACATCGACAGCATCCGGAAGCGCTTCAGTATGTATACTGCCCACGATTGCGTTCATTGATAATGCTGCTGTTCCCAAGGGACGTACTACGAACAAACCATGCCAGTCATCGAGCACTATTCCAATCTCGGCAAACTGGTAGAGGTATGTTTCGCCAGTCGTAGAGGTCCACCGCTCACTGTCTTCGATACTCCCATAGATTGACAGCACGAAATCTATAGATACGGTCTATAAAGAGACGAGCGTCATTATTAGGAAGCTTTTATCCTAATGGCTATACCCTCTTCTTACGAAACGAGTACGCTCGAATAGAAACGTGACCGGTTAGCCGTATACCAAGAAATTGTTGGTCTTGATTGCCCCACAGACAGCCCTGCCCCCTGCGGCTATCCTGAGCATTGCACCGTCTGAGCAGACAAGGCGAGCTTTCTCATCCGCTTCGTCCTAAAACAAGTTGAGTCCGACATCAAGCGATCAAGTCAAGACACCGACAGGTATCCACTCCCAACCACCACATCGGAAATACTCTACCACTGTTGGTCCATCGCTATCCTCGCTGATAGCTCCATTCTCCTTATATCTCAAGCGTATGTGACTACCATCCTGGTATGCTGCAGTGAGAACGGTGAATACCTTCG
Organism: Pisolithus albus; assembly: GCA_024613165.1. Taxonomy (NCBI): domain Eukaryota; kingdom Fungi; phylum Basidiomycota; class Agaricomycetes; order Boletales; family Pisolithaceae; genus Pisolithus; species Pisolithus albus. The sequence goes on along the minus strand of JANFAB010000002.1, from coordinate 1,761,045 downwards.
TCCCAAATGCCTCCCTCGCCTGAGTGGTGTCCGATGTAAACACTGGATCACGCTGTGGTCGGACGATGACAACATCTAGTGAAGTACCATCTGGTGGTGCTGTTGAGAACTGAGGAGCAATACGAAACTGCAGGTTCCAGGCGATCTACGTTGACCGTGGACAAGAAGTATGCAAACGGGCCAGACAAGTCTAATGGACGTTTGAGGGGCACGAGTGCGTTCAGATCAGGATCATAAACTTGAACGGAACCGGTCGACGGCACGGGCGAGAGTTTAACCCGACTGCGGTACCATCGAGTTTTGTTCTGCTCGGCTGCAATTTTGAAACGCTCTATGCCTGGAATTTCTTTGCGCAACAGCTCTGAATCTTCCAGTATAGAAGCATGGAGAGCTGTAGACGTGACGACGACCGAAACGATACCGTGACAAGGGATGTACTGAGTAGGCCCTTCATAGAGAGTGGTTCGTGCCAACGTCAGTGGCTTTGGCCTTGAGCCAGCTATGAAAGCATCCAAAGACAAGAGCTTGTATGCGACGACGGGGGTTTCTGACATGGACGTGAAGAGGGATGAAAACAGTGCATTGGCGGTTCCACATGGAACGAGGGCGAAGGTTATCACACGAGCGGCGTCGAGTGCACGACCCAACAAAGCGTTGACGATCTCGTGGAGCGTACCGTCCCCGGAACCAAGGACGATGGTGACTTCTCCATCGTGTTTTTGGAGGAAGTCGATGACGACGGTGCCCGCATGGCCGGGGTATTCTGTAGCCACGACTGCCGCAGGCCTTATGCCATTACCGTTGAGGTATGGCAAGACGTGGTTCTCGAAGACCTCCTTTGCAGTGCTGTCTCCAGAGGCTGGATTGTAGAGGACGAGGACCGTGGCGGACATCGACTGCGAAAACCACGTCAGATGACCGGTTGACCACCTCCGTCGTGCACAGACGTCGTTACCTCGACAGATATCTGAGGAACCCTTGTCAATCGCAATCAGTGGTCCTGGTTGGCAGCAGCTGATGCTCTTCATGCGCCGTTTCGGTACCGTCGCGCCTGGCATTCTCTTCCCAAACACTCTCCACAGATACCGAATGTCGACCGCACCCTCCTTCAAGCCGTTCACACTCGCCCTGATCCAGCTTGGAAACATCGGACCAGACAAGTCAGCCAACCTAAGCATGCGCGTGAAATGATATTGAAGGCGGCTGGAGGAGAAAGATCTGGACAAGCCATCGCTCGTCGTGCTGCCGGTGTGTATGTCTCTGGTCTACATGACTCCCGGGTTCCTGACCCAGTCTCTTAGGAATGTTTCAACTCGCCTTATGGGCATGCGCATTTCCCCAAGTACGCAGGAGACCATTGGATGCACCAAAGCAGAAGAGGTCGACATCCAGACATGTCAGAGCGAAAGCGTGAAGATGCTTTCCTCCACTGCCAAGGAGGCCAACGTCTGGTTGGTCGGAGGTAGGTTTCATGCGTCAGCTCTTTGTCGCATCCCACTCAGGTCGACGTGGAGGCTCCATCCCGGAAAGAGATGCATCAGACCAGAGACTATACAACACATGTACCGTATATTCCCCAACTGGTGGGCGTGTTCTCAGTGTTTGTCGTACTTACCCTTGAGCTGAGGTATTTTACCAGGTGCGCTGGTGGCGATACATCGCAAAGTTCATCTCTTCGACATCGATATTCCAGGGAAAATAACGTTTAAAGTAGTCCTGCCGAGATTTCGCCTTGATGCATGCTAACGACCCTCCTTCAGGAGAGCGAAACGCTTACGGGAGGTTCTTCTATGAACTTCTTCGACACCGGTAGTGATCTAAGCCTCCTAGTCGGTCCGTCGCAGCTGACTGAGGCCCAGAGTTTGCGCGAATTGGTCTCGGTATATGCTACGATGTTAGATTTCCGGAACTAGCGATGATATCTGCACGAAAAGGTTCGGCGTCCTGTGAGACGCTCGATGCAAGACTGACGTCGTCGTTCAGGATGTCATGTGCTTATTTACCCTGGTGCGTTCAACCTGACCACGGGACCACTTCACTGGAGCTTACTTCAACGGGCACGGTATGAGGGAATTGGATGACTCTTTTGCACGAACTCATGTGACGCGTGCAGGGCGGTCGACAACCAAGTTTTCTTTTCCATGTGCAGCCCGGCGCGAGATATGAGTGCCGGCTACCACGCGGTAAGTCCCCGGTCATTCAACGTGGCCTCGATTTTTGACGAGAATGAGGTAGTGGGGACATTCTATGGTTGTGGATCCCTTGTGAGTGTTGCATGCGACCGTCTCTGGGTTAGGACCAGCTGAAGGTCGGACGTTCCAGTGGCAAGATACTGGCTGAGGCAGAAGAGGGCGAGAGCATCGTTCGCGTGTCTATTGGTAAGGGTGGGCCGTGCACACGTGCGGCTGTGACTGACTGAAATGCTACTACTGTACAGACCCGACTGCGTTGTACGATGCGAGGGCAGCCATTCCTGTGACTACGCAGAGACGGTTCGACGTGTACCCCGATGTGAGCAGTGTGCAGTGAGACATGCAACATGCACATACATAGTTTTTTTTTTCTTCATTAGTTTTTTTGTGTGTGTAAATGTATCAGTTTTTGGATCCAAATTGGTTGAGACGAGGCAATGCAAGAACGTTCTCGCAAATTCGTCGACCTTCCACAGCGTTTGATGACCAGCCTGCCTTCAAAAATCCTTGCAAAGTCGGCCATCCTGTGTCATCCGCTTACCTTCAGTCCTTTCCCGGCAGCCCAGCACCCACCATGGTAAAGGAAACGTGAGTGTGGTATTCAGGTTCGTTCAGCGACTCGCCCGTCGACCTATTCTTTTTGTAATCTAGCAAATACTATGACCTCCTTGAGGTACCCGTCGACGCTTCCGACAGTGACCTCAAGAAGGCGTACAGAAAAAAGTAAGCTGTTTTGTACAACCATTGCAGGTCTCGCCAATTCTCGCAACACTCGCCAGAGCTCTGAGGCTACATCCCGATAAAGGTGGCGATCCGGAACTCTTCAAGGAGGTGACACATGCGTACGCTCTCTCCTACCTTGTGACTATCCGCTCCTCACCATCCACTTAGGTACGAGGTTCTGTCGGATTCGGATAAACGTAGAATATACGATGCCCGGGGTGAAGCTGGTCTTTCCGAGCAGGGTGGCATGGGAGGTATGGATCCACAGGTATGGACATCGACCTCGTTGTTCCTGGCACCCATCTCCTCACAATCCACCATAGGATCTCTTCAGTCAACTCTTCGGTGGTGGCGGCTTCTTCGGCGGCGGCGGTGGCAGAAACCAAGTCCGTAAAACCAAGGATCTCGTCCATCGCGTCCATGTATCACTCGAAGATCTCTATCGTGGAAAGACTACCAAACTTGCACTAACCCGCAATGCTCTATGCTCAAAGTGTGGCGGTAAAGGTGGCAAGGAAGGTGCAGTCCGGCCCTGTAATGGGTGCAACGGGCGTGGTATCAAGGTCACTCTTCGCCAGATGGGACCAATGATCCAACAAATACAATCTGCCTGCGACGACTGCAATGGTACCGGGGAAGTTATAAACCCGAAAGACCGGTGCAGTCAGTGCAAGGGTAAAAAAAGTCATTCCAGAAAAGAAAATACTCGAGGTGCACGTAGACAAGGGCATGAAGGGCGGTCAAACAATTGTCTTTCACGGAGAGAGTGACCAATCCCCAAATGCCGAATCCGGAGACGTCGTCATCGTCATCGAAGAGAAACCTCACGAGCGCTTCAAGCGCCAAGAGAATAATCTCGTCACCGAACTCGAAATTGATCTCCTTACTGCACTTGGTGGTGGTGAAGTTACCATCAAGCACCTCGATGATCGTGTCCTGATCATCAGGTTCGTACCCGGGGAAGTTGTCAAGAATGGTATGGTTATCATGAGATCTGAGATGACTACTCAATTTTGACATTTTCTTTAGAATCAGTCAAGGTCATCCGTGGCCAAGGTATGCCGTCCCAACGGCACCACGAACCCGGAGATCTATACGTCAAATTCATCGTCAAGTTCCCAGACAGCATCGATCCTTCCAAAGTTCCGTTACTCGAGCAGGCGCTTCCTCCTCGCAACCCGATGCCGCACTTTTCCAAGAGCGTACATATGGAAGAAGTCGATTTAGACGAACCAGATGCACGTTCGTCGGCCAATGCAATGGCGGATGATGCGATGGACGAGGACCATGATGGAGAACCGCGGGTACAGTGCGCGAACCAATGATGCCGTTGTGGTGGATATAGGACACTTTCATGGCTTACTTGCACATCCGTACGACGAGTACCCAAGGGGCACCATAGATCACTACACGTTGTTCTGCAATCTCATCGCACTTAATAGGTACCAACACTAATTGTAAGAACTGTATTAATTAGCTCGAAACATCCCAGCGAATCTACGAGACATGATCGAAAACACAGGCGGAAGCTTCGCTGTGTAGCCAACTCACCTCTGGATTAAGCCTGTACTTCTCGTATGCTTCACGGTTGAACAAGCTGACTTCCGTTTCGTTTTCTGCAAGTCGTCGCTCGAAACAATCAGGTGTGGTCGGGATCAAATTCGATGAAGGGGACCAACCGAGACCGACTTCTGCCAGAGTCTTGTTCTCGTCATCAAGGACCCAGTCATCGTGGTCGAGGTTGATTATCAGATTCGATGTCTGTGATATGGGTGAATATTGGCAACCATGCTACCGTACAACCTTTCCTTGGCACCGTGAGCTTTAGTGTATAGCTTGAGTGTGTCTGCAGTGCGCAGTCAGACGTCACCCAGCTGGCTTCATTGTGCACGCAAGGTACCTAGGTCGACGTTGCGGTAAGCTTTCCAACCGGGCACCGATTGTACGGCTAGTAAAGAGTGGGGGAACAAGTCAGATAGACGTCGACCGTGCAGCTTCGGTGAAGGGCTGATACCTTGTTTTGCGATGTTCTTGAGCTCTCCGACTGTCGTCTTTTGCAAGTCGAGTTTGTGCAAAACCAAGCTTTTCTCTGTGCGATACTCGAACGACTTGATCACACGAACCGTAACGGTAGCCTCCGTGAGGGGAAGGGTGGTGTTGGTCAGTGCAGACATTTGCCTGCCGATCGAGGGTCACCGTAGTAATACTGGCAGTCAGCTTTTTGTATCGGGTCCACCACTGGCATGGCCGTACCAAACCTGCCTGGGAGCGAGCAGCCCACACAAGCACCACGCAGGGATCCAAGACGTCTCACCAACCTCGGAGAAATCTTGTCGTGCCTTTCGTCTTACCAGTCTGAAGAGGCCGAACTGTCTGCTTCGCTGACTGAACTGCTTTCAGATCGGGACTCCATAACGCAGTCCCTCCAACTGTTGCAGTCACTCATCCCATCCTTGGACGACCTTCATGGCGAGTCTAGCCACCTTGTCGATAAGGTATCATCTACCGCCCACACTGCAGAGCGTGTAGGCGGCCGCGTCAAATCCCTGGACCAAGAAATGGGCCGCATTTCACAGGCAGTAGACCGGGTTGGACAGGTCATGGAGCTCAAGGTATGTCAGATACCCTCCACGCTTGGAAGACGGCTACTTAGCAGATTCTCGCAGTCTTCTCTCATGCAACTACAGGCATCCATCGATGCCCAGGATTGGGAATCAGCAACCCGATATTGCGCTAGAGCCATGTCGCTTCCTCCACAAGTCATATCTGGCCCTTTCGCTGAAGCTGTAGTGGTATGGCCCCAGTTGAAAGCCATGTTCAAGTGCTCACAATATTCCAGCCAACAGCTGAAAACCATCTCCCTCCGTCTCAGACTCTTCAAACTGCAAGAGAAGAATTGTTGACAATCTTCTCGAAACACTTCGCACAGGCTTCTCGTTCCCGTGACGCTGCCGCTACGAGTCGCTACTTCAAGCTGTTCCCACTAATCGGTTGGGAAGCCGAGGGCCTCGAAGCTTACGCATCTTTCGTCGTTGACTTGGTCCGGGTTAGGGCACCTACTTCCGCAAACAGTGAGCAACTCCTCTGGTGCTCCGAGCTTGTATCCCTCATCCCTACATAGCTGCTTCTCCTTTGTATCACGTCACGGTGCTTACTGCTCTCTTCGAGAATGTCGCGACGATAGTGGACCAGCACCATCCGGTGGTCGAGAAGTACTACGGAAAGGGGAAAATGCAAATTGTCGTCGAACGGCTACTGGAAGAGTGTGATCGCGTAGTGCGAAGTACCCTGTCTAGTTGGCGAGAGGATCGGGCTATTGGGAAGAAGGTGAACACATTCACTGCAAATTGGCCCTCTGACCTTACAGATTTCCAGTTATCGGTTATAGGAAGTTCCCCATTTTCACTGAACTCGCTTCGCAAACAGCATCCCTCAAATACTGCTAATGAAGATGATAATCCCAATCCGCGCGAGATCGACAAGGTTTTGTCTGAGATAGCTGGAATGTGCGGTCGCTGGAATCTGTTCCGAAAATTTCTTGTAGAACAACTTCAGGTTCGTAGCCCCGCGAACGTATACGTGACCTTTCTAACAAGCTTGCAGCATAAGGAATTGTCTGAAGACCTAGCAGAAGTCTCCGCCGAGAATGAGGATATAGGCAGCTCAGTGCAACTTTCGGAGCAAATCCGGCTACTGGAGAAGTGTCATTCGCAGGGGGACTTCGATGAACTACTTTCCTCTTGCTATGTTCCGTTAGAGATATGGTATATCCGTGCAATCATAGAGAAAGTCAGTCAGTTATCTTGCGTATCTTGATACTCGGATTTATTAACAATGTTGACAGGCTCACCGTCGTTCGACGTGCGATTTTTCACAGGTTCCCCTAGTTAGCACTACACCCGATGACGTTTTCTACATGCTCAAAACAGTGTATTCGCGATTGCTTTCAGCGGGCTCCCTCAAAACTGTCGAAAGTACCACAACCATCCTGAAGGAGGTGATCGAACGGGATTACGCTGGGGAATAAAAAGCAAGCTAGATGACGCATACCGCAACCCTGGCAGTTCTTCAACCCGCCCTGAAAGATCCGAGCGGGAGAGCCGGTCGTCCTTGGTGGTATGTTGTTATCCTTCCCGTCCATCAGTATCTGACTAGCTAAAAAGATTCTGCTAAACGACCTGGACGTTTCGCTGTCTCACATGGACAGACTGACGAAAGACCTTCTGGCCTATCCTGCAGGTACCCAGTTATACTTGGATGCTGAACAGCAGGGTGTCAAATCGGCGATAATGAGCCTGTTTGGGACGACTGCGAAATTTGCAGCGATACTCAAAGTTAGGCTTTTTCATCATTTTTTCACAATGGCGATTGACACGTTCTGGCAGTCTGGCATGGAACAGATGTTCAGTCAGCTGATGCGTGCCAAACTGCGCACCCTCATTCCCGATGTATACAAAGACGTTTCGTACATTCTAGATGAAAACAGCTACGCAAATGCAGAGCATCAAGACGTCGTCCGGAAGCGCTTCACCAAATTCTGGGAAGGGTTGGCAGACGGCTACAAGGTGGGTTTGTTCGATGAAGGCTTTTCCTGAATTTAAACATAAACAGGATACGTTCACTGAGAACAACTATCGAGTGTTATTTGGTTTGGCCATAGATGCTCTTCTTCGTCCATGGGAGAAGCACATTTTGACACTTCAGTTCTCAGAGGTGAGCTTGTGCACTGCGTCATTCTTCGAGCAGTCTGATAACTTTGTAAGTTGGGTGCTGTACATTTTGATCGAGACCTCCGATCGATCGTAGCATATCTGTCGTCTCAAACGACATTCGGTGATATTCGAGAGAAATTTGTACGTTTACAGCAAATCTCGTTGCTTCTGAACTTGGATCATGTAAGGTCACCGAACACGCTGCACCTAGATGGATCTGATTCGATAAAATCTAGGGAGAAGATGTAGAAGCGTTCTACAATGGGTCAGGGACCCCATGGAAACTAAGTCTTCAGGAGGCCAAAAGCATAGCGGGTCTCAAAGTATAGCATGATGTATCGCTGTCACCACGACATGTGTGATGGGTCATCAAATCCAAGTGCAAGTCACCCTCGCCGTAAGGCATCTAGGCGGGCTTGGAGGGCATCTTCGTCAGATATACCTTCGTCGCCATGTGGTGGTGCGGCAGAGTCTCCAATAGCAACTGCTCGCCGACTCTCAGTCGCTGGCGAGGAGATTGCTCCTAAGCCGACAGGAGCTTCAGTGAGCTGCGTGCGTTTTTGTCAGCACGGAATAATCGGGTTGTATGACTCCCTACCTGCTGGGAAAGATCAACACCTATCTCGTCTAAAACTTGCTTTAAAATCTTGTCCCCTTCTTCTTCTTCGTCTTCGAGTTCATCATCCATGACATCGTCCACAGCATCTGACATCATCTCTTCCTTCATATCCATCATTGAACTCTCCTTCTCAAACTCGTTCATAATCTTTTGTATTGCAGGTAGATTGAGACCACGATTCATGGATGCCATGGCCTAGTAAATTGCTTAACAAAGTTACGGAATTGGCATAAGCAGCACTTGACGTACCCGTGTTGCACCTCGCATGGCCTCTGCCATCTGTTGATTACTTCTGAGGGTTTGTATGCGCAGGCTAACGGCTTGAAGTTGGGTCCTCATCTGATAGAATTTCTGGACGTATCGCCGAGTACGGACGAGATCTTTAGCCATGACTTTACATGCGTTCTATTTGAGGGCTTGCAAAAGAGGCCGCCGGGATATGCACAACACGCACCATTTGACCTGCCTTTGCGCTCCTCTTGATATCTGCAACTAGCTTTCTCTCGCTTTGTTCGAGCTTCCCCCGTTCTCGGTCAAGTTCTCGCTGGGCCTTTGTAAGGGCCCGCTGGTGCTGGCGTAATCGCTCAGCAGGTGTAACAGTCCTACCAAATAGTGTTTCCTAGCAGATTAAGTACTTCGCATTACAAGCAAAGCCTTAAGAAAGACGTACAATTATATTCATAACGACGCAGCGGTCACGACTGGAACGACGTTGGCTGCGGGAGACGGAGTATGTAGAACAGTGATTACGTAATTCATAAGGGATTCCGTGCTGCTAACTCTGCAGAGACACCTTCATATCATGGATCTCGACGCAATAGGCGCACATTGCGCTCTGGCAACCTGCAATGAACGCGATTTCTTGCCTATTCAATGCGATTGTCTACAACGCTTCTGCAGGTTTCATATATCTCCAGATTCTCATACTTGTACGGCCTCCCGAAAAACCTTAGTGACCCCACGAGGATCGCCAGCGGGACGCCCCAAGTGCACTTTGCCAGGTTGTAACAAACCCTTACTCACCTCCTTAACTGGTGGAACAGGCGACGAACAGATACCCGCAGCGGGTTGCTCTGCTTGTGGTCTTTCCTTTTGTGTTCAGTGGGTGGCCTTCTCTGTTCCCGATGTTTCTGCTTTATCGACGGAGTATCATAGCCATCGACATCAGCAGTCTCACGCGTGTTCTGGTTTAGCCGGCCAAGCGAACGAGGTGAACCGTGAATTGACGCAGTCCCTCGCACCACTTCTCTTCAATGCTGCTTCGTCCCACACCCCTATGGCGGTGCGACGATGCAAAGGACCTTCCACAAACCCTACAAAGTCGGCGCAGTTGGAGAAGATAAACGGGATGAAGATACGGCTCAGGTCCGTTCCAGGAGATCCAAAGTACAGCGGCTGTGTCGTACCCGTAGATCAACGCATTCATGTGAATGTCTACTACGAAGCGGATGGTTCCAGTCAGCCGCGCAGGGAAGGCACCTTTTGGTTTCAAAAGGCAAGCATATTTATTATTCGCACAATTTTGATCTTGAAGTTGCTGTAGTCTATCGCCACTGGCAGAGTCTTGGATCTTCTTGCGAATCGTTTCGACATCCCACCCTCAAAAGCATCAGTGAGTATCGTTCAATCGAATCGGACCCCTGTATCACATTAAATAACGCATCCTATGTAGTCACTGACGTTGCGTAAGACGGATGATTTATCGGAATTGCCAAGTCATCTGCCCCTCTCAGATAGCGTTGTGGATGCTTCGAGTTTAGTGCTGCGCCTCTCCCCCAGCACCTGATAAGTCTTACGACTTAGACTTGCTCATTGTTATGCCATGGCAATATTTTCATTCGAATTAAAGAACAAATGCCTCGAAGATAATTCATGGAGTCGAAAGCGAAACAGTGCATAACATGGGAGACAAGGGGCGAACTAGACAAAAACGGAAGAGGCTATGCGACCAAGGCAGCCAATCTGCGCAGATGAGAGACATTCAAGTAAGCTGGAACGTACGTCTCGAGGCCGGAGACTTCGCGAGGATACGGTGGCTCGAATGGGCTCACGTCTTCTGTCTCCGGCGAGAGAAGTAAATGGTCATTACGATCATTTGCTTGCACGCGAGAAGCCACGACACGCAAAATCTCGGGAGATATCGGGCTCTGGGCAGGCCATCAGTACCATATAGTGATTTAAGTGAATATGGTATACCTCGTACTCGGCAACGTAATAGTTTGTACACATGCGTTGTATTTGCATCGGGCTGAGCATCCAGCAAACGTCGTATATAATTTCTATGTCCGCAGGAGTCGCCTATTTGTCTCAGTGAGCTGGGCTCGCACACGGTAACAGTTGTACTTACCTTCTTCAACTGCAGCAGCTTGATAGCTTGTTGGAGATGCTCAAAATGTAGTGTACCCTCTGGCATGTCATGGGATTTGCACCACTCGTGGAGCCGCGTGATATTATACTGTATTTGCATTGCTGAAGGATACTGAGGACTTCAGTCAAGCAGATAAGTCCGGTGACATACCTCGCTTCCAAGACGAAAAGTTCCGTCTCATCAGAAGATCGTTGAAACTCGTGACACCAATCAACTTCAGCAACTCGGTGAAGACCTGCTGTATTATGGACTCTTCCGTGTAGTAGCTCTTCAAGCTCTTCCAGAGCTTGTTGAGGAGATTGAGAATGTCGTCCATGCTGTACGCCGGTTGGCTATTGGAATTAAGCAGACGATTAAATAACCTTCCACCACCATCACTTGTCGTGAACCCGGGTAGAGACTGGCTTTCGATTAAGGCGGGAATTACCATCTTTCCAAGGCGTTTCTTGGTCTCCTGCATCCAAGTGTGGTAGATATTATACTCCAGACTCCCCAAGTCGTGCTTCACGACAGAGACGAGCCGCTCGTAGTCATTCCAGTCAAACTCACGTACGGCGTTCTCCTCACCGGGTCCGATGCCTTGCAGCATATCACTTTCGGCTACGCAAATGAAAGAGAACATCTCATGCACGTTTGAGAGCCAGAAGATACCGGGGACTATGGCGTCTTCGCCGTTGAATGACTGTGAAGGATTAGAGGGTTATTAACGCGATACCTCTGACGCCTACCATAACGTGCGACTGGATAGTTTCCATGACGTTTGCAAGGAAGCGTTCACTTTCAGATATAAGGCCATACTTCCACATTTCATTGGTGACAAGGCTGATAAGATTGGCGGGGAAGAGGATCTCCTTCATGGCAGCGAGATTCGTCGTGCTTGGCGCAGGGATCTTCAACCCGCGAATCAAGCCGGTTAGCACATCCTCGTCCAAACGCTTGATGTCTTGCATAAGTCGTATCTTCTCTTCTGCCACATCATCGTAACTACGAGTCTCTGCCAGCCCGTTTGTTCGTACCCGGAGGCTGTCGTCACCGTCGAAAGCCACCGATGCAGCTCGATGGTTGAATGCATGGCTCTTCTTCACGTCTAACATCAGTTCGTCCGAAGACGTTCGATACTCGGCTGGATTGAGAACAACACCAGCAGAACTGTGTCTTCGCTGATGGCGAGAATTTGTCAGTGGGAGAGCAAGAGTAGCACCATGCGGTTGGTTAGCCTCCGAGCGAAGGGCAGGCGCGAATGTCGGAGAGGAAGGAGGATCGCGTACCCCCCTTGTTAATGCGTTGTAGGCGTTGGCTCGGTTAAGTTGCTCGCGCAAGCTACTGACTTCGTTCTTCAAGGTAGTGATGACGGAGATATCTTCGTTATTTCTATGTGGACCATTAGCGAATGCCTTTTCTTGCGATTGTAGTTGAGCGGCCTGGGTCGTTATCTCGCCCATTAACTTCTGGATCGTCGCTTCTTTCTCAGCTGCTTTTGCGGTCGCATCCTCCAATCGCCTCTCTACATCCGCCTTAGCTTTCAGCAGTTCATCACGCCGCGAAAGTTCAGCTTCGGCAGTTTTGAGAGCGGTCTGCAGAGACTTGGCCTTTGCATCTGCTTCCTCGTGCTTCGAAGCCCACTGTTGTATTTGTTGCTCAAGTTCAGCGAGTTGAGATTGAAGAATCTTCTTCTCTTCCGTTCTCTTCTGGAGCGTTTGCGTTAATTCTACGACTTTGTTTTCCAGACGGTACGAGATCTCCTTGAACTTAGAGACCGAACGCGCTTCTGCTCTGAGGAGTTTGAGCTGTTTCTTGGCAAGACGCCTTCTCACGCAAGACTGGAGGCATATCATATGCTTGACGTCCCCATGATAGATGCGTCGATACAGGCTGAAAAAAAGAAAGATTAGTGGAAAGAACGAATCATAGAGGCCTACTACTTGCATTCCACGGAATAAGGATTGTAGGAGAACAGTTGCGTGTAGGAACCTGGATTCCTTGTACACACGTCGGGCTCGAGCACCACGAAGACCTATCCGAAACATCAGAGTTGTAACTTGTAGCGCCACAAATTTCCACCTACGGCTCTGGAACATGATCACAGATTGTCGAACTTGCAGGAACAATGATCTCTGCATGAAAGAACGAATTTGCGTCTGTAGAAGTTTCGCAGCATGGTCCTTTCGCATCGACTCGACCAGCCGCTTTGCCATGATAGCACGCCACCACGTCTGAACTCGAATCGTAGCGGCACGCAATCTGTTGTATTTCTTCATAGCCATGCGCCTACGCATATTCTTCTGGATGATAGTGGCCAAGCCGTTTAGCTTCTCAGAACGCAGAGACTCGAGAGCAGCAAGCATCCCAGCACGGAAGAATATTTTTGTGAGTCCGCTCTGGTACTTGTCTGGGTCATTAATTGTCCTCTGCAGGATAAGCGAACAAAGTGGCTTAAGCTCAAGCCGCTGTATCATCGGTTGCCAGTCCGAGGACGGCACAAGCATGTAATAACTTCACAATTCACGGTCAGACAACATCGAACGAATAGCAAACACAAACCTACCGTTCAGCAAACTCCTCGTACGTCCAGCGTGATGGATATCCAGCACAACTAATACGGATAGTCTCAAGGACGCCACAAGCACGCAGCTGACCTAATACCTGGGAAGGATTAAACTCCCAAGGTTTCTTGGCGTCATTGGGCTTTATACAGCGGATGTAGTGTACGTTCGTGATGCTCAGAGTATCCATAAGTGCGTTCAGCGATGCTTTGAATATCGAACCCTGCGTTGGTTTCCTGATAGCTGCACCCGGTCTCTTTGGATTTGATGAGGTGCTTGACGCAACAAGAGCCGATCGCCCCGGATCCGGTATTAGCGAGGAACGTCGTGAGCCTCCACTACCAGAGTCCGACGGAGAAGGAGAACCAGGATGGGATGCGTCAATAGCCTTCACCGACCCGAGTGCAGCCTCCAAAACTTCCTTCAAGAAGGGATTCCTTGTCGTAGCAATTAGTGTCATATGCTCGTCGGGCACTGTATCGCGGTTCTTCTCTAGGAAACCGTCGACCTCATAAGTGACATCCAAGGCGTAATGTACGATTGTGAATGATGAATTCCCGAACCGAGGTTTCTTAAATACGTTCTTGTTAGTTGGCTTTAGAAGTTGATTGTTGAGCTTCTGCAAGAAGGATGCGTCGCTACCGGCAGGTAGGCGGGACTCTTCATCCAACAGTGCTAGAACGCCAAGTTTGCCCTCGATGACGTCGATACACGGTTGGTTGTCTGAAAAGTCGATGAAGGTCCAGTTGATTTGTTCCTTCATATACTCTTCTTGTTCGAGTTTGAAAACATGAGAGTTGAACTGTGAAAAAGAATGGTTAATGAGGGACGAATCATACAGCACTCCCACTGACCTCCTGCTGCAACTTCTCGTTGGCATAGTTGATGCTAAACTGCTCAAACGAGTTCTATAGGACAATGAAGTTGGTCAGAACCAAGCAGACGAAGGAAGAGACGTCTGCACCTTTTGGAAATGTTCAAACCCGTAAATGTCCAAGACACCAATGAACATCTCTGCACGCTCAGCAGCGTCACCATGTTCGCCAGCCAAACTTTCATTCACGATGGCGACAAGCCATTCGAATAGACAGGCATAGACAAACTTTGCCACGCTATCCCGAACCGCAGTGGCCTGCGCAGCATTCAGGGAAGTAGCGATCTTCTCGGTTCGGGTAATGATTTGCTTTTTTACAGTCCATTTCTTGAACTCGGCCAAATTGACACCAAGAAATCTGGTTGCCAAAATGAGAGCAGGGTCTTCTTCATCAATCGAACACTCAGAACGAGTTGGTGTAATTTTCACATTGCCCAAATGCAATAGAGCGGCAAGGAGTCTGAACACTGCCCACTGCTTTTCAACGCTGATACCGACGGTCGACAGTGCCTGCTGAGTCGCCCGGAATTCTTCAGCATCATCGACGCCTGCAATCGGTGTAGATGTTGGTCCGCCTTGCCTGAGGTAATGGAATTTGGTTATATCGGTGTCTAGCCCGAGATCTTTCCGTTCCTTTAGGGGAGCGCCAGCGCATAATTGGTAGAAAATATGGTAATTCCGTTCCGTCGTTGGTTGGAAAACAATACGAGATCGCTCCAAGAGATATGTGCGAATCCGAGCACCAACAATTTCGGGTTTTCCATCGAAAAGGATCTGACGTGCATCAGCTCAGTCTGCGGACCAGCGGATGTTATAGACTCACTTGAATATACTTGCCAAAGCGCGATGAGTTGTCGTTTCGTGTGGTTTTCGCGTTTCCGAAAGATTCAAGGATGGGGTTGGTGGCAAGAATTTGACGTTCTATCTCACTGGATTCGTCTAAAGAAAATTTCGTCCTTGACTTTGTTGTGGACCCAGGAGGGTTGACAGAAGCAATGTAGCGCATGATGAATTTAGCCTGGAGGCAATGAGATACGAGTGGAGAATGATATGGAGAATGACCTCACGGATTCAGTTTTGCCTGCACCACTGTCAATGTTGTGTAAGTGATGAAACAATAGAACGCGCATCGGACGGCGAACCTTTCACCAGATACGATGATGGTCTGGCCCATACCTTCTTTTGCCATGGCGGTATACGCGTCCTCGGCAATAGCGAATAAATGAGGTTCAAGTTCCCCTCTCTTTCTAGCAGAATAAGCTTGAATGACCTCGGGTCCGTACAAAGTTACACGCTGAAAAGGGTTGACGGCGATGAGTACGATGCCGCTGTAGGTATAAATGCTATGTTGTCCGTAGCGATTCCGAATGGTATGCAAGACTGAAGGAGACCGTTAAAATTGTGTTTCAGAGTGGCGGCATAAGCACACACCAGAAGGTTCGTTCAAGTGAGAAAGAGTGGCCAAGTCGTCAGCCGTCTCCAATAAGGGAGGGTTTCGGAGGGGAGGCAAGCCTCCCTTGCCATCTCTGATATCTTTGGCCGTGGTATTGATCACAGTTTCCTGAAAAACGGAGTACGAGAGTGATCATGGGAGTATAGAAGTGACAAGGTATAGCGCGCGTACCTTCCCTCGATCATCGACGAAAACCAGTTTAATGACATCGTCATTTCCCTTAGTGACAGACGTGACCTCTGCAGAGATCCAGGCGTGTTCCTTGTCCTCGAACCAGACCCTTGTCCCTTTGCTGTAGATGTTTTCGGCCATTGGGCCACGGTGGAAATCAACGGCCAAGTAAATAGCCCAAATCTCGTCTGGTGACGAGTAACAACGTGACCGCCTGTAGTCACACGTCACACGTCACACCATGACCATGGGCCAAACAACGCGCCATCCTCTTCAACTTGGACTTCGAGTTGGCCCCCTTCCGACAGCTCGGGAACGGCACTTTCTAACCACCTCTGTCGCCGAGGTGCACGTTCACGCCATTGTTACTTCCTTCCCCGTCGTGCCACCGCCACTTGTAGCCAAAAAATCCATTCCTAACGGGATGAATTCTAACCCTAAGCGTGTTTGGGGTAACGGCGGACTTTCCTTTTGCCTGTGGAACTGAAGCGGCACGACCGACGCCGTGTGGCGGGGTAATTGCACGCTCTGCGCAGTCTCCTTGCGAGAGACTCTACCATCCTGACGGGCGCCATGGATCCAATGTATCCTGGTCTGAATTTGGCCGCAATGAGGTCGTGTCTGGGCACTCTACCGTCCTTCCGGAACGCGTTTGTCTCGATTCCTCCGCTCCTGCCTCTTCCCTGCACGCACTGGTGCTCGGTTGTGCTACCTTGAACCCTTACTCGTGAGCGGACACGACGCACAGAAAGCCCTCGCGAGCTTTCATCTGTCAAGCCACGACGTCAAAGGAGTTGGGTTGTACCGGAAAGCCGAGCATTTAGCAAGGTGAAGCTGTAGCGTGATCGAAGCAAATGCTAGAAGGACGTCGCGGTCTTTTTGTGTGCGCCAGTGCGCGGCTGAGCAGCGAACGCACTGACTACGGTTGTTTATGGATCCTTGACTGCCTGACTTGGGTTACGCACAAAGTCTTTTTGGCTTGGTATGCCCGCTTGTCGCTCCAGAGGATGCCCGTATACAGATTGTGCTCTTACCCCAGCGCAAGTTTCCGCTTTTCAGGCGCACGCACATGTCCGCCGTCACTCGGATTTCCTTGGAGTTGTACGTAGGCTTTTTGAAGCTCGACGGGTTTCTCCTACCCGGCACTTTTTGACTCAGTCTTGTGTGCCGTGGACTGTGCCCAGTGCCAATGCGACCCTGTTGGGGGATTGCTTGGACTTGGCATCGGAGTCCTCAAGTGCCACTTGGCATAACAACCCTGGCATGGCTTCGTGGTGGTTGGTGAGATGGAAACAATGTTGGGGTCGTGATGGACTGTCGAACGTCGGTACGTACAAGAAAGTGCTCGTTTCCAGGCATTGTTTGTGCCACTTCCAAGCTAGGCCGTTATTTGCTCTTGCAGACATGGCTGCTCGCCCCTGGAATACTTCGACCAGGCTTTGCACTATTAACTTGGTTCTACCCATAGAGTCTTCGTCCACCAGCAGCAGAGTAAATCCACTTTTGTTCACTAGAAGGTTGGCTGCCGGGCTCTCTGGCTTGCTGATCACGAACCAACGGATTCCAAGACGTATCTCGCGTCCATGCAGATTGTCTTGCCATCGAGTCATCTACCATCTGGTCTGTTTGTGGCTTGCGCGCTCCGTAGGACCTTTGTTGGGTAACCGATGAATCTCTTTTGTTTTGCGTCCCTTCCCACTGGTCCAGCCGCCCTGTTTCATGCCGCTTCTGTGCCCCGGGGTATTCATCTGCTTGCTGCAGTTGCTTTTCCTATGGTGGAGCAACAGAGGTTTATCCTCGAGGGCAGTAGTGTTGAATTCACTCTTGGGGACTGCGCGTCAATAAAACTTCCGTACAGGCGGGCCATGGAATGGTGATGCTGGATGAGGAGATGAGGGCTCGCACACGTTCCTCGACTCGTGTTGCTTCGACTAGGTTGTGTACAAGATGGCCGATGCAAGTCATCCATGGAATGCCAGATACCGAGAAGCCGCTCGTGTTTTGGCATTCTCTGAGGGTTCCCTCATGGTCTTCGTGATTTACTAGTGGTGTCGGCTGTTGGGGGGCAGCAAGATGATATGTATGGGTTGTGTCCTTTTTTCATGAGGACCCCCGTGGTAGTGCGACGGCTGGGTGAACGTGCAAATGCTGCTTGTCTCATGCAGTGCATGTTTCGGGATGTCGGTCGCAAACCAGGGGAAGTCTCAAGGCTTCGAGAGCGCTGTCAGCCCAGTTCTTGTTGTCATTGATGACGATCGGACTGCTGCAGGGTTAGCTACGACGGTGGACTTAGGTGGCGAGGTTTGATCAACCCTTGACCCACTCCTTTGTGATAATTTTTTGACCACCCTTGTCCTTAGGACAATCCATAGTTTTTCCTTGGACAGTTTTTTATGTACAAAGTGAAATGTAAAAAAGTCTCTTGTTTGATGGTGTGTGCCTTGGTGAGCGACCGAATATGGCAGTGCCAGCGAGGTTGCAGATCGCTCAGAGCAGCAGTCGCGATCGGCCACCGACTTGGTTATCGCACCGGTCACTAACGTCCCTCGCAGTCGTCGCGTCGACTGTGGTCGTCATGGAGTTCTTTGCCAGGAAGAAACTCAGACCACGTCAGTCCTCCGTGTCAGGCCGTGACTCGAGAACGATCTCACACACGTATCGGAAGAGCGAAACCTCCTTTGCATCAGGCAGGCGCAGTCCCACAGGTTCCGAACCTGGGCACCCCGCCTCGCCATCGAACACGATGCTACGAACGAACCACACCTCAAACATGGAATACGACAGGTCATCCCGCATTTCCAGTGCGACCGCTCACTCGGACAGTCACTCAGCCCACCTTTCACATGTATTCCACAAGCAGCACAGTGACGAGTTTGAATTCCCCCGCCCCGCGAGAGACGAAGAAATCGAGGCCCTTTTCTCTCATGTAGTGGCAACGCGGGAGCTACCCAACGTTGACCACCTCTCCATCGAACAAAAGTGGAAAATGGTTTACGCTGCAGAGCAGATACGGTGGAAACAAGAGAGGAACAGGGAAGAACAAGCTAGGAAGCAAGGCGAGACAGGCAGCGCTGGTCCATCCGGCGATGGGTCTCCTCAGTGGTATATAAGGAAATTTATGGATGGTACTATTACGCCGAGGGAAGCAACAAGCGTTTGGGTGTCATTGAGGGGGCATGAAACTAGGTACGACGAAATATGACCGAGTATTGTGTAGCTCACAGTGAACGCAGCTGGCTTGAATCCTTTCTCTTATGGCGAGGTACCGCGGTGCTGGCACAAGCATTAGCACAGATAAGTCGTAAGAAGGACAGCAGGTACGTCTGTGCTACGTCAGTCCTACCGAGATTCAAAACTAAGCCTCCAGAAATTCCACCGACATCGCCCTAGAACACGAAATTGCTAAGTGCCTTAAAGTGATATTCAATAACAACGTGAGAGTCCATTTAGAGCGTTCTCACTGGCATCCGACAAGCTTCATTAGGTCAGGGTTCGGGAAGCTGTCAAGAGCCCGGGCATCGTGACTCAAATCATTTCCTCACTCAATTCCCCGAATCTATCTACTCGTCGAATTATAACCGAGGTTATTCTGTCTATCGTCCACTGTAGCGAAGATTCGTTGGGATATGTCATCAATGGGTTCAAATCACTTAGTGAAAGCCAGTCTAACGGACAACCAGCAGGATGTTATGAGTACTGGTTTGGCTCTTTGCGAACCGCCCTCCAAGGGAGAGGCAAAATGGGTAGCCTAGTCGGCGCGAGTGACGAGATTAGGAAGACCGGCGGAAGCGACACTGCGTTGACTGATTATGCGGTCCGTCGATTTACTGCTTCTTGTGTGTCAACGCCCTGATAACATTCTTGAAAGCTCTGCAGTGTGGCCCTCATCGTGCAAATATTGCACACCATCAAGGATCTCGATCTCAGAATAGACCACCGCTCGCGTATGGACTCATCTGGACTTCATTCTATTATCACACTGTGCCGCGAGCTGGAAGTCGTTGGCATTAATAAGCAGCTCAATGACCTCGAACGCCTCCTCGAGGACGACGAGTCGCGGCTCCGCGAACGTGAGGATGAAAATGTCCTGCGCGACTTCGCCAACCCGGAAGATATCTGGGAGGCTTTACGAGCTCGTACAGATGGTTCTCATGCAGCAGACCACCTTCTCTCAATTCTTCGCCATCTATTATTGATCCGAGAAGAGGACTCCCAGCTGGTATACTACTACAAATTGCTGGATCTGGTCGTGACGGACGTGGTGATGGACCACAAACTTGGGAGTGCTGAACAAAGGTTGGGACATTCAGTGAGAAAGCTGATCGCACAGTTGAATGAAGTTGACCGGTTTCGATTGGCCGAAGATGAAGCTGCGAGAGCTCGTTCACAGGCACTTCACCTCAAAATGGAGAAAGAAGCGTTGGAGGAGGAGGTATCCCAGGGTTTTGATGGCTTGGTTGGACGACTCAAGGAGAAGGTATCCCACCTCGAACAGAAGCTCAACACTGCACGTGACACAACAGGGCGCCTTCAAAGCCAACTTGAGGTGCAGAAAGCTGGATATGAAGAGAGAATAGCGCAATTGGAAGCTCAAATCATGGAATTGTTCAGGATGTTAAAGGAGGTCGGCAAGGGTGCGGAGGAAATTATCGAGGCAAACTCCGGTTCGATGGACCGCAAGACACTCATCGAGACTCTCAACAGACATTTTGAGAGAACCAAGACTATTGGTATTCTGGAAGGCCGTGGGCGGAGGAACAAGAAACATAGTAGCGGAAGTGAAGATGGGTCTGATGACTCTGGGA
This sequence comes from Pisolithus albus, assembly GCA_024613165.1. Taxonomy (NCBI): domain Eukaryota; kingdom Fungi; phylum Basidiomycota; class Agaricomycetes; order Boletales; family Pisolithaceae; genus Pisolithus; species Pisolithus albus. The sequence goes on along the minus strand of JANFAB010000002.1, from coordinate 1,740,585 downwards.
AGGAATCCCAAAAGTCCACACCCCAGAAAGCAGATGGAAAGCGAAGGCGTCACGCTACTCACCGAAATCTCAATGGATCGACACATTCTCCTAGCCGTTCAAATGCCCAAATTGGACGGGAATCCCAATTCATGGACGCCGACGAGGCGGATGTCCAACAGCAGATCAAACACCAGCTAGCTGCAGGTGCCAACATCGTGAGTAGGTTTGATTACTATGAAAGCTGACGCTGGATTAGTCCATAGCTCTCTCCTGAAGACGAACATATGGCAAGCCCTCGCACTATCCGCGGCTCTCCGATGCGCGCCAACCGGCCCATGCCTAGTGACGGGGCGTCACTACCCCGCTCGGTCCGTTCGCCGAACTTGCTATCTCCCGGACGCGATCGTTCGTTTGAGAAGAATGATGCTGACTCGGACATCCACAACGAACAACACAGTCTACCGAACGAGTCAGAGCAGTTGACAGGGGATGGTTTCGGTGTTGCTCCCGACGGCACCTCAGCTTCGACAGTTGGTTCCTTCAACCTGGGGGCCGCATGCTCTGGCCCCCAACCGCTAACCTTCACCGAGCAGCTTGCACAGCGCCTCCATTCGCACGGACGTGCGCCGTCATTACCTACTGCATGCCCAACTCCAATTTTGACCATCCCAACGCTCTCTGAAGAGACTGACACTACCATCACCGCCACTATCTCTGCGTCTCCACTTGCCCCGACTTCTCTACCGCAGGAACCGTGTGAAGACGGGACCGAACTATCGTTCCCGCCGCCACCCCCACCACCCCCACCACCCCCTCCCGGTCACCTGGGAAATCACCCTACGGTTTCGTCTCTCCCACCACCACCACCACCACCACCACCGCCGCCGCCGCCGCCGCCCCCACCCCCACCAGCCAAGGGCGTTGCGTCTACGCCTAGTTCCGCTCGGGCGTCGATGTTACTGAGAGGTGACCTCAGCGTCATGATCTCAGCGCGGAAAGATATGCCATTCACTCCAGGCACAAAACTGAAACAGTTGCAATGGGATAAATTAGCTCAGCCGCAGGTTGCAAAAACGCTCTGGAGTGACGAAGATGCAAAGAAGGAACAGGAGATTCTTGCTAAGCTGCAAGCAGACGGTGTTTGGGTTGAAATGGAGGAAGATTTCAAAGCTAAGCAACTCATGATTAATCTCCTGGGTTGGCACGTTTCAGGTTTTACCCTCGAGTCAAAACTAACGTTTCGCACAAGCTCGACAAAAGCAAGCCGAGTTGAAAAGTGTGCTTGATCCTCAAACGAAGAAACGCGTCGGTAAGTGACTGGCGAGTATTCTCTCTCACACTCTAATTGGCTTCGTATTCATCCACAGAGATCCTTATACAACGGGTGAAGAAGCTCGAACCGGAGGAAATCGCGCGGAAGATACAACAGTTTGACCAAGATATGTGCACAGAAGTCTTCCTCCGTGAACTCAAGCCAGTGCTTCCTACTCCGGAGCAGGTAGGCCCACAGTGTCAAGTCTTTGAGAAGGAGCAGTTTAAGTATATGTACTTTAGGTGGGCAAGCTTAATGTGTACCGTAACGCGGAACCGGAGGAGTTGGCAGGCCTGCATGCCTCGGACCGTCTTATGGTCAAACTCATCCAAATCAAGCGGCTTGGTCCCCGGATTGAAGGCATGTTGTACAAGTGTAAATTCGAGGAACAATGGTCGTTGCTAGATGACGTGAGCGTCATGCGCCTGCTCGTGAATCATACTGAAGGTTTACAGGGAACGCGAAAGGTCGCCGAAGCCTGCGATGTTTTGATGCATGCCAAGTACTTTAAAGAAGTGCTGAATGTCTGTCTCATACTTGGTACGCACATCCGTGGCTGACGTATTACCAGCTCATCCTCATGATCGGAAACTACATGAATGGTACCGGGATCAAGGGCGGAGCTTTTGGCTTCAAAGTTAGTAGCATTAATAAGGCAAGGCAAACGATCGACCCATTAGATGCTGGCTGAGTGACAAGCAGCTTGTCGACACGAAGTCCGTCAACAATACGACGCTCCTGCATTTCCTGGAGCGCACTATACATAAACATTTCCCTCACATGGACGAGTTCTTAGACGAGCTTTCGAAACCTGCTGAGGCTTACAGAGGTGAGATATCTTCGTGTTCAATATCAGTCGGAACTCCTCACATCCGCCCAGTGAACATGCAGGACGTGCGGAAAGACTTGGGTGTGTTGCGGGAAGGGTTGAAACGCATCCGTCAAGAACTCAACGAGTACTACGGTGATATTGACCAAAATGACGGCTTCAGTCGGCAGATGTGGCAATTTGTTGGAAGGGCCGGCTCCAAACTAGAAGATCTTACTGATGACGTTACTCATACCGAAACGAGCCTCTCCGAAGTCATCCGTTATTACGGAGAAGACGAAAAAAACACCTCGTCGACCGAGTTTTTCGCGGTATTTAAGACTTTTGTTACGTCTTTCAAGGTGAGTTGGGTCCGAACAAATCCAAGTATGTTCATCTCCCTGAGTTCTGGTGCAGAAATGCAGGACAGACAATCGTAGCGCGGCGGAGGAGAAGCAAGCAACGGAGAGACGGAAACAGGCCATGGCGGAATCAAGGACACAACGGAGAACTGCTCAACGGCCGGTTGCTGACGAGGAGGATGATGGCGTGTTGGATAACTTGCTCGACAAGTTGCGGAATGGCGATTCTATCGTACGCAGGGACCGCAAAAATCGCAAACCAGATACCAGGCTTGCACTCCCTCTTCTCGACACAGGCACAGTCTCCGACAAAGCCAAAGGCATGTTAGCGCAGCTAAAGGCTGATGGCTTTGATGCTTCGTTACCGCCGTCTCCGAATCCCACTGCTCCAAGGAGACGTGTGCGAAAACGAGTCCCAGAGACACTGAGCGAGGCTGGGGAATCTCGAACTGATCTGACACTGGCTGTCGATGCTCAATCAAGTACGCCGGATTTGGCACTGGACACAGGATCGGACACCACATTTACTTAATACTTTACACGTTTTTTTTCTTAGTTGTACTGTACTTTGGTAGTTCTTTGTACTGTCAGCAGATCATTCACTAGTGACGCGTCCGGCCTATTAACTCATGTGAGCCCAGTGCATCGTCAGGTAACCGTCATTGGCCCAGTACCGTCGACTTTCCTACGCACCGCTGGCTTTACAGTGATCTTGACCGATGTTAGTCAAATCATAGGCGACATGATAACTCGTAATTTAATGCGCACCGACACTACTAATACCTGGGTCAGGATTGCCCCACCAGTACGGGAAGCTGATGATGTTTCCGCCAGCACCTGTAATATTGACCTTCAAATAGACGGCTTCGGAGATAGTAAAAAGCCCATACCAAAGACTGCAAAGTTGAGGATGAAGTAAATAATAGACGACCCACCATCTAGGGCAGCAGACGTCAGATCTTTAGAGAAGACAAATGCGTGAATAACGTGGGCAAGTGTGAGGTGGTGGTTGGCCTCACAGTTATACGTCGTGTACCATTTTGGTCTCCTTGTCCTCGCCCACCACTGGCTTGCAAGCCCTATGACCAACCCCGGCCACCAAGCGCCTTAAATATGTTGCGTCAGCAGGTGGGATATATGAGTATTTCCAAGACGGGCTCACCGTTAACGGAATACGGCAACCATCCGACGTAGGTCAGAATAACGGGCATATTCAGGTACGACCAAATACGCTGACTGGAGATTTGTCGGAGGACATTGTATACGCAGGAGTTGATGCATTCACCTCGGATATAAACGATGCATGAAATATAGCGGGAAAGGTGCCAGAAACCCATATAGGTGCCCCAACGGAAGCTTTGTCTGTCTTAATACACTCGATGTTCCGGGTAGAACAACGGCATCAAACCTGGAAATAAATCTTTCCCGGTGAATAGAGTTCCCTTGCCAACGCCCCCCAAGTTATAGCCGCGGAATTAATTTGCTGGGCGTTCCAGCCCGACCAAAGTCGCGTGCCAATAGCTATCAGACACGAAGGTAAGCTGGGAAGCAACTCCTAAAAGGCACGGACGATTTTGTAGGTCTTCCCTATGGGCGCCGACGATTGATCTGTACAAAATATAGTTGAAGACTGTTGTATATTAGTACCTTCAAAGCACAGAGAAAAGACTGACATACTCGCTCCAATAATTGCACCACTCAGCTGGGCAACGAAGGTGGAGCGGGGTGGGATTTTAGCATATTGTCCTTGTACTTACGGTGAGCATCCTCCCATGCCATTTAACGTCAGAGCCAACTCACCTAGTTTGAGGTCGGCCACCATGTAAAGAGTTTGATACCCTGTGTTGTAGCCGTACAACTTGGCGTACATGTTCCGTATGGGTTGTTGGGGATGAATATATGCCTTCATGAGTATGAGCATCAGTAAGAAAAGAACTGCCTTGCGTCGCACCGCAATAATTTGCACGAGGACGGAACAGGTACATAACTGGAACCCAGTCACCGCGTAAATGAAGCTCAGGACAACCGCAACAATGAATGCTAGAAATTATCAACTGCAAATTCAAAGATAGCGACCAAGTGACCTACCTATGGCTGTGAACATGATGATAGACCACCATGGTAATAAGTTGACATCAGCATAGGCCGTGCCAATCGCCAAAGCCAGCGAGACCCCAAAGAGTACACAATACCACCATTGTGGCACCTCCTGGTATACTTTCATCTTTTGGAAATGGACGCTGGAGATGTGATTCAATATCAGAAAGCCGAGTATCACAATGGCCAGTCGCACTCGTCAAATTCTTGGCCAGTCTTCAGGAAATTGAAACCTCTGAACGCAGCCCAAAGTTCCTTCCAGTGCCAAAGAACAACATGGGAAAATGCAGCTCCCATAGACGCGTAGCCCGCCAACTGGGAGACCGCGAAAGTTGTTGTCATGTACCTAACTTTCGGTCATTCACGCTAATGTGTGGAACGACGAGGCTCACGGAGGACCGACTACCGTGTATTTCTGTGTGTCGAGTTGATATTGAGCATCGAGTATTGAAGTCTGATTATACGTCGAGCCATTCCCAGTGAAAAGGGAGGACGACATAAAAGGGAGCCCCCTAGAATACCCTTGAAAAACGTCCTTGTAGTAGGTCACCACTGTCCGTATGGAATGTTGACTCATAATGGGAACAATAATAATGACAGGATACACACTCATGAGAATATAGCAGAAGGAGAGGCCAACCCAAGCAGACACTTGGGTCTGGAGGGGCCAGAAGAGTGGATAGGCTTGCGTAATGAGAGTCCAGTCGAACGCAAAGGACAGAAGACCCAATCCCTCGTTGGAAGATCCTGCGCCGAATAAGTTGCGGACGAAAGATGATCTCCCGTTGTCGATGACGCAAATGGCTGATACCGCTGTCAACAACGGGAACATCCAGGTCGGAACAATTTCCTGTTGGGGAGTGAGCTGATACCAGGCATAATCCAGGGCTCTCTCACCCAGCAAAATATGGCAGTGAATACTTCAAAGACGTGAACAAACGAGACGGGTCATATGGAGTTATATGCACCTATCCAGAAATACTTCATCTTCCGGCGGTTGAGTAGTCCACCAAAGTGCATTGATTGTAGCAAAGAAATAACGGGCAATTGATTGGGGTACAGAGCATGGGTGGGCCACACGAGCAAATTCCGAAGCACGCCAGCAAAACCATATCCGATTAACTAGTACGGAAGGAGTAAGAGGGTAACTGGCTCATATGTGATGCAACGAACCTGTGAAGCAAAGGTCTGGAAGATGGCGGAAACAGGGTGGAGATTGATGCCATAGAAAAGATCGAGAGTAGCGATAATTCCTATAGATGACGCAGTAAGCGATGCAGTTGACGCCATGATCGTGATACATGTATGCTCTTTGATGTTGAATGGTCCAGGATTCAGGTGTCGCCAGAAACCAGTCGAAGGAATCATGCGATGCATCTGTAGTCGGAGATCAGGAAGCTGGGACCAGGAACAGTTACTACAAAGCTCACAGCACTCCCAAGCACATACGATACAATGAGCTGGAAGAGAGAGGAGACAGTTGTCCCCTGAGGTTTCCAGAAGTAAATTTCAGAGAGGACGGAACCTAGCGTGGCGAACTGTCACCACAACATCGATCGACAAGGCTAGCCAGGTTACCGAATATCGCCAAACCGATGCCAATAACCCAAAACCGAAATGTGAGTGCGGGAAGAGTCGGGTTATCTTCAGCAGATACAATCTGTGAAAGTTGTCCTACGAGACTCTGAGTTGACCATCTAACCGTACCAAAGTCGTGATGTCTCGTGCATCCTTGACAACGTGTGACTTTCCGGGAGACGACTCGGGATCACTCAACCCATTGCATGGCGCAACATCGGACAAGCATTGCTTATCCGTCACGGAGGACTCTGGGTTCATGGAAAAGACCGAGAAGCTGTGAGGCTCACTTAGATTAGGCGTGCGATGGTCGTTTTATACTGCCGGCTAAACAGACACCCGTGTTTCCTTAAACATAGATCAACTGAGAAGCAGGATAGGACAGATAACAAAGTGACCCAAGTGATAGTGTAGGAGCCCTCTACGGTATCCAATAAAACGGATCGTTAATGTCCCATTACAAATATGTTGTTTACGAGATAATTGCTGCTGGCCTCGTGTCACTCTGCTAAGCCCCATACCGCTCCCGAGCCTAGATAAATAATTGTATTTCAACCAACGACCCTTGGTGTAGAAGACAATGGATGACTCACCGCATCCTGTACCATGTGCACGTACCCCGAATAGCCCTCAGCATATTTCCCGAGCTCCTTCGCCTTACTAGCGCCTAAACCTACTCCCTGCGCATATATGGCCGTTTGGCTGGACAAGTAAATAACCGTGGAAACATCCCGATATGGGGGAAAAAGACATACATAGGATCCAAACGTCCGTCACCCTCGGTCCCCAAACCAGAACCCTCCCTCCACCCCATCATTTTCAACAACTTATTTCCAACATTACTTTCATCCTTGCTTGGAACAACTGGAGGAGGAGGGGAAGGTGCGGGAGGCGGGCCCTCTGCTTGACGCTTCTTTTTCGCGGCAGCGCCACCGTTCTCCGGAAGTGGGACCTCCGGCTGATTGTGCATGATACGACGCTCGGAGGCCCGATCTCGATACTTCGGTGGTTCCGTCTCTGACCGCATTGCAGACGCTTTCCGGGCTGCAACAACTTTCTGGCGTGCGACCTCTCGTAAGGTAGCATCCCTGAAATTCTTCTGTAACATAGGTTAGCAGGAACAGCGCAATGCAGATATACTGCAGATGTGAGGGAGACCTTGTGAAGATCCGATTCCTTGTTGTGCCTCTTCAGCTGCTCGATACTTTTGAATTGCCTCGCACACAGAAGGCACGCCACAGCTGTAGTATCAGAGTACTCAAACTCTTCTTCCGCCGGCTCGGGCGTCGGGGCAGATGGCGGCGTATTCAATGCTACCGACGTCTGCGACAGAGGGACCTCCTGACGATGAGCCTGTCGTTATGCGCGGGACAATTAACAATTACCGAAGGTTGAGAAGTTAACCCCTCTTTAAGTTCTTCCTGAACCTGATTCCACTTCTGTATATTGTTCACGGTCTAAAGGGAAGATGATCAAGAGATGTGAACCAAATAGTTCCTACCGGAATTTTCGCACCTTCTTACTGGCAATCATTGGCGGGACTTTCTTGGCTACGACGACTAATGATCATCAACGGTCTTGTCAAATATTTGCGGAGAATTTTACGGAACCTTTATCTTCTTCAACGGGCAATCCTTGCTCTACTTCTTCTTCATCACCGCCCGCGAAGTCCTCAGCCGAGAAGCCAAGCGAAACAGGTGCAGGACCCTTGGGACCTGATGATTGTGTGGGCTTACTGCTAGTCCCCGCCTTACTGAAGTTCAATGTCACTGGCTTGTCTGATACTGGTAACGCGGACGGAAGGGGTTGCTTTTTGGCAGCATCATCTACATCGGAGATGAGGACGAACCCATAGCGCAGTTGATGGAAGTACAAGCCTTTGGTTCTTTTCCTTTTTTCTTTTGTGGGAGCAGAGGTAGGTTGTGCTTGCGCTGGTGAGGGCTCCTCGACTTTGAAATCAAGTACTGCGACAGTCGCCGACTCATCCCAATACTTGACGAAGGTTCCCTCAACACCACCAAGATTCATCGATGATGGAATGGCAGTTTCATCTCGCAACATGACATCTGGCACAGGTTGAAATGAGTAAGGATGTGCAAATGAAGCAGCAACAGGTTTATCAGAGATGCGAAAGCCCGATGGATGGATGTGTGACGACATGGTGTTTGCCAATACCACGGAGGCAGCCTGCGGCGAACAATAAATTACCTCAACTCCAACCACTGGGTTTTGCCGTACCTGCACATCGACAAATTCGACGAACGCGAACTGGAAACTAGCCAAAGTGACCCTATCTTTGACGAGGATTATTCTCTTCATCCCCCTGTGACCTTCCTTACCGGGTCCCCCAGAGCCCATCATTGCTTGAGCTATCGCTTGAGGACCTGACAAGGGGTCAAGGCCACGAAAGAGCAATACGGCAGCTGGAGAGTTGCCGATGTCCCGAGTGCCGTCGTTCAGGTTTTGTCGACCTCGACCCTTGTCATGCGGAAGTGCACTCTGTGAATAATCAATTTTCACTCGGCGTCCATTATGAGGTAGGCCCATCTCAAGTGCTTTGTAGTAGGCAGTGCTTGCGGTGGCGCCATGCGATGCTGGGGGCGGTACTTGAACGAACGGGAACAACGGGTCCACGAAAGCGCGGGCATGTTCCACACTTGCGAATTGGGCAAATCCGAAGCCCTTTGATAAACCTTCAAAAATCCAACGGCCATAGATGTCAATGCACGGCACGGATACAGATACGAAGGGGGCAACTGCCTGTTGATCTATCTCTTATTATGGTGACGGACTCGATGTTGCACCCGTGACTGGAGAGGAAAGCCTGCAGCTGGAGCACAAGATGGATTTTAGCGTGGTATTCGAAAACATTCGAAGTGTATCGACAAACATCCGCCTCGGAAAAGTCTGGGTCCAAGCCCAAGAATATGACGTGCGCACTGGGTTCGCTAGGAACCAGTCGTTTCTTACTCGTGAAGCCTTTTCCGTGTCGAGCGTCTGTGGAGTCATGCGAGTGGTCCTGTTTATGCTGGGGTTGATTGTAACTGTCATAACCAGTAGCACCGTATGACTGGGCCTCGTAACCCTGCTGAAACGGTTAACCTCAGGGAATGGAAACTGCACAGACACGTACGCCATTATTATATTTGCGCCGTTTACCTTCGCCATAGTAGTCGTCATCCCGACCTCTCGCAGATCTGTCTTCAACATCATAGTCACCCCAAGTATCCTTGCTGTTACCCCAATCACGGTTGTAAGCCATTGTCAGTGCTAGGAGGGTGGAGAGGGTGGTGGTCAGAACGAAAAGTCGAATCAGCGCAGAAACTGTTGTCACAGTCACAGCGGGGAGAAATGGAACAAACAAGACACAACATCACTCCCGCTCAGCAGCATCCACCATGGCTGTACCAAGTATGTACTCAACTTTTCAAGGCGCTATCCGCGATACTGACAGTGATGCTGTTATGCAGGCTTTGTTCAGGTAGGAAGTCGTATGTTCTTTTTAGGATCAAGGCCGTAGACGTTGACGCGATTCATGCGTGCAGCTCGACCCCGCCATAGAGCGATGGAACCGCATGGCAAGTTTAATTCGCCTGTAATATATCGGATTTGCTGACTGTCGCAGCGTGAGGATGCGTACAAACACTTTAGGTTCACTCGTCGCACTAGCCTGATCACTTTCACCGGTTGCGTGCTCATTCCCTCAGTCATCTACTACGTAGCTTCCGAGACGCAGGTACGTCCCAGTACTGGCTTGATGTGTTGTGTATTTTTTTTTTAAAGTCGTTCTGCAGTACAAGTTTAAATGGACGGGAAAGCGGAAGGGGGATTCACTCGTCCAATCATGATTCGTTTGGCTTAGCATGGCAAGTAGTAGATTTCAAAGGAGACAAGTGATGAATGGTAGCAATGACCCATATTGCGACTTTTCCCTGGAACAAGGAAAACTGACATTGTGAAATGGTGGGAGTAGAGTTGGAGTAACGGAGTTCCAAGCGCACGGAGTGAGCTAATTGAAATAGTATTCCAGCACTTCACCAGGCCGGCCCATCCACGCCCATCTCCGGTTAGGGTTTATGGGCGTGTTCGGCACCAGGCGGACGCCGCGACGGGCTAACTCGATCAAGACGCGAGCGATGTTGCGGGTGTCCTGCAAACTGAGTAGTACCACAAGCGTCTAGTCCAGTAGATTAGTGCACTGACATCCATCCCACAATGCTCTCTGCCTTGGAATTGGCCTAAACCCAACACTCTCAGTTGCTGGGGTATGTTCAATGAACGGAAATGATACGCGGTCGTCAACTGAAAAACAGGAATGACGATGACATGGATTGTGGAGGAAGCATGTATTCAGACATACCCTCGCACGGGCCTGCTGACCATCAAATGGACGAGTTGCCACCCAACCTGACACCAAACTACGGACGTCAAGAACATCGCCTCTGAGCCATAACGGCATGGGTATCTGGTAAGGAGCAGGGCACGTTCTAAGTCGTCAGGTCTGGGGTCGTTGCACATTGGAAACTGACTTTCGATATGAAACATTGTTTTACTACAAAGTCCCTTATGTCGAAAGGACCATCGCTACACCAACAAATTCTTTGTAACACCCTCCCATTCCTGGGATCAATTAACCCATGTTGGGCAAGGAATCTTGCGAACATCTTGAGGACCTTGGGAAAGGTGGGTGCAAGGTTAACTTGTGACTGTGAGATGATTGGCTGGCATCACAAAGGTGGGAATCGAAAGAGTAAGGACGAACTTGGGCTATACCCGTCAACTTGGTACAGAATTCGGAGAGTTGCGGTCTCCAAGTGGGTTTGACAAAGCTACGAAATTCATCGACGACCTCCAGTTGGCTGGCCATGCCCTTGGACGATCTATCTTTCCAGCGCAGAAGGCACACAGGCCACTCCTACAAAAGTACCGCGTGGTCAAAAGCACGAACACGGAATACCGGCAAGCCAGAGACGAACGATGATTTCATTCGGCCAATCGAAACCTGCGCCTTGTAGACAGGTCGCCTCGACGTCAAGGACAAGAAAAGCATCGTAAGGCTGCTTCACACGAGCAGCCTCGAATTGGGCGGTCCAGTGGGACAATTCCTTTGAAACTGCCCGAGGGGCCGCAGCAGGAAGCTGTGGTCGATCGGAAATGGGCTGAATCTGAGACTGATAGTACAGTGGCACGGTGGGCATCTCGGCTTGGGGGGGAGAAGGTCTCGAGTTGGTCACCTGCGCTTGACAAGGCTTTAAAGAGTTTGCTCTGGAGACCTCAGCAGGTAGTTTCTGTGCGCGACTCCAGCACCAGACGAAGGCTACAGCAAGAAATACAGCAGACGCTGGAAAGAGGGGGTTCCAGGGCAGAAAAGGGGGTAGGGGGTCGGACATGAGAGGTGCCTCGAATGGCATGCAATTGGCTTGTGGCCCTCAGCGCGTGTCCAGCTCATGCGTGTTCTTTCCTTTTTTTTTTCTTCTTGCCTCGTTGACGGAAGACCACACAACCCACCGGCATATGCCGAGTACATTCCACACGTAGCTTACTTGCCACTACACGATCGTGCCATATATACGGACCTCACAATTGTGGATCAAGGAGAGGGGGGCATCGTATCTGAATCTGAATGAACACTTGCTTACACCAGACCAAAGCCGACAGTGTCTCTAGAGAGTCCAAATAATTCAGCACATTGCCCAACGATTGGACCAAAGAGTCAGCGGAGCAAATGCATTTGCAGTGGCTGTGCCGCACCGCCACTGCAAATTTCCCGGAATAAACTGACTTGGGTCCTAGCTTCTACAAAATGATTTTGAGGAAGAAGTTGACTCTGTCAGATTTGAAGTCGGTCGCCACCGCAGTCTCATGCCGTATGCCTATATTATCCTTTTCTCATTTTCATCCTTACTTATGCACAGTGAGACTGATATTGCGTGTGTAATCGACAAAACGTTTATTACGACGGAAGAACGTTTCGGGCAACTCCATACCATCGGGTTGAAGGCGGGGAGTGCTGACCTCAGCGTCGTGGAAGAAAACAAGAGAGAATAAGTTGACCAGGACGTCGAATATCGTATCTCGAAGCATGTGAAGGATCGGTTTGAGGCGTTCATGTCGAGTTTCAGCGAACTGATCTCTCTGGAGCTGATCACGGTCTTTGACGAGCGGGCGGGAGCTCGAGCTGCTCATTGGTGGAATGTTCGAGATGGACATGTAAGTCTTGGATATTTTATATTGGTATGGACAATACCTTGAACCTGCACAGGGATGACTGGTGCCAGTATACAAAGTACCGTGGCTATGGGGTGAATGACGAAGCCGTCGAGTGGTTCTGTAAATGTGCTCGCAGCTGGTTACCAAAAAGGAAGTCCCATTTATTGCAGTTCGCAACAGGCACTTGCCGCATTCCTGTCAATGGCTTCAAGGATTTACAGGGTGCTGCCGGGTCGGAGCGCTTTACCATCGAAAAGTCGGGAGAACTACCAAAGAGTCACACTTGCTTCAACCGCATTGGTTTATCACAGTACAAAGATCACGCAAGCTTAGAGCAGGAGCTGATGCTGGCCGTGGAGTAAGTAGGGGCTTTGCCTTATCGGGCAATTCCCACGACACCGCCACCTGCAAATTTCTCGCACTAAGTATGCGTCAAAATGTGACGATGAAAAATTGCGAGACCAAGGCAACGCCCGATGACCTCCAAGTAATTGAAGGGTTCAGGGTTGGCGTCAAATGCGGGGTCAATCTGCACAGTGTGATCACCGCGCCCCAGGGAGAGGTAAACCGCGGAGGGTCGACCATATTATGCCAACCGCAATACTCGCACGACAACCTCGGTGGATTCTCGAAGGCAGAGCGTCGCTGGAGTCATGGGCCCTGTTGGTCGTTGCGGTCTGAGTCCATGTCCCAGCTCGGGCCATTACCTTCCGGATGGACGATGTGTCTTACTTCCACGGCGTGCGTCTACTTCGTGGACCACAACACGAAGACGACGACATAGGATGATCCGTGTCTATCTCTTATGGCTGCAAATGTTTCTCAATACGAGCCTTCTGAAGGAAGCTCGTTGACTTTCGCGGTCAATCTGCTATGCGACGGCATTCTGGCATTTGTCGAGGTTCGACATAGCCATATGTTCGAGGATAGCTATACCAAGATCATGAAGCAGGTACCGAGCGATTCAAAGGTCAATCGATGATCAAGTTTGATGAACCTCTCTGCCCAATGTTATCGTTATCTCCGAAATAAACAACTCAATAACACCATCACGGAGTCTGTTATTACCGTTCAGATACTTGACCAGCGCAGGTCCAGTGAAGGCGACCGGGGCTTCCTCAGCATAGTCAACGTGCGGGTCAGCGACGTTTAGATTTGGATGTTGGTGGTCGTCGTAATTGTTCCCCTGATGGCTCCAGGATAAGCTTGAGTAATCATTGAATTCCTCGTATCTAGAGGCGTTTGCATTCGACCGAGCAGCAACCGTTTGGTTCATGGCAAACTCATTATAAGTCTGTCGACTAACGTTTCTTAAACCCTGCACCCAGCAATGATAATACAACAACAAGCCCCGGTAGTCTTCTAGCAGGGTGGGAGTAATCAAACAAGTGGTAGAAAGGTTGGACAATCTCAAGAGGGAGGAGGAAGAAAAACTCCCCTGGAGGTGTGTGATAAGGAGATGATACCCACGACGCACCATAATCGAGACCACCTTCATTATTCACGTGTCAAAACTTTCATTCCAGTGATAGTTGAGAGTTTTTTTCCGAGCCAATGCGAAGGGATCTAGATAGCTGATGACATCTCCTTTAAAGAACTCGTCCGCAGTGACATCTGGGCTTGAAACAAGCATTCAAACTAGAACAGACTCGGCGAGCAAGCCATACTCACCCGTTATTTTTCTTCCTGCCGTTATGGACATGAACAGGATGTTGCCGCGTGAAGGAGAAGGATGCTCATGAAGAATGCGCAGGAGTGGACATCGACGGAAGCAGTGCATTAGATAGGCTCAAGAACAAGTGTGACCTCGACTTGTCTTTTTCTCCGGGTTGCCTTGAAAGGCCCGGCGCCTTTCGAGTTCATAATTTGCGCGCCCCTTAATGGTGGAGCTCGGAGGGCCCGTCGGCATATTCCGAGTACAAACCGGAGGTAAAAAGTCGCACAACTCAACCGGTCGACCACGTACGTGTTACCAGCAGCCACAGCAATGAGTGGACTCCACCGTGGCGATGACTTGGAGGACGACTATGTGCCCGATGGTTTGGTGGCATCATCTGGTGAAGAAGAGGATGCTATTGAGCCACACATTCCTGCCGGCGACGATATCGGAGGCCTTCTGAGCGCGGACGAGGATGCAGAGCAAGAATCAGCCGCACCAGCAAAGAGGAAGCGAAGAGAAAAGGAAAAGGAAAGAAAGGCCAAGGTCGGTGGATGCTCTTATCAGTGGAGCACGAGCCTCACAGGACCTCTCTCTTTCTCCAGAAGAGAAAACTAGCGGAAACGCAAGTTGACGAGCAGCCTTTTTCAGCAGCAGCGAAACCTCCACACGAACTCTTTGGCTATTTATCTAACATACAAGCTATAGCATATCCCGCAAAGTCTGCACTGGAGCTTTTGGACATATCCATTCCAGGTGAGCTACGTGTATCTGGCCTTTTCCTCGTAGGTTTTGATTGAACCGCCAGATAGAAACCTCAATTGTGGACACGACGTCATGGACGGAGTCGAGGTCATTGGACCGTCTAGTCGAGTTCATTATTAAAGGTATGTTTTCTTGATGCTAGCCCTCATTGATGATAAATCTCTAGTATTTCTCCAGTCCTTCCATCTCTTCACAAGAGGCTGCGGCAGCGGCCCAAAGTCACTGGCGCACCGACGTTGCTATACATAGCTGGTGCTGCCTTGCGGGTTGCCGATGTCACTAGAGTCCTCAAGGATAAGAAACTCCGCGGTGAGAAGGGTGGGGACGTCGCGAAGCTGTTTGCCAGACACATAAAGTTGGACGAACATGTTACCTATCTCAGACGGACCAAGATAGGCAGTGCTGCTGGCACTCCGGCACGAGTTGGCAAATTGCTTTGTGAAAAAGGTAAGGGTTCCCAGCAAATATGAAACGCTTTGTTTAAAGTTCCCAGACGCCCTCTCAGTGGCTCAGCTGACGCACATCATTTTGGACGTCTCGTATCAAGATGCGAAGAAGCGCAATCTATTCGACATACCGGAGACTCGCGATGAAGTAGTCCACTCTGTCCTCGGAGCATCAAAATTGCTCCAAGGCATCAAAGAAGGAAAGATTCAAGTCGTCCTGTTTTAATGGTGACTCTCGCAATATGTATACGGTGTCATTAATGTGGCCACCCAATGAAAAAGTAGTATAGGCACTGTTAAAATCCTTTCGGATTGACTCTCAGCGTCAACTGCAGGACACATCAGTATGGCCACGGTAATCATAATAGGGCGACTACTAACCCTTGTCCACTTGGGTACTTTGTGTATGCCCTTGCGATAGCCACGAGAGCCAGCACTGAAAATCGTGTACTTGTCTCGTGGATGCATTTCATGTTCTCTAGGTAGTTGAAGTGCACGATCCTGAGTGGACATGAACTATGTGGACGTTGAAGAGAGCAGGATGTATCAGAACATACCAAGGCATTGCATTGGACGCCACTTTCCCGGACGGCTTCAATGACGGCGTCAACTCTCTTCAACCGAGCGCGAGCGTTCGCTTTTCTTGTTGGTGACAATTTCCATGGTACCTTCCTGTTCAACTGTTAGAAACTACGACGAAATACACGGTGAAATATAGACGATACCAGAGCAAACCGCCATACGAGACGGACGTTGGACGAAACGCACCCAGCATGTGGTCCAAGGCGGAAGACAAGCCGGAGAGGTCAATGCCGGCAACCAGTTTTAAACTCCGACTCCTCCCGCTCTTTCTCGTACTTCGGCGATCTCAACGACAGCCATGGCGGTAGAAACACAAACCATGACGGCTATTGATGATCACCCAATGAACGACAGCGCTGAGCTGTCCCTATCCAACGGCACCAAGGAGCCCACTCTCCGGTTTGCAAGTGGGCTCATTCTACCTCCCCCAGAAATCAAGTGTGAGTACCTTCTCGCCCGGGAGTCCGTGTGTTACTCGCTAACTTCAATTTCTCAGCTGTAATTGACAGGACTGCCCTGTTTGTGGCTCGTTCTGCCAACCCGCCGATGTTCGAAGACAAAATTCGCGAAAACCAGCGTCAGGATCCGAAGTTCTCGTTCCTCAACCCTGCCGACCCTTATCATGCTTACTATAGGCATCGAATGGACAGGATATCTGCTGGGGAGGAATTAGAGGAGATCCAACCGGATAAGGAGACGACCGAAGACGTGGACAAAGCTAAACCACTGGAAGACGTCGGGGTCGAGCCTCCTCAACCTCAGTTCGTTTTGGAGATACCCAACATCACTCCCATCGATTTGCAAGTATACTCAAATGCCATCCGAATTTTGATGTTAACGTTGGATCATTTCAGGGACATCATGAAGTTGACTGCTCTCTTCACCGCGCGACGTGGGCGCGGCTTTCTGGCTGCTCTTTCGCAAAGAGAGGGTCGAAATTACCAGTTTGACTTCTTGCGTCCAAATCACTCGCTCTTTGGCTACTTTAATCGTCTTGTAGAACAGTACCACAAGGTGCTGTACCCCAGCAAGGAAATGTTAGCCCAACTCCACGAACGGGCGCAGGAAGGTGCGCAATGGAAAGCCCTTGAACAGTCCAGAAAATATGCGCGGTGGGAACGGCTAAAGCAAGAAAAGGACAAACGAAGGCAAGACGACCAGGAGGCTGAGAAACGTACGTGTTACCGGTTCGGAATGCTGGGGCAATCGACTCACATCTTATACAGGGGCATTCGCGGAGATAGATTGGCACGACTATGCTATCGTCCAAACCATTGAATTCACTGCGGCAGACGCAAACACAGAATTGCCTCCTCCAATGAGTCTCCAAGAGGTCGAAAATATGACATTGGCACAAAAGAGGATGGCTGCAATGATCATGGAAAACACGGCGGATGAAATAGAGGCACACCGCGCAAGACAAGCTGCTGCAGAGGCAGAGGCTGCGGCGGCCGTAGGATCTGCTGGTGTAGGTGTCGTTAGAGCAGTGGACAATTTAGACGAAGATGATGCAGCCATGGAAGAAAGTGAGGATGAGGATGAGGAAGCGCAGCGCAAGAAACGAGAAGAAGAGGAGAGAATCAAGGAGTTGGAGCGTGCAAAGGCTATCCAGGCCAGCGCCAATGTTGCAGGCCCGATGAAAATCAAAACGGACTACGTTCCAAAGCGTAGGTTTTCTTTTCTCTTTCGGTCGATGATGATTTGTTGACGAAAACCACCCAGTCGGCTCTAGGAAGAATGCGACACTTACGACTTGTGCTATTTGCGGTCAGCAAATTCCAGTAGACGAACTCGACGAGCACATGAGAATAGAGTTGCTGGACCCCAAGTGGAAATCTCAGAGGGATGCTTTGGAAGCTCGCAAAGTACAGGCCTCCGAACTTCTGCGCGGTGCCAACGTGGTCACGTCGCTCAAAAACCTTGCGAGTACACGTGTTGATATCTTCGGTACGGAAGCCGATGAAGAACGTAGAAAGAGAGAGGAAGAGGAAGAACGCGTTCGTCGGAAGGAGAGGGAGAAGGTCGTATGGGATGGTCATACAGCGACCAAAGTCAGCACGATGGACAAGTACTCGACAAATGTCAACTTTGACGAACAAATCGCTGCAATTCACCGTGCAAAGGGTCTTGGCCCACAAGAGCCCAATGCTATCGGCCCAGGCATTGGCCCTGCTGCTGCTCCACCTCCTCCGATAACCACTCTCCCACCGCCACCTGCGTCGCTACCTGCTCCTCCCGCTCAAGGGGCAGCCGCCAGTGCAACCTTTGCTACAGCCACTGTGTCATCCGGACCTCAGCCGGCGTCTGCATTTCAGCCACCTCCGGTTATGCTTCCCCCACTTCATTACCAGGGTCTCGATGCTGCGCAGCCGTTCGGGTTCCAGCCCCCACCTCCTGGCATGCACCCTGCACGCGTGCCAGGGCCACCGCCACAGACAGGGACGGTACGAAGTGCTGACCAAGTTGAAGGGCTCGAGGAGCAACCCCAGATTAAAAGGCAGAAGATCGCCAAGCTCCCCGGGGGCGCACTTTACCCTGAGGCGGATTGGATCAGCATGCATCCATACACTATATCGCTTAACATCCAACTTCCCAGCGACCCCTCGAAGCCGGAGTGGAAGTTAGAGGGACAGGTCGTGACAGTGCCTGACCTTCCGCTCACGCTCCTGGTATCCACTCTCCGGGATCGCTTCCTGCAAACTACTGGGAGCACCTTGCCTGCTTCGAGAATTCGGTTGTCGTTCATGGGCAAAATGCTGACTAACTCCAACACTATCGCATTCTACAATCTGGAGGACGAGGACCTCATATCACTGAGTGTGAGTGCGGAGAAAAAGAAGAGATGATAGTGTATTATGACCCGTGTATGGGAACGCCCACTTCATGGGCCCTGGCGTGTTGTACCGTACTACACTCGATTTCGTATACAGACTCGTGCAGTGACATAAGTTACGCGTGAACGTAAGGGAGACGGTAGTGATACATGTATGATCTAGATAGCCAAACCACTATATGAAGGTGAAACGAACAAACCAAAAAAAAAAGTATCAGTAAGACCGTATGAACGGAATCCGGATACGAATCAAGCCTGAGACCCCAAAACCCAACGAGAGAACGACCGAAATAATACATGATAAACCCAGGAAGAGGAGATTGCAACATGAACGAATGCATGCACGCAAAAAAAATGACGAATTTGTCGCCGTCGACGTGAGGTGAGCCGTAAGAATGAAACGTGATTCAGTGGAGCATTGATTGGCCGTAATAACGTGCGCAATGGATGGCGAGTGGTATGTGCGTGGATGTCATGTATACATCGTGTGGAGGCGAAGATCGCGGGCGTAAGATTGGAGATGGTGATGGGAGAGGGAGGTGGCTGTAAGAGGAGTCCGCCGAGGCACATGAAGATGGCATGGAGTCTGTCTCCTCGCTCTTCGTGTTGTCGCTGTCTACGGGGACCATGTCCCTGAGCCACTCGTCGTTCTCGCGAGAGGGCCAGCGACGGATTGAAGATTTCCTGAAGAAAATGCTGTTTGGAGACGACAGATAGTGCGAGTTTACGAGCGAAGGAGGTGTCGGAACGGAGTCCACCAACTTCCTAGCGCACCCGAGCGAATGCGACAGAGAACGCCTCGATCGTACGCGAGTATGCGTCTGCATTTCGATCGGCATCAAGTTTCCAGGAAATCTCTGCCACCAAGAACCCTCCAAGTCGTACGACGCCGCTGAGAGAGCAGAGGAAGGGGAGGAGAGAAACACGTCTTTAGGGGCGACGACAGCGTTGAGGGGGGTCTCTTATATGCAATTGACGATTCGTCCGATGACAAATCTCACTCTAGATGCTGACATAATACGCAGGATGGCTGGACCGACCGAAGAACGAAAAAAAAAAGAATCCCAATCCCATGCCAATACACAGCTTTGCAGTTCTACTTAGTACACCGAGGGAACGCAGGAGGGCCCTACAGTGAATCTACACTCACGCGTTACGCCACGCCCCCAACACGCTCAGTCACAACACTCGACGGCATAGAAGCCCCACAACAAGCACGAGGAGCACGCAGATCGCAGTGTCCAGTAGCAGTGGTGGTCGTAACGTACTATGGCGAACGGGATTCATCGCGCTAACAAGGTTAGATTGATTCCGCGTTTCTGGCAGACGCTCTGGATCCTGTCTGATCGCAGTTGGCGGGGGTGTGCCCGGCTGTGTCAAAGACGTTTCAGGGTTATTCCTGCTCGGGCAATCGGAATCTGCTAAGAAGGGATCCAGGGATACCGTAGGCATTTGCACCCGAGTAACAGACTCGCTTTGAGTTTCGCCGACGAATTCCAGGGGACCGTCGACTTTAGAGGGGTGATCAGGAAGACACTCCAGGTTGCTCATTCGGCACTTCGGGCACACCCACTCCCGAGACCTAGTCACTCCATAATTCAGACCATGTATAGCCACGACCAACTAGAGCACGCTGCTTACAGCTGAGCTAGACGCTTCCGCTCCGAGATGGGATACTCCACTGAGCCTACCCCATTGGCTGCTTGCCCTCTCAAAGGGAAAAAGCCTTGGAGGCCGAGGATGGCTACCACGGTTGTCAGAGGTTATTTTTGTCAGAAGTCAGCAAGCACGTACCCGTCCTTACTCCCCAAGCAGGCTGCCATTCTTCTTCGTGGTCTTTGAGGATCAGTCAGTCTAGACCTGCGATGACCAACGAGGTTGCAGCACCTACAATTCGTGAAGCTGATACAGATCTAGAACGTTTTTGGTCTCGCTAACGCGGATAGTTGTTGGTCAAACAAATCCCCATACCTTGGTATTAAGCTCAAAACGGCCGTTTGGCGTAAGCATCATGAGTGACGGCGGTCTAAATGGGTATTCTGCAGGCAGGAGAATGCGGAAATGGTACAATCCACCCTCAAACTCCGTCCCGACGGGGCCCCTCAAGGTGCAATGCCACTCCTGCAATACAGGATAACACGTAATTGTACGCCCAACCGTGAGGTATACTTACGAAGATATCGTCCTTAATACTCAAGGAGGTGAGGGCTGAGCGCGAACTCATAATAATACAGAGGGTCCTACCTCGAGTGGTGCAGCATGGTAGTCTGTACACGGATCATTTGCCAATTCTCTGGCCTCCTGCATGATTCGCTTGACAGCTTCAAGAACAGGCGCTCAATATTTCGAACAAGGAGGGACACTGAAGTATACCAGTGTTGTTTCTATTCAATGTAGGCATTCCGTCGACGGCCAGTTGACGAAAGGGGGAAGGCTGCTGTCTGAAGGGGACTGGCAAGGATAAGTTGCAGTGGAATAACTCGAGCGACGTGGACTACCAGGTGGATTGGCACGTGATCAACTACGGGTGGAATTTACTTCATTCAGAAACTGCAACATTCGGTTTGCAATGGTCCACATTGCGAATGTCAAAGTCAGGCCGCGTAAGGGTGCGTTTCGGGCAACCATTCAAGGTTATCGAACACTGACTCCCGTCTAGTCAAAATACCTGTTCCTTGTCGAAGCGAGCTAGTCGCTATGCTTGGATGTTGGGCTGCCACGGGCGACGTCCTGTCGACTGACCCTGACAGGTGCAAAATAGTAGCTGAGACCTTGTTCCAATGCATGCGGACCGCGGTGAGCACAGATGTGTCTTATAACGGAGGATTCGCTACTGACGTTCGGCTCTCTTCTGGTTAGCCCGTGGCAGCTAAACCTCACAAACCAGCTATCAACTATCATCTCAGTAAACTGAGCAAAAAAGCCAAATAGGCTGTATGTTATTGATTCCCTGATGCCGGTTTTACCACGGAATGGCAGCCACGTTGGAAGTGAGCCCATGTCCCTCTTGCTGAGCGTTCATACGCGTGTTACTATGGACCTTCGAAGGAACCGTTTGTATGTGAGGCGGAACTGGTCCTGTTGTTCAATGGTGCACATCACCGTGGTCGTTGGTCATAATTAGATGTCGTTATTATCGTCAGAGTTGTGTTGCAAGTATGTCGTCGTTAGACGGTAAGTGAGGTTGGTTGACGGTGTACATAGTGTTGGCCATGGCATGAACACCAGGTTTCGTACGTAACGTCCCTGGGAAGGTACGTCCCCATGTCTCCTCAGAACAGCATATGCCAGTGAGACAGGACGAAGCGCCGCCCACACATACTACTCTCATACCCCATCGCGAGGCTTTCCATGACTGATCGAGAAAAGGTGGCCGTATTTTGGGATTTTGGTCAGTACTGTTTACGTTTCAGAGGGCGTCTCTCAATCCGCTGGCGCTGTTCATAGAAAACTGCTGCCCCCCCTCGACACAGGGACTGGGGTATGATATTGCGAACAACATCGGGCGCATAGCCCGTATATTTGGATGCGTGACCACCTTCAAGGCATACCTGGACATATCCTCTCAGCCTTCCAAGTCCACTGCTCTTCGTTCTGAGCTGCAGCTATCCGGTGTCTCGGTTGTAGATTGCCCTCACAACGGCAAGAAAGATGTCGTGGACAAGATGGCAATTGGTACGCTCGCGAAACACTTTCGGAGCCTACTCCGCTAATGCAGTATTCTCAAGTCGATATGTTCGCTTTTGCAGTTGACCACCCGCCTCCCGCTACTGTCATCCTCGTCTCCGGAGACAGAGACTACGCCTATGCCCTCTCCACTCTCCGTCTCCGGAATTACAAGGTTGTATTGATCACACCTTGTGCCACGGGCTGTCTCGAGGCTTGTGCCTCGTTCGTCGTAGACTGGAATGTTGCCCTCACGAAGACCAGGGTGGAGTCGAACGGGGACTCCGTCCGGCGACCGTATATTGACATGGAAGCCAGTCTTTTTGATAGACTCTCGCGGGAAGTCTCCCGATTCGGCGACAATCTAACCGGGATCTCAGTACTGCCGAAAGACATAAAGCCTCGGCGAAGCAAGTCCCCAGACATGATTCGTCCTTTTACCGGTCACGATACCAGCATTGCGGATGAATTAAAGTTCGCCCAGAGGCCTGCGGAAGGCATGGACCAGTATACCGACGGAAATGATGACTCGTCAGGGTTCGTTACCGCCTCAGAGATGCCTGTTTCTCGTCGTCGCTCGTCCATAACCCCACCACCTCCTTTGCGCCGGCGCAGTGCCAGTATCCGATCCGAGCCAATTTCGAAGCCAGGCAGCGAGTCTTCGCGACGTGTCACAGAGCTCTCTGACGATGCAGACACCATTTCCGATCCATCTGTGCCGGATTGTGGTGAAAGCCACCACTCCTCCAAAGACGAGCCACTGCCATCCATTCCAGCAGGTTCTTCCCCTGTGAAAGCGCCACCTCCAGAGTCTACGTCTTACTACTCTTCCAGGCCACATTCGGTCCCTCTGCTCAATCCAGAATTGGATATGTTGTCGACAAATTCTACCTTGTCGGGGACAAGGACGATTTCAGGTGGAACCATTGTCTCTCTTGTTGACACTTCCCAGAAGAAGAAGTGGGTAGACCCACCGGTACCTGAAACGGGGCAGGTAACGACTCCGTTATTTAAGTCGAGTCCAGGCAGCCGTGAATCAAGTCTGTTCAGAAGTCATAGCAACAGTTGCCCTCCGGCGTCAACTAGCTATGATAACAACACGAGTGTTCCTTCCCTGAAAGCCACCAGCCCAATTGCGGAGGGACAAAGTACACCCACAAACTCAGTGGAAGGCGTCCTGAGAGAGTCGTCGATGCGTAATGACAATCTCTCTAGTGCCCCTTCTCCCGCCTTGCGCGCCACATTTAATGTAGTTCCTGGATCTCCAGCGGCTCGCAAACCGACTCCAGATGCAAACGGTATGCCCACAAACACGACAAAGGAACAAGCGGATCGCAAACGTATTCGAAGACAGTTCTTACCGTTGATTCAACTACTAGTCGCGGATCGAAGTAGGGGGATTTTCCACTCAAGCCGTTCCGACGTTGCGAGGGCACTCATGCAACTTGACAAGAATGCGTACGAGCATGGTGGAGCAGCTACATTTAAACACTACACAGTCCTTGCTGAGCGAGCGGGTTTGGTAATACTCGGCGGAGTAGAACAGGGGGGCGGAGGTGGTGCATGGATCGCGTTGCATTCAGATTGGTTCAGTGAGGTAGAAAAACCCGAAACTCAGTTCGAGTGGACCAACACTCCCAGGAAAATCAGTGCAGGCTGCTTTCAACCCCTGGTCGATGTTTTGGTACAACTCCATCGATCAGGTGTTCGGCCGGTGCTGCGATCACGGGTCCGACAGATGTTAGGGCCGACCGTCCACCAAGTTGCAGAAATGGGCGGCTTCAAGAAATACATCGCTCGTGCTGACAAGGCAGGTTTTGTCCTGCGAGGCGGTGAAGATGACGATGCCTGGATATGCTTGCATCCCGACCTTGAAAACCAAGTGGATGACAGGTACCAGGCGTCATCCAGTGCTTCCTCTGGATGGTGATATGTATCGTCCAATTGTACATACACGTTGTATCGGTTAGTGCTTTAGCATTGAAACAATCAAATGTATGAGTTCGAGGGTAGTAAATTTCGATGTCGTCGTTCTCCCGTTTGTCTTCTACAAGACCTTCATCCACTCGTGTAGTGGTGGCTGGGGCGTTTTTCCAACGCTCCGAGCATGGATATCCAGTTCGATCACAGTGAAGGAACTGCCATCGACGCATGGTCGCAAGCCGGTTATCATTTATCGCCGGTCGCCAAGTATGCACGTTATTGATTTCCTAATGCATATGCCTACTCTAAGACGCAACGGCACAATAATGTCTGGCACGTTGGAAGGGACTCCGTGTCCATCCTGGTCACAATCATTCAGCGGTGCAGATCACCGAGGACGTTGGACATATTAAAAGTTGATGGTTCGGAATCATGTGGCAGAACGGATGGTAAGTCTGTTTCGTTGACAATGCAGTACATAGCCATCATGCCTTGAACAACCAAGTTTCGTAACGTCCCTGGGAAGGTGCGTCCTCATGCCTCCTCAGAACAGCACATGCCAGTGAGACAGGACGAAGCGCCGCCAACGGGGACCACACATACCACTCTCCTACCCCATCGCGAGGCTTTCCATGACTGATCGAGAAAAGGTGGCCGTATTTTGGGATTTTGGTCAGTACTGTTTACGTCTCAGAGGGCGTCTCTCAATCTGCTGGCGCCGTTCATAGAAAACTGCTGTCCCCCTTCCACACAGGGACTGGGGTATGATATTGCGAATAACATCGGGCGAATAGCTCGTATATTCGGATGTGTGACCACCTTCAAAGCATACCTGGACATATCCTCTCAGCCCTCCAAGTCCACCGCTCTTCGTTCTGAGCTGCAGCTATCCGGTGTCTCGGTGGTAGATTGCCCCCACAACGGCAAGAAAGATGTCGTGGACAAGATGGCAATTGGTACGCTCGTGAAACACTTTCGGAGCCTACTCCGCTAATGCAGTATTCTCAAGTCGATATGTTCGCTTTTGCAGTTGACCACCCGCCTCCCGCTACTGTCATCCTCGTCTCGGGAGACAGAGACTACGCCTATGCCCTCTCCACACTCCGTCTCCGGAATTACAAGGTTGTATTGATCACACCTTATGCCACGAGCTCTCTCGAGGCTTGTGCCTCGTTCGTCGTAGACTGGAATGTTGCCCTCACGAAGACCAGGGTGGAGTCGAACGGGGACTCCGTCCGGCGACCGTATATTGATATGGAAGCCACTCTTTTTGATAGACTCTCGCGGGAAGTCTCCCGATTCGGCGACAATCTAACCGGGATCTCAGTACTGCCGAAAGACATAAAGCCTCGGCGAAGCAAGTCCCCAGACTTGATTCGTCCCTTTATTGTTAATGATACCAGCACCATGGGGGAATTCAAGTTCGCCCAGAGGTCCTCAGAAGGTTTGGACCAGTATACCGACGGGAATGATGATTCGTCAGGGTTCGTTACCGCGTCAGAGATGCCTGCTTCCCCTCATCGTTCGTCCATATCCCAACCCACACCTATGCGCAGGCGCAGTGCCAGTATCCGATCCGGAACAGTTTCGAAGCCACGCAGCGAGTCCTCGCGACTTGTCACACAACGCCTCTCACACCCACCTGACACGTGTCTCAAGGTGTCTGGCAACGCAGATGCGACCACCGGGGGTTCCGATCCATTCGTACCGAACGGTGGCGGAGGCCACCAATCTTCCAAAGACGAACCACAACCATCCATCCGAACAGGTTCGTCGGCTGTGAAGGCACAACCACCCCAGACTACATTCAACCACTCGGGCCTAAATTTGTCTAATCCAGGATTAGCCGTGTCGTCCACAATTTCTTCCCTGTCGGGAGTGGGGTCGGTTTCAGGTGGGACCATTGTTTCTCGCGGTGACGTTCTCGAAAAGATGAAATCGGAGGACACGCCGATAGACGAAATAGAGCGGATGACGGCTCCGTTATTCAGACAGTGTACGGCCGAGCCTATCGTGGACCCCAATCTCGCGACAACCGATCGTTCCACAAAGGATGATCATCCGCCAGTCGATGTTCTGACTGCTGCTGCGAAGGCCTCTGCACTCCCTTTCCAAGCTAATCAGTATGGGTGCCTTAGCGACGGTGGTCGGAAGATTCCTCCGGTATCAGTGGACGACGACAACATTGACGTTCCTGTTGATAAGGATTGGACAAGCTGCCGAGCAACCAACCTGTCCGTGGAGGGGCGGAGTACGCTTGTAAATTCGGTAGGTGTCTCGGAAGAGCCGATGGTAACTGACGGCCTTTCTGGCGTCTCTTCCCCTACCTCGCATGCCACGTTCAATGTGATTCCCGGATCTCCAGCGGCTCAGACACCAACTCCGCCTGCGAGTAGTATGCCTACAATCACAACGGAACAAAGTAATCGGGAACAGACCCGAAGGCAATTCCTGCCATTGATTCGACAACTGGTCGCGGATCGACGTAGGGGAGTTCTTCGCTCGAGTCGTTCCGACGTTGCGGCTGCCGTTATGCAAGCAGACGAGAATGCGTACGAGCGTGTTGGAGTAACTAAGTTTAAGCGCTATGTGGCCCTTGCCCAACGAGCGGGCTTGGTGGTACTCGGCGGAGCAGAGGGTGATGCATGGATCGCCTTGCATCCTGACTGGTTGGACGAGGCGGAAGCAACCGAATTTCATTTCGAAACGTGGACAGGTGATTCGCCTGCAGTAGATGAAAACTGGACCAGCACTTCCAGACAAATCGGTGCTGGCTGTTTTCAACCCTTGGTTGATATTTTGGTGCAGTTCCACCGGTCGGGTGTTCGATCGGTGTTGCGATCACGAGTTGGTCAGATGTTAGAACCGACTGCCTACCGGGATGCGGGAGTATCCGGTTTCAAGGAGTACATCCGTCGTGCTATCGAAGTAGGTATTGTCCTATGTGGCGGAGTGGACGGTCACGCCTGGATATGCTTACATCCCGATCTCGAAGTGTAAATGTAACGTATTACATTGGGGCGTCGTCTGAGTGAATCACCGGACAGATGGTGATATGTCTGTGTTGTGTATTGCATACGTGTACCATCAGCATCCAACAATCAAATGATTAGATTCGAGGGTAGTAAATACGCGTTCGATGTCGTCGTTCTCTTGTAGGTCTTCAACGAGACTTTCCACTAGCGTTCTTTCTTCTTCGGAAGCATCGTGATTTTCCAGAGGAGCCCAGTTCACCTCGCTTGCCAGTATTTCACAAAGCGGGGAACTGGGGGCATATTCCTCTATAAGTTTTGTGACCCTCGACAAGTCCGTTATTCGGCATGCGAGCTGGATACATTAAATGATGCATCCAGCGATGGAACTCCGAACACTCACTTCTACACCTCGCTGCTCAGGAGCCTCGTCACACCATTGGGCGAAGTCTACCGGACATTCGCTTATGAGTCGATCTAAGAGGTTCTCCATGTCGTCTCCGATTTGCACCTTGACGTAACCCCTTTGTTGAAACAAGAACTTCACAGGTGCTGGGCGAGCTCTTGAGATGATGTCAGCTGGGGCTGGTTAGCGACCATTCGAGTCAAGCTAGTCATACCCATGGTGATGTAGAATCTCTCTTAACTTCCCAACCGTACGATTAATATTGTCCGATCGACATTCACTTTCCGGTTGCTCAGCCACATATAATGTCCCGCAAGCAAAAAGAGAGACCGCGCTCACATAATAAGGCCGGTGGAGGCGTTCATCATCGCTTCGAACGTCAGAACTTGCCCGTGACCTTTCATTCGCTCTGCCTGTGTATTTCTCAGCGCTTTCAGCGCTCAGCCATGATCGGCAAGGATTACTCACTCTAGCAATGGCGTTCTCGATGTTTTCCTTAGGTACTCCCGCCTCTTTAGCTCTGCGTATCGCCGTGGCCAACATGGAATTTTCTGCAGGGCTCGAGGAACCGCCGACTATAAAGATATCAATATCAGTCTTGCGCGGCTCCAAAAAGGACATGTTCTCGACCACGAGATCACAGACTCTTGGCGGCGGTTAGGATTTCCTATTAGGTTCGGCTTTAGAGTTAGTCGAAAAGAAACGAATAAACTAGCGAACGACGTACCAGCGCAGCCTTCCCGTACGTCTTGGACTTCTTCGCATCCTCTATTCCTTTGCGTTGTTTGATTTTCGACCACTGAGAGTCGGTCACACTTCAAACGCGAGTTCAACTATCAGTAGAAAGTTTCCATACCTTGTTGTGACCTGCAAAACATCCAGGTGTCCGGGTGAACGTTCGCACAGATAACAAGACGCGTTTTCTCGGCAGGGAGCCAGAGTGTAGCATTACGCTTTTACACTCACTAACTTCACACGACAACCAAGTCCATACGCGAAGTCAGTTTCGCGGAACCTGAAAACGCAGACCAATTTTAAGCGCCGACTCTAGTTCGCAGGGTATTTAAAGCACTGTATTGGGCGACACCACTGTACACAGATGGTAGGATGGTGACAGTACTTTGTAAGTCACTTTATCTTAAACATCGTTATTACAGCCATAAGCGAAGGTTATATATATGGTGCGTCTTCAGCAGTTTTCACTGTTGTTTCCGCGCGTGAGAGGGGCTTTCCTGGAGCCCCTGCCGCACGCACCGCGCTCGTGAGATCGAGGTGGAAGAAAGGTGTGTCGAGGGGGACCAACGCTGCAGCGTTCCTTGACTTGCCTCTTGACACCTGCAGCTCCGTGATCTCTGGCGCCTCCACATCGCTGGCCGCGATCTTATCATCCCTCTCCCAATCTCCCCTGAGGGAACCACGGTAAGGTACCACGGGAGCAATTTCGGGAGGAATGTCGGTTACAGGGGTGCCTGTGCCAAACCCGCCAGCAATTAATGCCCGACGGGCCCACGGTGAGAGGACTGAAGCAAAGTGGAACTGGAACGAGTGATGAGTCGACAAGCGAGAAAACTTGACCGGTGCATGCTAACCTCTACAGGATGGTTGACCCATCTCTGGACTTCGTTCCGAGTGTCAATGAGCGCTTGTACAGCGGTGGTATCGATGTGAGGTCTGTGATGTTGCTCGTTGACTTCATCTGAGTTAGGGTTGATGATGGAAGACTCACACTACAGAGAAGTCTAGAACTATTGCATGGAGGTCCGGCTTTGCATCATTGGCAGCTTGAGCAACAGCAGGGTCTCCGTGAGATGGACCAGGGTCGTTCCAAGGACGGTCGCGCAGCTTGATCTTGCTCACGTCTATGCCTCGTCGTATGTGCTCCTTCACATGGTCAACAACAGCACTGTTGACAATTGAGCAGTTAGGGTAGAGATAACTGTCCTCCAGGCGGTAGATGATGACGCCAGGGGGAGGTGGCTCAACCTTGATATCAGAGTTGGTTACGCCATCGGCGCGAAGAGGAAGGAACACCTCGCGGCTTTTTTCAGGGTCCCCTGGGTCCGACACCTTGACTTTCCCAAGGAAGGCGCCGCGCGGATGTGCAATGCGGAGAAGCAGGAGAGCAAGGGAAGCACAAATCGAGGTATAAATTCCATCCTCGATTGTGGAGAAGACGGTCACCAGGACCGCCGCAGTCCAGATAAAAAATTCCAACGGCGAAATCCGCCAAAACGTGTACACCTGCGACGGTGATGCAACGAGGTCCGCCACTGCGTGAATAATGACAGCCGAAAGGCCGGCATTGGGGATCCAGTAGAATGCTGAGGTCAGACCATAGAGCGCGACAATAACCACAACCGCAGTGAATATTCCAGCAATAGGCGTACGGACTCCAGACTTGGACTTCAAGGCGGAACGCGAAAATGAACCTGTAGCGGGGTAGGCATGGAAGACACTACCGACTGTGTTCGTTACTCCAATAGCAATCAGTTCTTGGTTAGGGTTAATCTTATAACCGTTCACTCGACCAAAGGCTGTGGATTGCGTTAGAACACAAGCAAGCAAGGGCTGCAAATGGTATTTTCTCACATTTGGAAATAGCAATGTGCTCCAAGAGCAGAATGATGGTAGCGACGGGTAGCTGGGGAGCGAGAGCCTTCAACAGTCCGGTGTCGATGACTGGAGGGCCGACATTCTGAAACCCTCGAGGGACGGTTTGAAGAATTTTGATAGGATATTTTCCCGAACTAGACTTGTGGTGACGGCAGTACAACCATGCAGCGATGGTCAGCACGATGATAACAAAGGCATTCCTCGCGACAGAGACGAAGAATAATGCACGGCCTGCAGAATGTGATTTGAACATCGTGATGAGAGGACGCTGCAATAGCACCTACGGCTCCTAGGATAACGGTCCGAAAATTTGTTGCAAGCTATGCGAATGATATAGAGTGCAGCCAGCCCTGGCAATCCCCACGCAGCATCGAGAGTGGTCCTAGGTAAACCTTTGAGAGTGTTGATGATGACCTCATACGTAGCAGCTCTAGTGCTGTTGTGCGTCGTGCGCGTCAGCCTGATAAATAACCAAGGTACGGGGAAAGTCCAACTAACTTGAATCCGGTGATTCCCATCAATCCCGGGACTTGACCAGCGACGATGTTGATGGCTGAACCAGTCATGAAACCGCTCACAGCGGGCAGCGGAATGAATTCTACGATCCATCCCAATCTTAACAAGCCGATGCCCAGAACAATGAAGCCGCATATGAACGCTACAGTCGTGGCGATCTGGGGGCCACTCCACTCGTTAGGATATTTCGACTCGACGGAGGCAATAATTTGTGAGACGGTCAAAGACATAACTGCCACGGGGCCGATAGATACATCTTTAGACGTGGCGAAGAACTAAGGTGTGGTTAGTTTGTGATCGTAGTGCAGCATCAAGGACTCACGCAGTAAACCAGGACTCCGACGAAAGAGGAATACAGGCCGTACTGAGGCGGAAGTGTAGCGAGCTGTCGACAGACGTCTTCTAAGTGATCGTTCGAACAGCGAACCCGATGGATATCTTTACCTGGGCGTACGACATGCCCTGAGGCACCAGGACCAATCCAACCGTGAAACCAGCAATAAGGTCACCAGTGAGCCAGCCAGTATCTGAGCGGGGTAAATCGGGTAGAAATGAGGGGGTAATGAGGTACTCTTACTGTAGCGAGTGATCCATCCAAGGATTGGGAAGAGGCTGGTAAGATAGTCGATTATCTAGCCGACGGTGAGTGACCACGTAAAAAAGGAGGAAGGGAGTAACCACCCACAGCACGTTTCGGATCGGGCAAGTGACTCTTGACGTAGCTTCCGGTCGAAATGACCGGGGCCTCATCTTCGGGACGCTGGACAATTTTCCCGGCGACGTGTTTTAATGTAGCAGCCATCCGATGGATATACGGAAAGGGACGAAGGCTGGTTTAGTTCCCCGTCAGTCATTAAGTTCAATGCGATCCGAGGAGTGCAAGATCGATAGGGCGAGTAGAGAGCAGACATCCGCACCTTTCCAAAGAGATCGCCGGTGACCGGTGACCAGCGAGCTAGCGACCAGTGACGGTGCGGCAAGAAATAGACTGGACTGATTCCAGCAAATAAATCGATCAGCTCGTCTGCGAGGCCGAGAGGGGTCTAACTATCGGCTGTGCGATTGCCCAGTGTGTTTTATACTTACCGGAGTGCACATGAGCAGCTGAGTAGCTATCGTTATGTCGACTAAGCACGCCATCCGCCACGGAAGTGACGCGTCTCGCTCAAAATACGGAACTGCCATGTTGGCTCAGGGCCGTCATCACTATTTCTATCCCATATGAATGTCTAGCGTACATGGGCATCTTCACTCTGAGAGCGACTATGACGTAGCGTACAGCGTATTCTCTGCCCAAACTTACAACTGCCGGGATGGTTAAGACGACCAAAAACACTTACGGATACACGTTGAACGGTTTGAATTTTTCAAAAAACCAGGAGAGGCACGAATTTAGCGAGCTCATACATACCGAACGCCCCCGGCGAACCGAGAGACTTATACTGAGTCATGCCAAGTCTTCATCACTGTCCACTTCTGACTTTGGACACCGCTCTGCTCTCGTTCTTCCGACTATTAGATAGGAACGGGTCATAGTTCATCCTATCCGGTGGGGCCTCGCACTGCACGGTGTCTCCTACTCCACATTGAGCACAACGCTTGTCGGTCGAGTACCTGAACGCACAGCTGTACGTGTGTGCACGCGAAGGCTCTAGCCTTCCCTGGACAAACCGTGCCAAGTGCTCGACAGTCATGTGGCTATGGTTTCGTTGTTTAAACGCAAGATGAGCGCGACCGTCGAAGTCGCGCAAAAGGCGCCTAGGATTGCGACAACTGTCATGTCTGTAGCTTCTTCAAGAGCTAGGGGTACAGGGTCTGTCAAACGGCGGCGTGTATAGGCGGCCAAGTTACCAATGTATCGGACGGACCCCAAGTTGGCAAGCTGACGATAAGTAGGCGGGACCGTCCGCATGGCTGAGTATGTCGCGGGTGAGAATAAGTCAGCTCCAAAAAATGATATCCCTGGAGGAACGAGGGGGATGTGTCAGTGACTAAGATATGATACATTCTTCGGCGCTCGGAATGCAGCCCCCGGTGTTTGCAACGTTCCGCTGTTCATTCCGTAAATGTTTGGAAGCGGTGAAGACATTCCGTTCTGCAACGAAGAGCACCTTGGCAATTATGGTGTCCGTTCAAACCCATATATAAAGAGGGTGTCGTTTATCTGGAAGTCAGTCAGTGAAAATGTAAGCGTCCCCTGCGAATGCGAGTGGTCCATTACACTGTCACAAGTCTGTGGCCCTGCAAGAAGAGTCGTATTTCCAAGATAGGAAACCAGCACGCGCCGTTTCAAAAAGAGTTGGGCTTGTTTCGACCACAGCGCAGAGCGCCCACGACAATACCCTCAAACCGGCCAGTCGCTAATTTTCACGATTTTACTTTCTTTTTCCTTGTTTCTGTTCTTGTTTCTTGTTCTTTTTCGTTACGATTAATGACTTCTCAGCCAAAATCTGTCCCGCTCGTTGCCCCGGGCCACACCCGCCCAGTGACCCATCTCTCGTTTTCCCCAATGCAGGACGATGGCGCCTACTTGCTGGTATCCAGCTGCAAGGATGGAAACCCCATGCTCAGAGAGTGGACTGGTGATTGGATCGGCACCTTCTTGGGTCACAAAGGTGCCGTGTGGAGTACCAAGCTTTCCCCTGACACGTCCAGAGCTGTATCAGGCAGCGCCGACTTCACAGCGTGAGTAACGTGTATATCCGTAAGCTCTCTCGGTGTATTCACAATCTTGTCTAACAGAAAAGTATGGGATACATATTCCGGAGGGGTTCTCCACTCTTTTCCTCATAACCACATCGTTCGAACTGTGGCAATATCACCTAGCGCAACGCATATAATTACGGGTGGCCAGGAAAAGATAGTGCGCATTTTCGACCTGCGTAGGCCCGACGCAGAACCCGAACTCCTCTGCGACGTTGGGACGACGGCCCATAATGGGACGGTGAAGAGTGTGGTTTGGATTGGAGAACACACGGCAGCGACTGCAGGTGAAGATGGCATGCTAAAGTACGCATTCTGCTGCACGAATCGAACGACTGCATCTCAGTGACTATAATGCAGGTGGTGGGATTTACGGACCCGAAAGCAGATCACGTCTCTGACTTGGCCAGGTCCCGTGACTTCGATGGAATATTCAATCCCGACCAGTCGATTGGTCCTTACCTCTGGAAAATCTGTGGCCTTTATACCCGCTCTGCCCAACACGGCGCCGACTCACAGCTTGACATTATCATACCAGCCATCTTCTGCCTCTCTTCATCCCATTTGGAAAGACCGCTTCGTGACGGGCAGCATGGATGATGAATGGGTTAGAATGCACGATATAAATGGGGAAGAGAAGGATATCCTCAAGGGACACCATGGCCCCGTCCATTGTGTGGAGTTCAGCCCAGATGGGGAGATCTATGCTAGCGGCAGCGGTACGTCGTACGACTTGTCATGATGCATCGTAGCGCCTGATTGACGCGATGCTGCCGCGACCTGTAGAGGATGGTAAGACAGGCCACCGGA
Organism: Pisolithus albus; assembly: GCA_024613165.1. NCBI lineage: Eukaryota > Fungi > Basidiomycota > Agaricomycetes > Boletales > Pisolithaceae > Pisolithus > Pisolithus albus. Next base: position 1,706,344 of record JANFAB010000002.1, on the reverse strand, counting down.
GTTTTCTCGATTTCACTGACTGGGCACAGGTACCATCCGTCTATGGCAAACCACTCCTGGAAAGACGTACGGTCTGTGGCAAGGAGTGGGGAGTGGTAGTTAGATGTTATGAAGGGAGGAGAAATATGGTCGTGCAGAAGTGCTTTGTACATGCTTCATTTCTACGACGGTACACCTTTTCACGTGATATAATGAGTAGCCGAAAGCGGATGTGTCAGACACACCCACACATGGCGTCATAAGGGGACCGTCCGGGGGTACACTCTGTGCTCGACGATGATCTCTCCTCAAGGACAACCCTCAAGCTCGTCGCCGCCCCCGACCATCACCTATCATCATTCACCGACGATGCTACCCATCCCACCGCCACAAATTGCCCATGCTGCTGTGGGAGGCGCCCACTATTCTACCATGTATACCTCACAACACTCTCACAGACGCGCATCGAGCGGTGACCGGCCACGCAGGGCATCGCAATCTGCGGGAGAAATGGAGGAAAGTGAGAGGCGGAGGATCGTGGACGACCTCAACGAACTTTTCTGCTGTAGACCCAGCATAGACATCTTCAAGCGGACCTGGCGACGCGATGCAGTATTCGAGGCGTGTATTCGCTATTTTCGCTGTGGGTGCGTGTTTGATCCTCATATACGCATGTAGGACCCCTGGGTCAAGTGCGAGGGATACGACGAATACGGCCCCCAGGTTAGTTATGTGCGTTGCATTTTCTGACGATTGACCACTCATTCCGTTCAGTTTTTTGCCATGGTATGGCACGGTCGGGCTACGAGACTTATTGACGAATATGATTGCTAGCCCAAACTGTTCTCGCGAGCCGAGATATTATCTAGCCGGATCATGCTATCGAGCCAGTCACCAAACCGCCTGATCTATTCCAAGTCTCAAGAGTATACCTTGCGTTTTTTGGGAAAGAAGAAGGTACATAGAGATCCCGACCAACTCAACTAACGCTCATGGGCTGATAGAGGATCGATTCGATGGTGGTCGTCGATCTGGACGAAAACGACAAGATCATACGGGTGGAAGACAAGTGGAGGGGTGAGGAATTGCCGACGCGCTACGGTGCGCTGCATCTCCGGCGGGCAAGCGCGGTAATTATGCCGTGGTTGGTCAAAGTACCGAAGTGGCAGTCGGACTAGTTTTACCTGGGACGGTTTAGCACACAATGCAGATAATGAAGCGATCATGTACAAGTCGAGGTTTCCATTCTTGATTTCGATGGGGTCAGCTGAACGAGATTTTACGGACTCCGCTATCAGTGCAGGGTGATATAAATCTGCGCCTCTTTTCACGGGCTTGTTCGACATCTCTCGAGTATCTCCCGTATACAGGCTAGAACCGACCAGCTTACGATGGCATCCGAAGTCAGTCAGTGAGTAGAGCGAAGACCCACGGAATACACCGTTGCTGATATATCGCTCAGGAGAGCCAAAGCGCAATCCGCGTCTCCTCTTGGTCTTCTAGGCATCGAAGCTGCTCTGGAGGCAAAAGCCAACCCATCTATCCAGCCACGGCCCAAAATATTTGACGAGTTTGCTTTGACCGATCGAGTGGCAGTCGTGTCAGGTGGCAATCGTGGCCTCGGACTTGAGATGGCGATCGCGCTGTGCGAGGCAGGTGCAAGGGCCGTTTATTGTTTTGATCTGCCAGAGGAGCCTTCGGAAGTGTTTGTTGCTTCCAGAGAGTATGTCAGCAAGCTCGGGAACAACTCGAGGCTCGAGTACTTCGCGGCGGACGCGTGTGACCAACAACTGCTGTGGAAGAAGGTAGAGGAGATAGGCGATAAGGAGCAAAGATTGGATATTTGTGTCGCCGCTGCTGGCATTCTCAAGCCTCACATCGAATGCTTGGAATATCCTGCAGACGTGTTCAGAGAGGTAAATGCACGACGCGGGAACGAGTCTCCGCCCCGTTCACGTTGTTTCATCTAGGTCGTGGAAGTGAACACGACGGGCGTTCTATTTACAGCACAGGCAGCTGGACGGCAGATGGCACGTTTCGGCCGTGGAGGTAGCATTATCCTGGTTGCCTCGATGTCAGGGAGCATTACCAACAGGGTAAGTTTGACCCGGGAGTGCGATATATAACGAGCGTTGTTGCAGGACCACGCGTGGGTGTCGTACAACTCGTCCAAGGCTGCTGTGCTGCAGATGGCACGCAGCATGGCATGTGAGCTCGGAGAGAAGAAGATTCGTGTGAATTCGTTGTCTCCTGGCCATATATACACCCAGTATGTGCTTTCATGTTTCGTGGGAAGCGCGTGTCTGACGAGTGAGTGGGGTAGGATGACTGCGGCGTACCTCGATAACCAGCCCCACTTGCTCGACAGGTGGTCCAGCATGAACCCGCTTGGACGACTTGGAAGGCCAGATGAGCTTCGTGGTGTCGTCACTTGGCTCGCCTCTGATGCGTCTACTTTCTGCACTGGAAGCGAGTGAGCGTCAATCGTTCTCTCTGGTTTTGGTGACTCACACACGTCTTCCCAGCATCATCGTCAGCGGTGGACACCACTCGTGGTAGATATAAATAATAATATATATTTTCTTGTGTCGCGAAAAGAAATAATAAATAAATATGTGATTTCCCTTTTTTGGGGATGTATAATCTCGATCAGCGCAGTTGACTGCGGATTCCCTGAAAATGTGTTGTGTGCGCAGTGGCCCTCCAAACACAGCGCAGCAGAGAGAGACAAGCCAGGCCAGCAGGTCGCTGCTGCGCGCAGCCCCTCAGCCAATATTCGTCTTGTTTTTTTCGTCAGCTCCTTCCTACTCTCAACGGCTACTTCGTCGCTGGTAGCGCCGTGACCAGTCCATGATGGACACACTGACCGAGCACCCAAAACCATCCAGGAGGAGGGATCCTACTCAGCCGACCGATATCGCTGAGAGAGTCGTCGCTCTCCAGAGACGAAATGCAGCGTAAGCCTCATCGCTCTTCCGGCCATGGCTTTGCTGATTCTATCTGTCAGTGCGTCTCGTGCTCGAGAGCGTGCAGAGCGTCCTCCGCTGCCCTCGTCTTCTACGTCTCGCGCTGCTTCTCAGCATCCCACTTCGTCTACGTCCCGCCCTACCCCACAGCAGCCCAGCATCTCCCCCCGTGTATCAGCGGCAAACGCCTCTCCGCGGAAATGCCAGGCTTCGACCACCGCCGTCCTCGCTCGTCCAGAAGCTGATCCGGACGAGTTCTCCCGTCGCCTCCAGATATCTGGCTCGCCACGCACTCAGCAGCAGTCGAGACAACCGCAGACGGGCAAGCTCTACAATCCTGACACCGACCCCATACCCATCCGTCGTGCAGCGGAACCGGAGGCTATCTCCGACACCGGCGGCTCCTATCCCCCTCGCCATATCGCTCCCACTCCGGCTCCTCACCGCGACCCACCCGCCCACCAGCGTCTCTTCGATCACCGCAAGGATGATCCCGTGCGTTTCTCTGTCCTGGCAAGACCGTCGGTTGGAAAGCTGGCGGTATCCAAACCCTCTGGTGATCTCGTCTCTGCCTCGTCGACGTCGTCCTATGCACCGTCCATGACGTCGTCAAGCTTCACTCTTTCGTCGGGCACGACGGACAACTCGTCTGCGTCCTCTGCCCTGTTTGAAGGCAGGCCCCCCCGCGAAGATCCCGCCAACAACGCGTTCGCCATCCAGCTGAAGAAGCTGTACCGCACCATTTCGAGTCTCGAGACCAAAATACTCAACGAGGACTCGGACGAGAACGCAGACGAGGGTCGCATTCTGGTGCAGGGCCGCGGACGCGAGGTGTCCGGAGAAGAGCTCGAACAACAAAAGTGGCTGAGAGTGATAGCCGACCATAAACGGTAAGCCACCTGCCCGCCGATCCGCCGAATCGGGGACTAAACGACGGATATGGCAACAGACTCGCCGATATGATGCACAATCTGATGCAGATCTCCCTCTCGCCGAGCGTGCCTGCGTCTCTGCGGGTCATCCCCTCAAAGTATAACATCATCATCCGTTTATGGACACACGGCTTCCACAAGCTACTCGAGGCCCTGCGTCGTGCATCCTTCGACTCGCCGCTCGCACTCGAGCATCTCCAAGACTTTATCTACTTTGCTTACACGTTCTACACGGGACTGCTGGAGGAACCGACACTGCGCACCTTCCGTGCAGGCTGGCTGGAGGCTCTCGGCGACCTCGCTCGCTACCGCATGGCCGTCGCAGCCATGGTCACCAGCAGCAGTCTCTCAGGCGCTGCCCTCACCACGGATGCCGTCTCAAGGGCAGCACAGGCCACAGCTGAGGAGCCAGGCAGTAAGAAGTCCAAGTCGCAGATCAGCGTCAAGTCGTCGTCAGACGGTCCAGTCGCACGCATCGACGACTCCCCCACTCCCAGTGTCGGCATCGCGGCAGCACGCATGATGGAGGTCGGGCCAGAAAAAGAACGCTGGAGGTGTATCGCAAAGGAATGGTATTTTCAAGGGCTTGCTGAAACTCCAGGAACTGGCAAACTACACCACCATCTCGGATTGCTCAGCCGAGAAGTCGACTGCGAAGAACTTCGTGCCGTCTATCACTTCGTCAGGAGGTGTGTCCGTGATGCCTGCATTTTTATTTATATTTATTAATGACTCTAGCATGACCACCCTCCACCCATTCCCGACGTCCCGTGAATCCGTCCTCCCCATATGGTCATCGACAGCGCAGTCCCGGCATTCTCAGCCTGACGCCTCCGCTTCCGAGCTATTCGTCCTCCTCCATGGCATGCTCTTCACTAACATCCAGCTCGACGATTTCACCTCGACGCTTGCACGTTTCTTGGAACGTCTGGAGATCGAAGGTGCACAGGAGCGCGATTGGATCATGATGGCCGTCGTGAACATCGGAGCAATCATGGAGTACGGTCGACAAAACAGCGTTTTACGTAGGATCGGTGGGATTGGCGCCAACCGCGAAGGCAATGGGGTCACGCCTGTCCGTATGGTGGCGAGGCGCAACCCCTCTACTCACCATGAAAACGACCGCGAAGACAGGTCTATGGATATAGACGACGAAAGTCCGGTGTTGGCGGACGGGCAAGCAGTGCCTTCCGCACCCCCCCATGCAGACCTTTCCCCCATGTTCAAGTTTGCCATGCAACTCACGTTTTCGATGCTCTCCTTCGTTCTTCGTCATCCGACTCGCAAAGCATCTCAGTTTTCGAGATCAAACCTTAACTCATACCTCACCATCGTGCTTACCTTCCTCGCGACTGTATGCAAGCATCCTCCGACGTTGTCCGTGCTCGAAAGGTCCATACCATGGCAGGACCTTGCACGATTCTTCTCTAACATTCCCAGGAGCGTTTTGGCAGCACAAGGCCTCCTCGTTCCAGGCCTTGGTGGCGAGAGATGGTCGATGTTGACCAGTGGCTGCGCACCCCCACTTCCGGAGGATTGGTGCATGAGAGGTATGGAATGGGTCGGGCGGAAGGTGTTCGAGCGTGGTTATTGGAAGAGTGGAGAGGATCGTCGCGTCGAGATGGAAGTACTGGACTTCGAGGAGAATGTTCAGCTCACGGACGGTATCATCGAGGACGAACGTGAGGATGAAGACGGCCAGGGGGAAGAACAGAGTGTGACGGCCAAACGTTGGACTAGGCTCGCACGTTGTGCCGTTGCGCTCGCCAACGTCGTCGACGGATTTTCGCGGAGGGAGGGGACACGACATTGGTCAGTCGAGGGGACACTTGCAGCGAAGGTCGAACACTGGCAAAAAGAGGATCAGCGCGAACGTGAAGACGAGGAACGTCGCCGCAGGGGTCGTTCCCGTTATGACGATGTCATGGATATCGACGCAGAAGAAGAGGTAGAGGAGACGTCGGAAGAGAGCGAAGAAGATGACGAGGACCCAGAAGAAATCAGGGCTCTCAAGGTACTTTTTTTTGTCAGCTGTGCCTTTTTGTGCTATCTGTTGACGGCGTTTTGATCAGGCACGACGGCGATATTTGCGTAGTCTACTAGATTCGTCACAACACTCCTCGCCCTCCCCACTCCCTAAGCCCCGCTCAACGCCACGTCGGCCTCGCAAGGTTCAGTCGGCACCAAGGCTTACAATCGTCCCAGGCTACACCAACCTCGTCCTTGATACCAACATTCTCCTTTCTTCCTTGTCTGTCATTGCCTCGATAGTAGAAAGCCTTCGTTGGACAGTCGTCATTCCCGTCCCTGTCGTCATGGAATTAGATGGCCTCTCTGCAAACACCTCGCAACTGGGCGTAGCTGCACGGGAGGCGCTATCCTACGTGACGTCTCATGTCCGCTCTCACGGAACGTCACTGAAGGTTCAAACGTCCAAAGGCAACTACCTGACGTCGCTCAGCGTGCGAACTGAGCAGGTCGACTTTACTGACAAAGAGTCTTGGGAACAGAACATGGATGACCTGATTCTGAAGGCTGCGGTGTGGCAAGATGAGCACTGGGTAGACCGGTCAATGCTCCTCAAGGGTAGCGCAAACCCTACAAGTACTGCCGGTGCTGTCAAAGTCGTTCTTTTGAGTTTTGATCGTAATTGTGAGTGGTTAGTATGTTCGCTAGAAGTGCTGGCACTAATCGAATGTGATCAGTGCGACTCAAGGCTCGTTCGCGACAACTTCCTGCAGCTGACGAGAAGGACTTGGCTGGAATTCTAGCATTCGTTACTTGACATTGACAAGGAAGAGTAACGAGATTTACGATTTCCAGTCCCTCGCTTTTCGATCGGCCCTTGGTGGTTCTATAGCACACCGCGAGTGTCACGCCACAGAAGAATGGGTCTTCTGTCGGACCTCTCGGGTCTGCCTTCTATGTCACGCCCGGGGTGGAGGTGTGCGACTGTATGTGGTTGTCCGTCCTGTTTCCGCTAACTACCACACATTGCACGATACCCCTCACCTTCATTATTGCACCTCTTTTTGATCTTAGTTAATGTACCCCTTGTTGTGCTATTATAGGTATTATACAGGCTCCTACCCATCCTTGCTGGAGGGTATGAGGGACGTCATCCTACAGGCCGTGTTTGTATATGTTTGTTATTTTTCGAACTCAGCCTAACTTTATCCCTCGAACCCTCCAACAGTGGCTGGTACAAAACATTGGTAAGATTCGTTCGCCGCTGTTCGGCCTGTCATCGGCATGGGTGTAAGTGACACGGGTACAGTAGAGATAATGATGATATGCATGGACATGTACACATTTGGACATCGCAAGACAGTTTAACTATATTAGACTTATCCTTTCCTACTTGGTCTTCATGACCGACTCGTCTCCGGAAATCCCTAGTGTCGAAGACATACGAAACAAGACAATTGCAAGTTTTGGAAAACGGCCGTGTCTATGGCAGGTCAGAGTCACACAAGCCTTCCTCAAGGGCAGTCAGGACATAGTATGCATTGCAGGAACATCGATGGGGAAGACACTCACGTTCTGGATGCCACTGCTTTTCCGACCAAAGGCTCTCCAGATCATTGTGACACCACTGAATCAACTTGGGAAGCAGCAAGTCAACTGCTTAGAAGGTGTGGGTCTGCGTGCTATCGCGATCAATGCAGACACAGCCAGCGAGGAAAATTACAAGGTAAGTAGATACCTTTCATGTGTCCTACATACTTAATGCACTTATACTTGACTAGGATATTGAGGCGCTCGAATACCGGGCTATTATAATAAGTCCAGAACAAATGATGAAGCCGGGGGGAATGTTTGAAGCGCTGTTGAAGAAGAAAGAGTTTGTCAACCAAATAATGGGAATAATCTTTGACGAAGCGCACTGCATCACAACCTGGGGAGCGTTCAGACCCGAGTATAGGGAGTTGGGCCGACTACGCTTTATCCTACCACATCGGGTGCCATACATGATCACATCTGCAACGCTGACGCCAGAGAATCTTGCTGACATCACTCGAACACTGAGTCTGCAAGGAAAGGATGACCGAGTCAATATTCAAATCCATACGGATCGGCCTAACATAAGAATCTGTATACGGAAGATCAAGCATCCATTTACCTCTTATGCGGACCTTTTTTTCCTTGTGCCCGAGGGCTGGATGACAGGTGATCCGGCACCACCGAAATTCTTGGTCTTCTTTGATGATATCCAGGACGCCATTGCTGCTGCGAAGACCCTGCAAAAGCGCCTCCCACATGAGGTCCGTCACAGAATTAAATGGTTCAACTCGGATATGACAACAACGTACAAAGAAGCGGAGGTTGCTCACCTGCATTCCGGGGACACCTGGGGTTTGTGTACTACCGAGTCGTTTGGGATGGTGAGTCAGAAATGTCTGCAATGAGATTGAGTTATTCCTCACCTTCAAGTGACAGGGAATGGACGTCCCAGACATTGCCATTGTAGTTCAGTGGAGAGCAACTTGTGGGCTATCTACACTGTGGCAACGTTGGGGGCGTGCAGCAAGAGCGCACGGGGAGAGCGGCACGGCAATACTATTTGCCGAGAAAGACCTATTCGACGACGTGAAAGAGGAGAGGAGAATTCGACAGGAAACCAGAAAGAAACGTACCGGTGATTCACTAGATTTGGTGCTGCAAGGGCTGCCCAAAAGGCTTGCACTCGGTCTCGACAACACTACAACCAAGGATGATGGTCATAATAACCACGAGAATGGGCTGGGTTTACCAATCAGTGAGACGGCATTGAGGGGCTTGATGGTTACAGGACTACCTGGACAAGTCAACGAAGGGACTTCGGTGATGAAGAGATGGAAGAAAGACCTTGAACCTGCAATGGACTACCTTATCAATGCAAATTTTCGGGGGGTGATGTGTCGACGGGTGATAGTTGGGACGTTCTTTGGGGGTGACCCAGATAAGGGTGTGGGTGAGCCTTCCATCCGCGGAACAAGAGTAGAAGGCTGACTAGTGACTCCGAATTCAATTTGAAAGTGGATAATCACACCGCGTGTGATCCCTCCCACCCACAAGGCTGTGTACGGTGTGTTCTCACCAGACCGCCTGTGTGTTGTGACCTCCACAATCCCACCGCGTTCTCGTTTGTTGACACACTTCCACCTGCAACTGTCAAGACCGCCACTCGCTCCCACCTCTCAAAATATACTATGTCAACAGCGCTCACCACCTCAAATTACGGACGCTCGACGACCTTCGGAAGGAGACTCACTGGTCGGGGGTGGGAATTTATGGCACTGAAGTCTTGGCCATTGTCCACCGCATCATTCCTCAGCCATCCAACATGCCTGCATTGATGAGAACGCCCGTCCCTGCACGCCCTGCTCTGCAACCACGCTCTCAAGTTCAGCCGCCTGCTTCTCTCGAAGGTAGCGCTGTTGCAAGCACCTCTACCTTCGAGGCTAGGAAGAACCGGTGTTCAGCCTGTGGGTTATCTGGCCATAACCGTAAGCTGCGTTTTCTTTAACTAATTACGTCTCTTCTAATGGTTGCTCAGGACGCAGTCGTGTGTGTTTGCAGCACCCTGATCGCCTCGGAAAGGAAAACAAAGCTCAATTCAACGACACGTTACAACCCTAACTCGACCGCTACATCTTCTAATGTCAGGAAACTTTCTCCATCCTCCTCAACTCCGTCCTGGCCAAGCTCGCCTTCCGTTTTTTCCATCAGCGTATGACCTACGTCGATCAAGTCATCCATACACCATTTACTAGATCGCCCTGTTTGCATTTTATGAGGCTGATTTTTTTCGAAGTATGTGCATAGTTCTTTGAATGTCAATGACATGTCTGCTTCCTGTCTCCTCGTCGTTACGTGGTTATGAAGGAAATGTTTCTGGAAGACGCCGTGAAGATTGCGATAAACCTGGACGAGTGGCGACTCCAAGATGATGCGAGGGATGGTATGATTGGAAAATTTACCACCATTTATTACCTTTATGAACAGGTTGTTCAGTTCCACACACCAGTCGACCCCGCGGAATTTCCCTCGCTGGCCACTTGGATTAACAAGCATCGAGTAACGCACAGCACGCCTGAGAGCACCAATGGTCACTTCAACAACATCCACGATTTCGGCAATTGATACTTACCGTAAACCCGCTGGATATACAAAATGTACGTTGAGCAAAAACTCTGTCATATAGGCTGCATACTTATGTTTGCCGGTCGCTTTGAAGACAAGGATCCATGCAACAATACACAACTCCACTCGTCCAATATCACCGGTGTTCATTGCATGTGTGAGTTCTTCATACAGTAACATGTACTTGTTGATGACCAACGCGTTCTCAAATTGCATGTCACGCTGTGATCCAGGCTTCCGTCGCACCCTCTCGATCGCATTAGTCGCAACATACTTGTGGGCGATCCTACTTGCGATATCCTTTAGCTGTGTAAATGTTGGCTTTGTGTCCGCGAGGGCCTCGAGAGTGGTAAGCCTCGGATCGAAATTCGTAACCTCCGTCCGCCAGCAGTCTAACCTTCGGCAAACCCCACTGTAAGTAATTAGTTGATGCATACGTCTGAATCCAGGTTTGGACTGATAGATTCCAGTCTCTTTCGGACGCAGAATCCCAACGTCGATGAATGAGTGCGCGCCACAGCGCATCAGCAGCGGCCATCTTCAAGTGGAACAGCCCTGGAACGAAGACCACGTACTGACATCGGTTCCAAGGCGAGTCCTCTAGTGCCCGGCACTGTAGTATTGCGTGGACACGCTCTGCAGTCCCTAGATCTCTGTTACGACCCTAGACTCGAAGTCACGGGCTCGCTTACACCGAAGCTAGACGAGGACGAAGACGAAGGTAGAGAGAAGAGGGTAGAGGGCAGAGGAGGGTTTAGAGGCCAGTAGGGATGAAACCCAAATGAACTAGCTTGGGGCTAGCTGGGCTATTGTGTTGGGTATATATACTACTGTACATGAGGTAGAGGTGAGGCATACATGAGGAGGACATAAGGCATGACATCACAGTGACATCACTATGACATCATGGTCTGGACCGGCCTGGGCCTGAGCCACATGGCAAGCACATGGCCAAGGTCTGGGTGAGTCCATAGATAAGAGAGGAGACAAGATGAGATAAGATCTGATAAGATCTCAAGATAAGATAAGAGAGGTTAGATAAGATGAAAAGAAAAGAAAGAAAAAGAAAAGAGTACGTATCGTAACACTATCCCCTCCTTAGGGGTCGACTTCCAGGCGACAGAAGACAGAACGGCACGTGGTGAGGTTTTCGTATGGGGAGAAGAGTGAAGCAAAGCGGGCAGAGTCAATACCACGAAGTTTGCGAGGGGCCGAGGGGTGGGATTTGTAAAAGTCCTGTAACACCTCAGGGGAACCCTTCAGATTTGACTCAGGTTCCCAAGTGCGATCCTCATCCCCGTAACCCCTCCAGTGGACGAGGAACTCTAGTCTGTTGCACTTCAGGCGGCTGTCCACGATGTACTTGACCTCGAACTCCTCATCACGGTCCTCGACACCCACCACTGGTCCAGGGCGAGTAACCTTCTGGCCCTCAAGAGGTCCCTTGTATGGCTTCACCCGAGAGACATTGACAACAGGGTGAATGCGAAGGGTCTTTGGAAGACGGAGCTCCACAGCGTTGGGCTTGACCGAGAGGACCTTGTAGGGACCGATCCACTTCTCGGTGAGTTTTCGCGAGGGGCGCCCATCGACCCGGACATGGGTGGTGTCAAGCCAGACCTCCTGCCCTACCGAGTATTCAGGTGCTTCTGATCGCGATGCCTCTGCACTCTGGACCATCCTTTCCGCTGTTCGCTGGAGGGCCTTTCTTGTGGACTCAAGGACTGACTGGATGTTGGAGGCACAAGTGGTGGCAGCTTCAGCCTTAGAAGTGGTTGGCTCCACACCCAAGCGAGGGGTGTAAGTGCGAGTGACCGAGAATGGGGACCGGCCTGTCAAGTCCTGTCTTTTGGAATTATACGAGAACTGAGCAATCCTCAGCCAGGAGGGCCAGGTGTGCTGTTGGTCGTTCATGAAGAGGCGGAGGTACTGCTGGATCTCCTGGTTGAGCCGCTCGGTTTGGCCATCAGTTTGGGGGTGGAATGCCGTAGAGAGCTTCGGTCTAATACCGAGCATCTTTGACAGGTCTACCATGAAGGTACTGGCAAACTGGGGACCCCTGTCTGAGATGACTGTGGAGGGGAGTCCATGCTGGGACCACACGTGGTCACGGAAAAGTTCCGCTGTGCCGAGTGCCGAGACGGTCTTCATTGTCGGTATGAAGACTGCCTCCTTAGAGAAGCGGTCTACCACCACCATGATGTTGTCATACCCACCAGCCTCCGGGGCATCCATAAAGTCCACGGATATGTCCGTCCAGGGTGTCTCAGGAACTGGGTTGGGGCGAAGCTTCCCTGCAGGGGGTTTCCGGGTACCCTTGGACATCTGGCAACGGTGGCAAGAGGAGACATAGTCCTTTACAGACTGCGACATGGCAGGCCAGGTATAGTGGCGTGAGATCAGCTCGAGGGTCTTACTCCAGCCAGGGTGACCGGCGATGGGGGTGTCATGGTGCGCCTCAATCACTGGGAGAGTTGCTGATAGGGGAACATAGACCCGGTTGTCCCTGACATAGAGACCACTCTTAAGCTCATAGCCTTCGGGCGGGGTTGTGGCTGAGGTCGCCCCCTTTAGGATAGCTTCGAGGGTTTTGTCCATCCCTACAGAGAGCACTGCAACCCGGGCTGGGTCGATGAGGGTGACTTCCTGATTGTCCCCTTTGACTTCATGGTCCTCCCTTCGTGACAGAGCATCGGCCTTCGCCATAGAGGCACCTGGTTTATAGACGAGCTTGTAGTTGAACCTTGAAAGGTACTGTGCCCATCGAGCCTGCCTGCGATCAAGGTTCTGAGCTGTCTTAAAGTACTGGAGGTTGGAATGATCTGTCCAGATTTCGAATTCATAAGGGGTGGCCTCCAGATAGTGACGCCAAGTCTCCAACGCACGAATGATAGCGAGCATTTCCTTATCGAAGACCTGATAGTTCCGTTCTGGTGGGGTCATAGAGTGCGAGTAGTAAGCTACGGGGTGCCAAAGCCCATCAGGGGCCTCTACCGAGAGCACCGCACCGGTCGCAAAGTCGGACGCATCTGTCTCAAGACGGAACCTCCTATCTTGGTCGGGAAATGCGAGGATGGGAGCCGACGTGAAGGCTTCTTTTAATGCATCAAAGGAACACTGTTGCTCTTCCTGCCAGGTCCAGGGCTGGTCTTTCCTTGTGAGGTCATTAAGTGGGCGAGCGATGCGGGCGAAGTCCTTTACGAAGCGGTGGTAGAAGTTCGCCAGGTGTCACGACCATGCCTTGCCCGACCGTTTCCCACGCCTCCGCACCCTTTCCGACACCTCCGCCCACCTCTCCGACACCCTCCGACCCATTCCCGACCAAGTCCGACGCTTAATAAGCCTGCCGACCACTCTGCCGCTGCATCCGAGTGATTTCTGCTGTCGGCCGCTGTCGGTCTTGACTCGTAACCACCATTCGTCTATATTGGGTTGACCCCCTGTGGGTCATGTGATCATCTTAGGGGGCTTTATCCGTTTGGGGCCACCGGGCCGATTAGGCACAGCACGGTGCCTGCACCGCGTGGCGCTCCGAAGGGTCGCACCGCTTTCCGGGATTTCGGCCTGGCCTGTGATTGGCTGTTGGTGAGCGCTCCGTCACGATCTTATCCGCTTGTAGATATGTCCTTTATCTTTTCCATTCCTCCGCTGTTAGCCTTCATTCTGTCGTGAAGTTTTCTGACACTTACTTCCCCTTGAAAATTTCTGTACCTCCATATGTTAGTTCCGACATCCCGATACCGTACCGCCTCAGTCCCGCTGTAGTGTATAAATACCCGTACGGTACCCCGATGTCCCCTCAGTACGAATATCGACATAAGTTCCCCATTCCGAGACTCCGTCCCTCTCCTCTAAGTCCCTCCGATCTCTCTGTACTTAGCCCGCCTCCGAAATACGAGGGCCGAGCTTGTACAAGGGGGCAGCGCACGAGCTGAACCCAACGCCCTCCTCTGACCTCCGCTCCGCTCCGCTAGTCGGAACCTCTGTCGGCCCTTTCGGCCATCCCCCGCTCCGCTCCGCTAGTCGGAACTTCGTCGGCCTCCTTCGGAAGGCCTCTATCTCGACACCTACCAATCGGACTAGCGTCGGACTTTGAACCTCCGACATCGGTCTACCCTCTAGTACCCTTTCGGGACCCTTTCGGGACCCTTTCGCCCCTGAGAACCCTCGGAGTGAGGCCCGAACTTGACAGTATATTCGTACTCGCACTTGTACGAGCTCCATTTACACTCTCTTTGCTGAAAACTATGCAGACTCGGGCACGTACCCAACAAAGGGCAGCTGCCGAGGCTCTGGCTACCGCCTTTGCCAACCCTCGAAGGCAACCCTCAGTTGTCGAACAATTCCACTCCTTCTCTGCCCGATGTCAAGCCGCTTCCGACCCGCCCTTCGGCGACTCCGCCTCTCAAGCTGGCCGCTCCGACCGCCAGACCAATCCTTTCCACACTCCGCAACACCCCGCTGGCAGCGGTGGTGATCCCGACAATGACCCCGATGACGATCCCGATGGTGGGGGCAGCGGCGAAGGGGGTATCCCCGGAGATCCGGCTGAGCCACCAGAGGATCCCATCCTTGCTCTGACTAGGGCTATCCATGCTCTAGCCCGCAACAGTTCCTGCTCCGGAGACTCAACTCCGAAAACAAAAGTTCGGGAGCCCGACACTTTCGACGGCTCCGACAGCAAAAAACTCCGTGAATTCTTAGTTCAGTGCGAGCTAAACTTCCAGGACCGCCCTCGGGCATTTCGGACCGACCGAGCCAAAGTTACCTTCGCCCAATCCTACCTCAAGGGCATGGCTCTGGCCTGGTTCGAGCCCGACCTCCTAAATCCCGATGACCCGCTGACCCGTCCACTCTGGATGGACGACTACCAACAGTTCCTTCATGAACTGACGGTCAACTTCGGGCCACACGATTCCGTTGCCGATGCGGTCCAACAGCTCGAAAACCTTACTATGAAAGAAACCTCCCGTATTGCTAAGTACGTGGTAGAGTTCAACCGCTGGGCCTCCCAGGTCAAAGACTACGGCCAAGGTGCGCTCCGCCACCGCTTCTACTCCGGCCTCCCCGATCGGATCAAGGACGAAATCTCCCGTGTCGGCAAACCCGCCACTCTGTATGAACTTCGGGAGCTGGCACAAACCATCGATGCCCGATACTGGGAGCGCAAGGCGGAAGTATCTCGCTCCGCCAAACCCTCCGCTGACAAATCCTCCTCCGCAAACACCTCCGATCGCAAGCCGAACCCTCCCGCTTCCACCTCCGCCACCAAGGCCGACGCAAATGCCAAGCCGAAGCCATCGGGCGGCCAAAAGGCCGACACACCCAAGTCCGACATTGCGCACCTGCTCGGCAAGGACGGCAAACTGACCGCTGCCGAAAGGCTTCACCGCCTCAAGAACGGCCTCCGCCTCTTCTGCGGTGAGCCTGGCCATTCTGCTAAGGACTGCCCGAAGTCAACCTCTCGGGCTGCCAAGGCCCGTGCGGCCACCGCTGATGCTCCCCCGACCCCCGCTGCGGGGCCTTCGGAGCCAAAAAAATAGTCCGCTCCTCCAGGGAGCCTGCACAGCCTGGAGGATGCGTTGACCCCGCTTGTGCAGTACCCGACCTCCGTCTCAACGCGTCCGCTCTCTCCGATCCGAATTCCTTACTTCCGTCCGTCTCTCTTCCGAAATATTCTGTAGATAACCTTCGTGCGTTGATCGATTCCAGTTCCTCTCATTGTTTCGTAGACCCGTCTATAGTACAAAAATATTCCGTTCCTATTCAGTCCGTTTCTCCGCCCATCCCGCTCCGACTGTTTGATGGTAGTTCCAATGCCGTCATTACCCAAGTAGTAGATCTTTCTGTCCGTTTTCCTTCCGGCGATGTCACCGATGTCTCATTTTATGTTACTCTGTTGGATTCTACTTGTGCTTTGGTTCTAGGACACAACTGGCTCACCCGCTTCAATCCGTTGATTGACTGGGTATTGGGCAGTATCTCGTTCCGACCATCGCCGCAGGGAATGCCAGCGCCCCTGGCCACTCCGTCAACTCCCGACGCTACCACCGCTTCGGAACCGACAACCTCCGACCCTTCCGCACCTTCGGGTGACCCTCC
The DNA here is from genome assembly GCA_024613165.1 of Pisolithus albus. Classification (NCBI taxonomy): domain Eukaryota; kingdom Fungi; phylum Basidiomycota; class Agaricomycetes; order Boletales; family Pisolithaceae; genus Pisolithus; species Pisolithus albus. Next base: position 1,690,239 of record JANFAB010000002.1, on the reverse strand, counting down.
GACATCACCTCCAACACCTTCCGCTAAGGTGGCTGACTCGCCTCCGCACATTTCGCTCATCGGCGCCGCCGCATTTGTCCGCGCTTGTGCGCTTCCTGGCTCACAGCAGTTCACCCTCCATCTGCACCCCGATGATGTGAAGCTGCGCGCTTCCTCCGCTCCGCCCGCACCTCCCGATCTGTCGTCGGTCCCCCCCGACTACCATGAATTCGCCGATGTCTTCAGTAAGGCAAAGGCTACCGAACTCCCGCCCCATCGGAGCTTCGATCTCAAGATAGATCTCGAGGAGGGCGCCACTCCGCCTATCGGCACCATCTACTCCCTCTCGCCGCCCGAGCTTGAGGCCCTCCGAACCTTCATTGACGAGCATCTCAGTTATGGGTTCATCAAACAGTCTACCTCCGCTCACGGTGCCCCTGTCCTTTTCGTAAAAAAGAAGGATGGTTCTCTCCGACTCTGCGTCGATTTCCGAGGACTCAATAAGATCACCAAAAAGGACCGCTACCCGCTACCGCTCATCTCCGACCTTCTCGACTCTCCGAGCCGCGCAAAAGTCTACTCCAAGATCGACCTCCGACATGCCTACCACCTCGTCCGCATCGCCGACGGCGATGAATGGAAGACCGCTTTTCGGACCCGCTATGGGTCCTACGAGTGGCGGGTCATGCCCTTCGGTCTTACTAATGCGCCGGCCGCCTTTCAGCGGTTTGTCAATAGTATCTTTGCCGACATGCTCGATGTCTGCGTGGTGGTCTACCTCGATGATATCCTAATCTATTCGCAGGACCTGGAGTCGCACCGCCAACATGTGAAAGAGGTCCTCCGTCGGCTGCGCCGCCATGGCCTCTATGCCAAGCCCGAAAAGTGCGAGTTCCACCGAGACTCTGTCGAGTACCTCGGCTATGTCCTCTCGCCCGCAGGGCTCACCATGTCCGCCGACAAGGTTCAGTCCATCCGTGACTGGCCCGAACCACGTCGGGTCCGGGACATCCAATCTTTTCTCGGGTTTGCGAACTTTTACCGACGATTTATTAATAACTACTCCGACATCGTCGTTCCGCTCACCCGACTCACCCGAAAAAATGCCCCTTGGAATTTTTCCGAGGAGTGCCGCTCCGCTTTCAACCGCCTGAAGGCCGCCTTCACCTCCGCTCCGATCCTTACCCACTGGGTTCCCAACGCCCCTATCACAGTAGAGACCGACGCTTCGGACTATGCCATCGCCGGTATCTTGTCCATTACTTGCGCCGATGGTGAAATCCGCCCGGTCGCCTTCTACTCCCGCACCCTCACCGCTCCGGAACTCAACTATGACACTCATGACAAGGAGTTGTTGGCTATTTTCGAGGCCTTCCGCCACTGGCGGCATTACCTAGAGGGCTCCGCCTCCCCCGTCGATGTGGTAACCGACCATAAAAACCTTGAGTATTTCGCTACCTCTAAGGTCCTAACCCGTCGGCAGGCTCGGTGGTCCGAGTACCTCTCCCAGTTCAACCTTGCGATCCGCTTCCGACCAGGCCGCCTAGGGGCTAAACCCGATGCGCTCACCCGCCAGTGGGACGTCTACCCAAAAGGGGGGGATAGGGACTATGCGCAGGTAAATCCACATAACCTCCGCCCTATGTTCACCCAGGAACAGCTCGCATCGTCCCTCCGTACCACCCACCTGTTGGCCCCTGTGTTGCGGGCCGCTGCACTCTTCGATGTCGAGCGCCTCCGCTCCGACATAATCACCGCCCTTCCGTCCGACCCCATCTCCGCCGCCCATCTTCCGACTCCGACAGCACCGCGCTGGTCGCTAGAGGCCGATGGCCTACTCCGACTGGATGGCCGCATCTTTGTCCCCGACATTGATGACCTCCGCCTCCAGGTACTCCGCTTCAGCCATGACCACCCGCTTGCGGGCCATTTCGGGCAAAACCGCACCCTCGAGCTCATCCGCCGCGAATACGTATGGCCGAACCTTCGGACCGACGTAAAGAACTATGTCCGCTCGTGTACCGCCTGCGGCCGAAGCAAATCTCAGCGGCACCGCCCATACGGCCTGCTGAAGCAACTCCCCATCCCCGAGAGGCCCTGGAACTCCATCTCCATGGACTTCATCGAACACCTCCCCACCTCCGACGGCTTCTCCGCCATTCTTGTGGTCGTCGACCGCCTCTCTAAGCAGGCGATCTTCTTGCCGATCCATGACTTCCTCCGAGCCGAAATGGCCGCCACCCAGGAGCACTACCAGGGACCCGCTGATGCCAAGCGCCTTCCGCCGCCGAAATTTGATGTCGGTGATCAAGCCTACGTCAAGGCGAAGTATTTCCGCTCCACCCGACCTTCGGTCAAGCTCGCCGAAAAATACTTAGGCCCATTCGACATCATCGCCCGACCCGGCACTCACTCGGTCACCCTGAAACTGCCCGACAGTATGCGCTCCATCCATCCGGTGTTCCATGTGTCACAACTAGAGCCTGCGGCAGCCAACCCCTTCCCGAATCGGCACCAACCCCCTCCGCCAGTTGAAGTCGAAGGTGAACTTGAGTATGAGGTATCGGAAATCCTCGACTCAAAAATAGATCGCCGCCGCCGACACTGCCAACTGCTGTATCTCGTCCGCTGGGCTGGTTATGAGGGTACTGACGAAGAAACCTCGTGGCTGTTGGCCACCAAACTCGAGAATGCCTCGGACCTTGTGGCTTCCTTCCACAGTCGCTACCCCCACAAGCCGGGCCCCTATTCCGCTCCGACTTAGCCTCCGCTTTGCCTTTCCGACCGCTTTTCTCTGATTTTTTCTTTTTGTTTTATGTAGTTCCTTCTTTCTCGCTTAGTTAAGACGCCGCCGCCACAGCCCACAGCCTCCGACCTAGTTTCCGACCACTATCCGCTACCCTCCGCCACTCCCCGCTCCGAAGGCCGCCATCACCGCTCCGCCACTGACCGCCACTCTGCCTACATATCGTCGGCCTATCCTCCGCAGACCCCAAACACTACTATCCGTCATCTCCGGGTCATGCGGGCTACCGACTGCATCACTAAAACAACTCATACGTGCAGCTCTGACGTCAGTAAGGCACTTCCTACTATGGCCTTCAGGGGTTCAGGCCCTAAGGGGGGGATACTGTCACGACCATGCCTTGCCCGACCGTTTCCCACGCCTCCGCACCCTTTCCGACACCTCCGCCCACCTCTCCGACACCCTCCGACCCATTCCCGACCAAGTCCGACGCTTAATAAGCCTGCCGACCACTCTGCCGCTGCATCCGAGTGATTTCCGCTGTCGGCCGCTGTCGGTCTTGACTCGTAACCACCATTCGTCTATATTGGGTTGACCCCCTGTGGGTCATGTGATCATCTTAGGGGGCTTTATCCGTTTGGGGCCACCGGGCCGATTAGGCACAGCACGGTGCCTGCACCGCGTGGCGCTCCGAAGGGTCGCACCGCTTTCCGGGATTTCGGCCTGGCCTGTGATTGGCTGTTGGTGAGCGCTCCGTCACGATCTTATCCGCTTGTAGATATGTCCTTTATCTTTTCCATTCCTCCGCTGTTAGCCTTCATTCTGTCGTGAAGTTTTCTGACACTTACTTCCCCTTGAAAATTTCTGTACCTCCATATGTTAGTTCCGACATCCCGATACCGTACCGCCTCAGTCCCGCTGTAGTGTATAAATACCCGTACGGTACCCCGATGTCCCCTCAGTACGAATATCGACATAAGTTCCCCATTCCGAGACTCCGTCCCTCTCCTCTAAGTCCCTCCGATCTCTCTGTACTTAGCCCGCCTCCGAAATACGAGGGCCGAGCTTGTACAAGGGGGCAGCGCACGAGCTGAACCCAACGCCCTCCTCTGACCTCCGCTCCGCTCCGCTAGTCGGAACCTCTGTCGGCCCTTTCGGCCATCCCCCGCTCTGCTCCGCTAGTCGGAACTTCGTCGGCCTCCTTCGGAAGGCCTCTATCTCGACACCTACCAATCGGACTAGCGTCGGACTTTGAACCTCCGACATCGGTCTACCCTCTAGTACCCTTTTGGGACCCTTTCGCCCCTGAGAACCCTCGGAGTGAGGCCCGAACTTGACACCAGGCCGAGGAAGGCCCTGACTGACTTAACCTTGGTAGGGGTTGGCCATTCTCGGATGGCTTTCACCTTGGACTCATCCATCTTGATCCCATCAACCCCCACGATCATCCCCAGAAACTCGACCTCCTTTTTCTTAAAGAAGCACTTCTCTGGCTTTACGAAGAGGTCGTTCTCCTCGAGGCGTCGAAGTACCTCCAACACGATCCGATCATGTTCTTCTTCATTGTCCGTTTTCGTGAAGATCATGATGTCGTCGATGTAGACGACCACGACATCCTCCATGTCCCCGAAGATATCATTCATCATATTTTGGAAGGTTGAGGGGGAGTTGCAGAGTCCGAAGTACATGACGAGGGGCTCGAAGGATCCCTTATGGGTGACGAAGGCTGCCTTCCACTCATCCCCTTCCTTGATTCGAACATTGTTGTAGCCCCATCGTAGGTCCATCTTTGTGAAGAGCTTGCACCCCTTGAGTTTATCGACTAACTGTGATATTAGTGGAAGGGGGTACGCATTCTTTACGGTATGCTCGTTGAGGTAACGGTAGTCCTGGACCATGCGTTTTCGACCATCCTTCTTGGGAACGAAGAAGACGGGGGACGTCTGGGGGGACTTTGAAGGTCGGATGTAACCCTTCTTGGTCTGGTCGTCAATAAAGTCCGAGACCTCTTTTTGCTCGTCAACGGAAAGGGGAATGAGGCGTCCTCGCTTAGGAACGAAGGTATCCTTGAGATCAATGGCATGATCCCAGGGCTTCCTCAGCGGCATGCGCTCTGATGATTCTTTCGAGAACACGTTTAGGTACCGATGGTACTCCTTTGGGACAAGTTCCTCGACAGTGCCAGATCGAGACCATGTCGAGCGGAGCTTCGGGTGCAGGTACTCCATGTCATTTGCCTCCTTCTTCTCCTGCTTAGTCAATGGGGCGAGGTCATGGCACTCACGAGGGCAGCGAGTCATCTTGACAGTTTTGTCAGCCCACGAAACCACAGGGTTGTGGCGTCGAAGCCATGTATAGCCAAGGACGAGGGGGTGAGAACCGAGGGTAGTAACCTGTGCCCAGATGTGCTCTCTGTGTCCATCGAAGTTCATTACGAGAGGCGCTACGTGGGTGATATCCCCATCTCGGTTCTTTGTGCCATCAACGTTGTAGACTGGGACTGTCTTTTCGAGGGGGAGGAGGGGTATCTCGTTTTCATCGGCCCACTTCCTGTCCAGGAACGTGTCGGTTGCCCCCGAGTCCACCAACGCCCTTGTCTGCCACTTTTTACTTCTTCCTTCCAACGTTACTTCTAGTTCCAACTCGGGCTTGCAGCCCATGGTTCTAACTTTAGCATCCTTCGGGGTTTCTGGTTTCAGTTGGTCACGTTTTTTTATATTTTTGTAGCTCGAGGAATTAAGCACCCCATTTTTAACGTGCGGGGCCGAGCCAGTAGTGGACTCCTCTGCGCACGAAGTAGACGTGGACACATTAAATAACTCCTGTGTGTCGTAAGTGTCCAAGACCGAGAACCGATTACATGCCTGGCCAGTAGGTACCCGAACCTCTACTGACCGAACTCTTTTCCCTGCGCTTTCATCTCGTTGGTATGCTTATCATAGAAGAACGCCTGCATCTCTTCGAAGGTCATCCCCTGCAGTTGGCGAAGCTGAGGGTCCTCTTGTGGTACTGCTTGACGAGCAGCAGGCTGGGGCGAGAAAGGGGTACGAGGGGGAACGGGGAAGCGAGGAGGAGGGCGCTGCTGAGATCGAGACGTACAGTCTCATTTAAAGTGATTACCCCCACATGAGAAGCACTTGATGTGTGAGGGAACAGGGCGGGACGTCGAGGCAGCTCCGATCTCCATGGGGATACCCGAGCCTCCGAAGGTGCCAACCGACGAGGAAGAGGGGCGAGAGGTGGAGGACGGGAAGGCGAAGCGAGAAGAGGTGTGCATGCGAGCAGCTTCGATGGCGCCGCCCAAGGTCCGGAGTTCAACTACGTACTCAGCGAGGGTGGCCTTCCTTTTGCCCTGCACAAAGATCTGCTGTAGTATGTCAGGGCGCATAGCCCGCTCGAGCATGAATATGGCGTAGTCATCGGACGCCCCTGCAGACATGGCTAGTGCACCGAACTTGGCCATGAAGTCTTCGGTTCGCATGCTTCCTTGTCGTATCTTCTGTAGTTGGGCCTTCGCCCAGTCTTTGTTGTTGATCGGCCTAAACTTGGCCTCAATCTCGGCCTCGAGGGCCGCCATGTTGGGGTACGTGTTTGCTGCCTTGCAGGCATCGATTCTTGCTCGGGCATACACCCCTGCTACTGGCCCTTCGAGTCGGGTCCACACTGCCAGGCAGTCCTGCGAGGCTGAAGGGAAGTCTGCTATCTGGAGATACGCCTTCATCTTGCTCCACCACTCCTCAAACTTCGAGATGGAGCCATCATATTTTCCGGGGTCAGACGCCCCTTTCTTCGCTGGATCGCCCCGGGCAGCACGTGCATTGGACTGAATTAAGCTCTGGGCCATGGAGGTAGTGACGTGGGCGGTGATGGCGCCGATGAGCGCCTGGACATCGGGGTCTGTGAGGAGGGGGTTGTTGTGGTTGGTTACCACCTTGGTCCATAGCGACTGACTACGACGGGGCGGCGGTACGGTTTGTTTATGAGGTGGCGGGGGCGGAGGTTGTAGCGGCGAGGCGGGGGAGCGGGGTGACCGAAGATGTCTTCGTAGAGTTGCTCGTCGAGGTTATCGAAGCGAGGATGGGGGGCGGGATTGAAAGCGTCCTGGTAGAGGTAGTTGTGAGGCGGGATCAGGGGGTGTGCGAAGAGGCGCGCCGCTTCTTCGTCAGGGAGGCCGAAGTTGGCAGGGAGCGGGGGTGGGGTACCAAGGTTTGGGTCTTCGGACGGGGTTCGAGAAGGATAAACAAGTTCGGGGGTAGGCGAGGGAGGTGTGTTTCGTGGAGGCAGAGGTCGATAGATCGAACCTTCGCGGTAGAACGAGGCGTGGCGTGGAATGGTGAATAAACCTCCTTAAAGCCTGGAGTCCGGCTGTGACGCTCTCCTTAACCCTGGAGTCCGGGTTTGCTCAGCGAGCGGGTGACGGTAGAGAAGCTAGTTCAAGTGTTACGACCCTAGACTCGAAGTCACGGGCTCGCTTACACCGAAGCTAGACGAGGACGAAGACGAAGGTAGAGAGAAGAGGGTAGAGGGCAGAGGAGGGTTTAGAGGCCAGTAGGGATGAAACCCAAATGAACTAGCTTGGGGCTAGCTGGGCTATTGTGTTGGGTATATATACTACTGTACATGAGGTAGAGGTGAGGCATACATGAGGAGGACATAAGGCATGACATCACAGTGACATCACTATGACATCATGGTCTGGACCGGCCTGGGCCTGAGCCACATGGCAAGCACATGGCCAAGGTCTGGGTGAGTCCATAGATAAGAGAGGAGACAAGATGAGATAAGATCTGATAAGATCTCAAGATAAGATAAGAGAGGTTAGATAAGATGAAAAGAAAAGAAAGAAAAAGAAAAGAGTACGTATCGTAACAATCTCCATGGAAGAGCACGACGTAGTCGGAAATGTCTGGCATTTCCACATCATCCTTGTCTTTGGGATCGTGGATTCCAGCTTGGGCGAGAAGGCCGGTAATTGACTGAATGTTCCCCGACACAGTAGAGTTAACAAATTCCATAGCACGTGCAGCTATAATTGGCGTCTTGGTAACTGGGATTGCTTCGACAAGCTCCGGCTCTCCCAATATGTCCTTGAAGCTCCGAAAGTAAGCGGGTCCGTGTTCCACCAGGTCTGACAGAAATTTCCAGGTATTGTACCGTAGTCGGCGCGACGTACTGGCTCTGCTGTGGTTCTCCGGATGAAGCTCAAGTAAGTCCCTGTATGTTCTCCCCATTCTCTCTTCTGCCAGTCTCGGTGCGTAAATATTGTGGACAGAACGTTCCCAAAGGAAATGTGAACAACGAAGGTCATCAAGAGAGGTTCCGTGTTGCAATGGAAATAGAAGTCCAGAGGTAAGATGCTTCAACGTATCGTTAGACTTCTCAACTCGTTGATCCGAAGTTTTGAGGTCAACATCAAAATTATCATATGCATAAGCAGCAAGCATCGTGTGTCCAAGGGATTTAATGGTACGGCTGGACTCCCTTGAAAGCGACAGGATTGCTGAGTTTATTGAGGTGACAGATATCGAGAGGCCCATGCGTGCGAGGGTCTCGACTACCTTCTGTGGTGTGTGTGCGGATTGCAGAAAAATACCCAACATGCATTGTAAGTAGTTCGCCTTCTGGTTCGTATTTTGAACCAGCATGCTGATGATGACGACCTTTTTCTGGTGGGATTATTCATTCACTATCCCGAATAGCACAGAATCTGCAGTACGCACGATTGTCGCCACTGCATGTTGCCTGACTGATCCACCTGTTGGCTCCCCCTGCCTTATGTCGCACCCCTCAAGAGTGTCATAGTAAATATCGTCGTCGTCCTCACTGGTTCGGTCGTCTAACTCAGCTGGCCCCATCCTCCGTGCCTCTCGTGTCAATAATGCTGCACCCAGCATCTCCCACAGGTGCGGTACATCCTGTTTCATCTTCCACGCCAATTCATCGATATTGAACTCTTCTAGTTGCTGAACGTTTGCATGCGTAGCATCGAAATGAAGGCCACTGCCCTCTGCCGCGATCCTTTCGACTTCGTCCACATACATTTCCATCGCAATACTATTCGCTAGGGCTCGTACATTCTGTTTGCCAGTTTCTGAATATTTGTGGACAATTTCAATAATACTGTTGATCTGCGATACAAAGCCAAGCACCGCTGGGTCATTCTGGTATTTTTGGCTCGACAGCAGACCCAGGATGAATTGCGGGAGCGTTATTTGAAGTAGCCGGAAGGTATTTAGGAGATAATCAACTTTTTGGGAGTTATCCATTTCGACTTTGGAAATCCTAAATAAAACCCCTCAATTACATTGGATTCCGACGTGGGCCGAACGGCGGCGAACGAATCTTACCAATGTTTTGTACCAGCCGCTGTTGGAGGGTTCGAGGGATAAAGTTAGGCTGAGTTTGAAAAAAGTGGGACTAAATACATGCAAACAAACTATACTAGGATGCCGTCCCTCATACCCTCCAGCAAGGATGGGTAGGAGCCTGGGTATTATAGTGTTGCTGTGATGGGAACGAAGGTTACTTTCCACACGTTGATGGCTCCCATGGGCTTCATAACTGTGATCACCGGACTGCACTCATGGTCTAAAGAAATTGGTGCATTCCGAAGTCTTTTTTTCCTGCGCGTGGTATCTAGAGTACAACCTGTATCCACTCCATCACTCATAAATCACGGGTGCCTGGGAGAGCTTGTACTGCAGGGTGCCCTCAGGGAACCACCTAGGATGCAGGTTAGCTGCTACACCGCAAGACGTTGCTATGAGACGCTTACAGAGCAATCTCCTTCTCAGCATTTTCGACGCTGTCGGAGCCATGGCAAATGTTACGACCAGTAGCGAGAGCGAAGTCGCCGCGGATAGTGCCTGTACGTGCGGGAACGTGTAGATGTAGGCGCGACCAGAAGGAGATGCTTACCAGGAGCAGACGCAAGGGGATTGGTAGCACCCAGCATGGCGCGGCCGGTTTTGACAGCGTCGAGGCCCTCGAAAACCATACAAAACACGGGGCCACCGAGCATGTACCTGATCAGGCCAGGGAAGAAGGGTCGTTCCTTGAGATCGGCATAGTCTGGGGCGAGGAGGAGGAGTAACGATCAGCAACGAAACGACTGGTGGGAAGAAGGGGGGGGGTACTGACGTTCCTCCAAATGCTCCTTAGAGGGGAGTGCGAGCTTGGCAGCGATGAGCTTGAAGCCACGCTTCTCGAAGCGGGAGAGGATCTCTCCGACGAGACCACGGTCAACACCGTCGGGCTGCGCACGATCGCAGGTATCTTAGCACCTCCGAGTGATGGTTTTTTTCTTAGATGGCCGATCCCTTACCTTGACCATGATGTACGTGCGCTCAGCAGTGTTGGGGGCCATCTTGATCGTGATCTCAGGTGTAAAGATGTGATGAAGTTGGGAGCAGAAAGCTCGTCGCACGTTCAACCCAGCCTATATAGTTTCCATTTTTTGTTACATAAATAAATTTTTATCTTATCGAAAATCTTATGGTGACCATAATCAAAACTGGCCAAACATGACCAAAGCAAAGTCTGCCGGGTGTCTCCGCTCCGACGCTGAAACCGAGTCCATTTTGTTAGAACCGCACTTCGATGAACGCGCTCGGGCCATCTCTTGCACCACACATCCGTTCTTCAAGGACACTCAAGAAATGGGTCGCACCACTCGCGCAGTGGTATGCTAACCTGATGGGCTACCGTCAGATGGGTCTCAAATATGACGACCTCCGTACGTTTTCTGTAAACTAAACCTCGTCGGTTTGTTTTACCACGGTCACTCATAAACTGATTTCAGAGCAAGAGGAACTACCCGAAGTTCAGAGGGTATGTCGTGTTTCGAGAATGTTTTTTTCCGGATACTTTCTGAGAGGTTCCACTGCAGGCCCTCGGTCGTCTGACACAACGAGAATACTATGACCGTGTATACCGCATGAAGCTCGCCGCGCACCAATCCGTGCTGCATAAACCTCTGCCGAAGGAGCAATGGATGTCTGCAAAAGAAGTATGTTGTATACATGTCCACACCGGTGCACGTTGGTTTACGACATCCCCAGGACGTCCGGTATTTGAAGCCACACATAGTAAATGTTCTCGAGGAGGACACCGAAAGAGCTGCTTGGGATGCGTTGAGCGTACAGCGCAAATAGACTATGATAATGTGGCTGATGACTGGTAGTCTCTTGTTAATTGCTATAACCTCACGCTCGCAGACTGGATTTAGACGGCAGTTTACAATCATACTGTGAATTCTACAAGTTGCGAGACATTCTTGGAAGCGTTAAGGCCCATTTCGAAAGAAATCCCTTCAGAGTGCTTTGACCAGCGGAGAAACGACCGGCCCTTGGCATTTGTAAAAGGCGATGACCCTCATGCTGACAGACGCGATATCTGGTGTGACATTAGACCATGGCCTACAGTGTAAGGGTTGCACTTACTTTTGCCGGTGATACCAAATTTTTCGTATACCTTCGCATACGGTCCTGATGCTCCCCAACCATCCAGGCCAAATTGCTGCGCAGCACGTTAATTTTGTGACTTGTTATTCCTCGAACTGCTTACCTCGTGACTGTACTTGTGCCATCCAAGAGTCTAAAAGTCGACATGCTTAGCGCCTGATGAATTGACCCCACTCAAGGTCAAACTTACCGACAACGCCTCCAAGGACAAAATCGGAGCACCGCTCCTCAGTACGCTCAGTCTGTACTCCTCGTCCTGCTTGTCGAATACGGACCAACAAGGCAGGCTCACAATTCTAACATTGATACCCTCTGCCTTCAGTTTGCTCGCTGCCTCGAGTGCTATGGCAACTTCGCTACCGCTGCTGACGATGGTCAAGTCTTCACCCTCTACATCATAAAGGACATAACCACCGCGGGCAGCGCGTTCGATGGTGGAACCTTCAAGGTTTGGAAGGTTCTGACGTGAAAGAGAGATGACAGACGGTCTAGTTTTGCTCTTGAGTGCGACCAGGTACGCAGCCGAGGTCTCGTTACCGTCTGCTGGTCGCCAGAAATCAAGGTTGGGAATTGCACGGAGATGAGCAGCTGTTTCAATAGGTTGGTGGGTGGGCCCATCCTCGCCAAGACCGATTGAATCGTGCGTAGCTTCCACGAAGGCTTAGCGGATCCCACGTGCATCATGATTTCAACCACTCACCAACCCAGATAACCTGATGTTTGCTCAAAGCCGACAGTCGGACAGCACCAGCGGCATAAGATACGAAGTTCTGGTTAAGCGTAAGTTGGATATGATGGTAAAAAACAGTTCACTTACCAAGAAGGTGCCGACGTAAGGTATGATGGCGCCATACGCCGCCAAGCCGTTTGCAATAGCACCCATACCATGTTCCCGAACTCCATAACGTATGTATCGCCCCCTGTAGTCTCCAAGACGAGTGTCAGGAGGCTGAAAATCAACGCTTCCTTTGACCCTGGTAAGGTTACTTCCAGTCAAATCTGCAGAACCTCCCAAGAGTTCTGGCAGGACCGGGTACAGCGCGGACAGGGTGATCTCGGACAACTTGCGGGAGGCTTGTGCGGGATCTGTTGGCTTGTAGATGGGAAGACACTTCTCCCATCCATCGGGAAGCTTCCCTGCGATACGTCGGGTAAGCTCGGCGTGTTCCTTGGGATAGACATTTGCATAATTCGCGAAAAGCAACTTCCATGCTGCCTCAAGCTGAGCACCCCGAAGAGCTACCGCTTGATAGGCGGCGTAAGTCTCCTTCGGCACATAGAAGGACTGGTCTGGAGGAAAACCAGATCTGCTTTTCAAAGCCTGGATGTCATCGGCCTTCAAGGCTAGAAGACAAAGGGTTAATTGTGAGTCAGATTTCCTACCACGTTACGCACGAGAACCGTGAACACCGTGTGTACCCTGTTGCTTCGATCCATAACCGATGGTAGTCCGCAAGCAGATAATGGTCGGCTTCCCCTTCTCCTCTCGAGCGGTGGCAATGGCATGGTGGATGGCGGCAAGGTCACTGGCATTCCCAGTTAGTATATTTAAAAACAAGCTCAGGGTAACTTACTCGTCACCATTATCGACACGAAGAACCTGCCAGCCGTAAGCAAGGAATCTTTGTTCGACATTTTCCGTAAAGGCAACGGCAGTGTCACCGTCGATAGAGATGTCTTTCCGGAGAAAAAGTACAGGTAAGCTTGGGACGAAGGGATCAAGCAATACGTACGATTGTCGTCGTATATCTTGGGTGGCTGGTCAACATGGCACACGTGACCCATAATGAAAGATACGCACGACAATCAAGTTTCCCAATTTCAGATGACCTGCGAGCGATGCAGCTTCGCTGGACACGCCCTCCATGAGACAACCATCGCCGGTGAACACTGAAGGGCGCGAGTCGGTTGCAACTCGTTACGGGTGAGTGTACGCAACGTACCGTAGGTGTAGTTGTTGATGAGGTCAAAGTTTTCGCGGTTATAGACCGCGCCCAGATGGGTCTGCGCGATGGCGAGGCCGACGCCGTTAGCAAACCCCTGACCAAGGGGGCCAGTAGTGACCTCGATGCCTGGAGTGTTGATGTGTATCAAGGTGAATGCGGCGGTAGCGTACACATACCATCTGTATGGTTTGCTTCTGGATGTCCGGGAGTGAGCGAGTCGATCTGGCGGAAGGCCTTGAGGTCGTCCATGGACAACCTGTATCCAAGGAGGTGAAGAAGGATGTATTGCAGAGCGCAACTGATCCGAAGCGCATTTAACAGAGCGTGGCACTAGGCTGGAGGTCACTCACGCGTGTCTGTTGGGGATATCAGATGAACTGTGCGAGCCTCGAATGGACACCAAATATTACCCGTTGGACAAGACAAAGCGGTCACGGTTGAACCACTTGGGGTTGGTGGGATTGGCGTTGAAGAACCTGACAGGGGTTGAAGTAAGGGCACCTTTCGAGATCTGTCCGAGCTTGCCTTGTGAAGAGAACATGGGCGGCAGGAGCGAGACCCATGGGAGCGCCTATCGAGAGTGGTGGTCACTCAGATCGGAGACAGGTTAGAGAGTGAAGACTGCCTACCAGGATGGCCAGAGTTGGCCTTGGCTACCACGTCGGCAGCGAGGGTTCGAATGGTCGCAATGCAGGCTGCATCCGTGGACTCAGAGACGAACTGGCAAGCCATGTTGTTGGATGATCTCATCACTAGCTTCTTTTCATTTTATGTGTCGATATATGCCATTTTCACACGGGTCGGACATGCTTGCCAATCACGGCCGCCCCCTCCCGCTTTCGCCGAGATGCACCCGCCACTGTCTGACAAACGAATAGGTGTGTGTGGGTGTCCAACGCGGGTTTCTTTTTCACAGAACAGCGTCGCAAGTTTGCAGGGAGTTCATACAGGCTCTCGATGCCTGTCATGCCAACAACTGGGCAAGATTGACCGGTCGTTGCAACCAGGAAAAAGACAAGCTTAACCAATGTCTTCGCAAGGAGGTCAGTCATCAACTGCTGTCGTCAGGAGAAACCCAACGATTTCAAGCACACGTGGTTAGCGCGTAGAACGGTCTGCCCGGAATCGCGCAGACGCCAAAGAGCAGCGTACGAAGGCTGAAAGGGCTTGGAAAGAGCTGCACGAGAACGATTGACCTCTACCAGCGTGCGGAGTGTGTCGGCCTTGGTCCCTACCGGAAGAGATCGACGTTCACGATCTCTCTGCGCATTAACTCAGTTCTTCGCACTGTGGTAGTTACGCTCGTAAATACTTGCTCTGGTCAATCGAATGTGCTGACGTAAGCAGCAATATAACACTGGTCGGAGGTGGGAGCAAACAGACAACATGGCCCGCGTACATCGAGTTGCTACAGCTGCCTCTGCGCTCGTCGTTCTCTATCTCGTCACGCTCTTTTCACTCGTACCCGTGCCTTTCGTAGATCCCAGTGTGTCCGAACAAATTCTCCCCGTCGTGCGTGATTGCTCTCGCTTTAGAACCCTGCGCTCTTATTCACCGCCTGACAGGTTCCTTGGTGGATTCTCGTGTCCTTTGGCTCCTACTCTCTCTGGAGTCTAGGCTGGGGTCTGTTCACATTCAGAGACTGTCCAGAGGCATACTGTGAACTGCTGAAGGTCTCTGTTGCCCTACCTGCTTCGAAGCGTTGCTGACATCTATGTACAGGAGATAAACGATGCAAAGAATGACTTGAGAACGAGAGGGGTTAGTGTAGACTAGTCCGGCCCATGACACTTGTTCATGTACTATCACATGTGGCTCTGAGTAAACCGTGTTGCATGCTTAGCACCAATGCCGGTAAGTCTCTCCGGAGCAGGGTCCGTTGGTCTAGTTGAATGCCTCGTTACGAGCAGCAGGGTGCGCCGAATATCACGACAATCACCGGAAAACTCTCGTACGTACAGTGGGAGGAATCAAAGAAAGCCCGTTCAACCTTCTTGCATGTCGCTGACTGGCTCTTCCAAAGAACTCGTCCCACCCGCAACCATTCCCGCCACTGCAAATTGGACACAACGTACCGCCAAAGTCCGAAGGTTGACTAGAACCAGACACCCAGTTTCTGAAAAGTTCGGCACAAGGACCACTCTGCAGTTCCTTGATTTCTTTCCATCCTTGCTTTCTGTCCCTACCAATTGGGTACCGAACTCCGGCATACAACCGACTATGTAGACGTCGGGGGTTTCTCCGAGGACGAACGGGTCCCGCTCACGGAAAGGGTGACACCACAACGTATCCGGCGCAGTCGGTGCGATATGTCTCCACTTCAAAGTTGAGCAGGCGATCGAGAGGTGGGTCGATGGCGGAGAAGGGAGGTATTGATACATATCCAAAACTGGTTGACCAGAGGTCGCCAGCACACTACGAATGAACGAAACAGGATGTCCACTCGATGTTGACGATTTTGCCCCGTTCTGCGCGGCGCTTTCGGACTTGGGGTCACACTCGATGCGCAACCAGACAGGGTTAGTTTCACAGCGGAAGCTCTCGAACTCGGCCGCTTTACCAAACATCGCTCGAGGAAAAGGCTGTTGTGGCAGGATTACCCCTGCTGGGTCGTCACCACCTGGTAAGACGTGCACAGGTAGTGCAGATGCCAGATCTTGAAGGTGTGCGGATAACGTCACGTTGGGATGTGTCGAGAATTTTGCTTGTGCGGCGGAACCAAACTTGCGCTATTCGTCTATCGTCAACAGTAGTATGACTTGCATGAAAACAACCACAACCCACTGGTCGATTTTCGTTCCCTTCGTCACCGTTGTCTGTCCAAACCCGTGAAAACGAATTTCCAGCTATGATGAGGCGGGTCACTTGTAAAGCCAACTTTTGATCATCTGGTCCACCAGCCTCCCCAGTGAGATACTCCACTAGCATCTGAACCTGCGCCTCGCCTGACGAGGGATCACCCATCGAGAGGCCCGACACTACAGCGAGATATTCGTGTTCTGATGAAGAACTTGGCAGTGATGAGTATCCTAGCTGTTACAGCATATGCGAGTCACCCACCAGTCATCCACGTCCATGCTATCGTCACCCGAAGGGTTCGCTTCTTTAAACGGTGCCAGCTCCGGGTAACAAATGTCGACCACCTCGAAGTCACCGCTGGCTGTTTCCATGCCAAGTGCGGCGATGATGACACCTGTGACTAGTCGGGTTGAACGCAGTCGCTCTCCAACGAGTTTAACACGACCGGATTCATCTTCCAGCATCACGCCGTCGTCGTCGGAGTGAAATTTCTCGCGAGGCGGCGGTGGGGGAATGGAATACTGCAGGCGATGAGAATGACGCAGATGAAGAGGTTGATCGAAAATAGCGTACGTACGTCGCGACCGAGGTCTTCTAAAACGTTGGGCTTGAGTGGCATATCCATATATACGGTACCGATAATCCAGCACAGTTGTGATTTCACGACATCAAGAACTCTCCGGACGAAGACCGGTTTGCCTAGGAAAAACGTCGACGTGTAGACTCTGTCGTGGCCAAGACGCGACCACCTACCAGGAAGATCTTTCCACTTTGCACTGGCACGATCCATGACTGGTTGCTTGAGCACGGCGAGTCTGGTGAAGTACAAGTTCGAGTACTGGTGCCTGTAAGACTTGTTCTTTGTGTCGATGATGAAAGAGGGCGAGGTCGTTGCATGGGGTAACAGGAGGCTCGTGCATCGCGTTAGCTGCAGATGAGAGGGTTGTCTGTAAGAGAGATCAGTCCCTCCACGGTCGAAATACATTTCGTTTCCACATACTCGGCCAGTACCGCTGACGAGGCTGAGGACATGGTGGCAATTGGCCCCTGAACGTTTTTTGAACAATCAAACGTGCGACTTTGGTCAACTTTTCTCTGTCAGTTCCCTTTTCGTCGCGAATTCCCTCACGTCTAGCTGACGATTGGCTGTCGAGACATTCCATGACGTCGACAGACCAGGGGCGGTGGTTCTGAGGATGGCAACGCGCAGCTCATGTGATGATCATATCTCCCATTTTTCGTTGACATCAGATGTGGAGTGCCGCTACGATTCCCTGCGTGCCCTGTGCCCTATTCAGGGAGATCAAACGCTCAAGGATTGGGAGATATGACGACTTCCCCTGCCCCGATGGTGTGTGGTAGTACTTATTCCAACCGTAAAAAGGCGCTGTTCCCCCAGATGACTGGTCGCCCGAGGTTGGAATACCCGGGACTGACTACCCCGTTGGACCTGCGCCCATAATGATCTGTTGTGATGCTGCGCTCCGGTGTCATCACCGATGGTGCGACGGTAACCCCCCCTGAACTTTAACCACTGAAGCACGAGGGTGGAAGTTATTTCTGTCTGTTCCCCCCTCTAGGAAGTATTTAAGGGCAAACGGTGGCATTCTTCATATCCCATCAAGACCGCCGCCATGTCCATCTCAAAGGTAACCCAACCCAGCCCTCGCCCAGAGGCAATCTTCTGACTTCTCGTCGTACAGCACATCGATCCCGAAGTTCTCATCCGTGAAGGAAGGGTAGTGTCCCTTTCATACAACAGCTCTGTTTCTCAGATCTCATTTCTGCACTCAGGACAAAAGGCACGTTCATCATCGCTTCATTGGTGGGGATCCCAGCAGAGTATCCCATCCATACAATGCGCGATACGGAACGGAATCTATTCCAAAGTTCAAGATCCCTCCCAAGGGAATCACTTCCGACGCCGCATACCAGCTCATCCATGACGAACTGGACCTGGATGGTACCCCCTCGCTCAAGTATGCAGATTTCTTTTCGATACAGTCACAATCTGCAGCTGACCATGCATGTAGTCTCGCTTCCTTCGTCAATACGTGGATGCCTGAGGCCGCCCAGAAACTAATGATGGAGAACTTGTCTAAAAACCTTATCGATCAGGACGAATATCCCATGACACGTAAACCACTCCACCCCTTTGCGGCCTAAATCGTTCTGATGGTGATATTTGCTCGTAGAAAATATCCACATGCGTTGCATCTCCATCATCGCCAATCTTTGGCACGCCCCGTCTTCGCATGAAGCGATCGGGACTGCCACGACAGGATCGTCCGAGGCCATTCAACTTGGAGGCCTCGCGATGAAACGTATTTGGCAGGAACGCCGCAAGGCTCAAGGGAAATCCATTCATGAACCTGGTCCCAACATCGTCATGGGCGCAAACGCTCAGGTCGCCCTCGAAAAGTTTGCGCGCTATTTCGAAGTTGAATGCCGTCTGGTTCCAGTTAGCGTCGAGAGCAAATACAGGCTCGACCCCAAGAAGGCGATGGAGTATGTGGACGAAAACACCATCGGTGTTTACGTTATCCTCGGGAGTACCTATACCGGGCATTACGAACCTGTAAAAGAAATGGCCGACCTTCTCGACGAATATGAGGAGCGCACCGGTTACTCAGTACCCATTCACGGTTCGTTTATTCAATATTCGAATAATAAATACTGAGTCGATTGTGTTATAGTCGACGCGGCTCCGGTGGATTTGTTGCGCCCTTCGCTAACCCCAAACTCGTGTGGGACTTTAGAATTCCCCGGGTAGGTCTCGATCAACACGTCCGGTCACAAGTTTGGTCTATCGTACGTAGGTGTTGGCTGGGTCATCTGGCGAGAAAAGCAGTACTTGCCTAAAGACCTTATCTTCGAACTCCACTACCTTGGCTCAGTGGAATATTCGTTTTCTCTTAACTTTTCTCGCCCTGCGCACCCGATCATTGCCCAATACTTCAACTTGATTCATCTGGGCTTTGCAGGGTACCGTGCGATAGCCTTGGCAGACTTGAAGAACGCACGACTATTGAGCCGGGCTCTGGAGAGAACGGGGTGGTACACCGTTCTCAGCGATATTCACAGACTCAAGTCCGAAGGATTGCTGGCCAAGGCAGTAGCTGGCATTGATGAAGAAAACGCAGAGGTAGTGTGACGTTGAAATAGGTCGAATCATGAAGCTGACGGACCTTTTCAGGTGTATGAGGATGGCTTGCCTGTGGTGTCCTTCCGTTTCTCCGACGACTTCCGACAGAAATACCCAGAAATCGAACAACGATGGATTCAGGTCCTCCTGCGAGCCAGAGGGTGGATTGTACCTAATTATGAGCTTCCCCCGGACTTGGAAGCGATCCAGATCTTGCGTGTCGTAGTCAGGGAGCACTGTGGTTGAAACGGTACGTTATACTTTTTTGCGCCGTGAGACCATACCTTGACAGATTTCTGTAGTTGATTGATCGACTATTCGCAGACATAGTAAGTGTCAGCCAGTCCAGCTGTCTGTGTAGTCGTGTTAAGCAGTGAAATTTTCTCAGGTTGAGGTCACTGAGGACCTTATTGATCGTGGTTCCTCTGCGCATGCTCTCGACACGCTCGGAAAGCATCACGAAAAGAAGACCGATCACGCCAACTTGGGGAGAATGGAGAAAGGCTCGGGAGCCCAGTCATCAGGCACGTACGCGAAACAATGTTGAACGTTGAATCTCAAGTGATGACCTGGGGAGAGAATTTCATCGAGAGCTGCTTGAAGTGTAATGCCCTAGATACGAGTCCTGTCCGCGTGTGTGATTAGCCAATCGTGTAAGTTTGAGTTGAAATTGAAATCTGAAATTTTGAAAAGGATAGGATAGGATAGATTCAGCTGACTACGCCACAAAAAGTGGCTCAGGTATAAACAGAAGTAAATACCTGGCCAGCCCGCAGAAAAGGCAGCAGAAATGAAGACTACGAAGACAAGAAGTAACGTAGGTGGTGAGGCAGGTCAAACGAAGTTACAGAAGACTGGGGAGGTCGGTAGCTTCTCGCACGCTTATACTCCCCCCATATGCGGCCGGCCAGCAAGATACATTGCTCATGCCACAGACCGAAGGATGTATCGCATATTATGTAATCAGGAGGGATGTTGTGTGACCTCGGGGAACCGCCCCTTGATTGAATGAAACGGTATACGGACGATCTCCTTGCACGAATAAACTGACTTAGTGAGAAATTTGCAGGTGGCGGACGAATAAACTGACTTCCTACAAGACAGATAAATAATGACGTTGGTGCTAGGCACACGATGTCGATACTGACCGCTATGGACGCAACCCGTAGCACGATCATGAGGTCCAGTGACCCAGTCGTTACATAGTGAACGACGTCATACACCTACTGCAAGACTAAAGGGCGACGAGGCGGTCTGAATCTTTCACCTCTTCTCACCTCACCTATATTCACCACCGTCATGTCTCTTTCAAAGGTAAAAGATCGTTCTGGTGCTCAACTATATCCTGACAATTCGCAGCACGTTGATCCCGATGTCCTCATTCGCGAGAGCAAGGTCAGTACCCCTCATCTTGTTTGGTTTTGCGTATGACACGCCTCCCATACAATTCACGCAGGACAAAAAACACCGTCATCACTTGACCGGTACTGACCCCAGCAAAATTACGCAACCCTACCATGCGCGATATGGGACAGCGAGCATCCCCAAGTTTCGCATACCCTCCAAGGGCATAGACGCAGAAGAGGCCTACAGACTTATCCACGAGGAGTTGAGTTTGGATGGGTCTCCCACTCTCAAGTGCGTAAGGGGTAGCAGAAATACTTCAACTCACTGACTCATGACATAGTCTTGCATCCTTTGTCAACACATGGATGCCCGAATCCGCTGATAAATTGTTCTTGGAGAACGTGTCTAAGAACCTCGTCGATCAGGATGAATATCCAATGACACGTATGTCAATTTCTTAAGTGCCACTTTGTGATTTTTGATTTGTGACGTCCGTCCAGAGAACATTCATACGCGTTGCGTTTCCATTCTTGCTAATCTCTGGCACGCCCCGTCTACAAAGAATGCCGTAGGAACTGCGACGACAGGATCATCTGAAGCCATTCAACTTGGAGGCCTCGCGATGAAACGTATTTGGCAGGAACGCCGTAAGGCTCAAGGGAAATCGATTCACGAACCTGGTCCTAACATCGTCATGGGCGCAAACGCTCAGGTTGCCCTCGAAAAGTTTGCGCGCTATTTCGAAGTTGAATGCCGTCTGGTTCCAGTTAGCGTCGAGAGCAAATACAGGCTCGACCCCAAGAAGGCGATGGAGTACGTGGACGAAAACACCATCGGTGTCTACGTCATCCTCGGGAGTACCTACACTGGACATTACGAACCAGTGCAAGAAATGTCCGAGTTGTTGGATGATTATGAGAAAAAGACGGGACACTCAGTTCCTATCCACGGTTCGTCTGCTAGCATGTCACGACTCGAATTCTGGACTACTCTTGCTGATAATTTATTCAGTCGACGCAGCTTCTGGTGGCTTCGTCGCTCCATTTGTTCACCCCAAGCTTGTATGGGATTTCAGGGTACCTCGGGTTGTCTCGATCAACACATCGGGCCACAAGTACGGCCTTGCGTATGTCGGTGTGGGATGGGTAATCTGGCGAGAAAAGCAGTACTTGCCAAAAGACCTCATCTTCGAGCTCCACTACCTAGGCTCTGTGGAATACTCATTTTCTCTCAACTTCTCTCGTCCGGCGTATCCAATCATTGCCCAGTACTTCAATTTGGTACATCTGGGCTTTGCAGGGTACCGTGCGATAGCCTTGGCAGACCTACAGAACGCACGGCTTCTAAGCCGAGCCCTGGAGCGGACTGGATGGTACACCGTCCTGAGTGATATCCACAAAACGAAACCAGGCTTTCAGGGATTGGTAGCGGTGATGATGACAATCCGGAGGTTTGCAGCAGTCGTTTGATTGTCACGTTGACCAAGATCGTTCCTAGGCTTTCTTGGAAGGACTCCCAGTAGTAGCCTTTCGATTCTCCGACGCGTTACAGCAACAATATCCTGAAATTCAGCAGAAATGGATACAGACGCTTCTGCGAGCGAAAGGATGGATTGTACCCAATTACGAGCTTCCACCTGACTTGGAAAACGTTCAAATACTGCGGGTTGTAGTTAGGGAAAATTTGGCTGAACCGGTATGTTGACCGTGAAGCTTCGGGACACCCATGCTTACTACCAACTTTCGGTAGCTCGTCGATCGACTTTTCGCAGACATTGTAAGTTTCAGCTGACGTGGCAGGTGATTGCACTAGACACTGTCGAATTGCAGGTGGAGATCACTCAGAATCTTATCGATCGGAATTCATCCGTGCATGCCTTGGAGGTGCTGGAGAAACAGCATATTGTACGCACCGACCACGAGGTTCTCGGGAAGATGGAAGAGGGTTCGGGGTCTCGCCCCTCGGGCACGTACGCGAAGCAATGCTAACTTGGTTTGTCCGATATGTGTATATACTACTGCTTCGTTGTATCGGTTGTACTTTTAAGTTTGTAAGACGACTATAGTGTTTTACTATGGTACTCCTTTTCGAGGGGTTCCTTTTTTGGGAGGAAGCCTCCGACCTCTGCCACTTCAACTGGGAACATCATGGGTGGACCAAATCTTGAAGTCTTCAAGTTCGGTTTGTATCTTTTCGTGCCTGTGATGGCCTTGTTGCACTTTGGCGATCCGCAATGGTACCACAGCCACGTTCTCCCGGTGGGTTTTGGCTCGTCTACCCAACATGTGTCTCGGTTGACGCAGTTCCCGACTTTCAGTACAAAGAACAACTGTTTCCCCGGGGAGATAAGACACACATGGTATTTACTACACCCATGTCAACATTCTCTGCGCTACCTCGTCTCACCCATATTTTCAGCAACTTCCCACTGATCAGGCTGCCGTGAAAGCTGAATTGGCACGAATTAAGGCCGCAAAACTCGTTAAGAAACAGGAACGAGACCAGGCCGCTCAAGAACATGGAACATCTCAACCAGATGTATCTAGTGGGACTTCACGAGGTTGGTTCAGATCGTGGTGGTGAATGAAGACTCGATGCATGCGCCACCAATCGTGCTGTATAACCCTGATACCTCGTAAGGTGTTCTCCATTGGAAAAATGACTGAGTTGGTGAACTTGTTGACTGCGTCTACTGGTATCTATACACATCATTGCATTACTTACTGACGTGGAATTCGGTTCCATTGCAAACGATACGCCAGCTGTGCTCGCGAGTCGCAGCTTCCTCCAAAATGTCAGTGTAGCTAGTTAATTCGTCGTAGCTAATATTGATTCCTCCGCATACAACGAAAACGACTGTCTTCTTCTGTTTCTCTTCAGGGGAGAGAGCTGACTTGGGGTCCAGGATATGCCAGAACAATTCATGGTTGTATGCTGCAGACATCGTGGTGGCACAGGCCAGTTCAACCAGCATCTTGTGATCGTCTATCCCAAAGAGTACACAATTACCGTTGGAAATATTCCGAAAAAGAGGGTAAGCACCTACCAGCGAATAGCTGTGCACTACGCATAGCTAGCTCGTCTGCGATACAAACACAATTGATACCTGCTGGATGGTCCAATGCCATGCGGACTACCTCCGGGGCAGCGTACGTCGCTCCGAGAGAGACAGCTCGAGAGTGCAAAGCTCGTAAGTGTGGAATGGCGACGGTGTATTCCGAATTAAATTCTACGGTGTATGGTTGATCACTGGGTATTTCAGGGGGAAAGGTACGTGATTTGGATGTGAACCCTTGAGTATTGAGAGCGTTGGCTTGATAGAAGCAGTCGGACCCATGTGTCTCCAGTGCGGTAATTGGAACTGGAGTTCTGGTGAAGCCCACACGGTAGTAGCATGGAAGCTCGACTCACCGTCATTCCAACCCACAGCTTTACATCCGAGGAGCACGCCTCCAATCATACCGCCACCACCAACTGAACATAGTATGGCATCCGGTCTCCGGTCGAGTTGATTTTTCATTTCCTTCACCATCGACGAGTGCCCTTCCCACAGAACTGGGTGTTCATATGATGGTATGACGACACTGAAATATGGGTTAGGATAAGCTAACCGATAATGTGCATGGCGCACGCGTTGGGATCTACTTTCGCTGCTTCGCGCATCGCCAGAGCTGAGTCTGCATAGATTTCACCCACAGTAACTACATCTGCACCTTCCTGCCGAAGGCGTATCTGGGTTGCTTGACGAGTAGAGACGGGAAGGTATATGGTGCATTTGATTCCCAGTCTGCGTGCTGCAATGGCGGTGGCCAGCCCAGCGTTCCCCGATGAAGCAACGAGGACGTGCACGGATGGACCGTATTTAGCCTTGCTTCGTTGTACCAAAAGTGAGATGCCTCTGTACTTGAAAGACTGCGATGGTTGAAGATTCTAATAGGGAACGGTTGCGCGGTCAGCGTGGTTAATGGTGCTCGAGAGCTCGCTTGCCTCGAGCTTGAGATAAGCTGAACATCCCAGGAGATCGGATATGTGGCTAGAGTAAATCAAGGCGTCTCAGCCCAGAGCGTCTCCTGAGGCTTCTCGCCGTCCATGGCGGTGTGCGGATGAGTCAATCAGGCGCTCTTTCGCGGGTGCTGAGTCTGTCGGAACAACCCGAGTTCCGCTCCTCCACCCTTCCAAGCCAAGGTCGAGTCAAGACGGCATGTTTGCAAAGCTCCCGCTGAAGCTCACAGCGCCTTTCGGTCTGTTGACTGATGAAGCGAAGTTGGCTTTTCGGAGCAGACCCTGAAGGGATATCCAAGCTCATATCCACCAGGGTGAGAAAGCGGACTGTGTATGAACTGTGAACAATCCGTGTTCATTGCACTACAGCATATTCCGGAAAATGACAGTTACTGGGACCAGGTGAGTTCGATTTACATTAGGCACTGCGCGCAACGTATGTGTTGATGTTCGTCAGTACTTCACCCTGTTTGACACGCCTTCCGACGTGTTTTCCCTCATTTCTCCACACGACAGTACGTTCTTTTGACACCCAGTACTCCTGTCGAGGTCGTTGCTAACTTCGGAATTGTACAGTCCGCCGTGCCTTCCTAGATGCACCCGAAAACTGTCACCACCTTGGTCCGGGTCGTCACCTCCCGGCTCTTCAACTTGGTCTCCGATCACACTTTTCCCGTGCAGCAATCGACAGCTTCTGTCACTTCATATGCGAGTTCCCTCATCAAGGCAGCCACAGCAGAACGCAACTCTACTAAGGAAGTCCTAAATTGCATCCGCATATTGCAGAGAGTACTTCCTGTCATCTTCGAAGTTGAAGGGGAATCCAATGCATTCGAGCTCGAAGTATTCTGGAAGAAAGTTCAAATCGACCACGAAGGCGGTCTTCAAGTGGACGAGCCGCAGTTCGTCATAGAAGACGAGGACGACCGCAGTGAACATGGCGAAGCAGCAGTCGTCTCAGTCGGTGGATCTGAAAGTAAAGGCCAAGCAAACCCTACCCTCCCTTGGCGAGAAGCTCTTCGGTTGTATCATGGATCTGCTTTTCTGCTGTGGATTCACCCTCCCCACAAAGATACAAGTAGATCACTATAAGATAAACTACGTCATCTGGTGCGCCCTGTCGAGCCGTTGCCAACACGCTAGGACTGACTGCAGGGCAAGGGAGAAAGGCGTTGGCTCAACTGTTGACCCAGGTCCCAATTCTCAGTACGATTCTAACAAGATCGAGGTTTTGCGGCTTCTCCTTGTTCTCTTCTCCCGCCAGATATATATTTCGCCTGCTTCACTGTTTGGCAAGCCTTCGTTTTTCACTCTCCATATGGTCCGTAAAACGCCTCGCCGAGATGTGTTGACACTTCTATGCTCTTTGCTCAATACAATCTTGAACTCTACGCCGAACAACCTGACCATCGCTAGTGTGGCAGGGAAAGTGCCCTACAACCATCTGGTTTTTAAAGGAGAAGATTCAAGAGTTGCACTTGTGGGCATGTGCCTGCAGGTTCTTTGTGTCTTATTGGACTTTCAGAGCGGGCCTGCAAAGGATGTCGTGTCTGGCAACGACGAGAACACCGTGTCGATGCCAACGGCACAGACAAATGCATTCCGCTACTTTCTTGCTAAATTGGTATCTCTCCGACTCTCGTTTTGTCATATATGCAGTGTTGACCATCGTACAGCATCGGATGCAAGATTTTGCTTTCATTCTCGACGGTATTACTAGCATCCTAGACCAGCAGCTTGCCGTATCAAATATCATTCTCCCTGGCTCTAGGAGGTCGATACCTTATATACCAGGAAACAAGTAGGTCCCTTTCGCGTATCACCCGAGTAAGTATTAATCAGTTTTAGTCATCTTGTTTTGGAAGATGATCGAACTGAACAAGGTATGCTTTGAGAACGATTTTTTGATGACGGCCATAAGATGTTTTCACAGAAATTCCGGTCATACGTTCTTGACTCAGACAAAGTGGTTGATGTACTAGCGTACCTCTTTTCTTATGGTTTGGAGATCAAGGACAAACCACGTAAGTCACGTTGAGAGATACAGTTTTTGCGTTTGTTCAAAGTACCTCACAGAGCAACATGGTCTTTGTCGATCAATATCTTACATCGTTCAGACATTATCGGCGGAGCCTGCTTTTGGCAAAAAGCTTCACTTACCCGTGAAGATCCAGTTACCTACTAAATGGTCCACGCCCGGAACTGCAGCGGACTTCATGATTACCGTCAGTGGTGTCATTCGCCTTTTTTGCCGCTATTAATCCAAACTCAGTCTATTTACTCTATGATGTCTACGACGTCGGGTGCGATGACGTCGCTCTATCCCGCACTCATCCTCGCGTTGTCCAACGTAGCACCCTACTTAAAGAACCTTTCTGTTGTCTCTTCAAACCGCCTCATCCAGTTGTTTACCTCGTTTGCCAATGCTCGGTTTTTACTGTCGGACGAGAGCCACCCACGACTTCTTTTTCTCATGTAAGTAATTCAATTCGTGCAGCTAATACACACTCTTCATGGAACCGCAGGCTCGAGGTGTTTAATTCCGTGATATTCCACCATTTATCTGACAACCCCAATCTCTTGTATGCGATTATCATGGCGCATAAGACATTCCAAGATCTTGCTACATTTACGCTCGCGAGCGGATTGCGGGAAATCAGACACGCGGAGCTCGTCAGGGAAGAACGGACCCGACATGGGGATCCTAATAGAAAATCTATGGGGGAGACTGACATCGAAGCTGGAGACGTGCAGGCGGAGAAGGCTCGGTTATCACGGAACGAAAGCTATAGCGTTCCTGCTAGAAGTGAAAGGATGGAGTCTGTTCTTGAATGTGCTCCTGATGACGAAGATGGGGAAGCCTTGAGTATTCCTACCAGGCAATCCGACAAAGCAAGAGGAAAGATGAGGGAAAGACCGGAGTCATCAGAAACGACCAGTAGTCCCGAACTTCTGGCAAGTGCTGGGGTTGGAAGGAGTGGCTTTGTCCCTACTCAGGAATGGGTAGGTAATAGTTTTTATATAAATTATATGAACGAATGTCAATCATGACAACTTCTTTGTAGGTTACATCCTGGCAACAGGGGTAAGCAACGGACAAGTCGCCCTCTCACTTGTGATGCTGATTTTGAGATGACAGTCTGCCTCTGGATACAGTGATGCTTGTCATATCTGAATTGCTTCCTAAGATTCAGAGTTTACAAGGGGGAGGCCAGAAGGCCGCCACCACTGGAGATATTATTGATTTCTTGCGAAGC
Organism: Pisolithus albus; assembly: GCA_024613165.1. Classification (NCBI taxonomy): domain Eukaryota; kingdom Fungi; phylum Basidiomycota; class Agaricomycetes; order Boletales; family Pisolithaceae; genus Pisolithus; species Pisolithus albus. The sequence goes on along the minus strand of JANFAB010000002.1, from coordinate 1,662,556 downwards.
GTATCGCTGGTGGGTGTTCTACCACCACTGCCCCCACTGCACCCCAGAAAATTCACGGTGTGTTGTTTCTTCGTTTCTTTCGTGCTTGAATTCTGATTTCCGTGGTAGTGGTCTGATGCTTCGATGGTCTGGCTAACGTCCTTCATCTGGGGTGAGATCTATGTTCACGGGATGTCTCCACTTGGTATATGGAGTTCGACCAAAGTTCGACTATTCTTTGTGAAACATACCAGTAGTCAACCCCGCCAGATCACAGGAACTATGTCACATGTAGTAGGTGAACTGTTTTCTCCGGCTCGCCAGAGGCCGGAATTCCCTTAGTGTACGGACTATTTTCTTGAGTTTATATAGTTGGGAGTATCGTGCTTGTTCATCACCCCTAACCAGGCCAGAAATGGCAATCAACTAGGACGCGGAAGCAGTCCTGGAAACGAACCCAAGTTGAAGTTGAAGTCTTAGCCAACCCTCAATCTTATTGCATTACCGCAACCACTTCGCAATGTCGTCTACGTCGGTGATCTTAGTTCTCCGCCGGGAAGAGGGCACTGACTGGCACCAGGTTCACGCCCTCGGGAGACGTCGATATGACCAGGGAGAAGGACTGGCCATTGAACTTGGGTAGGTTGCAGAGGTAATCTCGTGAGATTCAGTGATTCGATCCAGTTCCATGTACGTACACAGGCATGCTTGACTGGGACTCAACGAAAATTGTTTTCACGAAGCGGAGCCTGGTCGAGTTCCTCAAGTAAGTGAAAGCGACCACGTCGTCTAGTCAAATGCCGATGAAGCTCAGCACTTAGCCAGGTATGCGGGGGTTACCGTGGATCCTGGTTTTACCAATATCCAGAAACTTCCGCGTAAGTTTCTATGCCATACGCTTGCTAAGTGATGTGTTACACCGCAAACTGTGTACCCCCCTCCATCTTCACAGGATACGCGAAGTTCGGAAAGCTGACAGCTGAAGAGGTTGGGGTTGCTGGTGGTACGTGCACCAGTAATTTTGGTTTTTCTTCGATGTGATGAAGATCTTCGTCTTGTCGGATTCTCTGTTTAGCTGAGGAAACTTCCCCACCTGCTGTTATCGAGACAACCCCAAACAGGAGATTACTTGCGGAAGAGTTCACAGACGATGCTTTGTCAACGGCACCTCCCCGCCCAAGCCTGGGAGATGCTGGTGACGATGGTGTCAAGGTACGCATCGAATAGACTGAACGAGAGTTCCCGCATGGTTAAACCCTTTTTGTTCAAGCCCGTTTCAACCGTCGAAGGGAATGTTGATACTGGAAATTTCAGACCTACCCGGTATGTGACTTTGACTTTTCGCCTGGTCTTGTTCCATGTCCAACGGTGGACCGTCTTACTACTGAAGACGCGTCCGAACGACCCCGGGAGGATCGAGTAGTGTTGCCACTATCTTCAGTGACGATGATACCCGGCAAGATTTCGTCCCAACGCGCAGGTAGGCGCACATCGCCCTCTGTTAACTTGCGAAGTCCGTGCTGACACCTGTCACTTGGCAGGGTACGCGAGCGCCCGGGAGGTCAAGACAATATTGAAGGGGTATGTACAGTTTACCGATAATCCTTCCGAGTTTACGGGCTGACAGCGAGTAGCTCTTCTAGGTTCGACGGGTCAATAGGATGGAAGTGTGCTTGTACCCCTACTGTGTTAATCAGGGCTTCTGTTGTCAGCGAGTGATGAAGTAGTTGTCCCCCCCTCTTACCAAATAAAATAAAATAAAATAACTGGTAGCGGCGAGGTTCGAACTCGCGCGGACTTTCGCCCATTGGGATTCAAACTTCTTAAATCCAACGCCTTAGACCAACTCGGCCACGCTACCGATCGCCCAAGGAAGACAATCTGTCGAGTTAGAGGGCCAAGAAGTTGATCGATAGTGCAGTAAAAGGTTGAAGTGTTTCTTACGGCACTCTCTTCGAAGTGTCTGCTCTTTCGACATTATAAAATTGTCTGTTTACTAAACATCGGGTTTCGTTCCACCTTGAACGTGGATATGCCAATATACAATACCTGCGGGAGTCTAAGCGAAGTGCTGGGTAGAAACCCGTTATGCGGTAGAGGAGGGTATTCAACCACTAAAATTCCATATTCTGACATCCCCGTCGTCACTGCCGGACACAATCTTGTCTTCACCAAGAGCAATGCATGTCACCGCACCCCGGTGTCCGGAAAGAGTTGCGGTACATTTACCTTCTTCCAAGTCCCATACCTGTAAAAACGATCAGTCACGTGTATGGACCGAGTGAGGTACCGAAACAGCTGACCTTGACAGTACGATCATGACTTGCGCTAACCAGCCTGAGTTTGTCGCAAGCCACCGCCCAGACACCCTCGATATGCCCGAAGAGTGTTCTGACTGCTTGGCCTGTTTCTATATCCCAGACCTTGATGGTGTTGTCCAAGCTGCCTGACACCAATACTGGTTTCTTGGAACGTGTCCCTCTCTTCCCAGATAGTGAACTTAAGATGACATGTCCTTCGTGGCCCTGATCCGGTGATGCCGTAGTATTATCATGCATGATGACTGTGTATGCATCCGACTCATCGAAAGCAGGATCGTCTGCGGTAGTGTTCTCGGAGATCCGAACGGCGTTTAGAGCACGCACGTTCGCATCTTCATCGCACCCGTCGTCCAGTTCAAGTAGTCTCAGGCTCTGCACTTGTCCGACGTGTCCATTGAATTGCTGGACACAGGTACGTCTAGCAAGATCCCACAGACGGATCGTACCATCGTCCGAAGCCGAGAATAGCATCTTTCCGGTTTCGATCCTGAGAGGAGATTCAGAAGGATCGACCTGAGGTGCCGTCGACTTGGTTGCATCCCATAATTTTACTGCGTTGACCCAGTCCCTGTGTCCGCGAAGCGTGAATGCCTCGCCCGTACAAAAGTTCCACACCCTAACGGTCGAATCGACGCTGCCACTGGCGAGAACGTTGGTGTCGAAGTTGATGCAGACTACGCCGTCGGTGTGGCCTCTCAGTGTTCGGATGCACTCGCCCCTGCGCCAGTTCCAAACACGGATAGTGTGGTCCATGCTTCCAGTGATTAGCTTTGCCTCGTCGAATTGTAAGCAACGGACGGCACGGGTGTGGCCCCGCAAACACCCAATCTCCGCGCCGGTCTCTAGGTTCCATATGCGCACGGTGCGGTCGTAGGAACCGGTGATGACGATCGGAAAGGAGGGGTGCTGCAAGGTCTCGCTGAACTGGAGGCACATCACCCCGTCAGCATGACCACGGAGGGTACGGACCTGACAACGTCCGCGACGCCAGTTCCGTTCTATGGACAGACGTTCGCTATAAACGTCTTTCCAGGGGCGAGTGAGAGTCTCGGCACCAGGACGACTGGACCGTGAAGAGGATCGTGATGCGGGCGGCGACGGACTTCTGGCACTGCTTGCATGGGAGTGGGGATCCATCTGTGCACGGGGGCGTTTTGTTGGTCGACTGGACGAGGCATCAGTAATTTCCCGCTTAGGTGCTGATGGTGGCGGCGATGCGAGGGGAGACGCTGGGGGGAGTCCACGGTTGCGTCTTTTCTCCAAGATAGGCAATCCCCAGCCGCACTTGAGACATTTCTGGCCAATATGTTGTTCGCATATTCCACGCCAGAGAACGTCGTCATCTGCAAGACAGCGCCAGCGTCTGCTCACTTGTGCTGCCCTGCAGAGGGAAGTGGCGTCGAGATATGTAAGAATCTTGAGGGATATTTCGCGGGGGAGGACGGTGAAGGGGTCGATGCGGATGAGTTGACTGAGTTGTTCGGTGAGGAGGGAGAGCTGAGAGAAGCAGCACATCGTAAGGATGCCTCGGAGGATGAGCTCTCTTCTGGAGTGCGGGGAGGAGGAAAAGCTGGACCAGATCGCGTTGACTGTCTCGCGCTCCTCCACGGGAAGGGCGTCCAAGGACTGTGCAGGGTGACATCAAGATACATCTGACAACACATATCGGTTAAACGCACGCACCTGCTGCAGTTTGACATTCGTGCCTTCGTCGGCCATGCGCTGATGGCGAACGCAGAGTTTTCGAGTGGCTGGTGCAAGCCGGGATGACAACGCCGATGAGGTCTCTTGCAAGGCATCGTCAGGTAAATTTTCGGCCGACATGGTCACTGCGTTCTCTGTATCTGGGGTGCTGTCGGTGTCGTACGGTGTGAGCGGCGATGACGGGTGGGCCGGGTCAGCACGCGAGGAAGAAGCCAAGCGGGGGGCAGGCAGAACGTCGCACTGGTGCGACTCCTCTGTGGTTAATGGAGACATGGAAGCGAGCGACACCCATCCGAGTTTTTTTATTTTTTTACGTTCTGTGCTTTCCGTTTGGGCGCCTTTTCTCTTAATGGCTCGCCTGTCCGCGCCCTGGTCAGTTCGTGTCACCTCAGCTTGGCCACTTTGCTACACGACTGGCGAGCTTGTCACGCGACATCACGCAAGGGGAAAACATCGTCACACGTCACACATCACGCCATCTCCATCGAGTCACACAATTGGGGATATTTTTCGATGGAGTTCACGACCCTGCGTCATATGATGGTCGTGTAAGGAGAAAAAAGATATAAAAGGGACATGCTACAGTCTGGGTACAACTTCCTGGGTACCGACGACAGCTAATAACATGCGGATTTACAGTCGGGTTCGTTCGAACTACTCTCTCTCTCTCGCTCAACAATCAAAAATCTGCAGGGAAAAAAAAACAAGGTCGTAACACGGACAACAAAACCTGCGACAACAAAGAGGAAGAAGAAGAAACAGCCTGTTCGTCGGAAACCGGCTTACGATCCACATATATATATTAGTCGTGCGCACAACTTCAGATACCAGCTCCCCCTTTCCTGAGCGTATCATCAATCGAGCGTGAGCTTCAGCTGTTCGAGAGGTATCGGCTCGAATGTATCCAGGTTGATCGACCGTAAGCGTAGTTCCGCTTCACAGTGTGGTGGTACCATCTGCCGGATCAGGTCCGGTCTTACAGACAACTCTGGACACGCGTAAAACCCGGTCAAACACCGCCCGACACCAACTCTCACGAGCACTCACCCTCTCGCGTGAAGTTGAACAGAGGGGGAAATTCCCTGCCGTTGGGCATCTTCACTCCGTCGGCCCGCAACTCATCAAAGAATGGGTGGACCATCGCTTCCACAGCGCTCAGACGTGCAGCTGGCGTGTATTCCAGCAACCTCTGAACAAGATCTATCGCTTCCGGAGCAGTACGCGGTCGGAAAACCTAGGTCAAGCATCTCCAGTCGTTAGATATCGACGTCGGCATCTGTCGCTCACCTTGTTAAAGGGATGCGGCTTGATTTGGGGGAACTTGTGTTCCATATAGTTGGGGTTCATCGTCTTGATCTGTTCCCGAGAGGGCGTCCCAAGAACTTTGATAATCTCCACCAACTGATCAATGCCACTTTCACCAGGAAACAGTGGTTGGCCCAACATCAACTCGGCCATCACGCAACCCGTCGACCATATATCTTACACGGCATCCTCCGTCAGTGAGTCGTCGCAACACGACCAAACGACTCACCAATGTTGGTCGTGTAGTTGGTTGCACCGAAGATAAGCTCTGGTGCTCGGTAATACCGGGAACAGATATAACTAACGTTGGGTTCGCCAGCCACGAGAATCTTCGCCGAGCCGAAATCGCATAGCTTCAGCACGCCAGTGGCAGGATTCAGTAGTAGATTCTGTGGTTTGATATCGCGATGACAGATGCCGACCGAGTGGATGTAAGCCAAAGAACGAAGGAGTTGGTACATGTACAACTTGATTTGGAGAGCCGGCATGGGTTGCTTCAGCTTGGCATAATGACGACTCGCACGATAGACAGTCTCCGGGACGTATTCTAATACAAGGTTCAGATAAACTTCATCTTTCTGAAACGAGCGCGGATAAGGATCGGAACCGAGTAAGAAGTGATAGCGATCTACGTACCTTTTCTCCATTAGAGTAGAAAAAGGCCTTGAGGTCGACGACATTGGGATGTGACACGAGTCTCATTATTTGGAGTTCACGATTCTATTCAGACAGGGTCAACGGTCAGGAAGGGGCGGGTGGTCCTCGAGTGTAGCATGGCGAGTGGGAGTGCTGCGCAAGAGAAAAGAAAGAGAAAAAGGAAGGCGAACCTTGAAACGCTTGTCCTGCAGGACCTTCTTGATAGCAATATCCTCCGACTCCTTCGGCTCGTTTACCATTTTGGCCTGGAAGACAACGCCAAAAGAGCCATTGCCGATGACCTTGCAGTTGGTGTAGGCGATCTCTCGTTGTTCGTTGGTCTTTCCGTCAGTAGCGATGACGCGGATTACCCTGTGAGGGTCGTCGATGGCTAGTTGATCAGAGAATGAGTCAAACTCAGATGACATGGAGATATGTGTGGCGAGGAAGACGAGAGGGAAGAGAAGAACAGAAGACAGCGGGATGCGACGGAGATACAAAGCGAGGCGACGACCATATATGGATTTTGGGAAATGGCGCGGGGTGGGGGCGGGGGTGGGGATCGGTCGTCGACACAGGATACATTGCAGGGAGAATAAACGCACAGGAGACTTTAACGCCATTTATTGGAGCGTTGGAAGCCATTTTGAGAGTATGGCTGGAGGAATGATGAAATAAGGCGGGTGGTGAGGATGCAAAGTGCGACTGGGTGGGAACGGCGACACGAGCTCAAACAAAAACAGGAACAGAGGTAAGAAAAACGAAATGACTACTTCGTGCGCGGACAACGCAGTGGAAGGGGCGGGGCAGGGGAGGAAGGACGTGGACGTGTAAATGAGGCGAAGGGGGGGGGTGGATGGGGACAACTGGCCACGACGGAAACTCGACTGATCTTGTGACCCCGTGCCAAGCAAACACAAACACGGGCGATACGGGTCTCAACGAAGAGAAAAAAACAAGTCAAGAAGTGGGCTTCGAGTGGGCCTCGCTGACAATGAGTCTGACAGATAACACTAAACTGCGTGATCGACACTTTTTTTTTTGTTTTTTGTGTTTTTCCCCACCGAGACAACTCAGGTGACCTTGTCTTATCGCCCACCCGCATGAGTACATACCATCGCCAACACTTCGGCGGCTTTAGAGGTGGAGGGGCTCCGCAAAGTCCCATCTGACACGTCATGTATGATTCGGAACTACGCGTTATCAGTACAACTCACGAAGGACCATCTGTCTTCCGTCGCTTATGGTATCTTCCTCGCTCAGCCCCACGTCCCCACCTCGCATAACCGCCTCGCGTCATCCTTCCATTACTACTGCCCGCTCCCCCCTTCGTGCCTTGGTCACCATCGTCATCTTCCAGTTCCTGCTCCATGCTTCCCCCCTCGAGTCCTTCTTGCATGACGACACCCACTTCCAACCCCGGCCTGACCTCGGGGACTGTCATTCTCATATAGTCGAATGCCACTTCAGCACGACCCATGCCCCATGCCTCGCTCGCTTGACGGCTGATTTCATCGATCACGGAAAATCGTACATCCTTCTCACCCTGGTACTGACGGGGAGCAGCGAACCTGTTCAGCTATCAGTTCCCAACGACAAACGAACATGGGATGCCACATCATAAAACATGCCTGCTCCCGATGTGGTTCAGGACCAGTCTCTCTGCTGCCACCCGCTTCGCGAACTCGCCTGCCATGGCTGGCGTAGAGTGACCCCTCGCCAACACTTTTTGTCTCACTTCCTCTCCGGATCTCTTAGCCTGCGGATCTACGTCACGGGGAATAAATGCATCGGTAGCCTCGTGCACGAGCAGAGATGGTGGCGGTGATGTCAAAAGCGGAATAATCGGGGAGGCGTCGCAGGTATCTCCTAACACGGCAAGCTTGCGGTGGGGGAATAACGGTTCCCGAAAAACATAACCTAAACAAGGGACTGCGCGCCAGTTAGTGACTTATTACTCCAATGGTGGCAGTGGGCAAGAACCACCTCTATGTACGATTAGACCGGCGTCAACGACGACATCTCCCAAACGGCCGCGCGCCGATGTGATGTGTCTCCAAAATCCATCTTCACCACACACGAGATCCGCACCAGAAGATTCGCTGGGGTGAAGTGCAGCGCTGTCACAAGGCGTCCGCGTACAGGTGGGGGTAAGCAACTCGTGAACAGCATAGGTGTCTGCAGTTCGTGTGAAAGTCATGGAGAGTACGTTGCGTACGAAGGAGCGTAGGCCCGCAGGCCCGTATATTTCGATACTAGGCTATCGTATTGTTGATGAGTGAGCTGGTGGAAATGGAGACGACGCACTGGCTTCTTCAACAGCAAGTCCGTATCAGAACTGCCGACGATGGGTGGCGGGTGCAGGACGTGCCGCAAGAATGGGACAATGCCCATAACATGGTCCGCTATGAGAGGCGTCAGCACCGCGTAGAGGTAAAAACGGAGGCGAACGGCGTCCACCATGCATGTGGGTCACGAATAGCTTGGTTATCTTCATGGCACGCAAGCGAGGCTGATTTCCTCTGGGTTGTGTCTGAAATTGCCGCAGAGTCCCTTCTGCACAATCGACCACTGAAACGCTGTGGTCAGCAACACCCCAAGCGCCCGTTTTCAGACTGCACACTCCACAATGATCCATCGCCAATGAGGTCTGCGACTGTCGGTTAGGCTCCTAAATCAGCGCACAGACCCATGTCCTTGTGGCAAAGCTGAGCACACCTATGCTCGAGCAGTTTCGTGACAGAGATGGACCGCCGCCACTCGACGTGCCAATAAAAATGACGTGCATGTTTCTGGCCATGTCGACGTCCCAGTTTCACGTCGAGTTCAAAGGTGGATTACCGCGCCGTTATACGTCAGATCACGTGCCAGGACACGTTCCATAAAAGGCAAGTGAGCAAGTCAAAGGTCGATTCTGACGCGGTTCAAAACGCGGTCGAGCGACGGTCGAGGCAGGGATTCGATTCTCGCTCTTTTGTAGTCACTCTTTTGTGTTTCTTTTCTCTCTCTCGCCTATTCGGCCATTCGCCATGACTTCAAACACCATGAATTGGACCGCGGCAGTAAAGCCTGCTCTCATGTCATCTCGAATGCCTCACGTCTTCGTCATCCCTCCAGAGGAAGAGCAACAAGAAAACCCCCCTTGGTGCTGCTTTGACGCTGACCAACCGAATGTCAGCGCCGACTGTTCCCCACCCTCCCACCATGACATCCATTTATTCAACGTTCCCTACACACCACAGCCATCGCAAACTTCGTCTGGCTTGCCTGCTATTTGCGCTCCGGTAGCCGGTCCACCCAGAACGAAACTTGTTTCGCCGAGGAAACTAGAAAAGAAGCAGCGCCCCGAGGCTGTCAAGATTATCGAGAAGGCAGCTGAGAGAGGAGGCTGCAGAGACGTCCGGGAGGATTCGGATGTCATCGAGGTAGTGAAAGTTAAACGCGGCAAGGATGACCTCACGGATCCAGAAGAGCATTCAAAGATGAAGCGCACAAAGACGTTGAAAGCTCGGGCGACTAGAGCCTTCCAGTCTATTAAAAATGTCGGGAGGGGTTCTCGCAAGCAGCGCATCAAGGACTTGTGGACTTCAAGCGAGGGTGTGCCTGGAGCTTTCAAAGGGATGCAGGAGCACATCCGTCATCAAGAAGAACAGCTCCAACAACCACCACTTATCCCCCCTTCGCTGCCTAACTCTCGCTCACTTTCGCAAATATTCCAGTCTACGAAACCACCACAACCACCGCCTGCGATTGTTCCTGGTCCCGCCTCCCAGCACCTGCCTTCGTTTCACTCGTCTTCCAAAGACAGCTCTTCTTTACTTTCTAAAAACCTTGCACCGGAACCCACCCCCATTGAGCCAGCCACTCCCAAATCGTCAACAAAGAACAATAAGAGGTTTTCTGTCAAGGAACTCCACAAGGTCTTTACCTTCCCGTCATCCTCACCTGGTCCTCGGCTACCCACACCGCAGACAGCCCCAACCCTGCCGCCAGCACGAAATGATTCTGTTCCTTCTATGGCTACATCCACGGTGTCATCGGATTACGACGATCCTGTGGACGACGCTTACAACACCGTGCACTTTTTCAATCATCGTACAAACCAGAAGTTGGGAACGATGCACCATCGTCCAGCCGTTATGGATGACGAAGATGACTATGGAACACTTCTTCCTGGTCGTCCACGCGACATGAGTTTCGAGATGCGGCTTGATTCGCTGCATTTCGACTCATTATCTTTTGATCCTGAAGAATTCAATATCTCCATAGACGGGAATGGGAGGCGCTGATGTTCGTTGTTTCAGCGTACGACGCGTGAACTCCTCGCTCCCCTCCCGACTTGTAGATATGCACGTGCAGCCCTACGTTCTCAATCATTTGTATCGCGGTCCACCCGGCATACGAGATAGGTTCTGCTTTGAACGGATCGCCACCTCTTTTTCTCATTACTTTCGAAATACCGTGATACTGTTTTATTTAGCTTTGTCTATTTTTTTGCGTGCTCGTATCCACAAAGTACTTGCAAGTCAGCTGTCGTGTAAATGGACAAACTAAGCTACAAGTGAAGTCGTCGCAACTCACAATCAGGGGGGAGGATGTCATCAGTACTTGTCCGCGAGAACTAGCGTGCGTTGATCGTTAGGAGAATAGAATCACTAGTGGGCGACTTACTAAGAGTAACCAGCGATGTCCAACCAGTGAAGGGGTGGCTGAACGTGGAATAGTCAAAACCCCAAAGTTGAATACTTTGGCACGAAAGCAATACCTTCTCCGCCCTTCTCCCGTGATGGCATCATACTGTTCCCAGACATAGCCAGTTCGCTCGTACTCCTGGAACACGTTTTCCACGACATTCTTCCTTAACTCCGTATAGATTGCTTTTGCACGATCTTGGTAGGGGCCGTCCACAGCGGCGTAGGTCTACAGGGGAGTGCGAATGAACCAAATTATTGTCAACTCATCAGCATTTGAAACATACGTTGTGCAGCGCCCGCAGGACCAGATAATTCATCTGTATCCATATGGGACCTTTCCAGTAGTTTTCACCTGTTCCGAAAGCTGGATGAGATGCAGACAGGCTGCGGATTCCATATGGAGACCACAAGTGATCGGGGTCGCGCAGCAAGTCAAGAATGGGCCCGAGGTGAGGGGAGTCGGGAGGAAGTAGGGATAACATGAAGGGGAAGAGGGATATATAACCTTTATGGCAAACGTGCTCCGATTCATCTGGACAGTGGGACTGATGCAGAAATGTGTATCGCATTAAAGGTAAAACTTACCATCTTGATTAATGCCGACATCACAATACATCTGATGCTCTTCATTCCAGTGAAGATCTACTCGTTCTTGGTTGAGCCCGGTCGATTAGCACAACCCCATAGCAAGACTTACCGCCGATATTGTCGATGATAGCCTTTTCAATCTCCGCGAAACTCGCAGCATCTTCCGTTTCGCCAATAAATTCTGCGATATCACGCATTGTCCTGGTGAAAAAGCCCATCCAACTAATCAGGTCGAGGTGCAGCTCGCCAGCGTGCGCCGTTGGTCTTGGGTAGTCGTCCATACCACTAGGGAGAACATGCGTCTCCGTACGTCCCCTCCATCTATACGCCTCAGTGCGTGAACGCGCTCTACGACCATATTGCTTGATTTGACCACGTTGCGTACGACGGAACCAATCATAGTGACGTCTGAGCGGTTGGTAGATGCTACGAAGGAACGAGATGCCTTTGTCGAAAGCGAGATACTCTGTTCCGGGCTGAGGACTCGTCAGGGAACCAAAGAGGGGTAATTGTCCGTCACTTCCTGGGTAATCCATGCCAAGTTCCGCATACGACGGGGAGGCATGCGTGACTTTTAAGCGATCGATGAATGCCGCTACAGCCATTGTCAAAGTTGGAGGGTTGGCAACGTTGGGGACTTGCGTTTGAAACTCAGGTGGTACCTATGCACAGTAAGCAAACGTACGAGTAGACGTATTAGGTGATTACTGACCCTGCTGCGAGCTTCCTCCCCCAAGATTTGTTCGCGAGCAACCCAGCCATTCTCGTCAATGAGGTCGATCCAGCTCTTCAATATTTGCAAGCTGCGAGAATTTACTTGCACAGGACAAGCGTCAACAAGAAAAATAGATACCTTAGATCGTTATCCCATTCTCCAATGTGGAGTAAATGGAAGCCTTCATCCCTTTCCTTAACCGTTAGCTGCTTGAAGATACGAGAGGCTCCCAACAGTACCAATAAAATCCTCTGGGAAAGAAACTTCGGCTAGGGGTAGCAGTCAGTAAAGCCTTGGGTTCCGTGAGCCTCGGTCCTTGCGGGAGATTGTGTTGTACATCGTCTTCGTCATAGCCATACTCATCCTCTTGGTCCCATTCATAAGCGAAACCTTCGTGCACAATAGACGTTCCGTAAAAATAACCAATCCCACCCAACAAATTGGATGTAATCGCCTTGCTGAAAGTCTCCAGGCGCTCGAGGTCTAGCGCGAGGCCAGACTCGCGTATCGGGAATGTGGCCCTAAAGCGATCCGCGAATGAAGCCGTCAAGGCGTTAACTCCTAGATCAAGAACTACACCTGCATGTTGATCAGTAAAGGTGAATTATGCGGTGCCTTCAACAACTCACTATCGAGTGTCTGCGTTGCGCTACCGCTTTCGAAAATGACATCAAATTGGAATGCGCCGTCGAAAAATTTCTGTACAGCGTATAGATTGCTTCCAGTGATAGATTCATCCGGAAGTTGCAGGATGAATGACGGGTCAGGGGCAATCTCTGCTTGACGGTATTTCTCTACCAGCGGCGCTGCCCGGCTAAGCATGCTTTGAAAGATCCTTTCTACAATGCAGAGAACAGTCGTTACAATAGCGTGATGCAAGAGAGTAAGTGATTGGCTCCTTACCCTTGGCGGTCCACAATTCATTCGCTCCAATGCGCAAACCAACAAAGTGCGTTTTTCCTAGTCTGGAGACAAACTCTTCCGCATGAGGTCCCGTGGTCACAGCCTTGTTGTTGGGTCCTGGCAAAGCCAAGCTAAGTCACGGGACATCTATCTCAAGAGCTTTACATACCGTCTACGATGCGGAGAGTGAACTCATCGAGATCTGGCGTGTTTCCAGTGAATTCGATGGGTCCGTCGATACCCTGCGGGTATAAGCCTTACTGCTAGGGGGAGGTCTAAATTACGCACGTTCTCATCCTCGTCTGTAATCATATCGAGACCACCCAGTCCCTCTATTCCCATGTAGAACATTGCAGAAACTCGTGACGGGTATGCTATTGAACATTGTTGGACCCACACCGCAAGTTTCAGGTCCGTTCAACAAACACACACCTAAGTTAACTGGTTTTCCCTTGACACGAACTGCCCAACTACCTCCGTGACTGCCACCAGAAATCTTCAATAGCTCTGTTGTAATTTCGACGTTGTTGGGACTGTCCTTGATGACCTGCACGCCGCCCTGGCGAGGATCGTATGTCGTCCAAGTATAACTGTCTAGACCGTCGCTCTGGTCACACGCGTGGCGCGTTTCTGTATGATTGATTATTGAGGAAACAAGCGCAAGAGGAGAGGACATACTAGTCAGTGACTGGTAGTTTTGGGTGCCAAACCACATAAGACCGGTTACCAGCGACTGAGGTAGCCTTGGTCGGAGACCGAGGTATAAACCGGGTCTGTACACGCCCCACAGAAGGTCATCTGTGGCATTCCCAGGGGACGAATGCACTACCGGCAGCAAAGGCAAAAGCAGCCAGAGCAACCGCATTCTTGATCACGAACTGACGCGGAAGTGACACCGACAGTTTGCAGGTTCCAACGTGACGATGTCACGTGATCCCACCCTTCCATATATCATCACATTCATAGTATCACGATAGGCTGCAAGAGTCGTAGAACTCTTACTAGTCGAATTCATGTTTCTCCACGTTAAATGTCTGCAGTGGTCTCTCAGTGTACTACATACTGCACGGAGAACAGCCGGACTCATGTGTCATTGCCTAATTTGGTTGCGTTAGGGCCAACATGCCTGAGTCACGCGCCTGTCACGTGTCACCACTGCAAGGAGCCTTTAGAAAGCCACTTCGAGCCTGTCTGCATTTCATTCCTGTACTGCGACCACCACGCCTACCTCGCGTTCTCAGTTGCCGCTGGAAATCCACCTCGCTACTGCCATCCCAACGTTAGGTTGTGCGCTATGAGGTCGAAATTCAAGGACGAGCACCCATTTGGTACGCTATCGGGCCTGTTCCGCAACTCAACCATTTACAATATCGGGTGATCCTTTACAGAGAAGCGCAAACAAGAGGCTGAACGCATTCGACAGAAGTATCCAGATCGCATTCCTGTTAGTATCCGCCATATCGCAGGAAGAGGTATTAACGGAGGCGCTGGTTTCCAGGTCATCTGCGAGAAAGCGGACCGTACGGATATACCGACCATTGACAAGAAGAAGTACCTGGTGCCATCTGTGCGCGCTGTCAACTTGTATTCACTTAAAATGAGCGACTGATCCGCGCTTGTTATTGTCTCCAGGATTTGACCGTTGGACAGTTCGTATACGTTATCAGGAAACGTATCAAGCTTCCGCCGGAGAAGGCTATTTTCATCTTCGTCGACGAGGTTCTGCCTCCGACTGCTGCTCTCATGAGCGCGATATATGAAGAGCACAAGTCAGTCCGCACCCTCATCATGCTATTTTGATGAAGCTGACCTGCCATATCGCAGGGATGAGGACAATTTCCTATATGTTAGCTACTCGGGTGAGAACACGTTTGGGGCCGCAGACGCGGTTGAGATATGAACATTCTGCGAAATCATCGTTTCCATCCCACGACTCAATGTTGAATCGAGTTGGAACATGGGCTAGCATCAGGAGTCAGATACTCTGATTACACCCTCCCTTTTACCTGATTTCATGTCCCTGTCTCTCCTGCTGTGCCCTCCTCGATCTACTTTTCTTTGTGCGATCGTGACTTGGTTCTTGTTGCTGTTCTTTTAGATTGAAATGAAATCCATTTGTACACGAGTAGTCATAATTTATACAGCGATTTCGCCCTTGTCTTTCAAAGAACAGTTCTCGCAAATGGTGTGGGGGAAGCGGGCAGTACTCGTCTCTTGCCAACTCCACCTATAGGTATGCCGCATTACTGCTTGCCATCCGTTTCCTGTCATTTCTCTGCAAGTACGTGAACGCGTAGACTGGGGTGACGTCAGACTTATCAATGGGATCCCCTCCCCTAAGGTATGTAAGTCTTTGCCTGTCATCGTGCCCGCTTTCCATGCTACATAAGTACATATGTCCAGTATTAATGCGGCGGGCCTAGCTGTTCTTGGTGTTCTCATTAGTGTAGGGACAGTCCGCAACGTCACAGCTATCTCGGATTTCGTGTGGCAAGGGCATGGTCGCAGTGACACCTCGTCCCGAGAGCTTCCGCCACTCGAGGCGTCAGTCATTCCGTGCCATTACAGCTAGTTCACTCTTCTAGATGCAACATAGGCGTCGAGACGCGGCAGTTTGGTCAAACCTCCAGGCAACCACCACGTAGGTGACTGGTAACCCTCATTCCGAACATAATATTCTCCCCAAGTGTTGTTGTTCAACCAATTCTGGGAGATCATTTTGTAGATGGAGACAAACCACCCACGTCGATCTGACTGTATGCGTCCTCTGGTAAAGTGTTCAGAGCCCAAAAAGATTCCCATTCGTCCTCTGGACTAAAGTCCGGTGTTGATGTTCTAGTTTCCGCAACACGGTTGTCCTCGATACATCCAATGTCCAGGGGTGGTAGTTGGTCACGCTGTTGTTTTTCACTGGCAAGGTTATCGGCATTGGTCTTGTGCGAACCGGACACTGCGTCTGCCAGGTTCACAGGTGTCTCGTGCGCTGCAGTGGGTAGTCCCGTACTCCCCTCGATCACACGGATACCTTGTACTGTGACCACGTAGTCGCAGGATGCTGGCGACGATACCGAACTGAATACGACCGAAAGGCGTCTAATCAAGGTAGGTTCGTCATTCTCCCCTTCCCCGAGATAACGACGCCGGCCCGTCCGGGTGAGGAATATCCGAGCATTTACCTGGTTAGCCCATACGAGGCCAAGTGACGCCTCTTTCCTATCCTCGCCGGGAACACTGTTGGCACAGCCGAACCACACCGCCTGGTCACGATAGCCCATTGCGTCGCTGTCCAGAGATTGCTCGCGTGGGATAACGTCGGCGACCTCGTTCAAAACCCATATAGCGATGCGGTGTTTACTTGCAAGCTGGTGCAACAGGATAGAGATCTCTGATAATTTTCGAGACCGCTGCACAAGAGTCTGAGTTGTCGTCCTTGAGATATCATGAAAAAGTTCCGCGAGAGCATCTATGACTACAAGTTTCAGAGGTCTTGAGGTCGAATGAGAAGATCGTGTCGAGATAAATTGAGGAAGGAAGGTGGAGAGGACGTAAATGAGTTTTCCTATGGTTGGCGTTTGGACGGTTTGGATATTTGAGAGGCTACATGTGGAGGGTGAAAGCATGGGATGAGCATTCAGCATCTGTTCCAAACGCGTCGTTTGCAGACGGGAGGCAACTGTGATATAACATGCAGCTCCGGAAAGGCCGCCAAGTTCAGGAGGTAGTTGGACGGACAACGATAGCTGAAGGCCAAGCTGAGTCTTTCCAGCGGCACTGGCAACAACCGTTAGCATCGACCACCACTGGTGCCACGTCAATATTTCACCTCTCGCCGACTGCCTCCCAGAGCATACCAGTTCTGACACCGCCTCCAAGGAGAGTATCGAGTTCGGCGTCCCCAGTAGTAAACTTCTCGTCGCGCTCATCCGCCAAGATGTCTGCGAGGCGTCGCAGAGGCTGCGCTCGTTCTTGACATATGCGGGCAATGATCTCGTTCGCTTCCTGGGGTGTGATTCGGCAGGTTCTCGAGAGCTCGCTGGGAGTGGCTAGAAGGATGTCTGCAATGTCTTTGAAGCCGCCTGTGTAGACGATGAATAATACATCGCAACGTGGACAGTACCGGGTCAATGTATATACCTTTAGAAAGGACTGTTTTCTGTTGATGCGAGAGCGTCGAAAGCGACTGAACAAGCGAGGATTCCATATTGTCGGGGTTGTGCGCCGGAATGGGACCTACTAGGGGGCTGCCTTCACAGCATTGGAGCTCTGACGCAACGACCACTTCGACTCTCCGGGATGTCATCGATATTTCCTTGTCTACACGGTCGAGTCTGTCGTGCCTCGACTACGTGGGCGCGTCAACTCAGTACCAGAGCCTCGGAAGTTTACACGAATCCTAGCAGGGCACGAGAAGAGGCGGTTTCCGCCTCACCCCAAGATATAACCCCGGAACAACGCCAGGTATTAGATGCTGTACTACGCGTAGACCACGCTGGTGAGCTTGCGGCAAACTGGATTTACCGAGGTCAAATGGCAGTCCTGGGAGGTGACCGCCAAGTTGGTCCACTGATTCAGGTGAGCCCTCCTGTGTTAGTCGAAGCGGCCCTGGGTTTTCATGCAGTTGCTACGTAGGACATGTGGGACCAAGAAAGACACCATCTCGCCGTCATGAATAAGCTGCATATGCAGCACCAGATACGACCAACCATTCTTTCCGAGGTCGCCAAGGCCGCCGGGTTCGGACTTGGTTTTGCTACGGCAATCATGGGTAAAGAGGCTGCCATGGCTTGCACGGAGGCGGTCGAAACCGTCATTGGGGAACACTATGATGAGTATGGATGCCTTTCTCCGTAAATTACTTCCTCCAGTGCTTATTATCCCTTCCCCGACTCCAAAGCCAACTAAAGGAGCTTGACTCGTTATCATCTTCACACTCGAGCATGACACTCTTGTCAGACGTTATTCGCGAATTCCGGGACGACGAGCTCGGTCATCTCCATGCCGCTGTGGATCATCACTCCCAGCGAGCACCAGCTCACGCTCTACTTAGCACAGTTGTCGGTTACGGTTGCAAGGTGGCCATAGAGGTTTGCAAAAAAATCTGACGTGTCTCTCCCATTCCATGATTGTGATGGAAAGGAGGCATAGCCGTCGACTCACGGGTTACTTTCAAAAGTATTTACGGTAACGGTAATAGGATTCTTGCACGCCGAGCGGACCCACGTCGGGGGCCGACTAGGAAGGAAGAGCCTTATTGTGATATTCTCTCGTACCAAG
Source organism: Pisolithus albus (assembly GCA_024613165.1). Classification (NCBI taxonomy): domain Eukaryota; kingdom Fungi; phylum Basidiomycota; class Agaricomycetes; order Boletales; family Pisolithaceae; genus Pisolithus; species Pisolithus albus. The sequence continues at coordinate 1,644,437 of JANFAB010000002.1, read as the reverse complement.
TCACACAAAGTACACAATCCCGCCCAGCAGCCTGTGTATCCCACGAGCACCTATACATGTGAGCGGATATTGCGTAACACAACCCGCGCTCCTCCCTCAGAAGCGGTAGCCAGCAACATACCACGCGGTCACTGGGTATAGGCATGTAAGCCATCATCGTGGGTTACGCGAGGAACAAACGGCGCGACTTACAAAGTCCCAGAGTGTGCCAAAGGCTGGAATGCCCAGCGTCTTGCACCCTTCCTGTATTTCGGCGTTTCCAACGTAGTTGGAGGTGATGAAGACCACTTGGGTTGAGAAAGGTCAGTATAGTTCTCGATACTCGGCGGCAGGACATGAGTGTACCTTCGGCCTGCCAGTAATCATACGCTTCCTTCAAAATCTTCATGGTGTCTGGACGCCCGCCCCGCTCTTTGCTGTCCCATAGGAGAAGACGCTCTGGACCTACGTGCCGGTGGATGAGACCACTAATAGTTGGCCCAAAGGTCTTCTCTTGATCCGACCCTGACCAACGGGAGCTTCAGCGTCGGCGCGAGGTAGATGACAGATAACGCTTGCATACCAATCCAAATGAGGTACCTACCACGAATATGAACGTCGATCAGTGGCATGTCAGATTCGCAAATAGATTTGAATTTTCACCAGTTACGTGACTGGATGCAAGTGGAGAGTGCAGCGCCCAGGCCAGTTCCTGTGCAGATACGGATGCCACGCTTGTACAATGTTGAGGTATTAAAGACTCCGGCGAACTGCGTCGATGTTAAAATGTGAAAATGCAAAAATAACGTCATTTACCTTGAGTTCACGGGTCCAGATCATTTTCGGTGGATCGTTCACAAGGCTCTTTGTAAAGTCACCTGCAGAATGTGTGAGAGCCACATGGACAGTCTGCGTGGAAATCGGAAGACCTTGGACACCGCATATCAAGTAATGATATTTTGCATGTGTTCCCTCGCTGAAAAGATCAGAAGCAACCAAGGCAATGGGAAGAATACACACGAGATGATTCCGAAGGCATGGTACTCCATGACAGCAGTGCGACTGATACGTGCAAGAAGGCCTTGTTGCATTCCACGTTCGAAACGAAGCACAGCTACCTTGGGGGAGGGCTGGTAGAGTTTAATGCACTTTTAAGGGTACCTTTATCCGAAAGTGCTCACTAGCTCGACATCCACTCGCACCTTCCTGGTGCAAAACCAGGGTAAGACGATACTGTGAGGAATTAGCTTTTGAACATTTTGAGACGAGAATACAAGTATGCTTACAAGACAGTCATGCCCAAATTATACCAGAAGGTTTGCTGACGGATGACGTAGACAAAGGTATGATCCCACCGTCCGTCGGATACATCGTATATATTGGACAGGAGTGTGTAGATCCAAGTTGAGATCAGAGAGGACCATCCAAAAAAACGATGATTGCGTTCGAAGATGCTGTGATAAGAGACATCACCGGTAAACCACGACAGCGTGAAGGAAACAAAGGATACTCACTTGTGATGAGTGTTACGGACCCATGGCAATCCCGCGACCAACGTGATAAATAACAGGATAACTGTAAAGACACCGAAGCCGAGAATGGAGCCACTATATAGATGCCTTGCGTTGTATTGGTTGACAACCATGAAAATAAACCATGCCATGCCCGAGATGGCAGATGAGCTATGAATCCCTCCCAGATGCTGGTATGAAAGGAGACGTAAGCCTCGTGACAAGCGGCCAATAAAGACTTCAACGCACCTGGAGAGTTGATGTGCACCCCAGGCGAAACCAAAGAGGTGTCCACTGCTCGCAGTGCCTGCGTCATTCCTGCGAACGTCCATTCAATTGAGTGTACGAACCTTGGCAAAGCAGGTATTGACGAATAGATACAGAATACGACCGAACACTTCGTTGCGCATGAGCACAGCAAAGTTCAGGTTTCCGAGGACGAATGCACCAGGATATTTCTTTGCATAGGGCCAGGTATCAGCTATGGCAAGACCCAATCCGATAAAATTAAGAGTAAACACGACAGTGAAAAAGCGCCTACGGGGATTCAAAATGGTGGAAGGGAAGGTTGTATCACTCGTACTGACCGGTATGCATTATACCAGATAATGAAGAGGACATAGTTGGAAGCCTTGATCTTCTCGTGTTTCGGAAGACGGACGGGAGGCTTTGAAGACACTGGAGCATCCTTCTTGAGAGACTGGACGGGAGACACGTCGATTTCGACTGGCTTCTTTTCATTCGTTAGGTCGTGGCTAACAGTGACTTGGGTGGGAGTGATCTCCAAAGTCCCCTTTTCAGTATCGCCATAGGGTGCATGGGACATGGTCGTTAGATGAGACCTAATTCCAGTGACCAAGCAGGACAATGCTGGGGGGCAAGACCATGGACAGAATCACAAGCCTTTTATTCGTCATACCTTCTCGGATGAAGAATGCCTGCATCCCACGTTGTAGGATGAGGTTCACAGCGGATGATAAATGTTCACGAAGGAGGGAAGTGACATGAAGGTAGCCGGGAAATCTCGAGAAGCGCTGTCGAAGGCATCTCTTGGAAAACCCAGGAGAGCCATGTGGATCGTGTTTTGTTTCTGAACGTTGAAAGGCATCTGATTCCCAGGTGACATACGACTGAGGATATGTTTAGTTAAAGACTTCTCTTCAGATGAGGAACTCACGGAAATGCCAACAAGTATTAGATTCTAAAAGTATGTACCGTACTCAGCGAGAGTACAGATCAACCGTGCAGACGTCACATCAGATCAAAATGGTTCGGAATTGGTACTTCCGTTCCATATTGCATACCGATGCACTTCTGGGGAATAGGAAACAGAAACTGGGGGAGATGGAACCTTGTCGAGTATATACACGACCAAGGCTATGGTTTGGCGTCCGTTACCGGTACGACGCTCTACGATCGCGTGTTTCCACGCACCTGTTTACCAGGACCAGACCAAGTTTGTCATATCTGATGGTAACCTTTTGAAACTTTGGAGAGGCAAAATGAAGGACACTCTGCCACATGAAATTGCGTAGTTACGAGTTCACGTGGAGAACTCGTCTCGTCCACATGCACAATATGCCCACAACTCTACCGTGGCGATTATGCCCATACAGCGAAGGCACGGGATAGAGCATCTGTTTGTATCCGGTTCGCTGTGCGATGCATCACTGAAACGTAATTTTCTTGCCATGTCATTGTGACTATGATTAATCAGCAGCAGAAATGCTGCCCTTTAGCGTTGGTTATACCGGCATACATGTTTCTGTAGGACAACGACCAGTATACTATCTATGGCTATTGTGCTCAGGAATGATATTGACTACCAAAGCCTTACGAAACTTTGTGGTAGAGGAACAGGAGTGTGCTGGTTGGACACACTACAATCAAAAGAGTGGATGCTTGCAATGGATTACATCTGTAAAAAAAAAAATCCGCTGTAGTACATAGCCAGATTATGTAGTCTTTAATATACTATGTGTTGTGACATGGTCCCCTGACCTGTCTTTGTTTACACCGGTAATATCTTACATAATATTTTCCGTATGGTTCAACTGTTTATACCTAACTCCGTACTTGTTCCTACCATCACCTTCTATCAAATAGAAGCTTCCTTACTCGTTAATCTCTCAACAGGTTATGAGCCCCGTCGAGCTCTAACTTCTAATTGATATTCCGTAACTCGCTCGACTACCTTTATTCGATATGTCAAACTCGCCTCAGTCCGTGTCTGTGGGACGACCCGGTCCCTCAGCAGCTACCCCGTCAAGTGTTTCATCTGCGAACAGGGTCGCAGCACCCTCGAGTTGCCTATACGACATACCATCTCTTGCTGATGATGGTTCGAACTACCAGATGTGGAAGTTCCGAGTCACGAAAGTACTAGGTATTCGAGGACTCTGGGAGGTTGTGGGTGGAAGCAATACTACACCTCCAGATGCGGCCACCCACCCAGATGAACATGCTGAGTGGGTGATGAAAGACAACGAGGCCTGTGCCCAAATTACCCTGACACTCAAGGACGAGCCTTTGAGTGGAGTTATGTATGCCTCGTCTGCGGCCGAGACTTGGAAGAAGCTTGGCGAACGCTACGAAGGCAAGGGGAAACAGACAATTGCATATCTTATAGGAGAACTGTTTTGTGGCACCCTGGTAGAAGATACCCCAATGGAGACGCAACTGAATGCGATGCGGCAGAAGTCGCTCATTCTGAGCTCACTCGGACAGCCTCTCGACGAGAGTCTGGTCGCGATAGCCATGGTCATCTCGCTACCACAATCGTACTCAACCCTTCGGACCATTCTCATGTCAACGAATGACAAGCTGACAATCGATGCGGTGATTTCTCAGGTCCTCATAGAGGAGAGAACTCGCCAGGGCTCGCAAGCACATAGTGCGCTTGCAGCAACGACTTCGAGTGCGAAGTCAAAGTCGAAAGGGAAAGGGAAGGATAAGTCGAAGATTAAGTGCTACAAGTGCAAGGAAGTCGGGCATACGAAGGACAAGTGTCCGCAGAAGGCAGCTGGCGAGGCAAAGGCCTCGTCAGATGGGAAGGAGGACAAGGAGAAATCCGGAGACAAGGGCAACCTGACAGCTAAGGTTGCGCAGGTGCAGGAAGTCGGGGAACAGTCATTACAACTGTTCATGGCTCAAAAAGGTCCAGTAACGAGTCCAACCGAATGGGTGGTGGACTCGGGTGCTTCGGCACACATGTGCTGTCAGCGGAGGTGGTTTGCCTCGTTTAGGGTCTTGGAACCATCGGAACCGGTAGTCATCGGTGATGGAAGATCCATAATGGCAGTCGGGAAGGGCCAAGTGGAGCTCGACATGCAGGGAACCTGCAGTGGAGGTAGACAGACCATGCTACGGGATGTCTACTATGTACCAGACCTGGATACAAACCTGGTCTCGGTACCTTGTCTCACTACGAAGGGTCTGCAGGTGACATTCGAGAAAAATGCCTGCAGGATACTGGCTGGCAACACGGTTGCAGCAGTGGCAGAGAAACAGAGGTCACTCTATGTACTAGATGCGACGGTTGTCTCTGGGAGCCACTCAGCCTATGTGGTATCGGATCCCGCTCAGATGAATGCATCTGAACCCCTCACGGCTCTCGCAACCCGTGTAGGGACCTCGAAGGCACCTTTGGCCATTTGGCATCGGCGTCTTGGTCATGCGAACACAAGGCATGTCCTGAAGCTCGAAGAGCAGGACATGGTTACCGGCATGGAGATAGTTGGGTCACGGAGTCATAGTACTCATGACTGCAGGGGCTGCCTCGAGGGGAAGCAGCAGCGGAACCCTATATCTCAGAAGTCGGGTGTGGAGAACCCACGACTTCTGCATCAGACGTACTCAGATGTCTGTGGTCCGATGGAGACACTCGCCCGTACTGGCCACAGGTACTTCGTTACATTTATTGATGGGCAGTCGCACCACCTGGTGGTGAAACTACTGAAGACGAAGGACGAGGTGCTCGCTGCAACAAAGGAGTATTTTGCACGAGCAGAGGCTGAAACCGGAGAGAAGGCTAACTACCTTCGAACGGACGGAGGGGGCGAGTACTGCTCTCGAGAGTTCGAGCAGTACCTAAAGTCGAAAGGGGTACACCATGAGAAGACGAACGCATACACTCCACAGGAAAATGGAGTGTCGGAGCGGATGAACCGCACTCTCGTGGAGAGTGCAAGAGCTATGTTAAGTGATGTGGGTCTCCCCAACAAGTATTGGGGAGACGCTATACTACATGCGGCTCATCTACAAAATCGTCTACCGACAAGGGCCCTCGAACGGCACGAGACTCCGTACGAGGCATATACCGGCAACAAACCTTCACTCTCACACCTGAGGATTTTCGGGTGTGAGGCTCATGTCCATATTCCTGAAGAAAAACGTCAGAAACTTGATGTAAAATCACTGGAGTGTACTCATCTTGGTTTTGCGGAGAATCGCAAGGCATACATATGCCTACACCGAGCCAGTGGGAGAATCTTCGAGTCTCGTGATGTTGTATTCAACGAAGGGGGTGGGGGACGACCTACCCGAGTTGTAGTTGACAGGACGGAACTGGTTACTCGAAGCACGAAACAACCAGAGGGACAGGGAAACCCGTTAGGAGGGAAGGTGCCACCAGAAGAGCAGGAGGCGAAGAACGACTCAGATGGAGCTGAGTTCTCGTCGGATCAAGCTGAAATTTGGACGGCAGGTACTCCTGGGCAGCCCGAAGCTGCCGAGACCTTAAGCGTTGCGACAACTGGTCCCGATCTCGAGGAATCAGTTGAGGAAGCCACTGGAGCAGGGAATGACAAAGTTGGGCAAAATGCGCCAACTCTGAAGGAGGAAACCACTGGGAAGGACCCAGGAACATCACAGGGGGTCCCTAGAATGTCCTCACGACGCACTGCGGCGTCGCGAGGCCCGCCGGTTCCTTATCCACAGCCAGTGCCCACACTGGCTGTGAGGAGGTCATCCAGGGCTAAAAAGCCACCAATTAGCGATGATGACCCAAGATACTTTGTCAATGCTTACCAGAGGGGCACCTTGATGCAAAGGAAGGTCGACGAGAGGCCCGACAACGAGCAGCAACGAGGTAGTAGTGGTGTGGGGGGAGATGTGACTGCGAGCGAGTCAAACACATCACGCTGTGACAGTGACACGAGTGAGCCACAACACCAAGCTTACAAAGCAAGCTCTGCGTGCGACTACGAGCCAACAACCTTCGAGGAGGCTGTTAGCCGCACGGATGGCGATCGCTGTGTTGGAGATTGAATCACCCCTGTGTGATACTTGTTATGGTACGCTTTTTGGTTGCTTACATAAGCGCTTAGAGCGTACACTTTACAGTACACTTTTGGTACTACTCCCTCAGTAGTTGAGTCACTACTGAGGCTGCCTACAGCCTTTCCAACAGGTTATGAGCCCCGCATAGCGCGGAGAAAATTTTCATTGAAGGCAACTCGTACTCGACTCAAAAAAGAAAACTACTCAACAAACCATTACTGTCCTTACTTGAAAGCTATTGGATCACAGATGGACGACCTTCCCGAGCTTGCAGACAATGGGCATAACTGGCCAACTTACGGCAGTTGGGTCTTACATGCCATTGCAGACGAAGGCTTGATGGGGATCCTAGTGGGGTCTGAAACACGACCCGTACATCCAGCAGAGCTGAGAGGTCTTGGTGAAGACTGGGCACCACAGACCGACGAAGAACGAGACAAAATCGCGGCATGGCGGACCGCCGACGAGAGCTGGCAGCGCCGGAATGCAACGGTCAATCTACTAATTACCTACGGCATTTCGGACAACATCTTTTCTTACATGTGGCACTTGAAGTCACCACTCGACAAGTTTACCTTTCTCGAAAACCGCTTCGGTTCGATTCCGAGACCCGAGAGCTGGCTAGCAGCTGAAGAAGCTATGCGACAGCATGACCTATCCTCCGAGCGAGATGCAGCTGAAGAAAGCAGTCAGGAAGCCCATGAGCGCAATGACAAGTCAGAAATCTCACCTGGTGGTCACGACGAGCCTGCAGAGAGCCCAGACGACCGCGCCGAGACCAAATCTGGGTACCTGACACCCGAGACTGAGGTTGTGGATGCATGGCAGGTAGAACTCGACTTACCAGTGGTTGAGGTTGGGAGTATGGACTCGGAACGGCCGGACGAACATGCGAACGCATTCAAGGCAGCTGAAGAGGGTGGTCAGTGCATGAGCACCAAAGTCGAGGAGAGCTGGGACCTACCTGAGCCGAGCTCGAAGGCTCTCGAACTCGAATGCGACGCCACCAGACCGGCTGGTAGTCACTCTATTGAAAGTGGGACACTACCATCCTTCGAAGAGGATCAGTCCACCCGGATGAACGGCGACGAACCGATTCTTGACATACCTGATCCACCCGGCACCCATATCGAACTTTCTGACCCACAAGTCAAATCTTCTATACTACGGAACGACCTAGAGGTGACGGGAAGTACCCTAGGGGACCCCAATGAGGAGTCAGAAGGGTCTTCGCAGCTGCGAGAGACCGAACGACCCGAACCTCATCGAGATCGCACGTCCGAAGGAAAATTTCGTATTGACGAAGGACACTATACCTCGGACACCCCACCTAACAAAGTTTGGGGTATGGGGGTGCCTAGAACTCCTCGAGTGGATATGGGGGATAGCAGAGACGTTGAGCCGATAACAACGAAGCTGGAGATAAGCCCTGTTAGCGCCAAACTTCCTGGGATGCGGAATACCCTACCCGTGCCTCCAGAACCGCCTCCTAACGCCCCCACTCGCACTCCTATGACTATCAGGGACCCCCGTCGACATGGAAGAATGAAAACGAGAGCTGAAAGTGTCAGCAACGTGCGTACGAGGCAAAGCGCCTACCTCACCCAAGCGGCCCCCAAGCGGCCACATCCACTCCTCCTCGTGCCCTCGAATCGATCCCTAGACCCTACCAGAGGGTTATGGACGATGAATATAGGCTATGAAGAGGTCAGATGTGCGAAACGAGACGAAACGAGAGGTGGCACGTACCTGGTAGCTCGCATCCCCATGCGGCTGCTTCGACTCTTCTCGATGCCCTCAAAACGGTCTGAAGACCCTGCGGGAGGGTCCTGGATGCTAAACGTACACTGTAACAAGGTCAGGAGTGCACGACGAGTCAAAACGAGAGGACATACGCACCAGACAGCAGGCATCCTCATGCCACTGCTCCAACTCATGCAAAATCCCTCGAAACGACTCCGGAACATCGCCAATACTTACTGGAGGCAGGGGGTGCCTCCCGGATCAATACGAGACGATGCGAAACGGCCAACAAACCGTCGTAGGGTCAAACGGCTGCCTCGCAGCAGCGGCACAAGCAGAGGACAGCGCACAGCAAGAGGATTCCCGAAATGGAAGTTGCGACAACGCGGCGCGTCAAACACGACCAAACATCGCTCGTACATGGACTCGAAGCTCACTAGCAGCAGAATACACTCGTTTATTGAATTATTATTGAGTATACATTCATTGAGTTCTTATTTTCTGCATTTCTACTTATCACACAGTGGAGCTTCAGGGGGTGTGTTGGAGATTGAATCACCCCTGTGTGATACTTGTTATGGTACGCTTTTTGGTTGCTTACATAAGCGCTTAGAGCGTACACTTTACAGTACACTTTTGGTACTACTCCCTCAGTAGTTGAGTCACTACTGAGGCTGCCTACAGCCTTTCCAACACGCTGGTACTCAGCGATGGCCGAGGAGCTCTCGATGTTCGAGAGGCTGGAGTTGTATGAGGCCGTTGAGCGTCCTCGTGGTAGAAAAGTCATAGATTCGAAGTGGGTATACAAAATTAAGAGGGGACCAACAGGCGAGATAGAGAAGTACAAAGCTCGTCTTGTTGCGAAGGGATTCACCCAGGTGCACGGGGTGGATTATACTGATACTTTTGCCCCTGTGGCGAAATTTACTACCATTCGAATCTTACTAGCACTCGCTGCGAAGTATGATCTCGAGTTACATCAAATGGATGTCAAGTCTGCGTTTCTCAATGGCAGGCTCGACGAGGAGATCTATCTACGACCACCCCCTGGCTTCCGGGACTCGCCAGACATTGTCTGGAGGCTGCACCGAGCTCTCTATGGACTGAAGCAAGCCCCGAAGGCTTGGTACACTCGTCTTAGAGAGGTTTTTGAATCCCTCGGGTTCACTCGGAGTGAGGCTGACCACAGCCTGTTCTACAAAGTAGAGGACGGTGTCCTAATTATTGTGGCCGTCTATGTAGATGACAAGTTGATCTTGTCGAGGAGTCGAGAGGCTATCGAGCGACTTAAAGCTCAGCTCTCGGCAGAGTACGAACTCTCAGATCTTGGAGAGGCTCACTGGGTTCTGGGGATGGAGATTATCCGGGACCGTGACAAGGGCTTTATCGAGCTCTCGCAGAAACAGTACATCGAGACCATTCTGCAGCGCTTCGGCATGCAGGATGGGCGTTCAGTGGGTACTCCGATCGAGCAGAGTCTTAAGCTCGAGAAACTAGATAAACCGGAGTCTGATCTCGAACAGTATCAGAGTGCTCTTGGGGCGCTGATGTATGCTATGCTAGCTACTCGTCCCGACATTGCTTTCGCAGTGGGTGCCTTGAGTAGACATGCTGCTGCTCCAGGCGAAAAACATATGATAGCCCTTAAACGGGTCTATCGATACCTTCGTGGTACTGCAGACTTTTGTCTCAGGTATACCACTGCATCTGAGACTACCCCTATTGGGTATGTAGATGCAGACTGGGCGGCCGACATTAATGATCGCCGCTCTATTACTGGCTATGTATTCACTCTTTGTGGTGGTGCTGTAAGTTGGTCTTCGAAGAAGCAATCTTCAGTAGCTCTTTCGAGTACTGAAGCTGAGTATATGGCCATCTCCGCTGCTGCAAAAGAGGCTGTTTGGATCCGCACTTTGCTCGGAGAAATTGACTCGGTCACACGAAAGGATCCCATCTCTCTTCGTGTGGATAATCAATCTGCAATCTCTCTTGCAAGTAATGCTATGTTTCATGATCGTATGAAACATATTTCCATTCGCCATCACTTCATTCGAGAGAAGATCGAGTCGGGTGATGTTTCTGTGACCTACTTGTCTACCAATGAGCAAGTAGCGGATATCCTTACTAAGGGACTCTCTAGGGAGAAACATATTCGGTTTTCTATGGGTATGGGTATTTTTTCTAGTTGAGATATTCACCGTTGAGGGGGCGTGTTGTGACATGGTCCCCTGACCTGTCTTTGTTTACACCGGTAATATCTTACATAATATTTTCCGTATGGTTCAACTGTTTATACCTAACTCCGTACTTGTTCCTACCATCACCTTCTATCAAATAGAAGCTTCCTTACTCGTTAATCTCTCAACACTATGTTGTAAACTGTCGTAACCATCAAACTGTGATTTACTACCGTATACTACATCGGCTACAGAGTGCTGTGGGCATTCCTAACAAGCTACCGTAGTCGTGACGTTGTGTGATGCCGGATACATTCGATTCGGTTTATTCCGGAAAATTTTCAGTGGCTGTGTTTCTCACACTAAAATCAATGCGCTATGCCTTATCGAGCGATTCACACGACACTGCCACCCACAAACTTCTCGTGCTAAGGCAACCAAGTCCTGCCCTAACTGACAGTGTCACGGTCACAGTCACATGGGAAGTTGAATGTTGAACCTTCGTGCCAATGCCCGTTCTTCGCTTTCCCCCATCTCCTCCCACACACCTCTCAGGCCTCAACAACGGCTTCGAGGTGAGTGTTGCTGCATGCTCTGGTGTGATACCACTAATTACCCCCACCAGAGACTTTTTATTGACCCACTTCCAGCACCGTTGTTCTTACTCATCCTTTTGTTTCTGCCCACTCACCATTAGTGCCCGGACGCATGCTATGACTGGCGGAACTGTGACGATTACTTGGCAGGCGGCCTCCACAGACCCTGCCCTTCAACTGGTCAACCCCACCTTCCAGCACAGCAACTATCAGCTGGAGGCCGTCAACTCGAGGTACTTTTTTTTCCTTTTTATTTTTCCCATTCAAACAGCGACCCTAACAACCGTCTTCCCCATTTAGTATCGTACCGTAGTACCGGAGCAACGTGAACGACCGAACGACACGTACGCTACCACCTCGATGTTCAGCATCGGACCCGCGACTTCTTCCTCAAACACGGCGACAGGTATGACCATGTCTGGTGCTATGGTATCAACCTCTACCCCTGCATTAATTCACTGCTGATGCTGGTGCGTGATATTTCCTTCCCCACCACTATGTGTAGTTTATCGATACATGCAATGTATTTGTTACCATTCGAATTACACAATTTTGATGCCTACACTGGCTACTGCCTGCTATATAGTGTGACAAAAGAAATGGTGAAACACTTCTGGCTACTACATAGTGCTATGTAGTGTGGTGGTGTGTGTGCAGGCCACTATGTAGACTACATAAGGGAGGGAAGGCTACAGTTACTACAAATGCAATGTTGGCTACATAGCACTACATAGCAATTCCTTTTTTTACTGATGTTGTGGAGATGCACAGGGGGTTGCTCGCATGCGGATCGTGTTACAATGGCCGAAAAAGCCATATCTTGCATTCAAAATGCATGAGGATGCCACATATCGCGGTGGATGATTGATTCGCACTTACATGGTCTTGCAAGGGCTGATAATTACAATGGGGGATTTCCTCGCATGAATAAGATGGTTTGTAGTGGACATCGTAATTACCATTCGACACTTGTAGCCTTACTTCAAGGCCATCAGATACACCTTGCCACAACGTTTGTACATCAGTAAAAAAAGGAATTGCTATGTAGTGCTATGTAGCCAACATTGCATTTGTAGTAACTGTAGCCTTCCCTCCCTTATGTAGTCTACATAGTGGCCTGCACACACACCACCACACTACATAGCACTATGTAGTAGCCAGAAGTGTTTCACCATTTCTTTTGTCACACTATATAGCAGGCAGTAGCCAGTGTAGGCATCAAAATTGTGTAATTCGAATGGTAACAAATACATTGCATGTATCGATAAACTACACATAGTGGTGGGGAAGGAAATATCACGCACCAGCATCAGCAGTGAATTAATGCAGGGGTAGAGGTTGATACCATAGCACCAGACATGGTCATACCTGTCGCCGTGTTTGAGGAAGAAGTCGCGGGTCCGATGCTGAACATCGAGGTGGTAGCGTACGTGTCGTTCGGTCGTTCACGTTGCTCCGGTACTACGGTACGATACTAAATGGGGAAGACGGTTGTTAGGGTCGCTGTTTGAATGGGAAAAATAAAAAGGAAAAAAAAGTACCTCGAGTTGACGGCCTCCAGCTGATAGTTGCTGTGCTGGAAGGTGGGGTTGACCAGTTGAAGGGCAGGGTCTGTGGAGGCCGCCTGCCAAGTAATCGTCACAGTTCCGCCAGTCATAGCATGCGTCCGGGCACTAATGGTGAGTGGGCAGAAACAAAAGGATGAGTAAGAACAACGGTGCTGGAAGTGGGTCAATAAAAAGTCTCTGGTGGGGGTAATTAGTGGTATCACACCAGAGCATGCAGCGACACTCACCTCGAAGCCGTTGTTGAGGCCTGAGAGGTGTGTGGGAGGAGATGGGGGAAAGCGAAGAACGGGCATTGGCACGAAGGTTCAACATTCAACTTCCCATGTGACTGTGACCGTGACACTGTCAGTTAGGGCAGGACTTGGTTGCCTTAGCACGAGAAGTTTGTGGGTGGCAGTGTTGTGTGAATCGCTCGATAAGGCATAGCGCATTGATTTTAGTGTGAGAAACACAGCCACTGAAAATTTTCCGGAATAAACCGAATCGAATGTATCCGGCATCACACAACGTCACGACTACGGTAGCTTGTTAGGAATGCCCACAGCACTCTGTAGCCGATGTAGTATACGGTAGTAAATCACAGTTTGATGGTTACGACAGTTTACAACATAGTATATTAAAGACTACATAATCTGGCTATGTACTACAGCGGATTTTTTTTTTTACACATGAATTTTTGGGTGAATCTGCACGTCACAGGTTTGCCTCAAAATTTGCTAGGCAGTATCCTTCTTGTTTCTATCATATAATACGATCCCTAGTCATGCACCTACTGTAACGCCAACAATCCGAAGACTGTTATCGGTCACTCCTTGACTGATAGAAGGATGAGGATGGAGGAACGGAGTTAATGCGCAGAGCACAAATGAACTCGATTGGAGTGTCTATGACAAGAGGGACGGTATTTATACTAACTAGAGTGTTTGTACCGTGGAACGTCGTAGAACAAACCAAACAAAGAGAGATAAACGCCATTGGCTGCAGCAGGACACGCTGAGTCAAGGCGGCAACGCTGACCAAGCAGCTGACTAAGTAAAGCGTCTATGAGCGTGTCTAAGTAACCCTAACCAGAGAGTGGATAAATAAGGTAAACTACGCTAAGAGTACGCTACAACTAGTAGTGAAAAAGTACGGGCCATTACACCTACTACTTGCAGTTGCCATCCCAGACGTGATGCAGTTAGAGTAGGGCAGTCGTAGAAACCTGTCCAGTAAGTAGTGTGTGATTAGGGTTACCGGAACACATACATACCACATTTCGGTCTATCAAGGAGATGGACGGAACGAGTTTATGGTTGAGAGAAGGGGACGGTGTTTTACCGGAGAGCAATGGGGTGTGTACGTATGCCAGTGATTTGTCCGCGTGACGAGGATGCCGACAGCTCCTCCAGAACAACAGCATTTAGTGGGGGGGGATGGTGGGACGGTTCGGGGTTCGGCAGTCGACTCCATTCTGTCCAGCGCCTTCGATTATTCCTACACAGCGTCTAGGAGCTGCCTTGCCCGCTTGTCCGGAGCATCAAACCCGAGTCTGCAGATGCGTCTCCAGTCCAGCATATATAACAAAATCGAGGAAATAAATCAACATACCCGTTACCACGATCTGACCAAGATCCGGGAAGGGGATGAATACCAATCGGTGCTTGCTGGGACCACCCACACCAAACAATGAAAGTCAAAAGTGCTGAGTCATAAACAACCGCCCACAAGAACAGGTGACTACGGCTGGTAGTAATCGACGACATGGTACAAAAAATCGGGCAAGTGTTGTCTTCAAAATATCAGGTCGACATCGGTATCCTCTTCACTATTTGACTCTCCGTCAGTTCCATCTCCATCAAGACTGCTTTCTGAGTTGTTACAATCTTCATCCTCGTCATCATAGTCGCTCAGAGGATCAACTTCATCCATCCTATTATCCTCGTACTCTCCTTCACCTGGTAGCCCTTCATTACCAGGTACTTGTGAAGTCTCCCCCTCGTCGGACTCATCCCTTATGTCTTCCATGTTCATTTGCACTGAGGCGGAGTACTGAACTTCATGGCCTACTCCGATGTGAGAGAACCGTGCAAACATATCCCGGTCTGCGAAGCTAGGCTATGCATTAGCCTCAGAGAGATGTCATCCTGTATCCTACTTACATATTCACATAATAAGATTTCCAATCGTCGTCCTTATCATTTGGCCGTGCAAGCGATGGACCTCGGTGAAGAAGAGAGTCTGTCCGTCCTTCTGTGAAAACAGGAATAAGGTGACAAGCACGAATTACGAGTGCAGGGTCAACAAAGCCAAACGCCCCTGCCAATTCGCAGTCTGGCACAAAACCGACTTTCGGCAAACGAGCTTGGTTAATTCCCCAGTGGTACCCAGGTTCGACTCCCAACCAACAAACCCAGAGCACGTCCATTTCATGCTGTGCACCCTCATAACAGACGTGGAATATGCACACTCTAATTAGCTGGGCATACCAGAAAGGGTGGGCACCGGCTCCTTCTTCACGTGAGCGCATCATGATGGTATCCCCGCGGCCTGAGAAAAGAGCGTCCTGATCACATCGTATGTCATATGTTGTGAAGTTGAGATGTAGTCGCTTCGGCATGAGTACGCAGTTGAGATTGTTGACGAAGCCGACTGAACGCCGTTCCTCTGGGGTGAAGATCCACTCGTCACCGTCATACTCTTGCTTTTGCAATCTTGCAAGGAGGTGATCCTTCAATCTCGGAATAAAATCCTGTCCAACTCGGTCATTACTATCCTCTAAGTTTGTCTGGATGTCTCACCTTGATGGCGGGATCGCCATTATGATCATTCAGGAGGGTAGCAAGGTTGATAACGTTGCAATAAGAACGAGATAGATTGTAATGGCTTGTGAGTGGTGCATTCTCTTCCTTCTCTTCGAAATCAGAATCTATCATCTGGTCTAGCTCCCGGCGAGTATGAGTACACTGTCTTTCCTGTTTTGCCAGTTGGCTGGTAGGGTCATGTTTATTGGTGCTCTGGTAAAATTTCTTTAACTGTCGGTGGGCAAGTTCACCCTAGATGTGCTGTCAATCTCAAGTTGATGCTCTGCATGCTTAGCTTACTATCTGAGTTGTATACGAGTCGGTCGTGCCAAACATGCGAATAGTATCTGCGTAATCGCCAAGAGCATGCATCTTGTAGGTAGACAAGTTGAACGTCTTTGGCCGACGCATGCCGGAGCATGGTGCGCTCATGGAATCGGCCTTCGCCTGTCTTGCTCTCTGCCACGCTGCTGCTTCAGAAGGTAGCTCTGTTGTCTGAAAAGATGAACAGGTAAATTCTTGAAACTTTCGCAGCTGCTGGCCCAGAAGTCTTGTTGCGTGTTTGAGTAGTTCAAGGGAATCGTCCGTGTGTAGTCGAAGCTTGGCAAGGGCATGCCACTGTGCGAGGCGGAATAATAGCGTACAAATAACGTTGTCGTGGTCGGGTGGAAATAGCCCTTCAAAAGCGGGTATTGCACACTGGGAAGAGAGATCAGGTAAACCATACCGTCCAAGAATAGAGAAGCCGCGGTTGGAGGCTGGTAGTGTTACGACCCTAGACTCGAAGTCATGGGCTCGCTACACTGAAGCTAGACGAAGGCGAGGACGGAGACGAAGATGAAGATGAAGGGATAGAGGACAGAAGAGAGCTTAGAAGCAGTAGGGGCGAAACCCAAATGAACTAGCTTGGGGCTAGCTGGGCTATTGTGCTGGGTATATATACTACTGTACATGAGGTAGAGGTGAGGCATACATGAGGAAGACATAAGGCATGACATCACAGTGACATCACTATGACATCATGGTCTGGACCGGCCTAGGCCTGAGCCACATGGCAAGCACATGGCCAAGGTCTGGCTGAGTCCATAGATAAGGGGAGAGATAAGACAAGATAAGATCTGATAAGATCTCAAGATAAGATAAGGGAGATTAGATAAGACGAGAAGAAAAGAAAGAAAGAAAAAAAGAAAAGAGTACGTATCGTAACACTATCCCCTCCTTAGGGGTCGACTTCCAGGCGACAGAAGACAGAGCGGCACGTGGTGAGGTTTTCATAGGGGGAGAAGAGCGAAGCAAAACGGGCGGAGTCGATACCACGAAGTTTGCGAGGGGCTGAGGGGTGAGATCTGTAGAAGTCCTGTAACACATCAGGGGAACCTTTCAGATTTGACTCGGGTTCCCAAGTGCGATCCTCATCCCCGTAACCCCTCCAGTGGACAAGGAACTCTAGTCTGTTGCGCTTCAGGCGGCTGTCCACGATGTACTCGACCTCGAACTCCTCGTCACGGTCCTCGACACCCACCACTGGTCCAGGGCGAGTAACCTTCTGGCCCTCAAGAGGTCCCTTGTATGGCTTCACCCGAGAGACGTTGACAACAGGGTGGATGCGAAGGGTCTTTGGGAGACGGAGCTCCACAGCATTGGGCTTGACCGCAAGGACCTTGTAGGGACCGATCCACTTCTCGGTGAGTTTTTGCGAGGGGCGCCCATCGACTCGGACATGGGTGGTGTCGAGCCAGACTTCCTGTCCCACTGAGTATCCTGGTGCTTCGGACCGTGAGGCCTCGGAACTCTGAACCATCCTTTCCGCCGTGCGCTGAAGGGCCCTTTTTGTAGCCTCGATGACTGACTGAATATTGGAGGCACAGTTCGTGGCAGCCTCGGCTTTGGAGAGCGCTGGCTCCACACCCATGCGAGGGGTATAAGTGCGGGTGACAGAGAATGGGGAGTGACCTGTGGAGTCCTGCCTTTTAGAGTTATATGAGAACTGAGCGACCTTCAGCCAGGAGGGCCAGGTGTGTTGTTGATCATTTATAAAAAGCCAGAGGTACTGCTGGATCTCCTGATTGAGTCGCTCGGTCTGACCATCGGTCTGGGGGTGGAAAGCGGTGGAAAGTTTGGGTTTAATGCCAAGCATCTTTGAGAGATCCGTCATGAAAGTGCTGGCAAACTGGGGTCCCCGGTCAGAGATAACTGTCGAGGGTAGGCCATGCTGGGTCCACACGTGGTCTCGAAAGAGTTCCACAGTGCCGAGTGCCGAGACGGTCTTCATCGTTGGTATGAAGACTGCCTCTTTCGAGAAGCGGTCCACCACCACCATGATGTTGTCATACCCACCAGCTTCTGGGGCATCCATAAAGTCCACAGATATGTCTGTCCAGGGTGCCTCGGGGACTGGGTTTGGGCGAAGCTTCCCTGCAGGGGGCTTCCGGGTACCCTTGGACATCTGACAACGGTGGCAAGAGGAGACATAGTCCTTTACAGACTGCGACATGGCGGGCCAGGTATAGTGGCGTGAGATGAGCTCGAGGGTCTTACTCCAGCCAGGGTGACCAGCGATGGGGGTATCATGGTGTGCCTCGATCACCAGAAGAACTGCAGATGGGGGAACATAAACTCGGTTATCCCTAACGTAGAGACCATCCCTGAGCTCATATCCTTCGGGTGGGGTCGTGGCTGAGGTTGCCCCCTTTAGGGTGGCTTCAAGGGTTTTATCCATTCCTACCGATACTGCAGCAACCCGAGTGGGGTCGATAAGGGTCACCTCTTGATTGTCCCCTTTCACCTCGTGATCCTCCCTTCGGGACAGAGCGTCAGCCTTTGCCATAGAGGCACCCGGTTTATAGACGAGTTTGTAGTTGAACCTCGAAAGGTACTGGGCCCATCGAGCTTGTCTGCGATCAAGGTTCTGAGCAGTTTTGAAATACTGGAGATTGGAGTGGTCTGTCCAGATTTCGAACTCGTAAGGGGTGGCCTCCAGGTAGTGACGCCAGGTCTCCAACGCACGAATGATGGCGAGCATTTCCTTATCGAAGACCTGATAGTTCCGTTCTGGTGGGGTCATGGAGTGCGAGTAGTAGGCTACGGGGTGCCAAAGCCCATCAGGGGCCTCTACCGAGAGCACTGCGCCAGTTGCAAAGTCAGACGCATCTGTCTCGAGACGGAACTTCCTGTCTTGGTCGGGGAACGCAAGGATGGGAGCCGACGTGAAGGCTTCTTTTAGTGCATCGAAGGAACGTTGCTGCTCTTCCTGCCAGGTCCAGGGCTGGTCTTTCCTCGTGAGGTCATTAAGTGGGCGAGCGATGCGGGCGAAGTCCTTGATGAAGCGACGGTAGAAGTTCACCAGGCCGAGGAAGGCCCTGACCGACTTAACCTTGGTAGGGGTCGGCCACTCTCGGATGGCTTTCACCTTGGACTCGTCCATCTTGATCCCATCGACCCCCACAACCATCCCCAGGAACTCGACTTCCCTTTTCTTAAAGAAGCACTTTTCGGGTTTTACAAAGAGGTCATTCTCTTCGAGGCGTCGAAGCACCTCCAACACGATCCGATCATGTTCCTCTTCATTGTCCGTTTTCGTGAAGATCATGATGTCGTCGATGTAGACGACCACGACATCCTCCATGTCTCCAAAGATATCGTTCATCATATTTTGGAAGGTTGAAGGAGAGTTGCAGAGTCCGAAGTACATGACGAGGGGCTCGAAGGACCCCTTATGGGTGACGAAGGCTGCCTTCCACTCATCACCTTCTTTGATTCGAACGTTGTTGTAGCCCCACCGTAGGTCCATCTTCGTGAAAAGCTTGCACCCCTTGAGCTTATCAACAAGCTGCGATATGAGGGGAAGGGGATACGCATTCTTCACAGTATGCTCGTTGAGGTAACGGTAGTCCTGGACCATACGCTTTCGGCCATCCTTTTTGGGGACAAAGAAGACAGGGGAAGTCTGGGGAGACTTCGAGGGTCGGATGTAGCCTTTCTTGGTCTGATCGTCAATGAAATCCGAGACCTCCTTTTGTTCGTCGACAGAAAGGGGAATGAGGCGACCTCTCCTGGGGGTAAACGTGTCCTTGAGATCGATGGCATGATCCCAGGGTTTTCTCAGCGGCATACGTTCTGATGACTCCTTCGAGAACACTTTTAGGTACCGATGGTACTCCTTTGGAACAAGTTCTTCGACAGTGCCAGATTGAGACCATGTCGAGCGGAGCTTCGGATGTAAGTACTCCATGTCATTTGCTTCCTTCTTCTCCTGCTTCGATAGTGGTGCAAGGTCATGGCACTCGCGAGGGCATCGGGTCATTTTAACAGTCTTGTCAACCCACGAGACTACAGGGTTGTGTCGTCGAAGCCACGTATAGCCGAGGACAAGTGGGTGAGAACCGAGGGTAGTGACCTGGGCCCAGATGTGCTCTCTGTGTCCATCGAAGTTCATTACGAGAGGGGCTACATGGGTGATATCCCCATCTCAATTCTTGGTGCCATCGACGTTGTAGACTGGGACTGTCCTTTCGAGGGGAAGGAGGGGTATCTCGTTTTCATCGGCCCACTTCTTGTCCAGGAATGTGTCAGTTGCCCCTGAGTCCACCAATGCCCTTGTCTGCCACTTCCTACTTCTCCCTTCCAACGTCACTTCTAACTCCAACTCGGGCTTGCAGCCCACGGTTCTAACTTTAGCGTCCTTCGGGGTTTCTGGTTTCGGTTGGTCACATTTTTTTGTATTTTCATAGCACGAGGAATTAAGCACCCCATTTTTAACGTGCAGGGCCGAGCCAGTAGTGGACTCCTCTGCGCACGAAGTAGGCGTAGACACATTAAATAACTCCTGTGTGTCGTAAGTGTCCAGGACCGAGAACCGATTACATGCCTGGCCAGTAGGTACCCGAACCTCTACTGACCGAACTCTTTTCCCTGCGCTTTCATCTCGTTGGTATGCTTATCATAGAAGAATGCCTGCATCTCCTTGAAGGTCATCCCCTGCAGTTGGCGAAGCTGAGGGTCCTCTTGTGGTACTGCTTGACGAGCAGCAGGCTGGGGCGAGAAGGGAGTGCGAGGGGGAACGGGGAAGCGGGGAGGAGAGCGCTGCTGAGATCGAGACGTACAGTCTCGCTTGAAATGGTTACCCCCACACGAGAAGCACTTGATGTGCGAGGGGACAGGGCAGGACGTCGAGGCAGCACCGATTTCCATTGGGATACCCGAGCCTCCGAAGGTGCCAACTGACGAGGAGGAGGGGCGAGCAGTCGAGGACGGGAAAGCAAAACGTGAGGAGGTATGCATACGAGCGGCTTCGATGGCGCCACCCAAAGTCCGGAGTTCGACTACATACTCGGCGAGGGTGGCCTTCCTCTTGCCCTGCACGAAGATCTGCTGTAGTATGTCAGGGCGCATGGCCCGCTCGAGCATGAATATGGCGTAATCGTCAGATGCCCCTGCAGACATGGCTAGCGCACCGAACTTAGCCATGAAGTCTTCGGTTTGCATGCTTCCTTGTCGTATCTTCTGTAGTTGGGCCTTCACCCAGTCCTTGTTGTTGATTGGCCTAAACTTGGCCTCGATCTCGGCCTCGAGGGCCGCCATGTTGGGATAGGTATTCGCTGCCTTGCAGGCATCAATTCTCGCTCGGGCATACGCCCCTGCTACCGGCCCTTCGAGTCGGGTCCACACTGCCAGACAGTCTTGTGAAGCCGAGGGGAAGTCTGCTATCTGGAGGTACACTTTCATTTTGCTCCACCATTCCTCGAACTTCGAGATGGAGCCGTCATACTTTCCAGGGTCGGACGCCCCTTTCTTTGCCGGATCGCCCCGGGCAGCACGTGCATTGGCCTGGATTAGACTCTGGGCCACAGAGGTAGTGACATGGGCAGTGATGGCACCAATGAGCACCTGGACATCGGGGTCCACGAGGAGAGGGTTGGGCGGGGGTTGTTGTTGTTGGTTACCACCTTGGTCCATAGCGGCTGACTACGACGGGGCGGCGGTAGGGTTTGTTTATGAGGTGGCGGGGGCGGAGGTTATAGCGGCGAGGCGGGGGAGCGGGGTGACCGAAGATGTCCTCGTAGAGTTGCTCGTCGAGGTCGTCGAAGCGAGGGTGGGGGGCGGGATCGAAGACGTTCTGGTAGAGGTAGTTGTGAGGCGGGATTAGGGGGTGTGCGAAGAGGCGTGCCGCTCCTTCGTCAGGGAGGCCGAAGTTAGCAGGGAGCGGGGGTGGGGTACCGAGGTTTGGGTCTTCGGACGGGGTTCGAGAAGGATAAACGAGTTCGGGGGTAGGCGAGGGAGGTGTGTTTCGTGGAGGCAGAGGTCGATAGATCGAACCTTTGCGGTAGAACGAGGCGTGGCGTGGAATGGTGAATAAACCTCCTTAAAGCCTGGAGTCCGGCTGTGATGTTCTCCTTGACCCTGGAGTCCGGGTTTGCTCAGCGAGCGGGTGACGGTATAGAAGCTAGTTCAAGTGTTACGACCCTAGACTCGAAGTCACGGGCTCGCTACACTGAAGCTAGACGAAGGCGAGGACGGAGACGAAGATGAAGACGAAGGGATAGAGGACAGAAGAGAGCTTAGAAGCAGTAGGGGCGAAACCCAAATGAACTAGCTTGGGGCTAGCTGGGCTATTGTGCTGGGTATATATACTACTGTACATGAGGTAGAGGTGAGGCATACATGAGGAAGACATAAGGCATGACATCACAGTGACATCACTATGACATCATGGTCTGGACCGGCCTAGGCCTGAGCCACATGGCAAGCACATGGCCAAGGTCTGGCTGAGTCCATAGATAAGGGGAGAGATAAGACAAGATAAGATCTGATAAGATCTCAAGATAAGATAAGGGAGATTAGATAAGACGAGAAGAAAAGAAAGAAAGAAAAAAAGAAAAGAGTACGTATCGTAACAGGTAGCAACAAACATGACGCACGACTCACCTGCAGGACATTTTCGAAATGCCAGGCAGCACGCTGACGCATCTCAGAGACATCTGGAGGAAACCGCCGAATGGAACCTTTACCGAATGAACAGATCTCACGAAAACTAATTGGACGGTCATAGTGAGATAATGCCTCACTCAGAACACATCTACGTACCGTGCATTAAGGATATTTATAGCATCTGGATTGATGGCATGTAGCAAACGCAGCAGATGCCTGAATACCGACTTAAATACCCCTAGCTCAAATTCATGTAGGAGGTCAACTGTAAACATCGTGAATATATTCCATCCGATGTCACGCACCAAAGGTGTTTGGCGACGTGAGCATGGACTCGGAAGCTGAATGATGAAGAACGGAGAAGCCTAGCCCTAATGCGAAGAATGACTGATATTGCCAGCAGTCATCCATCGCACAAGAACCATCCTTAATGTTAGGGAAGAAACCGCTCGAGCGCCCGAAAAAACTTTTTGAGCGCTAGTTTACGGCATTCCGATTTTTCGAATATCTCCGTCAATTTTAAAGATATCGACACCATTCCCACGCTCACAGGAAGCTCTCGACCACGCCATCCTGCCTACCAAATTTGGTAACGATCCGCGCACTCCACGATTTTCTGCATCATTTCTACCAACGAACGCCCATTTCGCCAATATTTATCGTAATGGCCACCTCCTCGACCGTCTCTTCGCTCGTGTCCTTTGCTAGGGAGAATAACTACGAGTACTTGCCAGGAATCCCCACTAGCTCTCGCCCTGAAGCCTCCTGGTTCATCCCTCCCTCGTCCATGACCTCCCATCCTATCGCTCTGGGACAGCGTGTTCTTCTCGTCAGTCTGACGTCGAGGAAGACGTTCTTTGGTCGCCTCAAGTCTGTTGTCAGGCTTGAGAGGTCTTATGTGGTTGTTTCGGTCTCTCCAGTCGAAAAGGATTACGGATTTTTCCTTCCTGCCCCCTGCAATGTCTATCTCTCAATCTCATCTTTCATTCTCCCAAAATTGCGACAGCTCCAGTACCAATTACTATCATCTACACTATCTGATCGCATTCATGACGAGTTTGAGGCACTTCTCCCTGCCCTCATTGGAGAAGACGGCCCCTCCTCCTCCTCATGCCCTCCAGAGCACTAGTTGCACCTGGTACAGGTCACTTTGCAGAGAGGAGAGAGGGGGGAAAGTTGCGAAATCCTAAGCCCTGACTACCCTGGAGACCCCCAAAATTGGCCCCTGGCAGAAATCCCCACAGTTCTTCTTTCGGACACGCAGCATATCGCCCCAATGAATCTGGATCTCAGATCTAGGAGTCAGAGTGACTCATTTGCAGTCATACCCCTTATTCAGCAGTGACCAGTGCGCTTACTCATCCCCCTTTCTGTCGCATTATTCATCCGTTCCTTAATGACTCATTCTATTTCAAATGATTTGTGATATTCTTCGTCATGCTGACTGATTTTACTTACCAATCGCTTACTGTCCTTACTCAGCCTTGCTCAGCCTTACCAATCCTTTACCAATCCTCTTACCAATCGCTTACAAACCCCTTACAAAGTGTTTCCCTCTATTTACTTCAGGCTGCGCTACCTTTTGTATATAAGTACCAATACGTCGCAGCAAGTAGCATAAACGAAAGCAAGTAGCCCCCCTGCATAGGATACTGTCCCTTGTGTAGAGAGACTATTGCCCAATCATTATCAACGTTATCTGCCTTATTGTCGTCGCTTTAAGGCCCTTCATTATCTTCTTTATTCTTGCAGTATCTGAGGCTCCATTAAGGGTCTATTTACTGTCATCTTCATCATCTTTACGTCGCTTCTAGGCTCCGAGTAGCCTAAATATCTTCGCTTTTCTGTCGTCCCTCTGCTCCCCTCTCGTCAGGAGCACTATTCCCTTCTGCCCTAGTCTTCTAGTGTGCAGAACCCCTCCCCATTTCGCTATAACCGATCCCTCGAGCCAAAGTCCGCGCAGGTAAACCACCAACTCGGCATTTGTCTTTGTGTTGGTTTTGTGGTGTTTTCGCCATAGATCCACATGTCGACTCACATCTGGAGCCCACCGCGAGGGGTGGTTACATTTGGCTCGAAATCCATCTCATATTCTTCGTAAACGACTCCTACATCATCTGCCCTATCAAAATCTTCATCATCGCCAATAACCATCCATTCCACCTCGTCGCAACTCGCCTTTTCGACCGCCAATTCCCCTCGGAATAATCCCCATACTTTCCCACCATGTCTTCGACTACTGCGAACCCACTTATGCCAGTGCAAGCTCAGGCAGCTGCAACTGTTAATTCTGCTCGTTCTGTACTCACTATGCCACTTCTTGGAACCAAATCTTCCCCAGAACTCTTCCAGGGCGACTGCTCTCGAGTTCGAACCTTCCTTGACCACTATGAGCGACTCTGTGCCTTCCATAATGTCACTTCGGACCATGATATGGTCGCCTCAATCCTCCCTTACTGCAATACTCGTGTCAGAGAAATCATTGAAGGAATGCCTCACTTCCATACCCCCAACTGGGCCAGATTGAAGGCCAGTTTGCTTCGCTACTTCGATGCCGACATCTTCGACGAAAGGTTCTTCGAGAGGGACCTGAAATCTCTTGTACTGCGATTCAGGAATCAGCCTATCATGTCCCTGCATGATTTCCGAGCCTATAACCGAGAGTTCACTCGAGTTGGAGGCTGGATGAAGCACAAGGGAAAGCTCACTGAACATGAACACGATCGCTACTTCTGGGCTGGACTTTCTCCTCTGTTTCGAAGCTCTGTAGAGGGTAGACTGAAGCAGAAGGACCCCAACCTCGATGTCAGCATACCTTTCCCCTATGACGAAGTCTGTAGAGCTGCAGAAGAGGTGCTGCGTCGAGATCGGTTCGATGCAGATGACCTTGACCTCCTCGGTCCTCGATCCATATCCAGTCTTTCAGAGAAGGAGAATATCCCTCCACAGCAGCATGATGCGAGGGGAGGGAGTGTTCGACCGCTTCTACCACCCCAGGATGCCAGGAGAAACTTGGAGACACTGGAGAGGGAGGGAAGCATGGCTCAGAAGCAGGATGAGGTCGAAACCCTGATAAAATCCTTATCTCGTATGTCCTTAAACGATCCAGATTACTCATTGCTCTATTATCAAGCCATCAAGATGGATCCTGATGCTGCAAAGGTGATTCGTCCCCCAGCACTCCACTCTGCCCCTGTTCCTAGCTCCACTGCACCCCCTGTCAGTCCAAATTCATCCCAGGCACGCCCCCAGAGGAAGCCCATCGTCTGCTTTGGCTGTGGAGTCACTGGACATGGCCTAGACACCTGCGATGCGATCAATGATCTTATCAAGAAGGGTTCTTTGGCTAGAGATGACAACCATCGCGTCATATATCCCAATGGGCAGCGCATCTACAGGAATGGTGATGAAACGATCTTGCAGGCTTATGAGAGATCTGTGAAGCCGACCCAATCCTCCAGTAGTGTCCACTTTGTTATCCATGAAGAAGCCGATGAATTTCTTGGAGCAGAGATCTATGAGTTAGAGGATGATGCTGTTGTTGCTGCTGCAGAGAGAAATGCGAAAATCTCGAAGGATAAGCGAAGGGAAGTCTTCGATGGAGTGCTCCTCCCACCTCGGAACCATGGGAAGGGCAAAGAGAAGGAATTTCCGAAGCAATCTACCTCATTGACACCTGCCAATCAGCCTCAGCCACCATCAGCCCCACACTCTGATCGCCTATCAGCCCCACAATTTGATCGCCCATCAGCCCCTATCCATCAGCCATCAAATCAATCTTATCCGACACCTGTCGCACAGCCACCTGTCAATGTCACTGCGCCCAAAGCCCCTGTCTTTGTTCCTGTCGATGTCCATCGTTGTGGCTTTGATGGGAATGATGATGATGCCATCATGGAAGATGAATCCATCAATAAACCTTCGCAACAGGCCTCTGAGTCCCCTGCAGACAAGGGGAGGAAACCCAAGGCCCCTGCTGCCATGACTTCACCATTATCTCAATCGGCAGATCCAAAGGCTATTGTGGATCGCATTCTGGCTACCCCTATGACCCTTTCATTGGGGGAAGTGATAGGAGCATCAAGGGATGTATCTCATCACCTTCAGGAACTCATCAGATACAAGCGTCAATCCATCACTCAATCTGTCAGAACTGTCGATGGGACACCTCCCATCAGTTCTTATCTCGCTTTGACATCCAGCCCCTTAATCACAATTAATCTCACCTGTAATGGTCGACAGGTGACAGCTGTCATCGACTCAGGCTCCACCCTTAATGTGGTCAAATCGAGTATAGCACGATCTGTCATTCAGATGCCCATCGACATCTCAAGATGCATCAATATGAAGGATGCCAATGGTGGAGTATCAATGCTTACTGGTCTAATCAAAGATGTACCGCTCTTCTGTGGTGCTGCTAGGACCTGGACCAATCTATTTGTTGCCCCTGATGTCGATGCAGGCTTTGATTTGCTTCTAGGCCGCCCCTGGGCACATGGGAATGCTGTCAGCATCGTTGAGAGAGGCTCTGGTACCTTTGTAGTCTTTGGATCAGACAAAGATCATCCCCTCGAGCTCTGTGTCACTGAAGGGACTGCTGAACCGATTGCTACTGCTCTCATGGCGACTCTCCAGCCCTCTAGCTTCGAAGAAGACTCTGGGACTCTTGCAGATGATGAAGCTTCAACTGATTCCTCTCCTGCTACTGAATCGCCTATTACTTTTGCATCACCTTCGCCACCTTATGAAACTCCCCCTTCGACTCCCCTGCATCCAGACTCGATTCCCAATGGCATAGATGGCGCCTTTGGTCTTCCAGAATCCCATCCCATCCCCACTATCACTGTTGCCCCACCATCTAGCCCACCACCTTCGAATATTCTTCATACACTCCATGACGAGCTACAGGCTGCTGAGCCGAGTGTTGTGGATGATGATCCCTCTGTAGCTGCTCTTCGTCGACGAATTAGGAGGGAGGAAAGTCAGTCCCTCATGGCTATTCTTACTAGATTCACTCATCGGAACCCGCACTTCTTCCGACTCTACTTCGACTCCGATTATGCCCTTGCTGGTGCAAGGGGCATCGACCAGAATGACCATGAGTATCAGGACTTCATCCTCTTGCATACCTATCTAGTTCAACGCCTTCCTGGAGCTTCCTGGAATGATTGCATCGACTTTACTGGCTCAACTTATGCTCGCTTCTATCCCGATCCTTGCCCTGATCCTGTGGATCGGAGTCCACTCCCCAACGACCCCATCCTATCCCCTGATCCTCCTGACGAACCAGATCTGTCATCCTCACATTCTCGGTGGAATATGTGGTCCTCCGAAGCTGATGCTCCTCCAGATAATCCATCCCTGCACTCTCAGACAAATATGCGGTCCTCTACGGATGAAGGTCCTCTTCATCCTCCTTCCCCTCATTCGCAAATGAATATTCCGCCTGCTGAAGCCCCAAATCCTCCACCTTCACCCATTACTGGGCTTGCCTATCTCGAAGTGCCTGCTACCGATCTATCCGAGTCTTCACTGTTGTTTCAGGTCAATGATCCACCTCCTGATCCTGATCCTGCAATTTCCTACCCGAATCACTCATCTACCCCCTCGGATACACCGCCTATCAGTGCCAATCACCGACCTTACCCACCTATTCCTGATTCCGACTCCTTTCGCTTTCAGACTTCATCCTGGTCCTCTGATGAGTCTATCTTCTGAATTTTCCGATATTACTTACGATTTTTCCTATGAACCATATGCTTCTTATGCTTTTTCATATGCTTCCTATGCTTCTCCTTTCATTCCCTATGCCTCATATGCTTCTCCTTTCGCTTCTTATGCTACTCACTTCGACCGAGAAGTCGTTAAACTCCTAACTCCACAGACAATTTCATATGCTTCATATGCCTCATATGCTTTTCCTTTTACTTCTTATGCTACTCACTTCGACCGAGAAGTCGTTAAACTCCTAAATTCACAGACAATTCTTCGCTCTCATACTCCTGTATCACCACCTACTATGCCTGCCTCGGTTCAGTGCTTCGAAAAATCCTTTTACTGTAATTTTTTGTGTTCTCCTTCGCCTTCCAGACCCCTAACTTCTCCAGACTCGTTATCTATTCAAAATAACAAAAAGCCACAAAAAATCTTTTTTTCCTTATCTGATTTCCTTGATTTGTTACGTTTTAGACGATCTCTTGTTACAGATACAGAAAACCCAGATGGTGACAATGTATGCTCAGTATATGGCGCTTATAAACGTGTTGATCGCAAGGTCAAACCCGTTCCGGGCGTTTATCCAGAAGACGCACACGTTCACCGCCGTTTCCCGGAAGACCCCCTTAAATCCCTTATTCCACTCATGCCTCACCCCCCTACTTTCGTTCCCACGAAGAAGCTTACCAAGGAACGCCTGCACTCCATGAAATTAAATGCCGACAACTTCCTGTGGCCAGAAGAGGAAAAACTTTTTTGCCACATAATGAAGCTAAACGAACGCGCGCTTGCCTTTGACGAATCGGAACGTGGCAACTTCAGATCTGATTACTTCTCGCCTTACATAATCCCTGTCCTGCCCCACGAGCCATGGGAATATCGTAACATTCCGATCCCGCCCGGTATCCGAGACCGAGTCATACAGCTTCTTCGGGATAAGATTGCAGCCAGACTCTATGAACCGGCTCAGTCCTCCTATCGCTCAAAATGGTTTTGTGTTATGAAGAAGAACGGAAAGATCCGAATCGTCCATGATCTGCAGCCTCTCAATAAGGTTACAATTCGGGATGCTGGTGTTCCTCCTATCTTGGACGACTTTGTGGAGCCGTTCGCTGGCCGGCAATGCTATACCGTGTTCGATCTCTTCTCCGGCTTCGATGCACGCCAACTTCACCCCGATAGCCGAGATCTTACCTCATTCCTGACGCCGCTTGGCTTGCTACGCCATACTGCCATGCCTCAAGGCTACACCAACTCGCCATCGGAATTCCAGAATTGCACAGCATTCATTCTTCAGGACGAAATCCCTCACATCGCCAACGTTTTCATCGACGATCTGCCTATCAAAGGCCCTGCTACACGTTACAAAGATGCCAATGGCCATGCCGAAACGTTAGCCGAGAATTCTGGCATCCGGCGCTTCATTTGGGAACATGCCAATGACGTACATCGGATCATGCATCGATTTGCTCATGCCGGAGGAACGTTTTCCGGTCCCAAATCTCAGATCTGCCAACCTCGTGTCACTATTCTTGGCCAAACCTGCCATCCTCGTGGTCGTTCCCCTGACGACAGCAAGGTGAAGAAGATTGTGAATTGGCCAATGCTCCTTACGCCCAAAGATGTACGGTCGTTCCTAGGCCTCTGTGGTACCGTTCGTATCTGGATTGCGAACTACTCGCAGCTGGCTCGGCCGCTGGTCGACCTCTATCGCAAGAATGCTCCGTTCGAATGGGGAGAGCCCCAACAGGAGGCGTTTGACGCCTTGAAGCATGCCGTTTCAACTGCCCCTGCCCTTCGCCCCATCGACTACTCGTCCGATTCCCCTGTCGTTCTTTCCGTCGACACCAGCAATGTCGCCATAGGATTCATTCTTTCGCAGTACGACTCAGAAGGACGCAAACGCCCTGCTCGCTACGGTTCACTCCCTATCAACGAACGAGAATCACGCTACAGCCCACCTGTGATTCCCACGTATGTAGTCTAATTAGATGTGGACGTTCGGTGTGTATGTCAGTCTAATTAGAGGTAATAAAGTGCCCTGTGGGCCTCCTCCAATATCTCTCGAATACTGTGTACACTTAGAATCTATTTAGAGCAGTGGAATAGACCGCGTGACATAAGCTTGACATCAGGGGCAGGTCCCCCACGTGACATGCGACGCCCCGGCTCCAGTACCTCGGCGCCACCGTTTGACACAATGAGCGCGCACCCGTGCTCGCTGTCTCACACGTCGAGCAGCGGTATCTTCCTCATTTCTCCACCGATCGACCCCGGACTTTTTGCTATGTATTCCATACCTTAATACGAGTCATATTCCACCAAGAAAAAAACATATGATAGAGTCTGAACGACGCTAATCCTTTCCACTAGTGTGCTGAAGCTTGTCCACTAACCTCTCAGCATGGTTACCACAGAAATATTCTAATCTATGTCCTCCTCCGACCCGTCCTCCTGATCGTCGTCCATGTCACGAACAAGTTCAGTACTTTTAGGTACAACTCTCTTCCTGCCTGTATCACGCCTTGCTCGCTTGGAGGAAGGCCCTTCCTTGCTTGGATTACCGCCCAAGACATTCTTCCGCTTACGAGGAACACCCGCATCCGAACGCTTCTTGCGAGGCTTCTTGACAACCTCTCCTGATGCACGACGAGCTTCAAGTTCGGAACTGAAGGCATTACGTTCGGCTTTCGAGAGTTTCTTCCAGCGGCACTCTCCTGACTTCAATGAATCGCGAAGCTTGCGTTGTAGGGAGATTAATCTCCCTAGTAGGTGATTTCCATTATTTCATTGTTTCTACTTTAGTTTTTGTTTTTATCTTTACTTTACCTTTTTTTTACTTAGTATTTGGACGAGTTTGGCTTATGTAAGCTAAACTCGCACTTAGAGTCTGTTGTACATACTTAGAAAAATAACAGCCGCATTACCAGAGATGAAGAGACAGAATTCCGAGCCCGAGAGCCTCGGAATATTACTTCTCCCTTATCAGACGTTCTCCAGACGAGTATCTTGACCTTTTTTGGGACTTTTAGGGCGCGTTTCTTGTCCTTTCTTTGCTCTCTTTGACTGTACCAGGCAACTCCAAGCCCCCTTGGGTCGAACTGACCCCCATCCTTCCACCCAAGGAGACCTCAGGTAAACACCCAGGTCCCCATCCTCACACTCTACAGCGTATTTCACTGACGGTCCCAATGCTTGATGGGTTGACGAAGGGGACGCCTGTAGGCCACCCAAGTAGCTTTACTCCATACGTTTCGACAATAGCTGTATTGTAGTTGCTATAGTTCATCATGGCGTGTCGTTTGCCAGTCGCATACGCTGTAGTAGGGCGTTAGTAGGTTTCAAATTGTACGAAATATACGCACTGAGTCCGTTGCTAATGAGGGCCGTCACTTGCTTCCTCATGTTAGCTAACGAATCACGTTCTTCAAGGTCTACAGAGCCAAAAAAAAATGCGTAAGTGTCTGAATATGAAAACGGTAGTGTCGGAACGTACTGTGGCCTTGGGCGCATGCCCACTGTTCATACAAACGTGCTACATCCCCTGTGGAGCGACCAAGTACATCTTCCCAAAATACTGCGGAGTTATCTGTCCCGAACCAACTGGCTTGGGTGGAATCATTGATGTGGCCACGGGTGACGAAAAGGGACGCATAGATGCCAGTGCGGTCACGGAGATTCTCTAGCTACACAGTAGTGAGTAATGACAATAAAGTGCTGCCGGCTGTACATACCTCATCAATGATCCGGTGCGTAACCGAGAAGACATCTTCACCAGCTGCGATGTTGTTCGCACGCACTCCATGAGCCATGAGGTCTCGCTGTTTCACAAGCTCTTGTATGTAATATTCTTTTTGCTCTTCGCTGAGGTTTTCCGGCTGCATCTTTGGATCGTTAGCCAACAGCTCGCGCACTTCGCTCAAACTGTATCGAGAACCCTCGGCACGGTCTAAGGCGATTCAGTTCACAATCTTTATGCTCGAAAATGGCTGGGACTCACCCGAATTGACCTCCTTCGCCTTAGCGTGAATGAGCGCATTCGCGAGATGAGGTTTACGTGTGTGTCATATCCATGCATACTAGGCCGTTGATAATACCAAAACTCTGGTAGTCATTGACCTACAGAAGATAGAA
The DNA here is from genome assembly GCA_024613165.1 of Pisolithus albus. Classification (NCBI taxonomy): domain Eukaryota; kingdom Fungi; phylum Basidiomycota; class Agaricomycetes; order Boletales; family Pisolithaceae; genus Pisolithus; species Pisolithus albus. Next base: position 1,612,024 of record JANFAB010000002.1, on the reverse strand, counting down.
GTACAAACTCCGGTAGTCAATGAACTCCGAAGGTAGTAGTATAAACTCCGGTCCGACACTCTGACTCCGGAACATCGGCCCGTGCCTTTGTTCTCCTTTTAGTTAGCACATGGACTCACTCCTTTGCTCCGGTACTGCCTCAGGTTTGTCAGGCCTGTGTCTGCCACCGGTAGACTGGTCTCCTGAACTCCGCTTCACTTAGTCATTCCCTTACCAATAGTTGTACAGCCTACAGTATGATTACCAAGACTTCCGGAACTCCGGTAATCTCCATTCCGGACTTCTAGTATAAATACCTACCCTGTTCTGTGCTGTAGTCTCCAGTCTGGTAGTCGACGATATAACACCTGAGTCCCCTCGTCCCTTCTCTCCTAATCCTGAATCCCCTAACTCCGAGTTGCCAACTCGGCACTCCAAGTCTCAGGACTCCGACCCCCTAGGCATACCCAGACTTGTCCAAGGGCACAGCACATAAGCTGAGGCCAATGGGTAGTGTCTCCCCATCGTATGACCTCCATCCTCAGATAACATGTGTATCCCGGATCCCCAGTGCCTAACTCCGACCCAACTCCCTTTCGAACTCCGATGTAACCCCCCTCCGGACCTTCGGACTTTGACCCCCCCTGAACTCAGGAACCGTGTTATGATAGTGTGGTGCGGTAGTACGTTTGCGATGTGACAAGACGATCCAAGTACTTTATCGTGACGTCATGAGTCGTTGCGATCGTTTCCAATCTACGCTTTTGCTCTTCGAGGTAAAGATTGATATCCGCTTGTAGTGCCTCGCGCTTGGTTGCACGCTGTTCTGCAGCAATCTGACGAGAGGCTCGTTCGGCGTCCGAAATTTTATTCTTCTTCGAGACACGGGGAGGTATGACCGGGCGATTTGGGTTTCTCGCCTGCCAGGTAGAGTTATTCATTTCAGCCACGGGTGCCAAGGGTGCGCCGGCGCCACTTTCAACATCCAACAGACTCGGAATAGGAGGTGGAGAGTTTTCTACATCCAAAGTGGGAAGGGAAAGCAGAGGAAGATGCGCACTATGTTGCAAGCTAAGTGGGGTTGACTGAGAAATGGCCAGCGGCGTAATGGAGCCTTCCGGTAGTGGAAGAAGATGAGTAGTGTCGAGTGCGTTGTTGCTGAACGAGCTGAAGTCAAATGTGAGGGTCTCTAGTCCATGCGCTGGGGGCGAAAACTGATCGACTCCGGCAAGTTGAAGGGGAGTAGCGGATGCAGTGGCGAGACCCGGTGGAAACGAGTCACTGGGTCCATGGAATCGGGGAACGGGAGGAACGTTCGGCCATGCAGGCAAAGAAAAGTGAGAGAAATCTGATGGAATAAATTAGCGCATGCCTCTCAGTTGTGAATCAAGCACACTCACCGTCCTGAGGGTATGTATAGCACGCGTGCGACTGAGAAGGGACGTTGCTCGTGTCCTTTCGCATAGGCTCCATACCAAGACCTGCATGCAAATCGCTGCAGGGACTATGCTGTGGGGCTGAAGTATCCATGATAGGGCGAAGGGCGTGACGAGTGGCGGAGGCGAAGGCGAAGGACGAAAAACTGACAGGATCGCGGCAGACGTGCTACGCGTTTGTTTACCTGACAGTACATTCGAATAGCTCCCGGATTCCTGCAGAAATGTCAGTGAAAATCACGCCAAAATTTATGTCTTGCGTGTAAATTTGACGCCTGACCTTTGAATCACGTGCGCAGCCTCCAACTCGAATACTGCAAATAGTTAAGAAAAAGAATACACTACTAAAGGGAAAAGGGGTAGGGAGACTGGACGTACGATCTGGAGGCATGGATTCTATGTGTAAGTAGTCAGCGGGGCTTTGCAATTCAAATCAACCGCGAACGCACCATGGTTGTGGTACCCATTCCTTGGACCGGAGGCAAAGACGAAGCCCGAGACGTAGGTACGCAACTCGAGGAAATCTGTGCAAAGGTGCTCACCCTATTGTTGCGTGGCATGAACATTTCACAAGACTTCTTCCGGGCGGCTACAGGGACCCGGTGTAGTTGTTGGGCAGCGACTCTGTACCTTGTATTTTCATAGTTGTGTGAACGTCTCGCTGTTCAAATCTTCCGTCTTACGGCCAAGTGAAGATTTGCTGTCGAGTTCACCAAGGCTTTGTGACACAGTGATAGCAGTCAGTTCCGGGTACCAGGTAAGAGATGCTACCACACACCGATGACCGATGATGACCGATTCTAGTCCCACAGCTGTGAAAATACCTGGCGTTCGAAATTTCTACGGCCAAATAAACGTTTGTTGTCGAGCTCGCCGATGCTCCGGTTGTGAGGTGGTAAACGGCCCAATCAAGTCGGTTGTGGGTGCCAAGTAAGAGATGTACCGTTGACAACCAGTGAACCCATGCAGGTCGCAGAGCGAGGATTCAAGAACAGGATTTGTTGCACTTGACGCCTCGCAGAATCCATGAGGCTGCTCTTGACGGAAGTAAGAGTGAACGTGTACTGAACCCCTAAACTGTTGTTTACCACCCGCATGCCACCTGTCAAACCCGGATTTTACCGGGGCGGTGACCGTCTCTCGTGAGATCTCATTGTCACGTCTTCTCTGCTTCGAGGTAAACATGCTAGGCTAATATCCTACATTCACACTGACTTGTGGGCAGATGACCAAAAAAACGAAGCGGTCTAAAACCGTAACTAAAGCGCGTGAAGCTACCCTACGCTGGCTTTCTAAACCTGGGTAAGAATTCACCATAGCGTGGTGGCAAATATGCCCTGATCCTGTGAGTAGTGTGCGAGAGATTCAGAATGCGAAGGCTCGAGAACGAATGAGAGGGTAAGCTCCCCCACGGATGGACTATTGTGTAGCGTTCTGACATATCATTCATAGTCTACGTGCAAAGTATGTAGCTGATTGCACGGAAGCACTATCCATACTCATTTGCACCTAACACAACAGAAAGCACGATCAGATACATAACTGGTAAGCATCTGGATGATATATATGACGCTGTAAGGCTTCCTATACTGAGTACTTGGAAATGTAACAGTCGCTCTACCGGATCCGCTGAAGGGTTGACAGATGGGAGGCCTGGGGGTTTACCTGAGGTCTCCTGGGGTGATGAGAGAGGTCAGTTCGACCAGAGGGGGCTAGGAGTTGCCTGGTACAGTGTCAGGGAGGAGAGAGAAAGATAGGAAACGCGCCCTAGAACCCAAGGATAGTCGAGATATCGTCTAATGAAAGCCTGATAGTGGAGAAATGATTCTCCGAGTCCCTCGGTCTCGGATTTCCGTCTTACTTTTCGTCTCTGGTAATGCGGCTATTGTTATTCTAAGTATGTACAGTACACTCTAACTACGAGTATGGCTTACATAAGCCAAACTCGTCCAAATAGTAAGTAAAAAAAAGGTAACATAAAAATATAAAAACAAAATAGTAAGTAGAAACAATGAAATAAAAGAAATCACCTGGTAGGGAGGCTTCCCTCCCTACATCCGAGGGTGGCTTTAGATAGTGACTGTCCCCAGTCATCACGTACCAAACTGTATCATATAGCGAGGCCAGGGTATCTTCCTCGAAACAGAAAATCTAAGTCAGAATGCAAAAATGCGAACTCGAAAACGAAATAGATCATAGAAAAGAAGCAAAAGACACTACCCAGAAGAATGGGGGACACTGTTCGAAGATGTCCGAAGGTCCTCGAGGGCCAAAAATGGCTCGAAAGTGGCTCAAAGGGGCCTCGAAGCGGTCTCGAGGTGGCTCAAAGGTGCTCAACATCACCTGGATGTACTGCGAGGTTGCCTGAAGGTATTCCGAGCGGCGTCGAAGGTGTTTCGAGAGTGGTTTGAGGGTCTCGAGAGGGAGTCGAGGGTTGATCAGGGGTCTGGCTTCGAAGGTGAGACTGGTCTCGAGCCTCGGCAGGCCTCGGAGGGTGACTCGAGGGTGGGGCTCGACCCAAAAGTGAAGGGGGGACTTGAGAAGGGGAAACAGACCTTCCAGAGGCTGTAACGAGCCTCGGCATTAGACTCGGACTTGGTTCGAAGCTTCGAAGCTTCCTATCGAGAGCTCGGGAGGTGCTCGATGGGGGCTGACTTACTCTCGAAGGGGATGTAGGTGTTCTCGAACTCGAAAGGCGCTCCTGGGTAGTCTTTTCAGCTAGTCTATCTGGGCCTCGAGTGGCAGCCCAGGAATCCAGTCGAGCCTGGAGGGTGCGTCCGAGTGCCTCTCGAGGGATCTCATCACCTGTAGGCAGTACAACTCGACCTCGAACGACCCTACACTTGCCAGCAGCCAGATACGAGCTGCATACCCTGCATCGAGCTCGGATATGCCCATCTCGACCACAAAAGAAGCAAAAGGAATACCTTCGAGGCTGTACTTGGTGCCTTGACGCGTCTCGAAGGCGAGGGGATGGCTCGCTTGAGCGCACATACTCTCGAAGGGGTGACATCCCTCTTGACACTCTTGAACGCGACTCGTATGAGGCGGGGGGAGTCTTCGACGTCGAAGTGGAGGCTTCTCGAAGTAGGAACGAGGTACCTTGGGGTGGCTCGAGGGGCGAGGGTGGCTTTGATCGAGTCACGAGGGGGGAGGAACGCTTCGAGAGGGGTTTCGAGGGTGTTTCAAGGCGAGGGGAGAGGTTCGAAGGGGCGACTGAAGACTCATGAAGTCGAAGATACTGATTCGAGGGCAAACCGAGGTCATGAGAGGACTGCTGATGCGAGGGTCGACCTTCTCTCGAGCTACGAAGCTGGTTCGAAGCCGAGTCACCAGCCTGCCAAAGCGAGACACACCTAGCTGTATGTGCCACAGGGTGCCTCGAGCCTGCATTAGTGACTTGGAGGGGAGACGAGCTGCTCAAAGCGAGCTCAGGTGAGCAAGGGGGGTTCTTTGAAGTTCGAGGGGTGGCCTCGAAGGGGGAATGAGAGGGGAGCTTCGAGCTCGAGCTTCCCTGGGAGTGTCTTCTAGAATGAGACCGAGAGCACTCCACAGGGGCTCTAGACTGGTGGCTGGATGAGGGCGAGTGCGGGTGTTGAGAGGGTCCCTGGAGCGACTCGAGACTTGACGAGGAGTTCTTCGAAGCTAGATGAGGGGGTGAGCAGCCTACCCCATCCTCAATGACCTCCTTCGTAACACGAACAATGATCTCAATAGGCCATAGCTGGCCTGACTGGAGCAGGGGGTACCTGGATGCGAGCCGCCTCGAGACTTCGAGCTCAACCTGGGGTGGGAGGCCTCGAAGGAACAGCTGGGGCTGGTGGCTCATCTCGAGTATGTTTCCCCTTACCATGGCCAAGAATAAGAGCCGGAATACACGGAGGTACTTCCCCAAGGCTTGAACCGAGCTCAGCTCCCTGCAACGAGCTCCCTCGAGGAGAGAGTAGAACTCCTCGAAGTACTTGAGGTCGTCCTCGACTGGCTCGATCTCGGGGTACTGGAGGGTTACGAGTGCCTTGAAATCGTCCCATTGCCTACCAACTGGGACACTAGCAGCGAGGTGGCCCCAGAGCATTCTATCGAGGGATGGGGCTCCCTCGATCGCAACCATCATTAGGGACAAATCCCCAGACCTTCCCTGGGCCTTACCATACTCCTCCACTTCTTCGAAATAGGCTGGCAGGTCCTGTGCTTGCCCCGAGAACTTCGGGTGGGGCTCGAGTGGGGCTCGAGACTGTCTACGAGCTTCTTCCATCACGAGCAGTGTTTATGAAGTGCGTCTAAGGGAATGTTTACGTCTCGAAAGGATCACGAAAGGGCTCGAAGTTCATCTGGGGGTCTCGAAACGTCTGGGATCTCGAAGGGACTGGGGAGGTCTCGAAAGGGGCTCCCAACTGACTCTAAGGGAAGGGGGAAGGGTTCCTACGACTCGAAAGGGCACAAAAACGCGAGGGGTGGTGCCAGGGAGCTCAGCTGTGGCAGAGGGGGGAGGACGGCAGTGCGTCGGAGGAGAACCACTGAACGGAATGCTACTAAACCTCGGGACGCGGTAGCAGGGACCTAGGGAAGGTGGTAGAACGAGGAAATACGAAAATCCGCACACCCAATCCTGAAATATTTGCAAAACGGTCCACTACAGCCTTCTGGCACAAAAAACGCGATACCTCCAGAGCGAATGAAGCGGGCGTGACGAAAAGGGCACCGCTGGGAAGGTCTCGTAGAGTTCTAACAGGCCTCCGATTTGCGAGAGGTTCGGACCGTCGGTTCGCGAGAAGATGCGTGTGCAGGAAGGGGGGGAGGGGGAACAGCAGCGCGTTGACGAAGAACCGCTGGGCCAAATTCCCCGAAACTTCGGGTGGTGGTAGAGGGCGACTGGGGCTACTGGGAGATCAAAGAAACGAAAGAATCCGCGCACCCAATCCCAAGTTATGCCAAATTTCGTCCTACTGCACCTTTCTCCACAAAAAGCGTGATATCTCCGGAACTACTGAGCCGGACGCGTCGAAAATAGTATCGCCCGAAAGCTCTCGTCGAGTAGAATCAGGATCTCGAAATGCGAGAGGGTAGGCGCGTCGGTTCTTGAGATATCGCGTGCTCGAGCACGAAGGTAGGAGGAGGAGGGGGTTACCAAGCAACACAGCCCCCTTGCGGTGGGCTCCAGATGAAGGGTTGACAGATGGGAGGCCTGGGGGTTTACCTGAGGTCTCCTGGGGTGATGAGAGAGGTCAGTTCGACCAGAGGGGGCTAGGAGTTGCCTGGTACAGTGTCAGGGAGGAGAGAGAAAGATAGGAAACGCGCCCTAGAACCCAAGGATAGTCGAGATATCGTCTAATGAAAGCCTGATAGTGGAGAAATGATTCTCTGAGTCCCTCGGTCTCGGATTTCCGTCTTACTTTTCGTCTCTGGTAATGCGGCTATTGTTATTCTAAGTATGTACAGTACACTCTAACTACGAGTATGGCTTACATAAGCCAAACTCGTCCAAATAGTAAGTAAAAAAAAGGTAACATAAAAATATAAAAACAAAATAGTAAGTAGAAACAATGAAATAAAAGAAATCACCTAGTAGGGAGGCTTCCCTCCCTACACCGCCCGATCCACGCCTCATCTCTCGCGCAAAAGTCTTCTATCCTTGCGAGCGAAGTTTGAAGGCTGGAAAATGGATTGGGAGTCGGAGTCACGCTGGGAAGAAGTGTATTGCGAAATCAAGGATGACGCTTATCTACAAGGTCCTTCGGCAATCCAGGCTTTTTCGTGTAGGACAAGGGAACATGCTGAAGAGGGCCGGGTGATACTTCACAGAATTAGGGAACGTGTAGACCAACTATGCCGTGAAGGTGCGCAGGAGCTGAGAAAGGAATTCCTAGAACTGTATGACATGTTATTGGCCTGCGCTTTCGAAGTCAAATTCTTTGAGTGTAAACTAGAATAATACCAAGGCTTCCAGTCATAGTGATCTAGCCCTTTGTATGTCTGGTTAATATATTAAATATTGCTGAGTTCACGATACACCGGCCATAGGGGAACGAACACATAGCGAACATATAGCGAACCTACTGCCAATGAGGACTTACTTTAGTTCCAGTACGCGTTATCACTCAATGCAAGTGGCTAGCTGTTTCATGATCAAATTTAGAATCTACGGGACTAATTCATGAAATTCCAATCGGTGGGGAGCTGTTGAAATGTGAATGTGGATTGTGCTTTGCAGTCGAAATCAGTCATACATGCGCGTCACAGACTCAACACTAGACAAGTGCGATTAGGAACACGGCACAAATTGTCATTCATCAAGCTTCAAGCTTCGAGCCCGTTCTCACCACACAATAAATACTGAATAAGTCTTTGGATCCTGATACGCAGTCACTGATGTGTATACCACGAATGATTCCTTCTTAATCGTTGTACATTCAGTGTAATCTACCTCTAGTACGGCAAACGTGTAGCTATCTCTGAAATGTCATCAACATGATTCCAGAATTCATCCGATGACGTGCGGGACGGCGTGGAAGGAGGCGTCGGGTTGGGAACGGATTGAGAAGGCCAGAAGCGACTCCCCGCGAGTGGCGTAACCCGAACAGCACCTTCATTATACTTACCGGTGTAGGCCCGCAGCGCATCCTTAAATGTGCGGTAGCGTTTGTGCTGAGCTCCCGGAACGTTGGTGACACGTTCAGAAGCATCGAGCCTACAACTGGTTAAGTGTGTTATACGGACGATCAGAATCAACTCACCAGCTAAAAAATATACCTACTTCTTGACCAACTGTGACAACGTAGAAACCTTCAGCTGGCTCATCACCGGATGGTGGTTTAATCTCCGAGGGGTTTGGAGGGAGTAGCACGAAGGCATCCTGTGTAGGCTGCGTTTGGCTCTTGGCGTGGCAGTGGGATTGGTGTGCTGGTATACGCTCGTGAGATGATCGCGGTTGAGCCTGAGACGGAGTTGCTTGAGTAGCCTTGGTGCGATGGCGGGCAGCCGACTGGGGATGGGACAAGGATACAGAGCGGGGGCTTGGGGTGGAGGGAACGGGTTGGGAGCGACGTGCTTGTCGGGTGATCGTGACTGACTCTGTGAGTGACTCCTTTCGCCAAGTCACCGAGTCAATCTCTGGGTCTGATAGAGATAAATTCTAGCAGCGAGGAGTAAGAACGTGCAATAAAAATTACCTGAAAGCAGTAGGTTATTCAACATGTCTTCGAGACTGCCATCGCCGCCACTCCTCGAGGGTGTAGCACTACTCATGTTCGATGTCAGACGAGAGAGAGATTTGCAGCCGCGACTCATATACTCGGATCACGTGTGTTGATGCGTAACAATCAATGGACTACGAGGTACACGGGTAACACGCCTACTGTAAGTCTAAACCATGCAGTCAACAGCACGCCGGAGAAATAAAACAAATCTCTCCCTACGTTCTGTCCGGATACTGGGATCCTCGCGTACACGAAGTGGACTTCGCGTTCGACAACCAGACAAAGTGATGAGTCACAGAGCACTTGTCGAAGAAGCTGCCAAAGCTAATGAGCGGCGACGAGCTCATTTCGAGGGTACGTACGGCAAGAACTTCGATTACCTGGCAACTAAACACGGCTGCAGCAATGTCACCGGATAAGCGCGAAGCATTGGAAGAATTGTGTCGAAGTATCCCTGCCTTGGAACAAACCGGCGAGTGGGGATATGACGAACCTGAGGCTATGACCATCGACCGCGTTCTCGACGGCACAGAGTGCTTGGACATCAGTCACGGTGGAAGGGAATTTCTGGATCTTGCACGTGGGATAATGGGAGACTTCATGAAATTGTAAGTATACGGTTGCACCTAGGGGACTTACCCAGAACCTGCTCCCTAGCAAAACATGCGAGAATACACGAGCGCGGCAGGACAATCGAATGCGTCGCGACCGCATTCTACGGAGAACGGAAGCATTTAGGTGTCAGTTGGATGCTATGACAAGCGCTTACCTCCAGTGGTGTGCCGGTGGTAAACAGACGAGGAGGCCAGAAGTAGATGGAGGAGATGATCCCACCACACGAACGCTACAGCTAACAGTGGTGGATGTCTTTAGTAAGTACACGTGCAACTTGCCGTGTTTTCGGCATCAACCACCCACGTTTCAGGCGCTGAGAAGATTGGCTTCGCAACGAAGCCTTACGACAACTTTGTAGCTTCAGCATTGGTCCGTCAAGGCGTCATTCCCTGCTCACCCATCACACCAACAGTCGTTATTACCATTCGAGCCCTGGAGCTATACCGCGTTTCGTATTACCGCAACCCACACTTCTCCATCCAGGCATATGTGAAGACATTATGTGATCTACACGGCGTGAGTTCCCACTCTACCTTACATCCAATCCTGATGCCCATCACTTGCGCTAGTACGAGTTTCGGCGTTATTTGTCTAGTCAATTTTCCATCGCTTTTGATGTCTATTTACAGCTGACTGCAAGTGTCGACTCTCTAGTAGACAAAGTTCTCCATCGCGACTCACCCAATTGGCGTCTCAAACACTGCTGCCCAGCTTGTACATATACCCTCGAAGGGGAACAACCACTCCGATTTTCCATTCTATATGCTCTTGATGGTAATGACTCACTTAAGCGCATCCAACGCAAGCTGTTGAGCGAGGACGGTGAGGGACAGAGTGCTTCCATCGAGCTTCCAACGTGCCAAGTCCTTACCTGCAATCGATACCTGTCACGCGAGTTTGTTGATCAGTATGCCAGTCAAGATGCAGTCAGCGTGGTTCGGAATGAGGTGTGTATTTGCGCATACGAGCGATTAACCAGCTTACTTGGATCTCCAGGACTCTGAAGTGAATCCGTGTGCTGGCCGTTGGAAAAACATGGACGACCAGAAGACTAAGAAAACCTGGGGAGTATATGACGAGACTGGGATCGTACTTGCTGTTTGTAGACATGGGTTTTCTCTCTTGATGGCGGACATGGTGCAGAGCGGTGAACTGTAAGTAAACGGATTCATGTTATGGCCATTCACTCATTCCAGTAGTGCTAAGTATCCCCTTGCTATCATCTCCAAGCTTTTGGAGGTATTTGGCAAGGATCTTGGCGGGGGCTATGATATCGGTTGCCAGTTCAAAACTACGCTCGACCAAAGTCCTCTTGGTCCTTTGGCCCGCTCCCTCAACCACACGTGCTTGGTTGGCGCCTTCCATGGTCATGCCCATCGACGTCTCTGTCAACTGGACCATTTGACTACGTATACCAAGGGGCTTGGTCTGGAGGACCTCGAGACCTGTGAGCGCACTTTCTCAAAATCAAATGCGCTCGCGTCAACAGTGCGGTATGCAAGTGCATTCCATCGGAAGCAAGCAATCTCGGGATATTTCAAACACAATGACGATTACGAAGTATACGCAAACCTTTGTAAGTGTTAGATTTGGACATATGTCTATTACTGATTCTATTGTTCATAGCTAAATTCCTATACGACAACTACAAGCAAGCTCTGGATACCATCCGGGAGTGTGAGGCCACCCTTCCGGGTCTCATGAAAGAGCAGAACGTGCCAAATGAGCAAGTTTTCGAGAAGTGGTTGGCGGAGGAAAAGGCATACCTTGAGCAGCTTAGCCGCGAACCTCCAGAGGAGATGCTTCAAATGGAGTACTGGGAGCAACTCGTCAAGCTTACTACAAGCAAGTAAGTATCACATATTATATTTCTGTATCGTATTTACAATATGCTTTGTAACAGGCGCGACCTTGATGCATCACGAGATGCTTGGGCTGCGTTCCCTGCGGAAAATACGCAGCTATACGCCTCGGACGCTACCATGACGAAGAAGAAGGAAGCTCTTCGACGACATGCGCTCGAAAACTATGAGAAAGACTTGGCGTGCGTGCAAGAACTTGAAAGGAAGCTCAACATTGACATGCGCTGGAAGCCGGAGGATGCAGAGTGGCAGCGCGCTGGAAGATTGGTCGCCAATAGAGAATACCAGCAAGCCCTTGATCGTCTCGAAGGTCTTGTGGTCGCACGAATATTTGAGTTGTCGAAGATGAACAGGGCCGGTACCGGTACGCACTCATATTCACAGCGCCGCTCACACTTCATCATTGATATAGGTTATAAGCTACGAAAACACATTGCAAAGGCATTACAGGCACGATCCTCGGCTATTCGAGCAGCTCTCGATCGTTACAACACGGCTGCTCGCGCGATGAATCCGCCCAGGCGTCAACTCCACTGGGACGAAGTCGTCGAGTATGCATTCCTATCTGAGTTCGATCTCCTAAGAGATTCGCGACAAGACGTTTCCCGGCAACCGTGGACCACGCCCGCTGCATGTCTCATGATGGATTGGTACTTCAAAAAATGCCGTGCATTAGAAGAAGTCCAACGCCTTAACGTCGAGATACGTCGCTTTATCACTTATATACAAGATGAAGATCGGTATTTACGTAGATGCGAGGAGCAGTTGAGGGCTACAAATGGCCCGCTAGCCCACCAGATTTCCATTTGTCGCAATGTACGTGGCCGCTTCGACACTCTACACCTTAAGCACCTCTACAACATATCACAACTTCGTGGATTCAATGGAACGCTCGCTCCCGGTATAAGTGCACTCAAGGCCGCTGGGGATAGTGGGACAATGCCGTCCGTCACCGTCCCAACGCAACTGGCCTCTCCGCCACTCCCTCAGCCCTCTAATCTTGATCCGCAAGCTACCGACACAGTGGATGAGCTGGAAGAGGAGGAAGATATAGAAGAGAACGTAGTGCGGGCGGGGTGTGCACTCCAGGACGTTGTCCACCTCACTATGGACATCGAGCGCACTAGTGGAGAGGAATAGCGTCATTAGACTACATCATATGTTTTTTTCTTGGTGGAATATGACTCGTATTAAGGTATGGAATACATAGCAAAAAGTCCGGGGTCGATCGGTGGAGAAATGAGGAAGATACCGCTGCTCGACGTGTGAGACGGCGAGCACGGGTGCGCGCTCATCGTGTCAAACGGTGGCGCCGAGGTACTGGAGCCGGGGCATCGCATGTCACGTGGGGGACCTGCCCCTGATGTCAAGCTTATGTCACGCGGTCTATTCCACTGTTCTAAATAGATTCTAAGTGTACACAGTATTCGAGAGATATTGGAGGAGGCCCACAGGGCACTTTATTACCTCTAATTAGACTGACATACACACCGAACGTCCACATCTAATTAGACTACATACGTGGGAATCACAGGTGCTACAGCCAGCCTAAGCTGGAGCTTTACGGTCTTTTCAGAGCACTACGACACTACCGCCTCCATCTTTATGGTGTTCGTCACCTATGGATCGAAGTCGATGCCAAGTATATCAAGGGTATGCTTAATGACCCAGATCTTCAGCCCAATGCAACGATCAATTGCTGGATCGAAGGTATACTCCTCTTTGACTTCAGGTTGATCCATGTACCTGCTATCAAGCACCGTGGTCCTGATGCACTCTCTCGTCGTCAACCTACCGAGGAAGACTACGAGGAGGGCCGTATTGATGCAGAGGAAGCCGACGATTGGTTAGAGAATGTTCTTTTCTTTGCAGAAACTCATCCCCTTCCTTATGATGCCATGACGCTCCCATCATTCCTTTCCAATGATACGACCCAAGACGCCCAGTTACGCCAAATCCTACACTTCCTTCGCACCACTGAACTTCCCATTTTCCCTTCCAACACCTCTCGAAAGCGATTCATTCGCAGATCCTTGCAGTTCTTCCTCTGTGGAAGCCATCTCTTCAAACGTCGAGGTTCCCATACCCCTGTCAAAGTTATCTTCGACCCAGATCTTCGTGCACAGATACTGAATCAAGCCCATGAAGAACTCGGTCACAGAGGTGTCTTTGGAGTCTTTCAGACGGTCAGAGAGCGCTTCTATTGGCCTCAGATGTACAAGGATGTCGCCCATCACGTTCGCTCATGCCATGCATGCCAGATTCGCAGCACTCGTAAAACCGAAATCCCCATCACAATCTCTGCATCCCCCCGAATCTTCATGAAGGTTTATGTTGACATCATGCTCATGCCCAAAGCCCGTGGCTATCGCTATCTCGTTGCTGCTCGAGATGATCTTTCCCTCGCAGCAGAAGGCCGTGCTCTCAGACATGCCAATGCGGATAATCTCGCCAAGTTCTTTTGGGAAGAGATACTCTGTCGATATGGAATGGTCTCTCAGATTGTCACTGACAATGGCAGTGAAATCAAGGGTGCCTTCGAGAAACTCATGCAGCGCTACTCGATCCCTCAGATTCACATCTCGCCCTACAATTCTCGAGCTAATGGAGTTGTGGAGCGAGGACACTTTATCATTCGAGAAGCTATCGTTAAGGCTTGCGAAGGCGATCTCAATCTCTGGCCTACCAAGGTCCATCATGCTTTCTTTGCAGACAAAGTGACGACTCGACGGTCTACTGGATTCAGCCCCTACTTCCTCCTTCATGGTCTCGATCCCATTCTCCCATTCGATCTCTTTGAATCTACGTATCTCGTTGAAGGATTTTATTCTGGAATGAGCTCAGAGGAGCTTCTTTCACTTCGCATTCGCCAATTGGAGAAGAGACAAGATGATATCCATGCCGCCTTTACTACCCTACAGAAGTCACGCCTACGATCCAAAGACCAGTTCGAAAGAAAGTATGCCCTACGCCTTGCAAAGTCATCATACCAGCCTGGAGACCTTGTCTTGGTTCGCAATAGCCAGGTTGAGAAGGAGCTTGATCGAAAATCGAAGCCGCGGTACCTTGGTCCCTATGAAGTCGTTCGTCGCACCAAGGGAGGCTCCTACGTCCTCAAAGAACTCGATGGCACTATCTCTAGACGAGGCATTGCTGCATTCCGACTCATTCCCTACTACTCACGTGACACTCCTTTACCTGACAATATCCTCCTCAGTGGAGACGATGAGCCAAGCAATGACGATGACGAAGATGACGACGAGAACGAAAATAATGCTTGCGACTCTGACGAATTCTCATGATTTCCTTCACTACTTTTCATTTATCTCCAGCCACTCCTTTCAGATTCTTTTTTTTCTTTTCTTTGTTTCACCCGTTTGTGTTTGCTGCATTGGTCGCAATCGGGGACGATTGCATTTCTTGTTGCTGGCGGATGTCACGCACCAAAGGTGTTTGGCGACGTGAGCATGGACTCGGAAGCTGAATGATGAAGAACGGAGAAGCCTAGCCCTAATGCGAAGAATGACTGATATTGCCAGCAGTCATCCATCGCACAAGAACCATCCTTAATGTTAGGGAAGAAACCGCTCGAGCGCCCGAAAAAACTTTTTGAGCGCTAGTTTACGGCATTCCGATTTTTCGAATATCTCCGTCAATTTTAAAGATATCGACACCATTCCCACGCTCACAGGAAGCTCTCGACCACGCCATCCTGCCTACCAAATTTGGTAACGATCCGCGCACTCCACGATTTTCTGCATCATTTCTACCAACGAACGCCCATTTCGCCAATATTTATCGTAATGGCCACCTCCTCGACCGTCTCTTCGCTCGTGTCCTTTGCTAGGGAGAATAACTACGAGTACTTGCCAGGAATCCCCACTAGCTCTCGCCCTGAAGCCTCCTGGTTCATCCCTCCCTCGTCCATGACCTCCCATCCTATCGCTCTGGGACAGCGTGTTCTTCTCGTCAGTCTGACGTCGAGGAAGACGTTCTTTGGTCGCCTCAAGTCTGTTGTCAGGCTTGAGAGGTCTTATGTGGTTGTTTCGGTCTCTCCAGTCGAAAAGGATTACGGATTTTTCCTTCCTGCCCCCTGCAATGTCTATCTCTCAATCTCATCTTTCATTCTCCCAAAATTGCGACAGCTCCAGTACCAATTACTATCATCTACACTATCTGATCGCATTCATGACGAGTTTGAGGCACTTCTCCCTGCCCTCATTGGAGAAGACGGCCCCTCCTCCTCCTCATGCCCTCCAGAGCACTAGTTGCACCTGGTACAGGTCACTTTGCAGAGAGGAGAGAGGGGGGAAAGTTGCGAAATCCTAAGCCCTGACTACCCTGGAGACCCCCAAAATTGGCCCCTGGCAGAAATCCCCACAGTTCTTCTTTCGGACACGCAGCATATCGCCCCAATGAATCTGGATCTCAGATCTAGGAGTCAGAGTGACTCATTTGCAGTCATACCCCTTATTCAGCAGTGACCAGTGCGCTTACTCATCCCCCTTTCTGTCGCATTATTCATCCGTTCCTTAATGACTCATTCTATTTCAAATGATTTGTGATATTCTTCGTCATGCTGACTGATTTTACTTACCAATCGCTTACTGTCCTTACTCAGCCTTGCTCAGCCTTACCAATCCTTTACCAATCCTCTTACCAATCGCTTACAAACCCCTTACAAAGTGTTTCCCTCTATTTACTTCAGGCTGCGCTACCTTTTGTATATAAGTACCAATACGTCGCAGCAAGTAGCATAAACGAAAGCAAGTAGCCCCCCTGCATAGGATACTGTCCCTTGTGTAGAGAGACTATTGCCCAATCATTATCAACGTTATCTGCCTTATTGTCGTCGCTTTAAGGCCCTTCATTATCTTCTTTATTCTTGCAGTATCTGAGGCTCCATTAAGGGTCTATTTACTGTCATCTTCATCATCTTTACGTCGCTTCTAGGCTCCGAGTAGCCTAAATATCTTCGCTTTTCTGTCGTCCCTCTGCTCCCCTCTCGTCAGGAGCACTATTCCCTTCTGCCCTAGTCTTCTAGTGTGCAGAACCCCTCCCCATTTCGCTATAACCGATCCCTCGAGCCAAAGTCCGCGCAGGTAAACCACCAACTCGGCATTTGTCTTTGTGTTGGTTTTGTGGTGTTTTCGCCATAGATCCACACGTGACTCACACCGAGAGGATCGAGAATCTCAGCAAACGAGTTCTTGATAGATCGTGCAGTCAGACGTAGTACCGTAGGAAAAACATCCACTCACCAAAGTTGGCACCAGCGACAAACCCTTCAGATATTGCTCTGGAGTAGCACCTTTGATAGGAGCTCCGAGCTTGTAGATTGCATTGCGCGCTGCAACGACTCGACTACAGAAGTATTGATGGATGTTTGTAGTTCTCGCAGCAAGATCGGACAACAGGCCAAGCCTGCTAAAGTACCCTCTCGGAAGTAGACATCGAGGACAGGGACATTCTCCTTTATCCCTGATGGTAGCAAGTAATACCCTGTAAAAGTCGTCAGGCTTTAAGTTTCGGGTTCCGGGACACCTACTTCTCTGGGTAGTCGGCTGAGTAGGTAAAAATCCGAGGAAAGATACGGCGACGCACACCATCGTAGCACTTAACTACGATCCCATTCTTGTGTGCGTTCACAAAGTCCTCGTCCAACAAAATTTTCCATACCGCATGGACAAGTTCTCTCTTGCAGTGCGCTAAGATATCACCTCGGCTCTTCTTCTTCGTCAGCTGAGATACGAAACTGAAGATTGTCTGAGGGATCTGCAGAAATTCCCTTGTCATTGAATTCAGCATCAAAAATGAGGCGCCCATTCACCCACCTTTGGAATGAATGCCACTAGGTGGCATGCACCTGTTGAATTAGGTCGTGCCCACATGTACTTCGACTGATTTCCAAAGAACAGGTAGACTGGCCATGCTGAAGCATGGCCAAACTGCGTAAGGTGCATGGCGTCGGACGAGAACATTAACCCTGCGATAATCCGTTCTAAGGTACACCCATCCTCACGTCTTTGTTTCTGCACCTCGTCATGAGCCTTGATCCAAGCGTCAGATGTATACAGTTCATCATATAGCCACTGTTCTTTGCCTGTTACAGGGGATCGCCAAATGCGTCGGAACGGAGTTAGGTGAAAAAACCTCGATGTAGGTTCGGAGAATGCTGCCTCTACGACTGCAGTAAGTTTGCGGTAGAAGAACGACGGAATGTTAAAAGTTTGGCCATTTCCATCAGGATTGCGGTCGCGAGTTGGTATCTCGATAGAAACAGATGTTTCTGCCCACCCATCTTTGCGAAATACATGGTCGGCCTGAAGATCCTGTTCAGACGCGTCAAACCGCCTCAACTCCATTTGGGCATTGAAATTTCGTAGGTCGTCGGGCCGGAAATCATCTGCTGTGATAACCGTACTAACGAGCCTTGAGACTTCAGCCTCCGACTTCTGTTTGCTACCGGTCAACATCCACCTCATTAACCTCCAGACTGACATTGTTTGAAATGGCCATGGAGGAGGCATAGAGATGGTTTCAGCACGATCATCAGCTGTCATGTGCGACCTGGCATCAGACAATTCATCGGGAGAAAGGAATGAATTGGGGTCGTAAGAGGGGCGGTGACGATATTCCCGGGCAATGCCGAATACATTGAATGCTGAACGAAATGAATCAAATACGTGGAGGATGACACGAGGTATGCATTGGGCAGCGGGAAGATCGGCAGCTACTGGGACTGGTGGCTCAGGCAATATGTCCCTAAAACGTGCGGGTAGACGGCGAGGCCGAGTGGGACGGCATAACGGTTCTGAAATGCTACGATGTGAATCTGGGGTGGATTCCGGCCGGCACAACTCCACATCTGCCGCTTTTGAGCGTGACATGCCACTGCCAGAGGCAACTGACAGAGTACATTCTGCAATCCTATTCAGTTGCGAGTTCGGGAGTGACTTCGATGATATTAGCCTGGAGCGCACCTGACGTCAATGGGATATGAGTGTTGGAATCGCTTCCAGCGGTATCGGAGCATGGGATTGTGAGAACACGGTCTTCCTGGCGTGCATTCTTTGAGGGTGACGACGTTGTAAGGGACGGTTGTGGTAGGTTTCGCTTGCCCCGCTGCTTCCCAGATTGTGCTTGGTAGTGCAGGCAGCTCAAGCGGTGGAGGGTCACACTGCGGCCGCTTTCAAAGACACGATCACAAGTACCCGCTCCACACCTAGAGTACATCTTTTGATCAGTAAGACGACCAGAGGATTGCACGTGCTCGCACACCTGAAGCGACCAGCCATTATGACAACCTCGACGCACAGCGAAAGCCTGAAATACCAAACAAAGAGAAAAGTCAGTATTTGCTTAGAACACATACGCTGGACTCCGAGCACGGTGCAAGGTGGCAAGGAACTTGGTATATTAGTCAGAAGTTCCATCAGTCACATTAGTCACGTGATCGGGCATACTCGTGTGACTGAGTGCTGCTGCCGCGCAGACAAAGCCAACTAACGCTAGCAATACCGGCTCAATAACAGGAGAAGTACTCTACGTGTTCTAAAGCAGTGGAAAAGAACAAATGGTCCGCGAGGCTGGAAACCCTAGGACGAACGAAAGAGTCCCCAAGTACATCTGGATGCTGTTTATCAGTTCTCAGCTGAAGCTTGGCTAGCAGCTACTTCGAAGAACGCACCGAAGTAGGATCCTTCACCATCGGTACCACATGCTATGAACATCGGAGCTTTGTCGCTCAAAATAGGACCACGTTTTTCAAGTGTGGAGGTCCAGGTACGTATTTACTATCCGACCATAACACACTCTGCATTCACGTTCCGTATTGCCCCTTGGCCGCATCCACACCGACATCTTCCCAGTTCATTTATTTCCGATGTCATGACCGTACGTTAGGTTCATCCATAGACTGAAACCGCGTCGGAAGTGTCATCTTGGACTTCGCAGGTAAGTTCATGCAGCGAGATGCCGGAAGTTACTGTTATGAATCCTAATGATCCTACAGATCCTTCTAACACAAGCGGACCGCGGCTCATCAAGACAAACTGATCCCCAACTTACTGTCTCGCGATGCCATAGCGAGGTCAAGGCTATGACTACTTCACTGGATTTCCTACATTATGCTGAGACGGTTTAATACACATAAACTCTTTGGTTACACAGCGTTCTGATGACATTCATCCAACTTGTACACATCTGACCTTCATTCACATCCGTTCACTTAGTCTATATGTGGAATTGTGCGAAGATGCTCAGGGATTTCAAACGGTTCAGCTTAAGCCGAGCCTCGGAGGTAAGCACCCGTGTTAACCTATCATACGCTAAGGAGACTCACCATCGTTCTTCCTGTGCCAGTCGACCAGACACTCCACGTAGTTCCAGAACCCACCACCTTGCATGGCGCTGAAGAAGTCAGCGCCGTTCAAGATGACGATGCGCCTGTCGGCGAGGTCATGCGACTTCAACCACTCTCGCACCTGGTCATCAGTCATGGACCACTTCTGCCACAGAACCATTGCCACAAGGTTATCTCGTTTCAAGACCCCTTTCAACATCGATACCTCTGTGCGCAACGTGGAGAAGTGGAAGGAAAGGTGGGTAATTTGTTCAAGTCCCTCTACTCCGATTGTCTGGGAGCCGCCCTGCCAGGATGCCCACGCATTGGATATGTGAAGGTGAGTAACACGGTGCAGGGTGTCGATGTTAGGTAGATATATGATGCGATTATTGAAGATTGAGGCTAGGTCGATGGAGAGAGCGCGGAGTCGCTGCAGAGCATTCATTGGCTCAAGGACAGGATTTTTGCCGATGAGGTGACACGGAACGCGTAGTGTCAGGTCTTCAATACCGTGGCAGATCCCCAGAATTTCCCCTGCCATCTCGATCGCGACTGCAGCCCCAAAGAACAATACTTTGACCGTTTTTTCTGCAAATTCAGGACGAGAGCCAATGGACTGAAGGAACTTCTTGGCAACCCTGTTTGAGGGTAAGTGTACAACCCGATAGACAATGGGCTCCAGCCTATAATCTATTAGGTACGTCTGCTCGTCATAACGAAAATCCAGTGCTAACCACACTCGAACACGCCTGGCCACTGCTAGGTAAGCACACCGGTTTTTATGTTGGGCACACAGGACAAATATCATCCGTTCGATCTCAACAGGAAGGGAAGGTGTTGGCATAGCGGCAATGCAAGATGGGTGAGCTAGCTGCGGTAATTTTCCAGACCCAGTGTTCATGCGCGGATTTTGTATCTTAACATCGGACTCAATCCCGAAGGTTTCTTGCTCTATGGGAGTGCTGCCATTGGACGCCCATGTGATCATGGAGGTCCACTTTAGGCCTTGCGCGACGGCAATGTCGGGGTCTGCCACTATACTATGACAGTCAGGCTTTGTTGATTTTAGGAGACAGGGTCAGTCTTTTCTGGGTCAGTCTTTTCTTTCACATGGTGACTTGCATTCCCCGGCTGATGATCTGACAAAACATTGGGCAAGCGGACATATTTAATGACGAACAGTCCGATTGTCCGTCATCCACGTTTGGGTTCCTCACGATGAGGACGCCCGAGACTGCAACCATACCCTATGTGGTCTGCTCTACTATCCTGGCCATGACGGTCATGCTCCGTTGACTGTATGAAACAGGGTCAGCTATGTACGTTAGAATTCTGTGTGTCACCCAAACGTAATGCCATGTTAACGGTATGAAAGAATTCAACGGAAAGTTGTTCGCACAGCTGGTCACGATCTCCGTCACTAGGATACTTCATCCGCGGCGTCAGAGGTATCATGCCACGTGTTTTTCGCAGCAGGCACCTGCACAACCTTGGGTGGATCGAGCAAGAAGTTGTTCAAGCACATAACTCATGTCTTTGTATAGTACATATGCTCAGAATCAAATAGATGTACGAGGCACACACAGTTAAGATGGCTATGAGAGTTTGTAATAAGCCGGAGGTGGACAACATCGAGTAATATGGATGCGACAGAACATTGGCAGAATACATAGAGGGGGTTTTGTAGTGGAGCAGGTGAGGGACCAGCGGGGCAAAGCTTGAGTGTTGAACGTCGAACTCCGGGGAGAGCGATGGGAGTCAATGCCGGTTAGAATTCTAGTACGAGATCCAAATAACGCTGGCAAAAAGTAAGCAGAAAGTGCTGAAGAATGCATGGATCTGCATACCATTGCGAAGCCTCCACAGGAAGGGCAGTTAGCTGCATCCTTGGAGTCACGATGTGCATTCAGCCGCGCACACTCCAAGGCAGATAAGACCTCCACACAGAAGTCCATGACCCAGACAGGGTGAAGCTCAAAGACGATGCAGAGTGAGTTGGGCACCATGAAGTACAGCGAATCAATAGTAACTTCATCGAGAGATCGCCCAGCAAGGAGACACATGAGTGGCTGCGAAAACTTCCGTGACCATCCGAAGTGTGGCTGCTGCACATCCAATTGCGCGAGTAACTGGGCAAACGTCGGATATGATATGCAAGGGAGGCGACGAGCTGAATAGACCATGTCAAAAGTAACGCGGTCCATGGAAGACATGAACTTGTGAGAGAAAGTACCCAAGCACCGGTGCCATATTTGTGCTGGGGGCCCAAGTCTATCCATTGGAGGTCACTGCAGTGTGGTCGACGAATCGACCCTGCAGTCTGTGGAGTGCGTGAGGGGCTATGTAAATCTAAGGTTCAAGATTGATATGGGTAGTAAATCCCATCGAGTATGCTGTCAAACAGACTCACGGGATCGATTCAACGGGAGGAACATGGCATTGGTGTGCATCCTTTTTTCACTTTTTTTTTGTTTCCAGCTGATACCGTCATAGCAAACATATGTGACAAGGTTTTGTAACGTCGTTGCAGTCAACTTGGCACGCTATTTAGCTGGGAACCGCCTTTGACTCGTAACAGCTCCACCTCTAATGTCTTCTGGCCACACGCCTGATACTCACGCAGTTGCATCCCTCAAGCGGGTGATATCCTTACTTGAAAACGAGAATGCGCAACTTTATCACAAGATAACAAAGAAGCCGTGAGTAATTTCCCTACATACAGGATTGAAATGACGGTTGCCTCCAGTGCTCAGTCCTTAACACGGGAGGGCCGGGCAGTGCGGCGGGTTGTTACCCTTGTCGAACCGGTGGCTGACTTGATTGCGGAATACGACCGCCGTGAGGTTCAGGCTACTGAACAACAGGTTTCATCCAACTCTGAGGTAATTCCGCCAACCCCCGAGTGAGTACTGGTCTTTCTTGACTACTTTTGGGTTGTTCCATACTCACGGCATGCTAGACAGCAGCGCACCTACCGTGCATATGAAAAGCTCATACAGTGGTGCCCTTCAGTGCACAAACTAGTTTGCCCTGCTGGCGACGCTGATACCGCCGGCTTCGAGGTTGCACTTGCTTGTAAGGAGGTACGTTTTTCGTAGCTGTCGTTTTTAGTTTCTATTTCACTCTCACCATGTGATAGTTACAGAAGGGCGCAGATGGAGCACGAGGGGATGACGGTGCTACATTGAAGGCGGCCGTAGCCCAATGGTTGAACGAGAGTCGGCCTCCACCTGACCCCCCCTTCAGCTCACGGGAAAAACATGGAAGAGGTTTCAATCACGACATTACAGGAAAACTCCTTTGTCCTGTAGACTATGACTGGTCCAACGCTGAGTGCATGACCCTCCCCATTGAATCTCGGCCGTTGTGCTGACGCTGTTGATGCTTAGTATCCACAGTGCTATCAGAGAATTCCAACCCGACTTTCGCGTCACGGCTCATAGTTGGCCCACGTTTCTTTATGCTGACGGTGACTATGATCCAACAAGGCCTGCTAAAGGACTCTTCAAAGGAAAGTACCTTGTTATGGTGAGTAATATTGTAGCTAAGTGCACGGAGCTACTCCGACGTTTAAACACCTTTCAGGCCTTTCGATGCATCTTCACGTCCCCAAGCTCCGCCCAAAATGAGCTCAATTCTGGAAATATACCACGAGCATCCCAACCGACAAGGACGACACGGAAGACCCGGTGTCATGTAGCTAGACTCTTGAAGATGAATAGCGTTCAGCCGCGAGCGATTGCCTACGTGGCCACACAGGTAAGATAGTGGCATGGTTCGATGTACGTCTACCGCTAGCTCATGCACACAACACCAGCTGCGCTTTGCCCTCTCTAGCTGTTCATCGTGGGTGATTGTCGATGAAGACTTCAATCATGAAGAATTTTATCACAATATCGTTGACTATTTCGAGCTTCCGTCCTCACCCCGGAAAGTGGCTGAGCTGGACGATCTCCTCATGTGGTGGAACCAGTGAGTACGGTGAATAATATGATTATTGTTACCCGTTCACAAACCAAAACCAGGAGGATATTTGGGTGCCAGAACACCGCACACTACCGACCTCAGCCTGTGGATTCACTTTCTGTCTCGTTATCCAGGAGGGCTTGATGTTTATCGAGCTTGGTTATGCAGCATCATTATTACCGTGAATTTTTTTGTATGTTTTAGAATAGCATGAATGAATTCGCATTGAACAAATAACTGCATATGCCGATGCCGTGATCATAACAACCAAACCCAATATTCCAGCCGCCCGGTCGCCAGCAAAAAGGTACACGAGACCCCAGAAAGTCATGTTGATATTAGCGGCAACCATGAAGGCATATGAGAACGACAGTCTAGAAAGCACAAAGAGTACGTTAAAGATATATAGTACCACAAAGTACGTTCGACGGCGCGTGTCAAACCATCTGGAAGCCAACGGACCATTCGTCACAACTATATCAAACAAGACTGACTGTAAGCACGGATGCACGGCTGCGGCAATGGAACCCGATTGATTCAACAGCGCAGCTGATCACAAAAGCGGAAGTGAGGCCCTGGCACGTCATATTGATGTCGTGGCGATGATGGAGACATATGTAATGGCCCGTACTTTTTCACTGCTTGTTGTAGCGTAGTCTTAGCGTACTTCTCCTTATTTATCTACTCTCTGGTTAGGGTTACTTAGACGCGCTCATAGACGCTTTACTTAGTCAGCTGATTCATCAGCGTAGCCGCATTGACTCAGCGTGGAGCGCTGCAGCCAATAGCGTTTATCTCTCGCTTGTTTGGTTTGTTCTACGATGTTCCTCGGTACAAACACTCGTAGTAGTATAAATACCGTCTCTCTTGTCGTAGACACTCCAATCGAGTTCATTTGTGCACTGTCGCATTAACTCATTCCAAGTCCTCTACTCTCTATCAGTCAAGGAGTAACCGAGTATAGTCCCTGTGATTATAAGCGTTACACTTGAACTCGATTACCAATACTCCCTTACTCCGCTTGCGCCCAGGCATATAGGGCAACCGTACCCGGACTCCAGGGTTAAGGAGCTTCGCCTTCTTCGTTTCTCTTCTTTACGAGACGACGCTTTTAGTCTCGTCCCCTTTACGGCAAGGGGTTGTGTTGAAGAAGACCCGTAGTCAGTAGTCCCGCTGTCCGTCAAGGGCAGTGTGAAGGTGCAACCCACATTGGGGGGTGGAAGCACATAGCGTATAGTAGTTCCCCTACGTCAAGGGAGGTAGAAAGCGTACTACCGTATCCCTACTAGTTTTTACGATAGCTGAGACAGAGTACCGCCACTGAGGGCAGGGAAAATCTCTCTTCAAAATTCCTCGCGTTAAGAAGTCGGAGTCTTTGGCTCCTCGTGTTAGGTTTTCTCCTTACCTGAAAAAGGAAGAGTCGCCCGCTCCCCCGCTCCTGTTCGCTCGGGAAGCTACTCCCCTCGAGCAACAAATTTTTGGAACTCCTGAACCTCTTCTCCCCTGCCTTTCGCCTCTCCCTCTTCGATCCCCTTCTCCCGACCCGAATCTACTGGGTTTCATTCTGCACGTACCGTTGTAAAGTGGGATGATGGGGACCTGGGTGTTTACCTGAGGTCTCCTTGGGTGGAAGGATGGGGGTCAGTTCGACCCAAGGGGGCTTGGAGTTGCCTGGTACAGTCAAAGAGAGCAAAGAAAGGACAAGAAACGCGCCCTAAAAGTCCCAAAAAGGTCGAGATACTCGTCTGGAGAACGTCTGATAAGGGAGAAGTAATATTCCGAGGCTCTCGGGCTCGGAATTCCGTCTCTTCGTCTCTGGTAATGCGGCTGTTATTCTTCTAAGTAAGTACAGTACATGCTAAGTACGAGTCTGGCTTACATAAGCCAAACTCGTCCAAACACTAAGTAAAAAAAAGGTAAAGTAAAAAGAATAGAAACAGAAACTACAGCGACTTGCAAAACGATAGACCAGATCCGACCAAAACTTACATAGGCGCTTTTGTTTAGGTGTGGAGCTGGTGACGTGAAAGCCAAACAATGTCGGTCAGTCATGTGAGCACGGAGTTACCAAAACGAGTGACTGAGGGACACGTAGCACAGACTTGGGTGCGTAGCAATCTGCTCACACTGCTGCAGCCACAACACCATCCTGATGCCAGGCAATCGTCGACACATACCGGAAGCTGTGAAGCAGCAGTGGGTTACGATGTCGACACTGATGAGCTCCCGAGAAATAGCACAAGCTACTGGTACAAGTCACAGAACAGTCAATCGGGTGCTCCGGTTGTCTCGACTCACAGGCTCTGTCGTGAAGAAGCCATGTACTGCAAGTGGACGCCCTCGCACACTAACAGCACATGATGTCCAGGTAAGATCTAGTGTACATGTAGGAATTTTGTGTTGGCATAGGTGATTTGACCCCGAGTAGTATCTCCTCTCGTGTATCAGGCATTCACCGGATATATATCTCAGCGAGCTCCAGTATCACCTTGAAAAAACAAGGGGTGTGTATGTCTCTACGTGCACTATTCAACGCACACTTTGGCAACATGGATTTACACACAAACATGTACGTCCATCGCACACTGGTTTCAATACACACTGTTCACTCAGCCTATAGGTGTCGAGGATTGCTCTTGAACGCAATGAGCAAATGCGTGATGAGTATCAGCTTGCTGTTTCTGAAGAATTTTCCCCATCACAACTGGTTTTTGTTGATGAATCTGCTTGTAATCGGGTCACACTGAGACGGCCCATGGCCTGGTCACATTCTGGAACACGAGCCCACCAGCGAGAGCATTTCAATCGGGGAAAACGGTGGGTTTCATGATCGTATGGCCTTTTGATGACATGTTCAATTTCTCCAGGTATTCTGTTCTCCCCGCAATCTCACTGGATGGTATCCTTCACCTTGACATTCAAGACTGTGCCTACACTGCTGTGTCTTTCAACCAATTTGTCGACGTTTTACTCGACAGCATGAACCCCTTTCCACAGAATAACTCGGTCATTGTCATGGATAATGCGAGCATCCATAAGTCACCTGAACTCGAACATATGATACGTGAAAGGTGGGTGATTACTAATCAAACACTTCATGGCACATTGTTACGATTTTCATTTGTAGGGGAATGCGGTTACTTTACCTGCCTCCATACTCCCCGGATTTCAATCCAATTGAGGAAGCCTTCTCAGCCATGAAGGCATGGATTCGTCACAACCATGATTATGCAAGGACGGAGCTGTCTGGGGACACAACCTCTGACCCATACCAAATTATTATAGATGCGGTATTTGCTTCCATGACCAAGGATAGTATTCATGGGTGGTTTGCAGATTGCGGATACTTGCAGTAGTACAACCTATGTAACACAGACTGAAATACAATTTCACTTCGTCATGTCGAGCAATGGTTCTAACAAATCTCCGGAGTGTGGTCATCACTGGGATCTTCATTCTCTTTGTCACTGTCATCTACTGCTCTCCCTTTACCTTTCTTTGCCCGGTGAATCAGCCGATGAGTAGTTGCAAGGAATGGACGAAGAGCACCAAGTGGCATCCCAACCACATCAACAAAAAACTCCTCCTGGATACCCAGAACACTATTCACATATGCGACACCATGGGAGATGAGATTATCCTCATACTGAAGCATATTGAGAAGTGGCATCATGGTATCCAGTTCCTGAAGAGCATCAGTGATGGCAGGAAAGCGTACAGTGAGGTCTTCTTCTTCATCCGAAACAGACCCTATCAAATATCTGGTAGAGGAGCTGACAGATTCTTGTCGTTTACTACCATCAAGTGGCCCAGGGAGGTGCACGTGGATTGCAGGCACATTTGATGTGCTTGAGGACATGCGCCGTCGCTTAGGCATGTGGTCAAATGTACTCATCTCCGGTGGCTGTTCATAGGTTGCATTCCCAAGAAACTCGCAAGGAGTTCAGCCAACAGCTTACATTCTGCAGAGTGCACTTACAATACTTTTCGCCCAGGAGGTAAGCTTGTAGATATCAAGGGCATCATGGTCACCGGTCGGTGTGACGTAGCAATACTTCCCAGCATGCTGTGCACAGCTGAGTCTCTCCTTGAGTTTACGAAACTCAGATGCAAAGCTCATCACTGTGGATGGCTGTGTGTCACCCGAAGCACCTGTGTGTGTTGGAAACGTTAGCAACATCATTTCACCTCAGATGTTTACATACCTGCATGTGCGTCCACTGTGACTGGTAGCTCAGTTGCAGCAGCGGCACTCCGCAGAGACTTTCTGCTGGTTGACATTGCCTGGGTTGGCTTACACTGGGAGAAGAAAGATTAGACCCCTTCGTCCGTACTCTCATGGACTTAACCTACCAAGTTATGAATTTCAAGAATGACTTGCCTGCCACGTGCCCGTTTCATCAGCTGACGTCCACGCTCAAAGGCCTCTGAGAGTTGCTCAGAGTCAGAAAGCTGGTGGGGAGGATCACGCGCCCGGTCAGTATGGTACTTGTAGCCTAGCTCAGCCACCTTCGGATCTAGGTCCATCTTCGCACAGACACGAGAAAAAAAATCCTTGAAGTCTACATCCAAGGCAAAGCGTAGTTGAACACGGCTGACAGTCCCCCCAACAACCCCTGTATTGAGAGGAACAGACACTGAGATGCGAGTATCTACTGGGAGGTGCCATCAAGTCCTGACCCTACTACCAAGTGGGTATGAGATATTTCGTACCTTTGTCAGTGGCTTCTGCTTGATCATTCACTTGAACGGCGGCAGTGGTTGCCTGTGATGAAGCAGGGCCCTGGCTCAGAGGGAGGGGATGGCTAACGGCCAGCTGGCTGCCAAGATGCATCTGTTGGGTGTAAATAGGGCCCTGAGGCATACACGGAGAAGGTGGTCCGTTGCACTGGGAAGCCTGATGAATGAGGGGGTGGGTGGGAAGTGATCCGATCCAATAGCCTGCACGCGGAAAGCGACAGTTCTGGGACTCATGGCTAGCACAAGTCTGCAAGTTCGAATTCGGGGTAGACATAGCAAAGAAATAAAGAGGTCGTTGCCAGTTGGTATGAGGGCAGACTCACCATCACTTTTATACCACTGTCGTAGCTGCTCAGATGCGTCATCCAACACACTCGATCATCCACAATTGTACTAGCTAGACGGGTAGACTGAAGATGACACTGGCATTGAACGGAGGAAACACTGATGACGGCACGACATTGCGGCAAGCAAAGGGCTACTACTCGTTGCAGTGGGGGGAGAGGGCAAACCCACCGGTGCAACTTTTCCCTCTGGTCATGCCATGCTCGAAGACAAGTAACAGCCATCACTATCCTGCAGGTGCATTGAGAAAAGTGGGCTTCAAAATGTCTGGGACTCACTACTGTGGTAAACCCGTCAACGATGCAGCTGGTGGACACAGGTCAGCTGAGAGTTGGGGCAGGCTAGGACGGAGCATAGCACACCGCCCTCGGTTGCTTGTTTTGGTAACCCCGCACTCACATGACTGACCAACATTGTTTGGCTCACGTCACCAGCTCCACACCTAAACAAAAGCGCCTATGTAAGTTTTGGTCGGATCTGGTCTATCGTTTTGCAAGTCACTGTAAGATGAAAACAAAGAAATATAGTATTTACCATGGTAGGGAGGATGCCCTCCCTACACCGTACAATTTACGGAACAGACGAACCGTTATCCCACCTCCTTGTCTCCCCGTGGTCCTAACAGCTTTCCGAAATGGACCAGTTTACCCAGGACCAGCTGCAGTTCATGCAGCAAATGACGGCTATGATCACGGCGCAGGTCGCCAACCAGGTCGCGCAGCATGTCGCCAGCGCGGTGGCGAACGTGCAGCAGCAGCAGCAAGGCGGAGGGGCCGCCGCTAACCCCAACCAGAACGTTGACCCCACGAAACGGGGCGTCGCTGACCCAGGCATGTTTGACAGGTCGATTAGCAAATTTGAAGAATGGTGGGCCAAGATGAAGGCCTTCATTATCACGGCCCAGTCAACCAGTCCGCGGGCGAGGACTCTTATGGTCTGGACAAGGATGACCGGACCGATCGCCGGGGCATACGCGCGGGCGCGTATCGATCAGTGCCTTCCCACGGGTACTTGGCCCTCGTACGATGATTTGGTGGCTGAGGTGGAAGCGCGGTTCAGACCGCTGCATAACAAAGACTGGGCTAAGGATCAGCTCAGCAAAATTCGGCAAGGATCGGCCAGAATGGAAGAGTTCCTGGCCAAGTTCAACGCACTTAGGACCGCGTCCGGGGTATCCGATGACTATGCTATCTTTATGCTGGAGAGGGCTATCCGCCCCGAAATTCTTCAGCAAGTCTTCGTCCAGGGACGCCGAAAGGCTACCTGGGCAGAATACGATGTCAAGGTCAGGTGCCTCAGTGCTGCCCTGGAGGCAGTCAGACTCAAAACTGGTGGAGGGTCCTCTCGATGGGGACAAAGTTTCTCTCGACCCTTGCCCGGGGTAACATCGGGGCAAGGCGCACCCATGGACATTGGGGCCGCGCAGGGCGGTTCTGGGAGCCATCCTAAAAAGGACTTTTCTAATTATCAGTGTTATGCGTGCAGCCAGAAGGGCCACATACGACCGCACTGCCCGCAGGCCGGGAACAAAGGCAAAGGGCGCCAGGTGCGCTCGGAAGGTGTTGACCCGCGGCTGGCCGCCATGGACGGTATGATGTTTGAGCAGATAGTTGCTCACGTCTCTAAATTAAAAGAATCGGAGCTGCAGTGAAATCGGGTCCTGCAGGCTCGGACAATGTTTGTACTGGACAAGTTTCTTTTCTCCCTTTTAGTTTCTCTTCTCGTTGTCGCTCGGTTCCATCTTCTAAAAATAGCACAAAAGAAAACACAAAAATAGATAATACAAAAGCACAAAAAAGGGTTTCGTTCTCGGACATAGTAACTGTAAATAGGTTCTCTTCTCTCTCGGTAGATAGTATGGACGATGATTCGGACTTTGTACCTACACCGTCTGTTGGAGGGACCCGAAAGGGCTCGGGACCGGACGTTAAACTGGCACCGCTTAATTCTCCAAGCAATAAAATCCCCAAAAATAGCGTTTCGGAAGGATCCGAATCAGTTAGCGATGCTCAGGCGACAGTACCGCCGAAATCCCAAGTTCGCACGCTCAACTTAAAGGATCACGTATCAGTTCCTATTATTATTCGCACTAGGAAGGGTGATGCACACGCTGTGCAGGCCTTGTTGGATTCCGGTGCAACAGGTGTATTCGTGGACGCCAAATTCGTTGATCGAAAGAAGCTTCCCAAGTTGTCTCTCCCACGAGCTGTGGACGTATTTAATGTCAATGGTACTCTTAACTCCGCTGGAAGGATTACACATCAAGTACCGCTTAGAGTTCAGTTCGGAGATCACTTCGAAGAGTTAGTAGCCGATGTCACGGATCTGGGATCTCACAACATGATTTTGGGTCACACGTGGCTTGCCACCCGCAACCCGGAAGTCAATTGGAAAACCGGTGAAATCTCGATGAAGAGGTGTCCTCGTAGTTGCAGGCAACTCGCACCGAAGCCGGCCTTCGTTAGACGTATCGAAAAGGAGGAGGTCCAGGCCCTCGAAGACTGGCATAACATATTCAGAGCCGACAGGCAGGAGGCTCCTAAAAAGGACAAAACCCCTGAGGAACTGGTTCCAAAGGAATATCACGAATATTTAAGCGTCTTCTCTGTCCAGGAATCCGAACGCATGCCGCTTAGGAAACCTTGGGACCACGCGATAGAACTAAAGGAGTCGTTTGTTCCGAAAAAGGGAAGGTTGATCCCTCTCAGCCCTGATGAGCAAACCGAAGTTAGCAACTTCATTGATGGACAGCTTAAGAAGGGTTATATTCGGCCTAGTAAATCGCCGCAGACTTCTCCTGTGTTCTTTGTCCCTAAGAAGGATGGAAAGAAGCGCATGGTACAGGATTACCGCTATTTAAACGAGCATACAGTCAAGAACTCGTATCCGCTCCCGCTTATCTCGCAGCTTGTTGACAAGTTGAAAGGCTGTAAGTTGTTTACGAAAATGGACCTTAGGTGGGGATACAATAACATCTGGATCAAGGAAGGTGACGAGTGGAAAGCTGCTTTCGTCTGCCACCGTGGAGCCTTTGAACCACTGGTGATGTTCTTTGGACTTTGTAATTCCCCCGCCACATTCCAGAATATGATGAACGACATCTTCGGTGATATGGAGGACGTTTTAGTAGTATATATAGACGATCTTATGATATTCACGAAAACGGATGAT
The DNA here is from genome assembly GCA_024613165.1 of Pisolithus albus. Taxonomy (NCBI): domain Eukaryota; kingdom Fungi; phylum Basidiomycota; class Agaricomycetes; order Boletales; family Pisolithaceae; genus Pisolithus; species Pisolithus albus. The sequence continues at coordinate 1,580,367 of JANFAB010000002.1, read as the reverse complement.
GAAAAAGAGCATGACAGGATCGCGCTAGAGGTGCTTAGAAGGTTGAAGGAGAACGACTTGTTCGTTAAACCGGAGAAACGTTTATTTAAACAAAAAGAGGTCGACTTTCTAGGTATGATAGTTGGCACGAATGGAGTTAAGATGGACCCCGCTAAAGTCGCTGCTGTGTGCGATTGGCCGGTCCCCACTTCTGTTCGTGGAGTTCGAGGCTTCCTCGGCCTTGCGAACTTCTACCGACGGTTCATAAAGGATTTCGCGCAGGTCGCGCGCCCCCTTAATGACCTAACCAAAAAGGACACTCCATTTCTCTGGTCCGACAAGTGCCAAGTAGTGTTTGACACGTTAAAGGAGGCCTTCACAACCGCACCTATTCTTATGTTCCCCGATCAGGATCGGAGGTTCCGTTTAGAGACCGATGCCTCGGATTACGCAACCGGAGCCGTGCTCTCGGTGGAATGCGATGACGGTCTCTGGAGACCCATTGCCTATTCAAGTCATTCGCTTAGTGGAGCAGAGCTTAACTATACGGTTCACGACAAAGAGATGCTAGCCATCATCCGCGCCCTAGAGCAATGGCGTCATTACCTTGAGGCTACTCCGTACCAGTTTGAGATTTGGACGGATCACCACAACCTTAAGTGGTTCATGACGTCGCAAAAGCTTCAACCACGCCAGGCGCGTTGGGCGCAGTATTTTAGTCGTTTCAACTGTGTTATCGTCCACAAACCAGGTGTTTCTATGGGACGACCGGATGCTCTCTCTCGCCGCGAGGACTTAGTAGAAAATCGCGAGAACGCCAAGTCTGAGGAGTCATTATTTATTAAACCTGAACAAGTGCGCGCTGTGCGCTTAGAAAATCCCTTCATAGAAGAACTGCGCAGTGTAACGGCCGAGGTTGACGCTGGAATGCTCAACCGACGCGACGGTTTACTGTATGACGGAGACAGAGTTTTCATGCCTGAGGCACTTAGGCAGAAGGTTCTCACTGCTCTTCACGATTCGCCCCTAGCGGGCCATCGAGGCGTAAAAGGAACTCAGGAGTTGATCACACGCTGGTTCACGTGGTCCACCTTGAAGCCCGATGTCGAGGAGTACGTAAAGCACTGTCAGACGTGTCAAGCTAGCAAGCCTAGTAACAAGCCGCCGGCAGGTGAACTCAAACCTTTACCCGTCCCTGATGGGCCTTGGAAGGATCTTACGACCGACTTTATGGATATAGGAGTCAGGAGCTCCTCTGGAAAATCTTACGTCTTAGTTGTCGTTGATCGGTTCTCTAAGGAAGCAGAGTTCATCCCCTGCACTGAAAAGGAAACTGCCGCTAGTACGGCTCGGCTTTATTTAACTCACATCTGGAAGCACCACGGCCTTCCGCAGTCTCTCGTCTCGGATCGAGGACCGCAGTTCGCGTCTCAGTTCTCGAAGGAGTTATTTAAAATGTTGGGTGTCGAGCAGAAACTCTCAACGGCATTTCATCCACAAACGGATGGTCAAACAGAGCGGTTGAACCGCGAAATTCAGCAGTATCTACGGATGTATGCAAACCATCAGCAGGAACGATGGGAGGATTGGCTTCCCCTGGCTCAATTCGCGTACAACAACTCCAAATCTTCTTCTACTGGCAAGTGCCCCTTTGAAGTTACTCGTTCGTATACACCACGAATGGGCATCGAGCCGACGACTTCTAAGGTAGAAGCAGTGGAGGAGACCGCTAAAGACTGGTTCCAGGTGTTCCAGGAAGTGCGCGAAAGTCTGGGAAAAGCTAGGACTTGTCAAAAGACTCAGGCAGATAGACGACGGTCCCCTTCCCCTGCTTACTCCATAGGCTCGCAGGTTTGGCTGGCTACTGACCATTTATCGCTGAAAGATCGGCAGAGCTGTAAGTTGACCGAAAAGTGGATAGGCCCATATGAGGTCTCGGACGTTTTACCCAACGCCGTTAAATTAAAGTTGCCACGCTCAATGCGCATACACCCGGTAGTGAACGTTTCACGGGTGAAACCTTATCTCGGTGCTCTTGATGGGCAACCAGTTACTCGGCCCAGCCCACAACGGGTTACGGATGAAGGAGATGTCGAGTACGAAGTTGAAAAGGTAGTTGACTCCCGCTTGAAGCGTGGTAATCTCCAATTCCTCGTTCATTGGAGGGGATACCCGGAGGAAGACTGCACTTGGGAGCCTAGATCTGCTCTTAAGAACACCCAGGAGGCGATAGACGATTTCTATAAACTCCACCCCGGTGCCCCCCGGAAACTTCGTTTGCTCTCAACCGAAGGTCTCTTTTTCTCCGCTGTACCTGACCCTTTGACTGCTGTGCAGCCTATCTGGTCTCGCCTGGAAGTCGAGCCATAGGAGGGGATAGTGTAACGGCCCGTACTTTTTCACTGCTTGTTGTAGCGTAGTCTTAGCGTACTTCTCCTTATTTATCTACTCTCTGGTTAGGGTTACTTAGACGCGCTCATAGACGCTTTACTTAGTCAGCTGATTTGTCAGCATAGCCGCATTGACTCAGCGTGGAGCGCTGCAGCCAATAGCGTTTATCTCTCGCTTGTTTGGTTTGTTCTACGACGTTCCTCGGTACAAACACTCGTAGTAGTATAAATACCGTCTCTCTTGTCGTAGACACTCCAATCGAGTTCATTTGTGCACTGTCGCATTAACTCATTCCAAGTCCTCTACTCTCTATCAGTCAAGGAGTAACCGAGTATAGTCCCTGTGATTATAAGCGTTACAACATACAGGTGTCGGCAGGCTAAGAAGCAAATGAAATATGTTGAGGGTACATAGTAGCACAAAGTGTATTTGACGGCACATGCAAAACCGCTTGGGAAGACAATGCACAGCTCAACCTATACTGCAATTCTATGCCAATGCACTGTTTTCAAGTACAATAATCTCAATAGTGTTAACGAGAGCATCATGACAACCTGGTAGCTACATCTGGGACGTGTATGTCTCATAGGCACAGGTGACCAAGTAATGAGAAGATGCCATTATTTCCGAAGTGTGTGACTTAGTAGCAGCCGTGGTACTTTCTTCGCATGATACCAAAGCAAGGACCACCTTGATGACGATGCCTGATAACTGGACAAAGAACTGCATATGTAGATCCGTCCATCCAATCAAGTCTGCCCAGATGGCCATCTCGGGTCAGCAACCATCATTTTACATACAATTCTACTGGGAAGGTACCTTTATAAAGCTGTGCGTACATTTACAATGGGGCTCGCCACATGATACCAGATGGCGAGGTTTACTTGCCTTATAACATTATATAATGCATCGATCGTAAATGTGCGTTTTCAGTGATGCATCGTGCCTACTAAAGCACTAATACGTTGCCGTCGTACTGAGCTTTGCAACACCGTTGTAACGTGTCACCACACAGATGTCAATGGGCGATCGAACCGATTTCTCGGGCAAACACCGAATTTCTCCCGGTCCCATCGAGTTGCGCATTGGTCGACTGACACTAGAGTTTAGACTAAGGAAAAGCAGTTGACGAAGCATTTCGTCAATCCTCAAAGCTATGGACTAAGGGATTCATGAAAGTCCCCATCCGGAGGTATCATGTATAACCTCGCACACTTTACTAGTATAACTGGTACTTGTGTTGCGGACCCGATTCTGAGAAGACGGTTCTGTCTGGCGAACTTGTGGGTGAGGTCTCTGCAAGTGACAACCACACACGGTAACCCCAGTGACTTTCAACTGCTGGCATACTTCATCTCTGCTATCGCTGTACGCTAGCCTGTTGGTCGCCGAGAATTTGTGACCGAGTGACAGCTGCAGGGGCCAGTTTTGTCATTCTGAATAGTTCTTGATCTCTGAAAACCCATTCTCCGATTCGTGATAATGTCAACGGCGACACCTAGACAACTCTTTGGTGGTGCAGTATCAGCTGTCCTTCCGACCACAGTCTTGGATGTCTCGTACGTGTTCCGATCTACACTGAAACTGTCCGATTCAGCGACAACGACCGATAGAGACCTTCGACAAGTTCCGGACTCACAAGAAGTCTTCTTGTACCCCGAATCAGACGCGTTTCTTTCGGTAGAGGTGCTGCAACGGGTTCCACCGGAAGACGATGCGGAGGCAGTGAGGTAATGTTTGTGAGTCGACTTCACGGTCTACCCCCTGACGTCGTCATACCGGTCAAAGATATCACTTTGACGTACTCGCAGAAGAAAATGAGGCCATCGATACAGAAATAATGGATATACGCCCTTTGCAATTGGAGCCAAAGAAGGCGATCACTTCTGAGGATGTCACACCGTCTCCCATGTTCTTACACGGCCGTCAGAGAGCGCACAAGTTTAACCAGCCGCGCGCAAACGAAGTGGAGATCTTAATCGCCTTGTTCCGCATTGCCACGTCAAAGGCGAGAGCAGACGTCTTGGTATCGGGCAGCATCCCAACAGAATCCGTAGAGCTGGTAAAGCAGGATACCATAAAGTCCGACTTCCAAGCACTGGTGTCGTCTTTTCACATCCTCGATTTCGCCTTATTCGCACCAGAAGTAGCCTGATATCGTATTTCTCCCCTTCATTCCCATTTTGTCGGCACTCTTCGCACGTCATCGTCGGGACTCTCTGCAGCGAGTTCACACCTTGCGTTCGAGTTATCACGTTGTAAGGTGATTTGCCTGTTGATTAAACTACCGTAATAAATATGGGTATGAAGTTCAATGACGTCTGCTTCCGTCGTCCAATTCCCGTTCAGCGTCAGGCTCCTCTTCGATACGTTCGCTAATCGCTGTTTTGGTACCCTCAGCAATCTTGGCATCTTTTTTGCGTTTCGCAGATTCTTTCAATTTTTCCCATCGTTCCCGAAAGCGTGCAATCATGATTTTCTGTGGGAAGTATCAGTATCAGATTGGCGTGGCTATCGCGGCAGTAACGCACCTGTTTGTCATTCTCCGTGCGCAGGTTTCTAAGCTCTTCCTCCAATTCCCTGATCCTGCGCATGTGCTGTGCTTCTCGGTCACGTCCTGCATTGAATGCTGTGGCAGGCGTCGGAACTGGCGGTAGATTGATGTTCAGTGCAGAGAAATCTACGGGTGACGATCGACCGCCAGTTCGCTGTACCATTAGCGATGCTCCCATAGCACGCTGAGCCTGGCAAGGATGACTAGTATGTCGCGGAATCACCAACGGTCGTACCTGTTGCCGAGCAAGTACTATACTATCGCGCAATTGCTGATCTTGTTCCTTACGCAGCTGCAGCATTCGCTCGGCTGCGGCCAAACGCTTTTGCATTTCATCTACCTCGCGTTTGAGTGAAGCATTTTCTTTCCTAAGCGCTGGGAATGACTGTTCCGGTTCTGGGGGAACCAAATAGAACGACTCCGATAAGTCGTTGCCTTGTCTTGTAAGTTTGAGTCGCAACTGACGGTACGGCGACAAACCTTCGTCAACCAGGACTTCTTCCTCCGATTCCTCGAGCAGCATATCCTCTTTTTTAAAACAAATTCAGTAAGAGAGACAGAAATATGTCAACAAAGCTCACTTGACTTGGAAGCGGAAGCGAGTCCCAGCTTTCTGGAGAATTTGGTTACAAAGGGTTCGTCGCGGTCAGTGTCGCTGCTCGAACCACAGTCTCGTCGAGAACCCTGCCTGCCCAACATACCCACTTCCGTGGCAAGCGGAGCTGTCGCAAATGCTACAGGCTGAGACAGGTTGTCTAGCATGCCTTCCATTATATTCCAGAAATTGTTGAAGGCGTCCCCGGGATCCGACTAAGTGCCACCATCACACTATATGGAACGAACATTGCACATTTGTTGACTCACCCGCTGGCCGAGTACCATGAAGGATTCGTCGACGTTGTTGTGGGAATCCGTAAGTCGTATGGAGGCACTTGAGTCATTGTTGGGGTTCTGGTGAACATACGACGGAAGGGGTATACTACTGGGGCTGCCGACCACACGACCCGAACAGACTGGGACATTTCGCGGTAGCACTTTCTGGGGTAGGGTCGGGTCCTTCCCCTCATCTCGTAATTTGGCTATCCTTCGTTGGAGTTCTTTGCCTGCTTTCACATGCTCGCTGTAGAGCAAGTAGAGTGTTCGCTTCGTCTAGAGACGCCGGTCACTAGATGTATCGAGCAGATAATGCGACGGCGACATCATACATTGCTGTCATTTGATTTCTCTTCGCACTCCATGAATGCTTTTGCTGCACTGAAATGTTCTTCCGCTGCCTTGACTAGCAACCCCTCGTTGCGGTAATCTTCAGCACTCGCTGCATGCTGGTGCGCCTGTGCGACGGGGGAATTGTCACTCAGAAAGGACGACACCAGATCTATGGGTGACTGACTAAATGCAAAGGCGACTCCACCATCGACATCCTTCTCTGGTGTGAGCGTTGCCTGTCGGCGGAATTGCTAGCAGTCCTGGTGATAGTAGTGACGTCGGTCGAAGATCTATCTTACTTGGTTTCGGAAGACCGTGCCACTCGGCGCCTCAAGCAACCTAATGCAGTGTCCTCCGTTGGACAGACCGCTCAAATGGCTAGTTTGGTGTCTCTCGACGTAGTGATGATCGCAAAGGGCAGACGGGGCAATTTGAATATTTTTATTACGCTCAATACCGGGACTGCACTCTGGACTATGTGGCCACGAGTCTTGTCAGGAAATACTTGGGCTCACCGATGACGATCGCGATAAATCCTTCTGAATATACTGACACAGCGCTCAGCGGCACCGTTCAATGGCTCAGCACGCGCAGCCAGCTACAGACATCATTCAAGAATGGTCCCACACCGCTGAGACTGCGGTGGTTAGGCGATGCCGAGGTGTGCCGGCACGAAAGCACTGCAGTCGGCGTCTGAAAATGGCTGCTCGGCTTGAGTTGGTCTTCCTCTTCGTCATCGTGCTGTACAGCGCCAAAGCACTCGCCGGAGTCGCCGCAGATTGCCCAGCGACACAAGAAACAGTCGAGGTCACACTTGTTCTTAAGTTTATTCGCCACATCGCTTTGTCCGATGTCCACTCCTGCGCAACCTCTGTGAGCACCCTCCTCCTTTTCACTCGGAACATCCTTATAGTCATATCCATCACAGCAGGAAGAAAATCAGGATAACAGGTGGGTTTCGTTTCTCGTCGATTTCTGTATTACAGTAATTATCGGTTCCTAAATGCGTGCTGCAACCCAGTCGTCGCTGCCGACGGGCTCTCTAAACGAGATGTCTTCCGACTTCCAGATCCTTTTGCAGTGATCACGGTTGACGCGGAGCAGACACATACGACCAGTGTTATCAAGAAAACTCTTAATCCTTACTGGAACGAGAGCTTTGACATGTGAGCCATGAATTTCTACTCGGTGTTATCGTTATCTCTCATATCCCGGCTCGACAGCACCGTCAAGGAGTCGTCTGTTGTTGCAGTACAGATATTTGACCAGCGCAAATTCAAGAGACGCGACCAGGGATTCCTTGGCGTAGTCAATGTGCGGGTCAGTGATGTTCTGGATTTGGATCTCGGTGCTCATGGTAAGCGTCTTGCTTGATGGCACAAAGAAACGCCCGAATAATCGTCGACTTCTTTATAACCAGAGATGTTGACACTCGATCTCAAGAAGTCTAACGATAACCTCGTGGTTCATGGCAAGCTCATCATATACCTATCAACCAATGTCTCTCAGCCCATCTCGAATCCTGGCCCCTCCCAAGTGCACGGTGTTGCTACCACCCTCAGCAACATGGGCCTGAACGAGTCAAGTGTCTCTCTGTCCCCGAATAGCGTTGCCTCTCCTGGCAACCCGCTTTCTCGTACGCCAAGCGCGCATGCCTCCACCACGGATTCACCGAGCACCCCTACTGTAATTGGGATGCCTACACCTCAAATGGTTTCGCCGTCTCACACGGGTGCCGATTCGGATCCGCCGACCCCTAAGCCGTTTGCTGGCCGTCCTGTCAGTTCGGGTGGCGCTCATACGACACCACCCACTGGCCCGCCCGCCTCAGGGATTTCTCCTGGGTCGGCGAATGGCCCCCGACAAGGGAACTTCAATCCAAGTGTTGATCAATACGGGCCACTTCCGGCTGGCTGGGAACGCCGTCTTGACCCTCTCGGACGCACATACTATGTTGACCACAATACCCGAACGACGACTTGGAACAGACCTTCTCCCAATCAGAGTGTCAACCATGTCGTCCATGCCAACGAGACTAATGCTGCTAGGGATCAGCACTCCCGTCGTGTTCTGGCCGATGACATGGTGGATACTTCGAATGCGCAAGCCGGTGCTCACCGAACACCATCGGCCACTGCATCTCCCAACACAGCTGCCACTGCCATCGCCGCAGGTACCAATGTTACAACGACTGGCTCAGGCAATCTTCCGCCTGGGTGGGAGGAAAGGTACACACCGGAGGGTCGGCCGTATTATGTCGACCATAATACTCGCACGACAACCTGGGTGGATCCTCGTCGGCACACTGTTGTTCGTGTCATGGGCCCCAATGGTCAAAGTACTTCGTTACAGTCTCAGCCTATGTCCCAGCTCGGACCACTGCCCTCCGGATGGGAGATGCGTCTTACTTCTACTGCGCGCGTCTATTTTGTGGACCACAACACGAAGACCACGACATGGGATGACCCACGCCTGCCTTCCTCTTTGGATGCAAATGTTCCTCAGTACAAGCGGGACTTCCGCAGGAAGCTCATTTACTTCCGTAGCCAGCCGGCGATGCGTTCGCAACCTGGCAATTGCCAGGTTAAAGTTCGTCGTAACTATATCTTCGAGGACAGTTACGCCGAGATCATGAGGCAGACACCGAATGACTTAAAGAAACGATTGATGATCAAGTTCGATGGCGAGGATGGTCTCGATTATGGTGGCCTCTCTAGGTACGTTGTGCGCATCATTTTCTTGTTCCAGGCTAACCTATACATAGGGAATTCTTTTTCCTCCTCTCGCATGAAATGTTCAATCCTTTCTATTGCTTGTTTGAATACTCGGCGCACGACAATTACACTTTACAGATCAACCCTGCATCTGGTGTCAACCCTGAACATCTGAATTATTTCAAATTCATCGGGCGCTGTCTTGGGCTCGCAATCTTCCACCGTCGCTTCGTTGATGCATACTTCATCGTTAGCTTCTACAAAATGATTTTGAAGAAGAAGGTAAATCTGGCAGATCTGGAGTCGGTCGACGCAGAACTCCACCGCGGTCTCACTTGGATGCTGTATGTCTCCATCCTCTTCCTTTTTCATCTGCGCCCTCAGTTTCTTCTAGTGAGAATGATATTACGGATATCATCGACGAGACGTTTACTACAACCGAAGAGCGCTTTGGGGAGCTCCATACGATTGAACTGACACCAGGAGGTGCCGACATCAACGTCACGGAGGAAAACAAGAAAGAATATGTTGACCATGTCGTCGAATATCGCATCTCAAAGCGTGTAAAGGACCAGTTTGAGGCGTTCATGTCAGGTTTCAGCGAGCTGATCCCACAGGATTTGATCACGGTCTTCGATGAGCGGGAACTTGAGCTTCTTATCGGTGGAATGTCCGAGATTGATGTGTGAGTTCTGATATCTCAATACTCGTCTGGTTCATTGCATGACTCTCTGCATATAAGGGACGACTGGTGCAAGCATACAGACTACCGCGGGTATGAGATGAACGACGAAGTCATCCAATGGTTCTGGAAATGCGTCCGCGGCTGGCCACCGGAAAGGAAGTCCCGTTTACTGCAGTTCGCCACGGGCACTTCCCGCATTCCCGTCAACGGCTTCAAGGATCTGCAGGGTTCCGACGGGCCGAGACGCTTCACAATTGAAAAGTCGGGTGATCCATCGCAATTGCCAAAGAGTCATACTTGCTTCAATCGCATTGATTTACCACCGTACAAAGATTATGCAAGCTTAGAGCAGAAGCTGACGCTGGCTGTAGAGTAAGTTCTCTCTGGTCCAGAGTGTTTGGTGAAATATTGAAACCGACGGACTTCTAGAGAAACGGTTGGCTTTGGTCAGGAGTAAGAGTGATCTACGTGTACGCCATTCAGAATATATGCATTCCCTTGTGCTTCTTCTCTCCCCCAGTAACATGCTATGCTGTTATTACTCACTTTTACTTTCTGGGGCTGCGGAATCAGACCATTTTACCCCTTTACGATGACTTGTCACGGCTAACGCTTGCGCTGGCCATAGTGTTAGGGGTGTTCATATTGCAGGATGTTACGAAACTTCGATTCCGAGAAAGTACGGTACCGCGATAAGAACTGGCATACCGAATCACCTAAGGTAACACAAGACCTACGAGCGATGGCTCATCTCTTTTCGAAAACAAACCCGATATAAATATCTGCGAGTGACATGGAACCGGTAAATAGAGCACAGAGATAAAGCTGAGGGATACGAACTGGCGGCTTCCCATTGTGCTTCATCCATCGCGCTCTCACCGTTCGCATCAACAACCTTCATACGCAACATCAGAGATTTGAATTCCTCTTGGTCTCGATGTTGAACGAAGATCTGGTGGAACTCCTCCTTGTAGACTGGGTACAAGGCATATTCGGCAGCGAGTCTGTAACTTGGGTCAGTAATGTTCTAGGATATTGAGTCACAACGGAAACGAAGAGTATCGACAGATCCCGCTCCGTACACGGCAAACTTTCTTCGGATACAAACATCCCGTGACGAGGACGTGAAACGATGAACCAAAAACGCCCCGTGAAACTGCCACGCAACACGGAATGACGAATAAATTGAGGTTAGCATACTCAATAAATTTATCCCATCGTACGATGTACTCCGGCACGTCATCCACCGCATCTTGGAGCCAGAAATAATATCGATGGCCGAACAACGGTCTTGACCGTCGATCCTCAAATCGAATCTTATATACTGAGTTACCGAATGATAGGTCCGTCACTGAGGGCGGGAGTCTATCCAGCCGCTCTCTATAATGCACTCTTGTCAGACGCTTTGAAAACCAAGAATGTAACACGTGCGTACAACAGGTAGTCAGCATTAGGTATCGTGCCAAGGAAGACTCCCCCTCTCCGCAGCCATTGACTGACATTCTGGAGCATACACCGTGCCTTTTCGGCGGTTTCAAATGCGTAGTGCATACAAAACTGCATAGACACAACGTCAAAGGGTTGGGCAAGTTTCTCTGGCGGAAAAGCCTTAGAAAGCGATTCTCTGTAGCAATCCAGCGCAGCAAAGGACGCCGTGAAACGTGGAGGGTGCATGTTCTTCCAGCGATCGCGAGCTTGCTCGATAGAAACATGGGCGACATCTGCCAAGTTAGCATGCCAATAAGCAACGAAAAGGGCTGTTAGCAGTGTAATGGTACGTGCCCACACCAATCAACTCCCGGATACGGGCTTTCTCCCACTTAACGAGATCACCACCCTTACCACATCCCATGTCAAGTACTTTGCCACACCCTCCGCTTAACCCGTCTGTAGATCTAACGGAAGAGGAGGCGAGGACCGGGTGGGCGAAACGCGTAATGAGTACAGATTTCACCCAGTTGTTGAAATTCTTGAGTCCGATGATGGGCGACCTCAGGCGTTGCTTGACACCGACTTCCGGACGCAAGTTGTCTGCATATTTTTTTAAGTATGAGCAACAGGTGCTAGAACCGTGGGCTGGGCGATACACGTAGACTAATGTACAGGATGCGGACTCACAGTGCTCAATTACCCTTCCAACATCTCCAGCGTGACGCTTAGCAGCAGGAGCGGGAGGGTCGTCTGGAGACTTGCTACGACTTCGCTTACGCTTCGCGAGGAGGCTTTGGGTGCCGATGCCACGGTAGTGCTTGTACATCTCTACTTCTTGAGGTGTCATTGGCATCAGCACAGAGCCGGCTGGCGTTTTACGGTTGCGAGGGTTGTAAGGGACGGAGGGAGCGACAGGCCGAGGTGGTTGCGACATAGTTGAAGAAGTAGTTTTGACTACACGTGGTGGGGCAAATAACGGAGTAGGATTGGAGGAGGAGGAGGATGGTCGAGAGGAGGGCAGCACCGGGGAACGTGCAAGAGGTGAAGAAGGGAATACACGCGAGACAGAGGGGGAAGCCGACGTAACATGAGAGGCTGTGTCGGCCTGCTGGGCGGTAAAAGACCGTGATGAAGTGGTAGAAGATAGCTGGCGTGAAGAAGGCTGCGCCTGATTGTCCACGTCTTCACGGGGAATATCGAGAGTCGGAAGATTGGTGTTCCGGCGGCGCAACGACTGTACACCACTCAGCGTGTCAACTTCTGCAGTGGAAGTCGACGATACGGTGGTGCTCGAATCGTCGTCAAAGAGTAATAGGTGGGACAGACTGGATGGTTTTGCCGAGCTTGGTGTGCGAGGTGCCTGTGTGTCGGAATTGAGAAGGACGGCGAGATCGGTGGCTCGCCGCGTGAGGGAGGGGCTGCCGGTTGCACGCGACGAGGGCCGTGACGAGGATGGTGAGGGGATGTCGATCGAGTGCCCTTCTTGTCTGTCGACGTCAGTGTCTTGGCCATGGCTGTTGTATGGCAGAGCAAACGACTGAATGACGGGCGAATTCAAAACAGCATCGCGCACTGGGTCAAACGCGGGCATTCTCCCCACCAAAACACAACTTCTGCGCCAGGAAAAGAAAATCTGCTAGCAAATGGGATCAGACAAGAGCGCATTCGACCATTCCGAGCTTTGGTTATCGACTTTTGTGCGCCACGCGCTACCAACTAAAAAACACCCATACAAAGCACATCATCACACATTGGATTACGTCATCCACTCATACCCCTGTACCGTACAAACCAGTCTGCGATATCCCTCGTGGAACGCTGGACAGGGGATCGGTTAGCGCAGGTCGATGGTCGCTTGAAGTAAACGTACATCGATCCATGAAATCGACGCGCGAAGAGCTTCCAATGTTTGCGAAAGGGCATAATGGTACCGCGAAGTATCCTTGTCCTGTCAAGCTAATGGTCATGAATCGCGAATCGACGAATACGAAGCACGCCATGCCTTGAAGAACTCCTCAAGTCTCTCATAATCTACCTGCGTGTTCAAGTTGCAAAACGTGCCCTACAAGTGCATGAGGCTTCGTCATCTCCCACAGCCTAATGTCACCTACCGAAATCACATCCTTGAACGAGAAGTTGCCTTCGAACCGCTTCTCGAGCTGTACGAACGTCGATACCGACATACACGCTTTATAAAATTGACGCACTTCAAAGAAGTTATCCATGACGAATCTCGCAGAACTGCGTCTTGTCTGGTGATTCCTCTGCAGGCCCAAAAGGAAGTAAATGACATCTTGCTTTCTCACTCCATTCAAGATGTATGGGAAGGTGTCCTTGATGCAGGACGCGTCTTGACTAGCGCACATCGCATACCTAAAGGCCAAGTCTGCACCCAACCGGATGGTGTCGTCTGACATGACTCACATGGCAGATATACTTTCCGAGGGCGGCGTAGTTGGGTTTTCGTACAGTGCCTTGGCGAACTCGTATTCTTCCCGCCTGCCTTGTTTAACAGCCTATTCGCCTCAGCTACGAGTGGCACTACCAATACCCTGAACACGTTGCTCACTGTTATGATGCTTATCCTGAACAAATCAGCAGGTATCACTGCACGGTCTCCACTCTCCATATAATGCTTGAAGCGCCTCTCAAGTTCCTCCACGACACTTGAGACGCGATAACTAGACAGTCTTGCAAGAGAAGATAAGCGGACTCACTCGGGATCGCCGGCGTTAGCCGCTTGCTCGATAGCTCGAGTGCGTAACTGCGAGATATCAACTGAATCAGAAGTAGAGTATTCGTATCCCAGTCGTTTCACGAGAGGCACGAAGAGGTCCTGTTTACGGTGAGTATGCGGCTGGAACCAAGTAAACCACCACTTACGCGTCTGAATTTATTTAGGCCATGTACTATCTCTTCGTGCTCCCACCACGTGGACACCAACAAGTGCAAGTTCCTCGAGATAGAATCCCACACTAAAACTATATCAAGACAATTATTGTCAGTACAAAATCAAATTCCTGATCTATTGTAGCCGGAAACGTACACTCTTGCTCTCCCTTTAAGATGTCAACTACGGTCAGGGCACTACTGACGCTTGAGTGCCCGGATTTCGCAAGTGCCATGGCGTCATGCACGAGCCCGATGCGATCTTTGACAGAAAATATCCTGTCACCCGCGGCCGCTTCACGGGTTATTCTATGGAGCCGTTCCTCCGAATAATGGACTCTATCTAATATTCGAAAACAAAATGGATGGTAAAAGCGTTGAAGGACCTGTGCAAAGAAATCGAGACCCACAGACACCAAATGTACCCACATTCAGCTTCAAATGCTTCCGCGTGTCTATATTGAACGAAGCTTCCCGCGTATCCAGAATGATGTTATCAACTTTTACTTTCCCGGTTTCATCAACCGACAGCAGGGCCAGTGGGATCGACCTGTCATCTATGAATAAGAGGAAGGCCAATGGTCAGACCGACGAACCAAATGGTTTGGTTGTCCTTCTCCTCTGCCGGACCAGTCTCGAGGAAACGGTCTTGGCGAACGCGAATACCGTCCTTCGATTCCGTAACTGACAGGATCGGGAAGCCGGTCTACAAGTTCAGTAAGGCCTGATTGTCATGGATTCTCAGAAGTCCGAGTTACCCTTGTGATCCAATTGTCCATCAACTCGGGTACGTTGATACCTAATTCAGGTTCTTGATCTAAAGACAGCGCACCGACGAAAATTTCACCCACCTGTTGATTCACTAATCCCGTCCCAAAGATCCTTGGTAATGGTGTTTGCGTACAAGTGCTTCTTTAGATAGGTGGAAACCCCTTTTAAGAAGCGTTCCTTCCCAACGTGATTGGAAAGCATTCGCAATACTATATCCGACATCAACAGCAGTCGAGTTGATGAATCGATACGCACATACCAGAGGCAGCCTTCGCGTAAGATAAAGAGTCGAAAATCTATCAACCGATGAGCCCAAACAATGACATTGCAAAGTAGTGCACTAGACCTGATTGATCTGGTTCGCATCGGGACAGTGAACTTCGATGGGATGCGAAGACAGCTTAGCATCGAGTTCGAGAGCATCATTCAAGTGCTTTGAGATGAACTCAGAATCAACTTTCCACTCGGGGTATATCCTTGAGAAAACGACATTTAACGTTACTCGAAGAGAAAACGGGGAATGGAGCACACTTGTCTACGAGGCTTAGCTCACGATACCTCGGAAAAGGAAAAGCACGTACCAACGATAATCACTTCTCCCATCTCGAACGATGATTCAATTTTCTGCTAAGCCGATTTTGAAAATTGACACACCAAGGTCGCAAAGCCTTTGCGCTACAATAAGCCCCAAATCAGACGATAGAGAGATTTTGAAAAGCCACCTTCATTCAAATACAGGTAATCCCACCACTCCATCGTGGTTATGTTCCCAAACCTCAGTAGGAGATCATGCAGATCTATTACGTCTCAAGAGCAAAGACCTACCACATGTGAGCAACCTCATGCGACTGGAAGACTGTGACACGCTTCCTCATTGCCACATCTACCCTGTCTGGGTCCAGCAAGAAAGCACTTGTACGACCGGTGATAAGGCCCTGACGGCAACGCGGGCGTCAACAGGCTGCACACACAAACAAGCCATTCTTTTACCCAGTTTTCCATTGCACCAGCGTCAAAATCATGGGCCTTCGCAGGACAGTATCATACTCGGGGGAAATTTCCGTGGATTAACGGACTCACGACCAATGTATCCAGCTTAGGCAGAGGGTACTCGATATCAAAAATTTCTTCATAGTACGGGATCACTTTAGCCTTGACCTCGAGGGCATACTGTGTCTGGTGGATAACATCCGGTGTGCCTGCGATGTTTAAAACAAATGCTGCTACTTCTTTGCGGTTTAACTCACTATAGACACGAAGAGGACGTACGGCCCCACTCAATGGGCTCTTATAGGAGCCTTCGATGTACGAGAAATGTCCATTGGCATACGCAACGATGTACGTCGACATCTGTTGTTCATTCATGTTACGCTGAGAGCCCTTGTTTGCACAGCCTGGACTGAACCTACGGGTGGGGTTGTCAGAAACCTCGTAATCTTCCACTCGTCTTCGTCTCCACCCTCATGGTGGAAACTAAGTTTCGAGAGAAGAACCGCTAGAGCGTTTCCCTCGATGACCGTCGCTCCTGCAGTGTATACCTCTTCCGATATCGCAGACATGTTGCTCAAATTGACAGTGTCAGCGCGGGAGACCATGGTAATAGCAAAGGTGGCCTTGAGAAGGGGTTCGTCCCAGCAAGGAAACGCCCGCCTTGCAGCGGTAGGCTCCATACCGCACTTGGATTAGAACCAACCATGGAAACATTAGAAGGACCTACCTCGAACTGAGTAAGGGCGTAGGATTTGGTAGAACCGTCGTGTTGGTAAGATGACTTGTAATACCCCATCATGGAGCCGGAAAGCTTCCCGGCAAAGGAAATGGAAAGTGTAGCCTCGGACGAGGCGGGCAAGGCGTTAGGAAAACAGAAGGTAACTCGTTCGCTTTTCGTATCGAACGACCTTGTGGTGTCCAGCTGGTCGTTCTTCAAGGCATGAGAATGCAGTATCACATCAGAGATATCCAGATCCGCCACATTCAGCACGATAGTGGAAGTCTGTTTTTTGACCTCCAGACTAGAGATTTGGAGTTACTCCTGACATCGGATTGCCATTGAACTGTTAGCGGTACTCACTCGACCTTCACGATGCCTTCGTAAACATCCCTGTTCAAGTCTGTCTTGATGGTGAGGTCATAATGCTTTGGTTTGACGTCAAGAGGGAGCCGAAAATCATCGGATGGAACACTAGTCATCTTGACCATCGAGTGCGAGCGAGTCGTGCTTGTAGCGGATACAACTCCAGTCATCCCCCATTTTCTCACAGCTCGACCCTAATCTTATCGCACGCCGACGGGTCCTCTCTTTGTTTAGTACTTAAGCAGGCGCCCACACCCAATCGGTTGCCAACTTAAGGTCTTGGCCTGAAACTAGCGATACTTGTGAATTACACTCCACCTGAAGAGAGTCTACTGGGTTCGGGAGAACGCTTATGAATTTAAGTGGCGGAATTGTCATCAAAGTACCACGACGACAGCACGGTGAACTTCTTGGGCAACTTGGCACTGACACAGCGGGACTCTAAGTACGGTCTCGATACCGGGCCTAATCGATCTACGACATTAAGCGATCCTTGAAACCAGAGAAGAGTGGCTCCCGCGGTAGAATCGAAGCAGGACATGTTTTAGCAGATATGTTACGGTCATGGTCTCTGACGACATTCTTGAGATGGGACAGGATGTTCTCGTTACATTGAATGAGCTCTTGCCAGCGGTACGTCATCGAGCTGTGGTATTCGTAGTATTCTTCTTCAAGTTGAACGAGGTCGTTGAATTGTTTCGCGCTGTGCAAATCGTACGACTCCACATCATCCGACAAAAAATATGTACTCACTTGGTGGCAGCCGTGATCTCCAGATCCTGCAAAACTTCTTGCAGAAGTTCTTCTCGACAGCCTCGTACGTCTTTCCTCATGTTCTCGAATCTCTTGGTGATACTCCTAGTAATCACCTAACGCAGATGTAACTTGTGGCAGAACCCCTGACTTAAACCTACGTACAGCATGGATGTCATCCAGAACCTGGTAGAGGCGGGTAAGGGAGTACGCAGAAGATAGAGACCGGCTCGTCGCTTACCTCCACGATATCTTTGATGTCGACTCCATCCGTCATCGTCTCGTTTGCGGAAAACATATCCGCTATCATAATGAGAGTCCATCTTGTCTGTCACTTAAGCTAGAGGGTTCTCACTTACAAATGCTGTCAGTGCTCGACACAACAGTTTCTGTAAGCGATGGCGATCAGAGAATTCGCTCCCTTGCTGGGGCTCGTGATCCTTACTCGGTACAAGCATTGGCGAAAGGGCATCATCTTCTGAGGTGTAGGAGTTCTTGAATCGTTCACCTCCCACAATTCGGTCGTCCTTTCGCTCCCGACCTTCCTGACGCCGAGTCCGTTGCCGGAAAGGTTCGATCGACATCTGCAAACCTCTGTCCGAGTTCGGGGTTACTCCCCCGCGGGCATCTGGATGCATCAGGGTCTCTATAGGGGAAGCGAAGGTAACGCTATGGTGCTTGCGCGGTGGTGATAGGAAAGTTGACAGTCCAACTGCCTCTGCAGCAAAGCTTTGAACCGATTCGTGTCCTTTTGACTCCAGCGAGTCCAGATTCATGCTCTGGATAAAGTCAATAATATTTGGATCCCTCTTCAACAGCGACCGTATCACCAATGAAGCAAACGAAGCGAAGATTTCAACACAATTACGTAGTGAACAAGACCTGCCTTGTTGATAGCTTCGTCTGGCATTGCCTGCGTCAAACATTGAGCGGCTAATCCGGGACCTGCAACATCGTCTCCGGGGCCGACTACAGAACCGTCCAAGCTCGGGCCAGCTTCTCTAACCAGCATTTCCGAAATAACACCTCCAACGTTAGAGAACTCAGGATCGGATAGTCGCAGTGTGGAGTCAGGGATAAATATCGGTTCACTGGGTTCGCCTCCAGTGTCTTGCGAAGGACCGTCGAGGATAGAAGACTCCCGGCTGCGGAATTCCTCAAGTTCGTCATGACCATGTTTCCATCCCCTATTCATCTCCGCTTCGTTAGAGTTCGTAGTATTGACGGAGACCTCTCCATCCGGAATTACAAGTTTTGAGGAAGAAAGCTGACTGGTTTCGCTCCGTGCACAAGAAACAGCGGTCGAGTTGTTCGTAGTTGGGACAGCGACGCTCATTGCAGCAACGGTAGAAGGCGTTTCATTGGTAGCAGTAACTCCAGTAGTTTCTTCTCTCATCACGGAATCAGAACGTTTAGGGCTTGAAACTAGGTTTGGTTTCGGCCTTGCCTTCTCGACAGCTACCGCCAGGGCTCCCGTGCTCACCGGTATCAGCCCTTGCTGGAGGCCCGCATCCGCACTGTTTCCGCATGGTTCCCCCTCAAATTCGTGAGTGGTCTGGTCGAAGACAACTGGTGGTATTTTGGTGCTGCCGGTTTTGGAGAAGCCATCTGTGTTGTCGACAATCGTTGCATCCCTATTTGGAGCATTCTTAGGGTCCAAGGATATCGGTCGTGACCTAGTAGGGCGGCGATTACTTGGAGGGACGCGGCCAACCCGCTTTCGGGATTTCCGGTGGAGGCCACGTTCGTCGTCGAATTCGTTTGCATGGGTGGCGTTGCTACCACGAGTCACCTCTTGTATCTTGCGTTTGTTGACTCTCGTCGCTGCGCATGCGTTGCTCAGCGACTGCTTAGAAGCTCGATCCTTTGAGAGGGTCAGCAATTGTTTAGTATCCTCCGAGTATTCTGGTTGTGAGGCCTCAATTGCTTGTCTTTCAACATCCTGTCTGTTGTCTTCGCTTCGGCCCTGAATGATGGGACTATGAGAGGAGATCGCACTATAGGAGATGAGGTGTTTCAGTATCAATATTGACCTAGGGGCCCATAGCATACTCGTCAGCCTCGAACACTCCGGATTCGACGCCTGCGCTTGATTGAGCAGTGATCTTGGACGACTGTCCGTTCAGTAGGGTAATGGAAGCTCGAGTTTCACCAGTGTCATTAATATCCGATTTCGCGGGTGCTAACTTCTTTACGTCGCACGTCATGTCAGTGGCGGCGATGTCATCCTCCGAAGAGCGTTCCCTTTTGAGCGGTCTAGTACGACTAGTTGCCCCATCTACTCGATTGGAGGAATCCAGTGTTTTGCAATTTTGTTCACCGCTTCGACAGCCCTCGGAACGATAGTTCTTCAAAATTGTCGGGTATGAATCTTCCTGAGGCACCTGATCTCCACTAGCAGTGTGAGGAGAGAATGGGGTTTTCAGGATCGGATCGTCTTCGGGTTGCTTAAACCCGCCTAGTTCTTCTACGTCTTCGGCCACGAACGACTTCGTACTTGCACAACAAGAGGAATTCGCTTCATCCTGTGGTTGGAAGCGAGTACGATGAGGTGGAGTAGTCGACTCTGTCGCTAGTTCTGAAGAAAGACCGTCGAAGGAAGTCTTGTAAACTTCAACGGAACTAACATCAAAAATTCAAGCCGGCTCAAAGGTCGGGTACGCTACCTTCCTTAACATGTTTGACTTTCTCCTACAAAAATCAATTAGTTCAACATGATTTCCAACCCAGACGATTGATACCTGAAAATCCGGAGCAGGTACTGGCAAGAAACTATCGCTCGTGAATTTGACCTCGGAAGCAAGCGAGATGCTCTTCTTGGGCTTCACCACTTTCGGCGTGGAGGTAATGAAAGATAATTTCCCCTTCTTAGGTTAAGCAAGGTGTCCACCATCATCACTGTCACTTACTATGCCACGTCGTCTCAAGGTCTCCATGAATCTGCTCAAATCCTCCCTTCGTAATGAGAAGGTCAAGTAAAACTCTCCACTGTCAACCTTCAATGTGGTGTTCCCAACTTTCGGAACGCTTGACAAGCCGACCGTGACTTCCACTCCTCTTAGTGTGGTCATTGGAGTGTCAATGTTCACCGTTCGGATATGACTGTAAGGAACCATGAGGCTATCGCATACATCGCCCTGCTGAAATGAGATTCACCCATGGGATTTTGCTACGACGATGGCTTACCGTCGGTAGTATGACATTGGCAAGGAACCCTTGGCGGTCCAATATCAACCTATCAGAAGCATCTGGTTGAGGAAACACGTAACCACAGGCATTTATTTCTTTCACGGAAAATGGCTGTGGACTGTAGAAAGAACTTATGGAAGGTTCTTTTATGTAAGGGAAGGGCGAACTATGTGATGTCACTTTTCGCCAAAGCGCTGATAAGCTGGATTGCAATGGTGTTCCAGTCCGACGTGGACGCTTCATGCAAGATGCGAGCTAACTCCTCGTTGCACTTGAAGAGCTCTGGAGACCCTAGGGTTTCTTGCATAAACCGTGTTCTCATCGATTCACCGTCCGCAGCACGTTCGGTGGAGAGCAAACGAGCGAACAAGGTCAGCAAAGACTCCGTAATAAGATAATCTGTGAACCATTGAATCGACTCTCACGAGTTGTCACATGATGAGCGAACCTCGTGAGGTGGATATCATGATACCAAGTCGTGCTCTACGGATGGACTCAACCTGTTCCTAATCGAGAAAACTCTTGACAGACTCACGGCCCCAAGTAAGCCCTGTCACGAAGGAAGATCTGATTGCTCTTCTGCCCATGGGCAGCCTCGCTCAGGATACTGAAAGCCTAGTGACCGCACCATCAGCACCTCTCGCATACAAGGGAAATGTTGACTTGCCGTTACGCATAACTCTACACTGGAGCGTGTTCCTGACTCCGAGGGCTTCCGAAAGAAGAAACCGCATATGGTTGGATAAAGAAACTTTCCAACGTCAACCTTGAAATGATCGTCTAATAACGTAGAACTATCCTCAGTCTCAATTGTGGCGTGCTGAATGAGAACGTACTTGGAGGTTTCTCTAAAGCATCCTGGATCCACAACCATCGTGAAAGTCCGAGGATAAAAACCATGAATAACTTACAAGCACACCAGACAACAGTACGTAGGCAGTTCTGTCCCACTCTGCGTACAATTTGGGATCACCGTGAATATATGCGTCGGACAGCTTTTCGTTAAGAATATTAGAGAGCACTGCAGCTGTCAGTTGTAATGCTGGGCCCTGATATGCATCGTATAGGGGTTGAAAAGGCTCTCGGAGTACTGATCGCAGCTTTTCTATAGCCTGAAGTGACGGCCGTGACGAATTCTGCGGAGCAGTTAACATCATAGGCGCATGATGGACAATGTCCTACGAGGAGAACGAGACACGATGCCAAATTGTCAACCGTATCCTTCAAATGCTCGTGTGAAGTCTCATGATAGACCAGTTGGCGCAAAAAGGCGATTGCATTTTCGATGGTAGACATGATGGTCAAAAGCAAAAGTAATAAAGCGCAAAGCGCACCCCAGCGAATTACATCACGACGCGTGACGCGTGATGGATGATTTTCATCACGTGATTGACTCGTGAGAAAGTTTATCCTGTCAAGGCACCCCTCCAGTCCAAGCCACAGTCCCAGGCGGACTGAGGCCCACTAAAATGTTACCGTCGAGGTTTGAATTGGAGGGAAGACTACGCGCCTTCTAGTTTCTTGCTTCTCAGAGTGACCGGGAAATGCTTCTCAAATGCTATGGCAACTTCAATCTGCCGTCGAGTTGCTTCGGGTGGACTACCGTAGATAGATAGTACTTGTATCCGACATTTTACGGCCGAACCCCTTTTCACAACAACTTGTTCCATTACACTGCAGTGGTGCATTTGTACATACATACTACGCATTGTAATAGTTGTTCCTGGTGCCTGACAGGTTTTTGCTCGCAGTTACCAGGACTACCAGTAAGCTCCACCTCTCTCGTCGATTATCCTCTACGCCGTATCTATTGCACAAGAGGACGCAACGCGGAACCTGGCTTAGCATGGAACCAAGGAAAAGCTCCAAGCTTTCTCTAGCGGCTTTGACGGTACGTACAACGAGGCGCACACGCGTCGTGCTGACATACACGATCACACCCTCAGCCATCCATGAGGATCAAGAGGCACCAGCTGCGCAAGGTTGGAATGAACGAATTCGGCGGGAGGGCCTGGCTGATCCTTTCTGTAGTACTCCTGGCTACCAGACGTCTTGCGTATTAAAGGGAGCGTACGTCGCGGGGGTAAATATGGTGAATAGGGTTTCTAACGGCATCCTTCAGATAATTACTCGCATTATTGGACCCGTCCTCACGGTCACTATATTCTCTGCGCTTGTGGCATACTTTTGGTCAAGGGGCGAAAAGGTTGTGCTAACAAACTCCATCGTCCCTTTGTTGTCTGTCGTCGTAGGTGTTATGTTCCGGTAAAAACAGCCAAGCTAACCATCAGTTTCAGGTCGGCCTTATCCTCGTATTCAGGTGAAATTGCCTTAATCGTGTTATTGGTGCTGATATTCAAATGTGCTCGACTTCAGGAATGGGTAAGTGATAGTGATGGTCTGCAGGAAGAATGTTCAACCTTTATCCTATAGAACATCGTACGACCGTTATTGGGAAGGTCGGAAATGCTTTGCAACACTCACATCCAATGTAAACAACAGACGCTGTACGATCATGAGGTTTGTTGACGCTGTGTCAGGTTCGCAACTTCTCGCGGATGATTTGGGTACACGTGTGCCTCCCACCGACTGAAGAACAGCCAACCCACATCAAAGGCAGGACGCCAGTCTCTACTCTCACAGCTACCGAACTCAGGCGCCAAAAAGTGGAGGCCCTTCAATACTGCGTGGCCTTCGCCTACGCTGTGAAGCACTACCTTCGCGGAGAGGAAGGCATCCAGCACGATGATCTTACTGCTATCTTACCACCGCGATTGGCTAGTTACATTGAAACCGGATATAACAGTACTCGTGGCCGTGCTTCTCCGACGTCATACGCTGCTACCGAAAACACTGTTGTAGAAAGTGAGGGCAATTTACGAACGTCATCCGATGCCACCAAGAGGGTCCGACGAAAGCGAAGCAAAAAGTTCTTAGATGGCCGTGCTGCAAAGTCGTCAACCCCTCTTCTCGGCGATTCCCACCAAACGATCATGTTTCACCCGTACGCCAACCAAACGAGCATCCCCCTGCCGCTGGTGTAGGTTCCTTGTCAGCTTCAAGAGGATGACCCATTGACATTCTCTTTCCCGGAAGTATTGCCCATGAGCTCTCGGGTGCCGTTTTCAGGTTTAAACGCGAGGGTCTCCTGGAGACTGTTGGTCCCGCTGGTATGGTCTGTGCTAGACGCTCGTTTTAGACCATCTCATGCCGTGCCAAGGAACGAATGCTATGAGTGGCCTGTCAGCTCATCGAATTCCAGTGCTAGTTCCTGTCCTCACTAACGTGCTACAGTGTCCAATCCATGGTAGACCAAATGACCTCTATGGAAAGGGTAGCAAATACTCCGATACCAGCTCCCTGTGAGTTGGTGACAGCGTTCTCTCGATCCAACTAATCCCGCACGTCACAAGATGGGATCCACCTTAAACAATGTGTAACACTCTATTTGTTTGCGCTCCCTCTGACTTTGATCAAGGAGTTGGGCTGGAGCATGATTCCGATAGTAACAGTTGTTGCTTTCACTCTAATGGGCATTGAAGGGATAGCTGATGAAATTGAGATGCCTTTCGGTACGTGTAATCCCACAAAAGTGAACAACAATTTCGACCGTCTCTCCATAGGATACGATAAACATGACTTACCCCTTGGTATGTGTTTGCAGTAATCGGAATCCTGTTGCTAATACCCGATACGTGATAGACACCTATTGTGATGACTTAAAAGAGGAAGTTCAGTGAGTAAGCCTGTCCTATGAGAGGTTCTACTGACTAGATACGTCTACTCCAGATACATGATCGAGAGGCTCCCAGAAGGAGGACACGGTGCATTTGGTTATGACGATGGGGAAGGTGACGATTAACACCATGAATAACATAGGGTATTATCTGCGGACGCCCAACATTGCCCCCCGTACCACATCCCTTTTCATGGTTCGTGCATTATCGAATGGATACCAAGTGGTACGTTCGATCTACTGAAATTCTGGTAGGCAAAATTCCCCCGGACCATACGGCTGGAAAGTACTTGTAAATGCCAGGGACAGGTTGTCACTAGCTTAGGTCGCACCTTCGATGTTAAGGCAGTAAGCCCCGCTGAGTTTTCACTCGTTTGTCGCCCACTCTGGGGACCTCGCTTGGGCTTTCCGCCTTTTGAGAATGCGTCCAGGACTTTCTTGGTCGTTTCCGGCGTCAGATCCTCCTAGCAAGATGTGAATGACTATATGCTAGGTGAGGAGAGGGCGTACATAGAAATCGTCGTTGACAACCATCATTGGCGCGTTGCTACAAGCACCTTGACACTCGACCTCGATTACGGTGAACTTGCCGTCCTTTGATGTTCCGCCAGGCTTAATGCCACCCAAGTGGTCACATATAGTGCGGAGGATGTCGGTCGATCCACGCAGCATACACGGCGTGGTGGTGCAGACTTGCACAAAGTTCTCACCTATTGGCTCCCTAAATATGGAATTCAATGAGACTATCAGCGTAGTGGCGGACGGGGTAATTCACCGGTTAAACATGGTATAGAATGTGGCCACTTCGTATACACGCATAGGCGGCATCTCCAGAAACTTTGCCACATAATTCATCACACTAATACTTGTCCAACCTTTGTTTTGTCGTTGGGCGAGATGGAGGAGCGGAATGACAGCGGCCTTCTTATACTGTGGGGGGTACCGGGAGATGATCTCTTCCGCCGCTCTTGTATTTTCAGAGGTGAATTCGAAGGGAATCTATATTTCCAGTCCCAAGTTTAGAATCGCACAGAATACATATCATGGGCAATATACCTTCGGGTTGTTGTACTCGGTATCCCGATGCTTGGACCTTCTCAGTGCTTTAGTTTCGTTTTGTGTTGGCTCACTTACCACGAACAATGCATCCGAGAGTCTCGGACAGGAAGTAGATATCCCCCGAATTGTCGCTGAAGAACGCGCGGCCGTGAAGCGACTAAGAAGTCTCATGGCCAGCACGGGAGTTGGGGGATGAGGCTAGTGTGGGTGTTGTGTTTTGGCTGGTCAGCCCCAGTGAAAACTGGTCATTACCGGGTGTGACCCAATGTGACGGATTATGACTTTGAGGGTGGCTGTGAAGGTAAGATATATATCGTCATATTTCCCTACGAAACCCTGCAAAATATCATATTTGCGTTGTTTCGGGGCAGAGTCCTGTATGATGACATATTATAATTTGGTCTCGAACATAAAATGTCATATCTTCTCATATTCCGGGTGCAGGAATTCTTCACCGCACGATATTGCTGGTTGTGATGACATATGATCCTTTCGAGTTTCCGTGCCTTTTACAAAATATGCTCTAATATGACGGAATCTCATTCCATTAACCATACCATACTATACAGCATTGCTAATACCGGGGGCTAGTAGCTGGCGCTAGCTACTAGCTTGCTCTAATCGAAACCGTGAATAAGAGACGTCCAATTGAAATCCTACACGAATGCTGCGATGCTGGGTATTAAGCGAGAGACGTGGAATCCGGAGTGGCCAGGTATGACAATGTCCAAGTGATGATGCGATCGTGTGTCAGGGAATGGAATCTAGTGGAGGGTTCCGCTACAGATGGTCTTCGTGTCCCAACTATTGCTCGTAGCCTATCCGAGACCATTAGGAACTGTGCTGACTCTAAATGAAAACTCACCAATACGGCGGCCTCGTCATCGTATGCCTGCACTGTTTGAGATGCAGAACATGTTAGGGCGTGATTTCACTTACCTGTCGTTGTGCGGAAGTCAAGCCGGTGTAGTACCTTTGAAATTCTTCGGTCGATCCGCTTGATTGAACTTGCTTGCGCCAACGGTGAGCACACAAATTACTGCAGAACGCATGAGAAATGTTAGCGCGGATGGAGTGAAACGTACCGCCCATTTTTAGCTGGTCCTGGTCGCATCTTCGCCTTGCCTCCGCCTTTGGCAGGCTTAATGACTGACGCTACCGGGGCGTTGTCGACTATTGCAGGTACTGTAGAAAGCGTTGGCGTCGCAGCAGGCAGGACGGCATCCTCTAATTCGAGTATCGGCTTTGCGTTCGACGGTGTATTCTGGGAATTCGTGGAGCTGGATGGTACCGGTGGTTCTTGGGATGTATCGAGTAGAGGCAGGGTCGGGACGTCTCGCGCCTTGCTGGCAGCAAGGGCCAGGGCGGCACTAGAGTGTACTAGTATCAATGTTAGTCCTAGCATTTGAGGTCTACTTACAGTGGGTCTATGGGCATGATAGCGTTGCCACATTGGTTGGTGTCCATCTCTACGGGGGTACACAGGGGGTCAGGAAGGGGAGAAACAACCTCATTGTCATCTGAAGCACCCGTAGATGATGCACACAGCGTCGCCGTTGGAAGATGCTCAGCGCATGGTTCAAAGGAAGAGGCGCATGTGACAGAGGCGGGAGGCGAGAACGAAGCAGTTGAGGTGGATGGTGTATTGTCGTCTCCCACCTCATGTTTCCCTTGCCGTCCAGTGTTAGCTTAATTGATATGAATATACATGTCACATACCTTTGAGCCGCTTTTCTGGCCCTGATTCCTCCGACTTGAAAGCCCAAACTTTCCGTTTCCTACCGATTTCGTCCGAGCTGTCGTCCTCGTCATCGTTATCATCGTCTTCGATTTTAAGCCCCTTTCCTTTCTTCTGTTTCCACCTACCGTTGTCGTCCAAATTTCCCTTACGCCAGGCCGGGTATGTATTGCTTGCCAGATAGTCGAGTTTCCAACCATTATTTGCGAACTTGAAATGGGGGTAAGTACTCTCCATGAGATCATGAATAAACTGGCGAGCGCCAGCGGAGAGTCTCCCCCACGATGGAGGCGCAAGGTCCTTGTATACAAGTTCCACCCAGCCCCCACGAAGAAGTTTTCGGATTGCCTTGGCCGTCTCGCGCGAGGGTGGGTTGCCGGCCTTATCTTCAAGATAGCCCATAGTCCCTCGTTTGCTCGTCTGTCCTTCGGGCGACTCAAGGTATTTGTCCCAGTCTTCTCTATCCCAGAATCGGATCGACGGGTAGTCGGCGGGGGTTGGGCGTGCGAGTTCCACCTTCGGTTTCGGTGATGCGGATGCTTGAGGGAAAGTCGTGCCGTCAACCTGGTAAGGGTCCACCTCGCGTAAACCAACGGCTCCTGCCAGGAACTGGAATGCCGTCCTATATAGACAGATTGATGTGACTACGAGGTGTAGAGTCAGAACCGCATACCTGAGCGTGTTGTTTTCTACGGTAAGCTTCATTACCTGTCCTTCAAGGAGCTTTGCACGCTCTTGTAGAAGGCTGAGCTGTTTGGAATCATGACTATATGCGCCCTAAAAAAGATGTGGCGGTAAGCTCTAGTCGCTAATGAAAGCACTTACATTCATAAACGTGGGGAATGAGGTCATCGACACCTCATTTGCCTGTGAGAAAGTCGTGTCAGGCACGTGCGGCAATTGGAAAGACTGCTGGAATGTCGCGTTCGTAGGCGATGACGAGGTCAGAAATGATCCATTCGACTGATTAGGTGTTAGTAATGACGACATAACTCCTACAGTCATCGTCGAGGACGTGGAGATGGTTAGGGGTAGAGGTAAGTTGTTCCATTAGATTCCGTTTCTGTACCACCCGGCACATTCCGACGGAACCTTAATTAGAGTGTCAACGCACGGACCTTTTTTCTCTTACAGAGGTACCACCATGTCGGCAACCCCAGGTACACGCATCCTTAACGTAGTCGACGACGTCATCTATGTCGAAGTCACTGGCAGTCTTTCTAAGTGGAACACCCACACTTTTTCTGTCGATATTCAGTCTCCCGGCATCAAAAAGATCGTACTCCGTCTAAAGGATACTGTCGATACTGTGTAAGTCACACTTTTTTTTGTCTAAGCGTTGATACCAACAACAGCAGCCTCCCTCCCGCGAGGAAGTACACGCTGGAGGAAGAAGCTTTAGAGGACGTCGAGGAAGCGAGCTCGAAGCTCGAAGCCGCTCATGCAGCACTGTGGAAGGCGTATGAGGGAACCATCGGCATCCAGGAGACATTCACTAGAGTTACATGTGCGAGCGCCAGACTCGATGCCGTTCGCAACAAGCTATCTCTACTCAAGGACTCTAACGATTCTCTCGAGGCGGAGCGTGTCAAAGCCGAGGATATCGACGTTAAGTCTGACCTCACCGCACCTGAAGATACTACGGCATCACAGTATGTTTGTATCGTCCGTTGCTATTAGGATTGCCTGACTCATTACAGGTTCGTGTCTACTTCTGCCTCTCCATGCCGGGTTCTTCCTCGTTACTGTGGAAACCCAAACGCAGATCAGGCAAGTTCGACCAAGCCCTGGGCTTACTACATCCTCCCCTTTGATCCTATCGATATCCCTACGCAACGTTCGAAGAGGAAACTTCCGAATGACACGTCCATTGCTCCCGTTCACCAGCATCGTAAGCACGCAAAGCCGGAGCTCTCTTAGATTCGATGCTAGGTCCCACTTTTTTGCACGCACGCCTTTAATTCCGCACGCATTACATGTCAGATTTGCACGTTGTACTTATGTTTTTTTCTTGTTACACGTGTGCTACTGACAATATACCTACGATTGTTCGTTGTTCGTATCATGGTCGGCTTCATCTTGATACACGCTGTACGGTATACCTAACTGTGAAATGTCGAGACCCGGTTTTTCCGTTAAAAAAAAGGAGTCCTCCGTAGCTCCGGATGGGTGCCTAAGACGGTATGGTACCATACCGACAACGCTCTTGATTGACTTGATGTGCGCGACAACGATTTGATTGGAAAATTTAGATACCACGAGCGTGTTTGATGATACTTGTAGGAGTTGTTCATCGGGTAGAGTGTACAGACGAATGATTGCGACGTCTGTAAACTGCGCTTCCTCGGCATCTTCTTCGGTAGAGTCCACTGTGAGTCTGGTGAAGTACTGAACTTCTCCCAGTCGCTCTTGCCCATCGTAGGTAAACTAAACAAGTGTTAGCGTCCCGCAGCACGAGTGCTATTTTGCTTACCTTCACATTTCTTGAAATACGTATCTGAGTGGAAGATTTGAATTTTTCTCGCCACAAAGATCGTACGATTTGCCCGTTTGGAAGCTGGAGTCGCGCCCACCTTTTGAAGCGGTGAAGGGGCCGATCCTGCCCTATAAACTCAGAAATGACGCGTGCTTCTTCTCCAGTTGGTAGCCAGGGTCGCTTGTCTCGTTTGCGTAGTAAAACAAATCCGTCTTGTAGGTCGACAGAGCCCGTCGGAAGTCCATGCATCTCATCGTCGAGTTCGGGCATGGACGCGAGTAGAGCATTAACCTGGAAAAAATGTGTGTTAGCACGAATGTCACAATACTGATGTAGTGATTACCCTGCATCGCCGCACACCTTCCTCGGCGAGGTTCTCATAAGGTTTTGATGGCTGACGGATTTCTTGGCCGAGGTTACCTATGGTGCGTTCCATTGTCCACTGCGCATAGCATATTGGTGGGCCCTTGTGCATCGCCTCGGTAACGAGATGGAGGACTTGATGGACACACGGCCGAATAAAGTGTAGGCGGTCTTGCCTGAGCTGATAGTAAATCAATTCAAACTCGCGGCCCCACGAACAAAGAAGAACATAGGCGTGCTCAAGGTCTTGTTTGCTAATGGTATGCTGTGACATGATTTGAATTCCACGGACGAGTTTGCAGAAGTTGGTCCAGTAGCGTTCTGGAAGGACGTTGTAAAGTAGAGCCGGTGCTAAAGAGAACATATAGAGGTGAAACTCCCACGTCTTGTAGTCCGTATTGATTTTGTCTGCGATGTTCCGCGGTTTGCGATCAAAAGAACCAGGGATTGAAACACCGGCGTCTTCAACGGCTTGTCCGTGTGCGATCCAAACGGCCTCGTCGCGGAAGACGGCCCAGTCCCACGAGTTCTTGTGGTCTGGGTGGTTGCAATCGATTGTACCGCGCCAGAGCGAGAGAAGGAGGTCCGAGAGATTGCCAGCGAGGTGCATTAGGTCAGTGGTCATGCAGAGAGGTACCCCGAGTGAATGAGATGGACTCAGCCCGAGGATTAGAGGCGGCTTCGTTATACCGGTCTCGGTCTTGCGGATATTCCACTGCCGTAGGGTGGGAGCGCTAACAAGCTGCGAGAGGTTGTCGGCATAATCACCTGAACCACCGAGGGGAAGCTTGAAGACGTCGATATCAGGATGGTCGCTGCCGGGCGGGCAATTGCCCCGTGGTCTCAGGAGGGCCGGGTAGTAATGCGTGCTGTGAAGTTTGCGTCTGCCAGGTGTGGGACAATAGACTCGGCAGCCGTTTTTCCCACTGTGTCCGACCATCCCATCCCAACAGACGAGACCTGGGCCGTCAGCAGTTGTGAATAAAAGATAGAGGTCTGAGGAATACACGCGATCCTCGGACGCATCCCAGATATGCAGACCTTCGCGCTGAAGCGCTGCAATGTGGTGAAGACCTACAAAAAGAAAAGAATCGATGTTCTTTGGTTTATTCGGACCTGGTATGAATCCGCCCGGGCAGACGTGGGCCTTCTTGTAGCGTTTATCAGGCGCCAAGTTGAGAATGACCCAGATGTAAATCCAGCAGTCCGATTGTTTGCTCTCATATAACTGAGCGCCGTCGAGTGAGACCATCAAAACGATGTCGTCCTTCTTGATATCGCCATCGAGTACCGCCCCGAGATAGTCCCAGCCTGCTGCGATGTCGTCAACTAAAGATATTGATCCAGTTTGTCGGAGCTCTGTGAGAATTTCCTGTGTGCGTTGGTGTAGGTAGCGCATTTGCCGGGCCTGGTCGGGGTCGCGGTAGAGCGCTTGGAGCTGTGGGCCTAGCGGGATAGTTGTGAATCTTTTGGCTGGAACCTTGCTCCGGCCATTGGTACCCCGTAAGACTTCTTCATTCCAACGCGAAGCCTCGCATAGCGGACACTGCTCTCGATCAGCGTATGGACCTGTGAATGCCGCGCAGCTGTTGGGGCACATGTCATGTTGGATCTTCTCGATACCGGTGAGCGACGCGATGAGATTCTCCACGTTGTGGTACGAGAGAATGTCTTCGATACCTTGCGCACCTGGGAAGTTCTGGGCGGTAGATCGGCATACCTTGTTATAAGCATCCTTGGAGGAATGCTCTGTAGCGAGGTACGTCGATATACTATGGCGGTGGCCGGGATTATCGATGCGAAGAGGTTGACGAGGAGGGTTACGAAGGCGTTCCAGAGCGGGTGGACTGAGTTTCGTGACCGCATCTTCTAAGGTAGCAGATGAGAGAGCCGAGATGAAGACCATGGTCTCTTGCAATTTGGGTAGGACAACGAGGCTGGATAGGTCCCGGATACTAATTTGAGGACGAGCCCGACGCTGGTACATGATTTCTGGTGGAGTCTGCTCCACGCGATTGAGAGGTAGAAGTGACGAACGTGTGTCTGTCTCATCTCGCGCAGGAGGTGAGTGGGGAGGGGGTGGCGGTGGTGGCGAGCATGGGTCTGTCT
The DNA here is from genome assembly GCA_024613165.1 of Pisolithus albus. Lineage (NCBI taxonomy): Eukaryota > Fungi > Basidiomycota > Agaricomycetes > Boletales > Pisolithaceae > Pisolithus > Pisolithus albus. The sequence goes on along the minus strand of JANFAB010000002.1, from coordinate 1,548,250 downwards.
CGTCTTGCGGGGGCGATTGAGACGGGGAAGGTGGAGGTGAGAAGTTGTTGTTGATTGGATCGATCAAATCCCTGTCACTCTGAAGGAATTCATCCAGTACCCGCAAAACTACATCAAAGGGGAGTAAATACCTGTAGATCATTAACATCCATAGCACCGTCTCCTGGATGTGCTGGCTGGGATAGTACATGACCAGTCGTCTCGTTAGTATCCATCTGGTAATGCGATCAGTGTACAGGGAAATAGCTAAAAAAATACTCACCTGTATCGTGGAGGTATCTTCATTTTGATTGATGTCAGTGGGCTGCTTCAAACGAGCACGTTTGCGGCGCCCTACATATTCATTCGGGTCGCGGTTCTCTCTTGCTCGCTTCGCGAGACCTCGAAGTGCCTCGATCCTGCGAACGCTTGGAGGAACAGAAAGATTGTGATTTGGTGGTGGTGAAGAATTGGCGAGAGGTGGAAGGCTCGTCATTCGTTCCCCCAAAAGCCTGGCACTGCGTATTCGTTGGCGCTCTTCCTCTGAGCTCGCGTTAGCAAGATGTTGCAGCCATGTTGAATGAGAAACTTTGTGAATACGTCCGAAGCCGTACTTGATACAGACGCAGTCGTATTGGCCTCCAGTAGGCCGCTCGAGGGGTGCGGAAGCCTGTGTTTGCATGTTAGTGGGTACCGGGTAAAGAGCATTTACAAAGCATTACATTGCTTTGCGAACGCGCGATGCAATGTAATGCTCTGCAACGCAATGCCGAGGTGGGGACGTTGCGTCGACATCGGGCGGATCGCGCATGCAAAAGGTAAAGCAATGCATAGTAAAGGCTTCATTTGAGATTTGGTAATATTTGACACTAACTAAGCATAATCCTAATAAGGAAACTCACAGCTCACAACGTATGGTCACACCCGGTAATGTCCAGTTTTCACTGGGGGTCAGCGCGCAATGGTAGTTCATTATGTAAGCTGCCCTTCCGATTGATCTCACGGCGCGTCCGCGCAGCAATGTCCAGCAGTACGAAGGTATACAGTGGAATTCACTATTAACGCCCCAGCCAGATCGTAATTGGAGGACACAACCAGAAATTCTGTAGTGAAAACCCAAATGGAATCACGTAACACCCTTTGTCTTCAAGCACTGAGCCGGACGGTACAAGGCATGACGCATGAAGTCCGTACTGCCAGAAAATCCGCTTCAAACCAATCAAGACTTGCTTTGCGTCATCTGACGTCCACCATTGACCTTCTCCACTTAGACGCTAATTCTTGAAACTTGAGAACAACCCCGGCTGCAGCTCTGCGTAGATCGGCCTCGTATGTCCCCCCCATTCCTTCGACGCGACCACCACTGTCGAGTACTTTGAACACTTCTCCTGCCCATTCCCCAACACTAAGAAGTAGGACTGCGTGTTCAAGACTCAGTGTCCGACCGCCATCTTGCTCTAAGGACCCATCCAGAACGATTATAGCGAGGTCCAGGGCGGATGTCAGAACAGCTGCCTCGTCCTTTCTCCCGCCGGGTGCGCTGCTCGTTTCATTGACTTGGTCGCTAAGAGCTAACGAAATCTGTCGCGATCCCAAAGTAACTGCTAACTCCAGTGCCTCAGGAGCAATCACAGCAAGCCACTGCGGTCCATTTCTGGATGCATGTACCAGGATTGCCATGGTACGGAGAAAATGAGAAAGTATAACTGGGTTGAGGATGAGCCCAGTCCCGGCCCCGCGGTATTGAAATAGAGTGTCTCGATGTGCAGTTCGCTCCTCCCGAACCTGTTCGTCACGGAGGAATGCCCAAAATCTGTTGATGAGGGGCATGATGAAGTACTCGGCCGCCACCTCCGTGTACGTCACTGCCTTCGGCGGGTGGGGCTGAGGGAGTACAATGCCATGGTTCGGCCGTTGAACCACCTCAGTCACCCTACCAGCCTTCCTGATTCTTAGCTGTCGCTCTCGGTTAAACTCTGGCAGTGAATCGGTAACAGGTTCTCGGCTTTTGTCGATTGCGTCTCGAGTGATATCGCCCAAGAGAAGTTCGACTTGGTTTTGGAGTCCTGCGACGGAACGTTTCTGATGCAAACCAGGTCGCAACTTTGTACTTGAGAAAGGTACAGTCCTTGAGGAATGGGCAGGCAATGACGCCAGTTCTCGTGCTCCCATTGCAAGGGCGTTTAAAATAACAAACCGCTGCTCGGTGGAATACTGACTCTTAAAAAATTCCTCAATCATACACCTAACAAGCAGTTGCGTAAGAGATGAGCTGAATGCGAATTGGAAACACGCACGGAGCGACGACCTTTGGGCAGCAAGCGACTAAGGCGGTCACGATACGCTGCCTTTTGTCGTCGAAGTCCTCGAGCTCATAGTTGTTATTCAAAACGATAAATCCGTACACGAGATTGGCGGCGTTTTCAACTATCACACTGATGAACAATGGCACTTAACACTGTCAGTGAGACCGAGATTACCTAGCTCGGTTCCAAAGTCCCGCTTGCGGCGGATCAAATCTTCTCCTGCGGTCAGAGCCATCTCAATTTTCTCAGCCTCATGGCTCTCTTCCCTTGAATCGAGCCCCTGGGTGTTGCGTACAAGTGTTCCAAGCTGTGCCAGATAGACCGGCCGGGAAATCTTCTTCACACCAACATGGAGAGTTGGATCTTGTTCGATCTCCAACAACTCCGATGGCGTAGGTGATGGGGAGCCAGCCGAAGGAGAAGCATACCCAGTCAACGAATCGTCGGAATCATATCCCGCGTCTGTTCGTATATCGGTAGTCCTTATTCCCGAGGATCGTGGCGGAGAAACTTGTGACTCCAGCGGCAGATTCTGCGACAAATTACCCTGAACGTCGTCATTTGAAGACACCCCCTCATGAATCCCAATGTCGTCCCGGACTTCAAATCGAGGACTGGAAACTGTATCTCCCCAAGTGCACAGCACTCTCATTTCCCTTGCCCAACTTCGGCCGTCATCATCCCCATCCCAGTCGCCGAAGTCGAGAGATTTTCCCACCCGACTTGCTACAATTTCGGCTACCAACATACCACAGCGCCGGATACTGTTGTCCGTGTGACCGATGTACGTTCCGACAGCCGAGACAAAAGACGGGGACAGGGCAACAGCCTCCACCTGTGGAGACGAACATGGGAACTGCGTTATTGAGAGAAGAAGTAACGCAGACATGTCTGGAGCAGGTAAATATTAGCAGGATATCTACGTCACATCTGAGAGCAGATCACTAACAAAGGTGTTGCGATAGCAGCGAATACTTGACGTGATCAGGGCTGGTCCAGACACCTAAGACATCGGAAATAAACGTTTCCAGTGCTGTGGAGGAGTAAATGTCAGATTCACCCAGACTCTACAAACGAAGCTGTCACCTCTGGTGTTTCGAGAAATCCAACACACGAACAGACGGGCGTAATTTTGACCCCATGTTCGGTTTAAAATCACAGCAGTGATGACTTGCCAAAGTTTCGTATCTGATGAGGCTTCCCCTAGGACACCTTGCAGTAGCAAAGCCTCACGTGAAGCGGAACTCCCGCTACAAGCATCCGAGGCCGACATTGAGTCCAGAGATGCAAAAAGGGATGCGACCACAGCCCGTTGTGTCAGCAAAGAAGGCAGAGAAGACATAAGAGTGCTCCATAATGATTTATAAGCCCGTGAACCACTACCGTTCTCCCGTAACCTCTGCCGGATAACGGGCAAGGTCGACCGAAAGAAAGACGGCTGGGACGGAGACAGATGGACTGAGCTCGGAAACATGCCAACGCCAACAAGCTTCGTGAATACATGGGTGAGGAGAGATATGTCGTCTTCGGCGTACGTTATCAGACAGAGTCCGTATCCGAACAGGAAACAGCTGACCTGGTACGAAAGTCGACGATAAGCTGTAAAGAAGATACTCGCACCGCACGCTCAAATTATTGTTGTAGTCCGGCATTGCCAGTAAAGGGGGGATGACACGACCGGCGAGAGCGTTTGCCACCTTTCCTGGAACTGCAAACAAGTTCCGAAGACAGTCATCCCATGCCAACGACCTTCGCTCGGCGTCGGGAATTTCAGAGATAGTTTTGTATAGCCTGTCAATGGGATATTCCTTTGTGAGCTTTAGCAACATATCCAACTTGATTTGTGTCGACAGCGAAAGGATGGATGAGTATGCACACAATGCCGTGATTCCTGCAGCAGTGGATGAGGTCGAGGAGTCATCGGGGCAGAAATACTGCTGGATCAGTGGCATGTATCCCTCCTCCTTCAGAATGGGCTCCCACGTCGGCAGGACGGCTTCGAGAAGGATGCGCTGGAGTATCGGGATGAATTTAGAGACATCGATAACCTTGCCAGATTCGCTGGAGTGTGCGTCGTGTTTCCTGTACTGAGGAGGTAGCAACCTCGTCGCTTCCAATGGAACACATAGTAGTCTGACCAAGTTATGGATGTCGTGGATAGGTGTCCGAAGGTGGTTGATGACCTCCTGGACAGACACCTCCGATTCGGTGTTCGTGGACATAGCGCCCGTGTGTTGACCGGGGAAGTATTATAGAGGGCATCGGCGAAATCTAAGACCAATCCGCGGCCACATATGTATCTGTACGAATACCGGACCAATCATCACTCAACAAGTCTCGACAAAATACTACTGCCACCTTCATTCGATCTCATATATCTCTGCGTACACATAGGTATCTGCGTTACATACTTTACAAACAGTGTCTGACAACGGAACGGCTGACAACCAGGAAGAATCCGGTACTTACGCTGCTCCTTGGCATTGGAAAATTGACAACCCTGACTCAAGAAGCTTGCGTGACCTCGTGTTTCCAACCACTCTAGAGGAAACGTCGACGCATTATTCACCTGGCATGTATAATCCAGCGTTGGACTTACGGTGAACAATTCATTGTGCTTCTGCCAATCATACAGCTGCACGGGATAGGTCTTGTCGTCCGACTTCTCTGCAACGGCTGCAGTAAATAATGTCACCCCACTCGGCACGATTTGTGGTGGGGACGCCTGGTCGGAGGGAACAGTTGGTGCCTTAGTCCCACCCTGCGCGGTCGCCACTAAACTGCGTGATGCATCCAACAGCTTTCCCGACAGGCTTTGCGCAATCGCCTCTGTCGTGGTTTCTATAGTTGGGTTGCCGCCGCTGGTGCCGTTGTTTACAATGATGTCGTTCACAAGGGAAGGAGGAAGCGTTATGACGCCGCGGACTATCGAGCTCATCTCCCGCCGCAAAGCACAAGCCGAGCATGGTGAATAGTCGGGCCGAGCAAAAACCGTCGTTGTACCAATCAGCTCGGTTTGGTTACCACTAGTTTTGTGCAACTCAAAGTGGTACGAACTGTTGAATGCGTGCTCCGGAAGCTGGACCAGAACCACGAAGATGCGATAGTTCTGGATCCCCTGGAAAGTTTCAGGGAGCCCAGCATCTTTGGGCGCAGGAACAGGCAAGTGACTCCACGCCTCGGTGTCTACTTGTGTGGCTGCTTGCTGAGGGTTGAAGCCATAGTACTTGGCAATCTGTGCGCGACCCGCAGCGCGTTGCGCGTCCGTCGCGTCCTGATCAACCTTGACACCCTGAAACTCTGGGTAAGAATAATCTGCAGATTGGAATGTGAGGCACTCTACTACGGGACGGGAAAGAATGGCTTACATTTCGGGTAAGCCTTCGCATCGAAGAAACGAGTTTGCTCTGAGGACCAGTACGTCCCATCTTCGTTTCTGAATGGGTACAAATTCCCGCGAGCTCCCGTAGGAAGGAGTTGCTCGTTGTACACCTGGCCAAAGGTCCCGCGTTGCTGCAAAGGGACTGTTGTTTAATATCCATTGCCAAGCTTGGGTGATTCACGAACCTGCGTCCAAGAGTAGGACGTGCCATTGTAAACGTAGCCATTACCCATCCAATAGGTCGGGTAGCACCATTCCCACAGTGCAACTAATGGGGTGTTCAATTGTATGCTTCAAAAAACATGGATTTGCACTCACTCAGCCTATCGACGTTGCTATGGTGGACTAACAATGAAATTAGACTCCTGTTCCATACGCTATAGTAGACGAGCCACGCACAGAAGAAGATGGGATCGAAGGCAGCCTGAGGGCGGTCAACCTGAATTATATCGTGTTTTCGCATTGTAACTCACATAATCTGGGTCGGTCTGAATGTATGGAATCAGAGTATATCCGTTAGCCTGAGTGGTGCGCTGGCATAGATAAGACGAACCATGTTCCCATTTCCACCCTATGTACCATCGTATGTTAGAAACAGAAGAAAACCAGCTGAAAAGGACCTACGATAGTGCCGTGAATAATGCCGTGAAGTGCTTCCAGGGAACCACTGTTGAAGTAGTCCTCCACCCTACGTGACTCGTTCGTTTCATTGGAAAAATTGTCATAGCTACGCAGATCAGTATGGCTAATCATTTCTAGATAGATAGAGTACACTCACGCAATTGCAGGGTCCATCCCGTCTGGGAATGCAAATAAAAGCCCAATTCCCGAGCTGAGGTGAGATGCTTGTCCCTCAATAGCACTAGCATGAATGACAATGGCAATCAGCGCGAGCCGAACATGGTAAATACTGATCGATTCTGACGTTTGGACTGCAGCGATGTCGGTACCCCCTTGAGGCGTGCTTGGGGCATGCCGGTATGTCCGCGTCCACTTCGAGTAGTATGCCGTCAGCCCAGTCTACCCCGGGCACGAGTAAGCGATGGGAGAAACAAAAACTTCCGAGGAACCGAAATCTCACCGATGCAGTATATACATCTGTGAAGTCGGAAGGAATGCCCCCTTGATAGGTGTAGTACGAGATAGGGTTCTGAACCGTCGCATTTTTGCCTCCTGGGAGCAAGATCTGCACTGTGTCTTCGTAAAGCACAGCGGGTAGCCCCTGTGGATTGGTTGCTGGATCAGCCCAGTCCCAGTACCTGTTCCAGAATGAACACCAGAGCGAATCACTGTTAACTGCATGCGGACGTACGGAAAGCGGAGTTTCTTGGCTTCAGGGACCCATTTGCCAACTTCACTCGGATACTGTTTTTCAATGTTGGCTGCGATACGGTCGGCAGTATTTCCAACGACTTGCTATGAAATGTGTCGGCTCGGATAAGTGAAGTGCGATTAAATCCACAGACCTCGATAAGCATCACATACGGCCGGTGCCAAGTGGGGAAGGTCACAGATCCATGACTTTGAAGCAACTTTAATGAGAGTACGGTATTACTGAATGAATCGACCTACTTGCAGTAACCTGTCAGCAAGTATGCGAGAATCAGTACATCAGCGCTCGGAGGAGTCTAAAACGGCGCACCTCCAAATCTTGAAGGAGTGGGCAGCGTATCCTTGGGACTATTCTCACTATAGTCTGCCTCTCGCTCCTGAGGCGGCTTCTTATCCCCAACATACTCGCGGTAAGGTTTGCCATGAATCCCGGCAATCTGAAAGTAGGAAGCCGCTGGTACCTCGATAGCTGGTATGGGGAAAGGGATGGAGGGATCACGGACACCCTGGACCGCGGAGTAACTAAGGATGAAGAGCGAAAACTGGTACGGATCGTTCTTTTGCATATCCGTGATAGGAATACGGTCAAAAACGGCACCCGTACTCTTACGCCCAACGACGGGGTAATAGTAAGTGGATGTCCCCGGCGTGTTGTGTGCGTGCTCTTGCATAGTTATAATGTGTCTGGGGGTGAAGGATGGGTGAATACCCGAGGGATGACACCCTATTTATCTCTTTTGAGAACAACCCAGTGAGTCAATAAAGTCCCCCAGAAAGGCCCTCCTTCCGTCGGGCTCCGGGAATCCAGGACGCCGAGGCTGTTCATCCATTCAATATCCACCTACAGATGGACCGGTCAGGTGCTCGGACCATTTGGTAGGGTGCAGAGGACGTTAACTAGACCAGATACGTTTCCGCGATCTGAGGATGTCAACACCATTCCGAGTGTTTGGAGAGCATAACAATCAGTGATGGGCTGGTCCAAATCATGAGAAGATCTCCGTAATCCCGTGCTGCAGCTACCAAGTAGAACACTTTTGTCGAATACCAAGGAGCCAGCGGTGGTGCCACCTGAAACCCGTCTCCTGTTACTTCATTTCGGTTCAATCTACGGACCTATTATTAGCGCATCGTAACTGCAGTCAAGGTGAATGATGTCCCCTTGCGACATACTTGGCGCTTCCGATCCAGATTACCACTATCTAGGGTAGCAAAAAAAGTTCAGCGACCGCGAGGAAAGCAGAGCGCGACACGCCAACGGCAGCTGGTAAAGTAAGCCCCCGTTGGTGATGGCTAGTGCTTCCTTGCAGTGCGGCGCGTTCAAGTGATAGATGTTGCTATGACCCTGAGGTTCTTGTTCGGGGACAAATCCACGAACTGTGAGTTATAGCATCAGACTTCCAGAACGTTACGCCAAGTGCAATTTCAGCTAACCGTAACGCAGTGGCTCCCATGGTCTGACGGGTAATGTACCTATAAGTATACGAATCAGTCCACTGATGGAGTCGTTCAACGTACACATCATTACTTCACCACTGCCCCATACTCTGATTGGGTAAAAAATGGCTTCCACGGCGGGCATAGTTGACTGCGAGACTCACTGCTTCTGATCAGAAGTTGCCTCATGGTGACAAAAGACTCTCGCACAGCGAAACTGAACCGAAAATGGCTCACTGCAGCTGACTGGTAAAAAGTAAAAGCCCGCGCGGCCTGTTGTGTGTTGCCCGATCGGGTGACGTGGGATGCCGATTCTCTGTGATGGTTGTTCGAACTAACGCGTTTTACGCTTCCGACGGGAATCTACTGCACCCCTTAGTCCCTGTATCTGTGCCCCTGTCAGTTCCGATGGGCATTCTCACCGTGCCTGCTGCCAGCGCAGTCACTTCACTCAGACCCACTTGACGTGGATTAGATCGACCTCTTTCTCGTACGAGTTCTCATTGCTTGTAACATACTGCCAATCCCACGACCGCTTTCTTCAGCGGTGAGACCTGCACCGAAACCCGTCCCTTCCAGGCGACTATTAAATTCACCGTTGTGAGGTGGTCATTATTCTATTCCCCCCGCGAAGTCGCGCTCTCTCCGAACTACAGCATTCAGTAAATGCCTCTCCGTCGACGGTAGCGCGACTGTGATCGGCGTGAACCGAAGCATCGGCAGCAGAGTATATCCACGATGACGTCGAAAATCGTCACAATGACCTGTACACAATACGGAGGAAAATCAGCACGTCTTCCCGCGGGTCCCATTGTGAATCGCAACTAACCGTTGTGATCGCCCCAACAATGGTCATGAAGACATTTGCAATGGCTGAAATAATAGCGTTGATACCAGATCCGATGGCTGAGAATATCGATCCCTGTACGGAGTGAGTGATGTGTCTATGGCTTACAGACTGCCTACTTACCATGGTGGGTATGATGCAGTGAATATGAGTATCTGGGTAACTAGAGCACACAATAGCACGACTGGAGGGGTCTTTATGTTGTCGAGATTTAGCCACCGTTCCGAGGTAACCAGCTAGCATGACGTCGGTCGATCGCTTGCTGCAAGTGACGCTGTGATACCCCCACTGACGTCATGCATATCACCCTCCCATCATGAGGGAGTACGCGTTCTCCGCCGGTTTCCATTTACTTAGAGTACGGTTACACGGTATTAGCGAAAATCTCAAATTCAGAACCTGGCTATAATCCTTCACGCAGTACAGACTCCAACCACTTTGAACGCCCCATTCGTCATCGCGCGGCCAATCTCGCTTATTTCTTGCCACGCAACACTCTCGGCCTCCTGTCCAATGCTCACACCGACAGTGGGACCACGCACAACTATTTCTCCGACAGGGTCTTCGTTCTCCTCCAAATACGTGTCTTTCACGCCTTTCAGCTTTGCCTCCACGTTAACGCTCGGTCCACCAACATGAGCTGGCTCGTGTCCCGAGGGAAGTACCTGTGCATCGAACGCCTGTGTCGCGAACACAGGTCCACTTACCCAGGGGTTTACGTGCATGTTAATCACCGGAATTGACAATGCAATGCGTGCCGGCGTGAGCACCTCGCTCGAAATAGGCCCTGGTGCACAAGGAATGGTTACTAAGAGTCCGCTTTTAGCGTACGTTTACGCACCTCCACTAGAAATGACAACTTTCAATGCATTTGCCATGCCACCAAAGACAGCTTCCCGTGCATTGTCAAAGACCGCGCGATCCCACAGGCTGTCTTTGCTAAGGAATCCCTCTGCGAATGCTGCTACTTTGTGTCTCCATGCGAAGGAATACAACCACGATTCCCTTGCGTGCTTTAGGATCGAAGACGACAGGTCCTCGAGGTGATCAGGCCCGATGAAGAGTACCGTCGGGTAGGGAATGGGGTGGCGCCTCGCAGACAGCACGTCGGCGAGATTGTGCGGCTGCCCACTCCGGCGCTGCACGGAATCCGCTGGCGATTGGGTATCGCTAACTCTAGTAGCATCATACAGTCTGGTCGAGTCGATCGTCACAAAGCTCGCGTTCTCATACAAGGCGCTGTACGCAATAGCACGGCCATATGGAGTGCTCAACGAATGGTTAGACACGATAGTATCGACGCCGGTGAGTGCCATTGAAGGCGGGAACAATGCTCGAATGGCTGCGACACCCGATGTCATGTTCTCGTGCGTGAACCGCACGGCCTGCATTCTCCCAGAGGGTGCCTCGAAGAAGGCGAGCGTATACGAGTCATCAGGACCTGATGTAAGCCGTCAGTACGACGCAGAGCACAAAGACGAACGACTCGCGTTTGGTACCCGCGGGGACCATTTCCGTTATGTTAGCACCGTCGGTTTCTATTTGCGCCCACGGGACAACCTCCACTCGTCCGGCAGACTCTGAGTGATGTTTCCCTTCGTACTTCCCGACGACTATAATTTTATGATCGTGTTCCGCTGCATCATAGATCTGTTCGAGGAGAAGAGGTATAAACTCCGCGTCGGTGATAATAGCGGTAGGCGGATGAGTCTCCAAGACACGAGACAGAAGTTTAGATGAGCATAGTGTCATCGAAGTGATGGAGTGCTTCGCGAGTGCAAGGTCGGCGATGAGAAACTCTGGGTAACGACGAAAATGGTACCGCTAAATATCCGTCTATCGGCAGATGAACCATAGTAAAACATACCGATACCGTCATTGAGGAGAAGCAAGACATTGGAATCTTCCCGCAGCATGCGAGAAATACCAGCACCAAAGGCGTCCACTCGCTCGTTCAGTTGAGCATTCGTGATCTAAGGAGATACACATTTAGCGACAAGCTGATGACAGTGACATGTAGAGCTTACCTTGGTAGACCAAAGCGTCCGACGGGCCTCGAACTGTGGGCGCACCATGTCGTTCACGACATTGACGTCCTTGTCGGGCCTGATAGGGAACTAAAAGTCGGCAAAGAATCACCCGCACATCATGTGCATCAGGTCGGTCACGAAGAAGCATAAGGCGAAGGGCCGGACATACCCTCCCCATGAGTCCCGTCCCATAGTTCCGGTAGACTGGACTCTCTGTAGGATGTCTCACACGACCCACGTCACTTTGGCGCCCGAGGAGGATGGGATGGACGATTGGTTGCGGCTTGTAGAAATTTTGAAGCAGATAGACGGATATCCCGATGACACCCAACACGATAGTGAGGTCGTCTGTTACTATGTAGTCTGAAAGCGCCATTTTCAACCGACGACTAGTAAAGCTATACGCAGTCGTCGTGGGGCACGCGGTGTTTAGTTTGTCGTCAGAGAACAAGGCGATTCCGTGGGCGCCAAACTGACTTGCATCAAGGCCGGCGGTTTGTTCCGCCGCAACGATTTATGTCCCCCAACAGTTGCCCAACGCACGCCAGCTCTGCGTCGCACCGACAATGACACGAGTGGTTGCTGAAAAATCTCGATGATCCAAGAAACTTGCGTTCCAGACTAGTATGAATGACTGCTCTCCACCGTTCACCAGTATCGCACGGCCCTCTCACTGGTTCCCGAGTTCCACGTCCTTTGACGAGACTGATAGTGAGGAGCGTCCGTGCGTGGTCACATGACAGAGTCTCTCAGACATGGTTTATCAAGTTACCCCTGACACGATCTGTTCATTCTCCCATCGTCTAAATCAGCTCCCCTCATGGTCCGTGCCACACGGTCAGCCACCAGGACATCCCCTAGGTCTAGGTCGTCTAGGAAGTCGACTGGAAGGTCCCGTCAACCCACGCATCCCTCGTGGACAGAGATGATAACAGCAAGTATCCTTCGTTTCTTCACTCCACTTTCCTTGGTATCTTCCATGCCCAACCGCTATGGCCTGATTTTAGGAGTGCATCGTCACGACACCAGATGGGACGCAGAACGGCGTATCTCGGCCTACTCTCAAAAAGGCACCCCTGTATTTCTCAGTGCGGCGATTCTCTTATTGATCTGATGTTCTTACAGTTCGTCGAGGTCAATTATCATCTGGTGATGAGTCCCACGACAACAGGACAGCTCAACCGGGCTATTACTGTTGGGACAGAAAAAGGCAATTTCGTCCTCCCGAAAGGTGGGTCGTTTCCCGGTTTTTGTATAACACAAAGTCAACCGTGCTTTGGACAGGTCCGTCTGGAAAAGTGAAATTAGCACCTGAAAGAACGACTGGGACGCCGAAAGAGGTAAGATGGTTCCCTTCCTCCTATTTTTTCCCGAGAGTCCCATAAATTTCAGAATGCGAAGCAAAAGTCCAAGCGGGTCCCCTCTGCCAAAACTACTACTGCCACTGTTCCAAGGAAGACAGCTACCGCTACGAAGAAGTATATGTCCAGGGCGAAGAAAGGAAGGACTACGTCCACCAGTACGGCCAGTGGAAAAACGTCCAAAAAGCCTTCGACGAGGCGCGCTGCTGCAAAGAAGGTAACCGTCCATACTCCTCTAGCAGTCTCGGTCAGCTGAAGTGAGGCCTTATGGAATGATATATCAAGGGAACTTCACGGTCTACTGCGCGAGCGAAGACATTAAGAAGGCCGAGTGTATCTTCCTCGACTAGGAGAAGAGCGAGAGCAAAATAGGTGAATGTGTACTGTAAATTTCTTGTGTAGAATATCTTACCACTCTTTCCTCTGAGTGGTATCTCCACATTCAGGGGTTGTATTATGTAATAATAGTCTTTTTGTCTTGCCTAAAGCAGCAGACAATAAACGATACGGATAAGTCAGATGACCACCGTTGTGACTTGAGCCAAATATGAATTCCCCGCCTGCTGAACTGCGGCGGGTGGAGCTGCGATGAGAAATGTCAAATTAAATTTTTTGTTCTCTCACGCAAGCAATGTATTTAAATCAGACGCCTATCATTTTGGTGCCAACCAGTTTGAAACGAGGAACGCATTTGGGACAAGTTCGAAGGAGAAGTACCGCTGGTGGGGCTCTCCGAATGACGGAACTCACAGGGTCGAGATAAGCTGATAGGAATACTCACGAGTCACTGACCTGAGCCTGTGCGCCAGTCAAGACAGTCAACCAGTGCCTTTGGGGTGGATGAGCGCGAGCTCGAATGATAATGAAGACCCCCGCATGGGAAGCGATAAGCGTGATCGGCTTACGTGATTACGTTATTTCAGTAACGCAGCAACGAATTTTTGATGACCCGCAGGAGTTTTTCATATGCGACCCTTGCTGTTTTTCTTTTCCTCGCTGCTACCGCTTCGCTGGCCGAGTCTTTTTCTTACCATTCCACTCTCTAATGACCTGCTAATCCAGTGCCTCCATATCTCATCATAATCAACGATGCACCCTCACATACCCCACCCTTCCTCGTGGCCTCTCGCACCGCACAGTCATGGTCACTTCTCCTCCACCAAGCATCCCTATGGCACGAGGATACGCAAGAACTCGGTTTTAAGACCAAGCGCACGGCTTCGCCATTCCTCACCCTCAATCCCTCCACCACGCAGGCTCAGACCGGTGCCCACGCCTCCAGCGCAGAAGCAACATGAAGATCCTCTCCCTACTTTCCCTTTGCCTGACGTCGTGCTTCATCCAGATGACGCCTCAAACAAAGTATTTCATGCCATTGGTCGTTCCTTTCTCTCTGTGGTGTGTCCCCTCTACTCTATCTAGCGCCTTTTCATCTTACTCGCACCCGTTCGTGATCCGACCCGGTTGTTTGCCATTCACAGGACAACCGTGCAATGACCATCAAGGATCTGGCTGAAATGGCTTTAAAGTTCGGGCTAATGTGTCAAAAGTACGTTTTAAACACCCCTGGATGCTACATCTTGTCATGGCTTCGCACCGCTAATGCTTTCTCGACTTCCATCATCATAGTGTTTCTGCCGCATCCCAAGCTATCACAACCTACATCCGGAACCACAAATCGCGATGCGATGCTCAACAGGACGACCCCCTACTTCTGCATCATGTTCTTTCGGGCACTCCTGCAGATGACGAGCTTGTCCCCGCACTGTACAGTCGAGTAGGTGGTGCAACTAATGTGAACAAGTCACATCCCAAAGAAGGTGTTGTGGAGAGGAAGCCTACACAGCCCGTGAATGATACGCATGGCGAAAGACTTACCAACTTCAGGCGAGGAACGATGGTTTGGTATCTTTCCAAGGCGGCGGGCGCGTCCTGTCCGTTTACACGTGCCGGGATACGCCTGTGCAAATACAGAAAAGAAGGAAAGCGACAGTCCATCATGATCGAAGATGCACTCGGATCGCCAAACAAGTCGGGATGGGACCGGGTGCACTGCGGTGAGAAGAGAAAGAGATTACGGAGGGGCTGTCGTCAGGCTTCGGAGGATTGCAACCAAAAGTCAAGTGTGGAAGGGAGTAGTCCAAGTCCGAGTGTCGCCTTGTATGGCGTCGATTCCGGTGACAGCGATACCGAGGAAGAAGGACGACCACCAAAAGTCAAGGTGACATGCCGTCTTCACCCGTCCTCTGCTGTCCCGACCGGGTCACCATCGAGGGAGGTAATCGATTTGTCTTCAGAGTCCTCATCTTCGGAGGAGTCCGACGAAGATGTCAACATGCATTTGTCATTGCCCGATGCCCCGTGGAGCCTTCTGCCATACCCTCGTCGTTCGATCATCAATCCAAACCACTCTCTGATGTGCGATGACTCCGTACGCTCACACTTTCCTTATGCCGATGCCAGGCGTTCTCCGTCAGTCCCATGCAGCGCCTCACCACCCCCGGACTCTGATCGTGGCGAACTCGATTTAAACTTTGATGCCGAAACTGACTTCGACTGGGATTCTTCATCCGTATCGGTTGCTTCCCCAACAATTCCTCTCGAATCTATTGATGGCGTGGAGTCTGAGTCCCCTGGGGAAGTCAAACAGGAACCTCGGGACGTCCATGACATGCTGGACTTGTGGGAAGGTGTCGACCGTATGCAACCTAATCCATCTACCGTCTCGTCTGCGACAGTCAGACTGCCACCGGACGATATGAAGACAGAGGAGTTTGAGTTTTGGGAGTGGGAGTTTGAAAGTAATTGGTCTGGCGCTGCGCATCTTCAAGAAGATATGTGCACCACTGACATCGAAGTCGACGTAGGGGAACCACGGAATCTATCAACTCCCCTTTCATTGCTTGGCATGTCTTACTCTCCTGGACCTGGTTTTCCAGTATCACCATGTTCCTCGCTTACTCCGTCGTCTTCGTCTTTTCACTCGTCGGTGTCACCTGTTTCCGATGCTGGCACAGATTCTTCGTCCCAGTGGCCAATGCCACCGTCGCCATCGTTATCTCCCCCGCACTCTTCGGCTCTTACTCCTTGTTCGACAACTCGTGTTTCATTTGGAGACAGCATGTTAACTTGGCAAGACACGGAGTTACTTGGACCTGATAGCGTTCACCCGGAAGAGTTTGAGATGGGATGGACCGACTTTGGAAAAGGGTCAAATGACACATGTTCTCGACCAGCGCGGCCACATGCAAAGCTTCCTTCTAGACGAACACCCAGTACCTCAGCGGAACGGGAGAGTCAAGTACTGAGACACATGGAAGCTGGGCCTCAAGGTACTGCCACAACTGATGCCCGCCCTGCGCCACCTTCGTCCCGCGTAATGGGATCTGATGCTGTAGTGGTACATACTTGTCAGCCTTGCATGCCTGGCATTGTTGCAACCCAAGTGGAAGGTGAGCACCATTTGAACTTGAATGGAGTGGACTTGACTAACGTCATGTTGAGTAGGTATATCTGTTTATCAAACCATGCTCGGTGCGACGGCACTGCTGAGACGCATTGACACCGACTTTGTGAACCTGTCTGTGATTCTGTCTTATCTCTCTTTGTCGGCTCCGTCTCCCCTTCCCCTCGGTTGCATCAGCGTTTTTCATGAGTTTTCTTCGGTCAGTGGGCTCTGGGTACCACTTGGTGTTGCGCGGACGTATGCACAGGGGCTCCCAGACGTCGTGAAGGACGTTTTCTTGTCCGACGAACTCGTTATGCGGTTTCCTAGTGCACTGCAGGACTTTCACAAGAACAGTACACCTGGACGGATGCTTAATCAGTTTGGGCCGCTTTTCAAGTCATCCACGCTGAATAACTCCTTATCCTCGGCTCCCGTGCTTCAACGTGAGCAAGCACGGATCGACAAGGAGGTTACATGGGAGAAACCCCTCGACGTGGTTCTCGAAGAGCCCTTAGTGAGCATTCCGCCCTCCTTCGACGTGGCTTTTGCTGCTCTACGCCCCGAGGCTCCTGCTGAATATGCCACACACGTCTGCGAGATGCCACTTACTCAATCTGAGCAGGAGATGTTCCACGCACTGTGTGTCTGTCCTGACTGGGAAGACCAGAAACAGATGGAAGTGGCTGTTGCGAAGGGTTCAGCTGAGAGTCACGGTAATGAGGAGAAACCCTTGCGACGGTCAAGGAGGGTTGCTGATGCCGCTGCCGCGCGTTCGTGCAGTTCACTGAGGAGGGGGGATCCCCTGCATTCTTAATCGCTTCACTTTTCGTATAGCTTGACACTACTCTGCGGTCCGCACTTGGACATATTTCAACGACTTTCCAAGTTTTCTTAATCGGCGCTGCGGTTAGAATATTTGACGTGTCCATTATTGGCTTTCGAATTCTTCATATACCAACATATGATAATACGCCATGGTTCTTTTGTACTGCGCTCTGCATATGCTTTGCCGTTCCGCTCGTTCCCAAATTTTGTTCGTTTGCCTCGAGGCCTACTTGCTATTTTTTCCGTTTTTCTTGACGTACTCCCCACTCTCATCGAGAATTTAATTTTTTTGCTGTAGGCAATACAAGGTCGCGTCGGAGTGTGAATTTGGAGGCCTTCTTCGGCGAATGCTCTGGAGTCCTGACTGTCCACCCACAAGTTCTCTAACATCTTTACTACTAAGTCCTCCGTATTTTTTCGCTGGTTTGGGGACACCAGGCCACCCCAGAGTACCAGTGTTCGGTGGACCATATATTCTTGCTTATTCTTGCTCTTCTCTTTCTTTTTCCTCGCCAACGCAAGCTAATTTACTTCTGTCAACCACCGCGCAAACGAAACAACCGACTTGGCCTCCAGTTTTTTTTATAAAAAAAAACCTCTGGTAGTCTTACCCCGGTCATCCCTTACTTCTGGTCAACTGCACTCAAAAGACGGGCTCGCCATCCGTTAATCACTCCAGCTCACCAAACGGTAATCTCTAATTCCACACGAAAATTAGCCCTATAATGTCTTTATCTGCCTCCGACACCAATGGCTCCTATTCGAGAGTTCCTTCGGGTAAAACACCTCCACCAGCACCATCTGCGGCCTTTGCAAAGAGGTAGGCGTTTGTGATAGTGTTGTGGCCCCTCCTATTCACTTTCACATCAAAAGAGCCCGAGAAATCCAGGCAGAGGAGCGCCTAGGGAGATATAGACCCCCTGCGCTGCGCGCTCTTGCTCCTTCTGGCTCTCCGCCCAATGATATCACCTCAGCCATGAATTCCCCTGGGGATGCTACCGGCATTTCCCCATCCAATTTTCCACCTGGATTCAGGAGAGCCAGAGCTGGCACTCTGCCTTCCGACGTTCACCTCGCTGCCCAGCGATTCGCCGCCGCCTCAAACACGTTAAGCAGTACGAACCCGTCCACGGAATCGTTTGCCGAACAACTGCAGCAGCGGCAGAGCGCTAATACCCCACCAAGCGTTGTCGCTCCCCCTCGCCCCGGACTTCGTCATGCGGCCACTTGCGTTTCCCCAGCGGCTACTGCTGGTACTCCTGTTGGTACCTCTGAGCGCATCAGTCGGCTTCGGTCTGGCTCGTTGAATCTGCCGTCCGCTGGCCTTTCCAGCGCATTCGGTTCTTCCATATTCTCGTCGTCTTGGTTATCGTCTGCAAACGGGTCTGGTTCCTCGTTTCCTGTTCTGGACGAGCTTCGTTCTGTGACCTCCGCGGACTCGACCGATGACTTCGATGTCCACACGCTGGATTATCTGGGCCTGGATGACAGTCACCGCCCACAACCACCACCCGCATCTTTGTCGGAGTTACGTACCCAGACGCAAGCTGCGATCGCTGGCAACCTGACAAGCCACTCGCGCCTGCGGGCGAGCACGGTTTCTAATCCATACCGCACTCGTTCTTCTGTTGCACCCTCCCTGTTATCGACTCCTAGCGCTGATGAAGAGGAGGCATACCTGGAAAGTATCGAGGCCCAGCAGTTGTATGAGCATCAGCGGCTAGGGTCTTATGATGGCCCCGTTCCCGAACCCAATCTTTTCCACTCTTCTTACGTTGCGAAGGGGTTCAAACAGTCTGACCATCTCTCCCCGTCCAGTGCGCTCAATGTCAGGCCACGAGCTATATCTGTCGGTACTCTTGATGATCCGGTTCGTTCTCTTCAACGCCGTGCAACAAACGAGATTCAACCTGCGTATTTTGGTGACATGAGTGCCACATCGAGTGGACTCGGTACGATCGCAAATCCCGCTGGCATCCTCAAGTCTGACGCCAAGCATGGTTCTCGGCCTACACCAGCATCTAATGTTCACTTCCCAACTAATGAGCTCAGCAACCGTGCCGCTGCGTATTTGGTTGCTCCTAATTCGCAGGGTCGATCGGTCTCTCCAAAAGCCGAAGCGAGCAACAATTCGCAGATCCAAACTCCAACTAGATCTTTATGGATCGGCAATCTGGATAGTTCTGTCACGAGCGAGCAACTTATCCATGTCTTCGCTCCCTACGGCGCCATCGAGAGCTTGCGGTTATTGCCGGAGAAGGTTTGTGGTTCATGATTGAACGTGATCATATCCTCAGGAATTTCGTGCAGGAATGTGGTTTCGTCAATTTTGTTGACCAGGCAGATGCCATCCGTGCCAAAGACGACGTCCTGAACAGGCTCGGAGGTAACATCGGCATGCCGAATGGTCAGACCGTTCGTATCGGATTTGGAAAGGCAGATAGTGCACCAGTTGCTCCAGCCAAAGGAACTACCGTAACCAATTCCGGGGCGACTTCGCCTAACAACATCGGCAAGAGCAGTAGCCCAGGGATGAGTGGACTGGATGCTCAGCTGCAGTCTACGCCGACTCGCGCACTTTGGATCGGGTCGATTCCGAGCACTACGACTCCTGCAACGATTCTGAGTGTTTTTAGTCCCTACGGTCCGATCGAGTCTGCCAGAGTCTTGACTCATAAAAATTGCGGGTTCAGTGAGTGACTGTTACTATCACTATGTAAATGTGCTGAGCTTTGTTTAGTCAACTTTGAGCGGTTGGACGACGCTGTGAGGGCTAGGAAAGCATTAAATGGGCGTGACGTTCTTGGGAGCGATGTTGGGGCCATCCGCATTGGCTTTGCGAAGGTCCCTGTCAAGAACAATCAAGAAGGAAGCGGCACGCAGGATGAGAGTCCAAGTGTGGCAGTCCAAGGTATTGGTGACCTAAGCGTCGGTGCAACTATCCATGCACTGCGCAGCGTCAAAGGTGCATCCACAATACCCGCTGATCAGCAAGTGCTTGGTGGGCAGGTAGAGAACTACCGTTCGAATCTCTTACTCAGCATGATTGGATCGGGCATGCACAACCTAGCCTACGTTTCCGATGGACTTTCTAAACCGGCTGGATGGACGCCCTCAGTGACAGAGCAGCAGATGATTATGAGGGAGCTTACGAAGGGGAGTGCGGATGCCGAGGCTGATATCCAGTCACTTTCAGGTATGCTAACCGAGATTGGAGGCTTTGTCGGTAATCACCGTTTCTCCCCAGAATTCCGCCCACCTACAATGTATTACACGACCATTCCCCTCGTTTCCGAGAGGCAGAACAGCAGACGCTGGGATGCGTCCAAGCTACGGGAACTTCGTAAGAGACTGGACTCCAGTACGATGTCGGTGGAGGAGATCGATCAGGTTGTTGGTGACTTCTTGGATGGAGAGATAGTTGATTTGGCGTCTGACTGGTTGGGTAATACGGTGTGTTTCTACTGTTTTGAGAAAGCCCGCGAAGGCTCATACGAATCCTTTGAAGGTCGTGCAAAAACTTTTTGAGAAATGTTCCTCTACCCCGAGGTTTGCAATGTTAGAAAGGATCACTCCTCATCTTGCGATGATCGGCATACACAAGAACGGAACGTGGGCCGCGCAGAAGATAATTGAATGTGTGCAAGCACCCGAAGAAGTAGCACTGGTTGTCCAAAATTTGCGGCCTTACGCACCACCCCTTCTTCTCGATCAATTTGGAAACTATGTCGTACAGTATGTACTGTGATGGGCATCCCATCTTTCTTACTCTGACACATCTGCTAGGTGCTGCCTTCGCTTTGGTATGCCTGCTAACGACTTTATCTTTGATGCGATGGTCGATCGTATGTGGGAAATTGCGCAAGGGCGTTTCGGAGCCCGGAGTATGAGGGCTTGCTTGGAAAGCCCTCACATTACTATCAGTCAACAGCGACGCATTGCTACTGCTGTCATTCTCAACTCGATACCCTTAGCTACCAACCCGAATGGCGCGTTGTTACTCACGTGGCTCTTGGACACCTCTTCTTTCCCCTCAAGATACAATCTTCTTGCGCCCCGCTTCACGCCTCACCTCTCCCACTTGTGCACGCACAAGTTGGCTTCCCTCACGGTCCTCCGGATCGTGAACCAGAAGATTGAACCGGAGGCCTCGCGACAGATCGTACAAGCATTATTTTCGTCTCCGGGAGACCACGTACTTACGGATGTGCTGGGGGATCAAGTTAATGGGGTAGCTGTTGTCCACAAGATTTTGACGAGCCCATTCCTTGACGCAGAGGAAAAAGCCAAATATATTGATGCCACGAAACGTGTCCTGATCGAGCTCAAGGTCATTGCTACGCAAGCGTACCGTCGTCTGATTGAAGAAGTTGGTCTCCCGATTCCCAGCTATCAGCCCACGTATACCGCCAATGGACCGCCTGGGAAGAAGGCACCCTCTCAGCACGCACAAGTTTTACCTGGTCTTCCTTCTGGCTACCCGAATAACGACCAAGGACTTGCATCGATGATGGCTGCATTGCAAATGGGTGGTCAGAACCCGCATTCTGGACCTCCTCAGCTGCAGATTGACCCTGCATATGGTCCAACCACCTCTCAAATGCGCAACCGGTCATCCAACCCCCCTTCAGCGTTTTCTCCCTCCACGGACGCATTCAATCCATTCGCCCTGCGATCCCCCGACGTCAATGGTCCCCGCTCAACGATCCGCCGTAACCACGGTGGACCGATGGCCCCGAGTACCCCTGCTATACAGTACAACGCTCAGCCTCCCAACCTCCCACAGGCGGGGAACGCTCTTGGAATGGGACAGACTCCATACAATCCCCAGGTCCCCCCGCACTACCAGCCGTATACCATGTACCAGGTGTACCAACAAACGCCATCGACGAACATGGGTGCCTTCACTTGAAATGATCTAGCTAACGACCATAACCACGACACTGCCATCAAACGTCCTGTCTTTGTATGTATCGCCGTCCCCATCATACTTGGTCCAGATTCTTAACACAGACGCTCATATCCGCTCCTTTCTGATACCATCTTCGCATCAGTACTCGTGCAAATCACATTCCTTTTTCATCCCTGTTCATTTTTGTC
This sequence comes from Pisolithus albus, assembly GCA_024613165.1. NCBI lineage: Eukaryota > Fungi > Basidiomycota > Agaricomycetes > Boletales > Pisolithaceae > Pisolithus > Pisolithus albus. The sequence continues at coordinate 1,526,203 of JANFAB010000002.1, read as the reverse complement.
CGGTGACCTGCGCAGAATTTACAAATGGTTGGCTTGTGCTGGCGTGTTTTCTATTTCCCCTTCATCTTTTTTTTTTTTTCCCTATTCATTCTACCCCGTCCTTCTAGCGAATTGTGTATAACTAAGCAACGGAGGCTGTAAAACACATAGCCATACACTATAGACGAAACAACAATTGGCTCCCTCATACGTCAGACGTGGCATACAATTGACGGTCAGCGAGTGTGCAGCGTTGTACGACCAATCCCATCATGGGCGGAGCAACATCCAAGGTAGTCCGCAGACTACCCAAAGAAAAGCCCGCGTGGGCTGGAAGTCGAACACTTCCTGACCCCGGTGCGTCCCCGCGGCACGAAACCAAACCTCCACCGGCCAGCGAGAGCAAAAGTCGAGGCAAGCATTGGCATGTTTAGCGAGCCACCGCTAACCACTGATTGGGACAACTGTACCCAGCCATCGAGGTCGACGGGAGAGACCCACAGTTCATGTCCAAGCTGAACATGCTTGGACCTGTACGTGTCGATCATCACATGCAATCTGTCCAGCCTGTATGTGCCACTTCCATAGTTAACAGCCCATCCGATGCCTAACGTGGTTTCGCCTTCTTCCCGGGAGCCAGACTGACCACGCCCAAGCCATGTATCGTTCCCGAATGCAGTCCGAAGCGGAGGCAACAAATATCCGTGTGGTGCACGACCGTCTGCTGGCCTCTTCCCTGAGCAGCTTGCTCGACGCCCGCAAGTCGGTGACGACCACCACGGAACTGGATTCGCTCGCGACGCGGTACGGGATCGATGTCGGTATACTTCAACAACTTTGCCTGCATTTCAACACACCCAGCCCGGATGAGCGTACTATTGTCAGGACGATGGACGAGAACGGCGAGGAATCTGTGACGGTGATGGTAAGCACCCGCTTTTTTGCCACGAGTAATGCCCGTCTCATCACTAGCAGGCACGTTGGGTAGACCCTCGACTATGAAATCATCAGCTGATATGGTTTTGCTGTCGCATGTTGTAGAGTACAGAAAATTGCCATAATTTACAAAAGTATACGAATGAGTGATCAGAATCCTAAAAGTATATGCGCAAAGCACTGGTCTGTACAGACTCCGTTGGACAGTAGGGACACTTGACGCGGCTGGAAGGGATATCAGCCTCAACACATGGCAAGGAAGAATTCTGCTACGGACCCGTTGACCTTGCTGAGCTTATGCAAGCTATCCTTCGTGATGACATGCCCACACACCATCATCATGGGTGGGTTCTGTTCCGTGGACTGCTCTTTCGACACGGGACATGCAAAGATGGAATGGTAACGATTCTCCGGCGCTAGGGTAATCTCGATCTAAACACGACAAGTCAGTCCATAGGTTCCGGAACAGGATACGAGATCGTTTACCGGCAGCTCGTCACTCTGGCTCCACTCGCTCTTCTTTTCTTTCATTACTGTCCGGGCCTTCTCAATCCTCGCCAGTGCACCTCCAGCACCAATGTCACCAACCACTTTCAGTGGAGCCTGGCGGCTCATGCCGAGGCTTGCACAATACTCCGTGGCGAAAAGCGACTCGAGGTCGGTATGTACCGTTGAGGATGCGAGATCCGCATAGGGCGAGTGTTCCAACTTTGGGAGATACGTGAAGCATGCCAGGAGACGTCTAAACTCGGCGGTATGTTCGGTATAATAGTTACGGAGAACGGTATTGGCATAGGAGAGTGCAGGTTGATAAGGTGCCTCGCAAGCAAGAAGAAGGCGGATGAATTGTGAACGGTGGAGGTAGAATTCCAGTGGTGACGATTTCGACTGCAAGAATTGGCGATTCTTCGAACACCACCTTTAGATAATATGTCAGAAGTCGAGGAGCATCGTTTTGACCATCATGCTTACTCCAAAGCGGGATCGATATCGTGCATTCGTAAAGCAGTGAGGATACGATGAAGTTCCTCAAACTTATCGCGAATCGCTGCGTCAATTGTGACGCCAGACTCCTACGTGAGGAGTGGGTGAGAAAACCAAATGTGCATTAGAGAACCCGCGGACAGACACTACCTGAATAAACATCTCGGCAGCAGAGAACTGGCCCGTCCGCAGGAAGTGTACTGCAACGGTAGCATCAAGGGATGCTTTCGCATCGTCCGACGTAAACAGCGGATCATACGATGGCAGCGGCTGGGTGAATGCCTGCCCGCGATGTAAACCAAGGTATTATAAGACGGCACACGCAGGCCGCACCTTATCCAAAGCCTTTCCCAGTCGGACGATCGCATTGTATATTTCTTTCTGCTTCTCGTCGATTTCTTTCTTCTTGGCTTCGACAGTTTGTGCTAGCAATACCAACGTGTCTTTGGACATAGAATCTGTCTCCAACTCGTTCCTCACTTGGTAGAGAGTCTGGAGAAGTGAGTCCAGTGAGCCTTCAATCGACGGGTTCCTTCCCTTCGATGTCCCTTCCGTGATAGCTCTTAACTTCGCGAGCTCTTTCAGAGGAACATCCATGGTAGTGGTCATCATAGCCGTGCCATTCCACATCCATTGCACTTCGTACTCCACGTGCACAGCCACCGTCAGCATTATCCGCAACACACTTGTTCGCCAGTAAAACCAACGCTTGCATGCCTCGATTTCTTGTCGGCGACGAGCTGGGCAGTATCAAAACTGTCACATACGATGCAAAGGCGCGTCCCGACTCTAAAACTCAACTAAAAACTCTGTACGATGGTACGGGAAGTGGTCGAACGCGGGGCATTCGGAGATTAGCTATAAGCGGCAGAGACGACGACACGCTGGTACGTAGGACTGTCTTTGTTTTCGCCCGCGAAATGTGAAAGAGAAAGCATGGGAGACGCGCACTCAAACCAAGGTTAGATATTAGCCTCGGCCCACGCTGACGGATCGCTTTGTCTGTCGTCGTTGACTGGCGACGACCAACTACAACAGTTGCACAAGTGGAGGGAAAGTAGAATAAAATCTGAGCAGGCCTTTATCGGCCTTTCCATATCAGAAAAGTGGGTGTTTCGCGCAAACAGTCAAAGCACCATCCATAACCTCTGAAAAATTACATTGACGTTCGGCGGCCAGCACTGTATTTTCTTGCACATCGAACGGAGCTTTAAGGCTCACGAATTTGGGTGAAGAGGATGGATTACCGACGCATAAGCTTGCCGCCCTCCCATCTAGGCTCGCTGATTGGAGATTGGGGTGTAACGAGGAGACGTTCGCGTACGGCGGGGACGAAGTGGATCTTTCAGTATGGAATACCGAGCGCGCGTTTCAAGCCCCAGCTCCTTCAGAGGATGCATCCCCTACACCTCCTAACAACACCAAAAAGCGTAAAAGAGCCAACGACGCCCTCTTTCCCGGGGAGGTCTGGCGTGCTAAAAATGTCCCAAATGATTTCCTTGGGCTCCGTCAACCAGTACACAATACTTGCTTGACCTACATTTCCCCGTCTGGTTCTACCGGTCAGCAACACCTATTGGCGGGTACCCGATTCGGCGACGTCCGTCGGTATGACACGCGTGCAGGACGTCGACCTGTGAGCGACTTTAAGGGCATTGGCAAGATCGGTGGCGTACGTACTATCGAAAGGGGCTTTTTTGAGCAGTAAGGACCTGCCAACCAGTCTGGAGTGTGTGTATTTACGTTACCTTTATGTTTTAGTGAAGCCTTCGTGTCTGACCAAGGATCGAGCCTGTTTGCCCTCGACTTGCGCAATGGTGGCATTCTTTACAGTTACAAGGGTAGGCCGGTATCGCGACGTCAAACGCATCCTTATACATGAATATTCTATAGGCATATCGGCTGCAGTGACATCTGTTTCGCCCTCCCCATCGTTCCTCGCGTCTGTGGCTTTGGACCGCTATACCCGAATCCACAGCACATTCCCGCCTCCGCTGGTGTCCGGAAAGCCAGCGGATGAGAGGGGCACTACACTAGAAAAGGTATACATGACGACGGTGCCGACAGTAGTTGTATGGGACCAGCGAGAAGAGGTAGACGCGGACGAAGAAGAGGACGAAAATATCTGGGAGACGATGAAGCACGTGGGAGGCAGTGACGGAGAGCGAGCCTGACACAGACATGTGGTGTATTCAGAGCCTTGTGAAAGTGTTGACACCTCCCTCCTAAACATACATACTGTGATACAGTCTGCAAGTAACTTAACCATAGCTGTGCAAGAACCGCACCTCACGCATCATCCCACAAGCGAGCCTACTTCAGGACATGCGAGGCGCGTTTCCCTTTATATGAAACAGGGCTAGTTTCCGATCTTGCTCTTCCATGTATTAGCTTTCTCAAATCCGTTCCTCCCGAATTGGTCTAGGTTGCGCGTTAATGCAAAAGCGCCGGACGTGGCGTAATCACCCACAGTCCAACAAAGTCTGCTGTACTTCTTCCCTGTTTGTCATTACAAACGGTCCGTATTGGAAGACGGTCTGGTCCAGGGGTTCTCCTGCAATCTTAACAGGAAGGAAGTGTTAAGTGTCAGTGAGAAGTCCGGCTGACCCAATGACAATGCATCACCAAAACAAATTCCGTGTCATCCTCTACCGCGGTAAGCTGTACACCCGTCTCTCCCTCTGCATTGGATAAAACGAGTGTGTGGAAGCTATCGTGAACTGGGCCATCATTTCCAATTTTGACAGCGCCTTTCCATACTACAAAAGACTAGTTAAAGGATCCTGATGGACGGGTCCACGGGGAGTACGTACAGTATACGAACGCAGTCCATCCCAGTGCTGCGGCAGGTCAATGGTGACCGTTTGAGTAGAGTGGCGCTAGAAGACTTACGAATGTCTTGGAACATCGTTGCTCCTGATCTCTCCATCACCACGTGGAGGAACCAACAACCACCAAGAGGTCGGACGGGTGATTCGATCCCATGACTCTTGCCACTGATCACCTTAACCTTGATTGGACCATCAGGTCCGCTTGGGTAAGCTGTTGGGATACTGTCGTTCTCATTGTATCAGTTCCACTAGCGCACAGGCATCTGGCAAGATGACCGAGGACCCACGCATTTGGACCGAGCTCCTGGTACGATGGTTCCTGGGATGCCGTGGCGTTATCACTGTGCGCCACGTCTAAAATGACAAAGTGGAGCCACTTACGACCATCTTGTACTAGGTGAGCAATGCATGCGTACGGTGAATATCAGTGTGCATGACAAAGGGTCGCAATGTGCGGAAGAAGACCACCTGTTTGGGCAAGTCCACCCAAAGTTGGAGACCTCTTGGATCCGGAGCGCCGGGTGCATGAACAGGGCATCTCGGCATGGATAATGCCCTTACCCTACATAGAAAGGTGGATGCACGTTTGAGAGTTGGATGTGAAGGGTAAATGAGGTGTGAAGAGAACATACAGGCGCACATCCACTGGACACCACCGGTCTCGATCGTACCAGCATGGCCAGCCGAGTCTTCGTGGCGGCTTGACCTTGGGTGAGGGTGTATATATAGGTTGTGGGCGGGAGTGTATGGACCGTGAGCTTACCCTTCGAGCATGTATGTGACGGTCGCCTGACCCCGATGCGGATGATCAGGGAAGCCCTGAAATGGATTTGAAAGACGAAAAGAAAGGAGATGCGGCCACCCACAGCTCCTTTTGAAACATGGAAGTGATCGAGCATCAAGAACGGGGTGAGGTTCCGCAAATTCATAGATCCAATAGAGCGCCGAACGCGCGCGCCCACACCCTAATAGCGACCATGCTGTGGATGAGGGTATTCCGACCAGAGAACGAAACACACCTCGGCCGTTTCGACGGCCAAAACTTTCTTGATGACGTTTCGAGATCTGACCGCGGTGGACGATGACATCGTCGTTGGGTGGAACTTGTGATTCCACTAATCGGAGAGCGGTGACGCTGTGTTTCCTAAATCAGCACAGCAATGCGTCTTGGCCGGACACAGCATCACGTAATCAAAGGACTAAGCACGACGGAGACGGAACCGCATTTGGACGTCGCACGTGCGAAGCGAGTGGTCAATTACCATATATGGAAGTCAATATCACGTTTGATGGCCAAGGGAGTCATTTGGCCCCAGGCTACTTATTTATTTTACACATCAGCCCACCACAGCTGCCTCAGCTCTCTCTCTTGCACCACACACACCATGGACAGATTCCTCGCTCCCAACACCTCCGAGGCGATGGCCCACTCTCAGTTGACGTATGTCCTCGCTGTCGTTGGCCGTGATCACACACTGATGGCCCTTTCAGCGAAAACTGGTTCACTTGGGACCAGGACCACCCCTCATTCAACGAAACGCTCGTCGCAGGCTGCGCTTCCTACCAGGCCTTCAACCGATACCTCTCGGATTCAGGACCTCCTCATTGTTCCTCGAACCCGCAGCGAACTCCAAAGTGTTTTGTGCGTTCCCCCACCGCGTCATCTTAACCCCAACAAAGATGACTCATGACTCCTCAGACGCAGATACGCTTACGATAGCATCCACAACGCCATATCGGTCTCCCGTCAAACGCTTCAACCGGGTGGATATAGTAGAGTACGTCGTTCTCACTGCACAGGTACGGTTGCACTGACTTGGGCGCAGGTATGCTCGCTAGCCGAGAAATCGATCCGGAATGTCCTGAACAAGGATGACAACACGGAGGTCCTCCTTGCACTGCATGCACCCAAGCTAGCATCCCAACCGGCATCTGAGAGAACGATTTCAAGTGCGCGTATCAGAACCTGAGCCGATGCCACGCTGTTCTGCCGTTTAACGTGACCACGTCGTACCCAAGTATATATGCCTCTGGGCACCGCAACTTTTCTGTAACCTCGCGTTCCCACCGTTTTCACCGCACTGTATCAACTTTTTCTCGCAACACGTTCACACTTACGGCCGCATTCGTAGTTCCACACACCATCTGTACCTCTACCACCACTAATTATAGAATCATATCGGGTCGACGTGTTTTCTCTCACGTCTACGCATTGATCGACACCCCCGCACTTCTTCCCCTGTCTGCTGTCAGTCAGTGCGGCAGCCGAAGTAAATAATGCCCAGATATGTTGACATCTATACATGTCTAGTAGAAATTCCTAATGCATCGAAAGAGCGAAGCGTGGCTAACGTCTACATGGATTATATTGTGAACGAAAAAAAATACATAGCAATCATCGGTCTGAACATTTCTGTCGACGGACCCCCAAGCTTGAGCGTGAGCAGTCGGCGCCGGCCCCGAGCACTCCACTTGCCAAACTTATTGTCCAGAGCGTACTTGCCTTGACGAAGACACGCACACTATAAGGTGCAGCCTACCAATGCTCATCATATACCGACGGGGTCGCCAAACTCGAAACAGAGATCAACTGGCGCTCAGCTAAATTGTTCGGCAAGATCCTGCGATGTGACATGCGAGGTTTCAGGGAAGTGTACTCAGGGGCAGTGGCACCCTGCAAACTAAAATAAGTCAGATGGCAGCTCCAACTCTTCTCCGGACTTACCCAGGGTGAACGGAAATAACGTCGAGCTAAGCTACTCACAGAAATTCCCAGAAGTCAGGACAAACGATCACAACCTGGTCACGAATACCAAAGAAAGGCGGGTACAACAGCAACCGCGTGGTTACTCCAAGCTGAGGTTGTGACTCAGCTCGTGTGGGTGACACTGCCATAAAGACAACACAACTATATGATGGTTATCGTTGCATTGGAGCAAGCAAGCGAGGACTACAGTTTATGTCTGATTTCCTTTCGAGCGAGCATCCCGAAACGAAGAGAAGGTACGCCACTTCTGAACCTCTCTGCTTGTACGTAGCTCTCACGGAGGTTGAGGGCATCGGGGTTGTTTTTCTCCGCAAGACCAGCTTTGATGAGATATTTGACGGCTAACACAGACATTAAGTCCAGTCCTTCAAGTTCAGGAATGTAAATGTCGCCGAACAGCGGCATGGAACGATTCAGTAGACATCGACGGGAAAGATTTTGCTGGAAAACGGGCATCAGAAATCTCTTTAAACTCCTGCACAGCGGAGAATGAGAGTACTTCACGAAGCCGCATCCAAGCAGTTCCTGGGCAGTCATCTTCTTACTGAATATCATGACTTCGTTGGCCTTCGCGAGCCCCACTGATGTTCCCTCGATCACTGTCCAACGAACCTGTATACACACGGTGGACTCACTTCGGTTGACAAAGTTCACACTTGCTCCACCCTCCACAGCGAGACCTATCAGAATCCGAGTGAGCCGGACAAACCAAGCCAGAAGAATGTCAACCTGCCTACGAACGGCAAACCCATGTATAACCAAGCCTCAGGAACTGCATATATGAAGTCAAAGTTGCCTAGAAAAGCTTTCCAGGCCGTCATAACCGCGCTATGGAAATGCCATGACCAACATACCTGCCGCGATCCCTGCGGAGTTTCATCGTCCATATCAACTTGAGAAGCCCTAAAAGCGTGCGTGGGTCACCAAACTCACCCATGACCGGTCCATTGAGAGCAGCCACCAGGATTTTACTGTGCGTGTAAAGCTTACTCGTGGTCATCATGTCGCATGCCAAGCATTCAAAGATCCACGACCCTTACTGCCTGCGTACAATCCGTGTTGGCAGAGACGACCCGAGCGCGCAGCTGATCCCGCAATGTGGGCTTTACAGGCTGCGACTCCGATACCCCACCTTTCACGTTGGTTCCACTGCAGGTGCGCCGTCCGTTCGCGAGTCAGCTCACGAAGAAATCCGTGCTCACTCACGCGCAAAACCAGTTGCCGTTGGCTAAGACGCCATCAACTTATAAACAAAACTGGTGCTTGCAGGCATATGCTCACCTTGCCAAATGGTGACGACAACATCGTCCCTTCGATCAATCTCCCTCAGCGAGTTGGCGAAATCGTCGTAGTCTGCAATAAGTGTGTTACATGTATGCCGTGACACCACAGATAGCAAGCAAGATACGGTTGGAGTAATAAACTGACCTTCAGGTGACAAGGCGTTCAAACGCTGCGGTTCATTCAACGTGATCGTTGCAATGCCCTGGAGCACTTCGACGGTAATCTCGCTCTGACCCATCCTCTTACCCACAAATGAATTTATGATGCTTGATGAGTGCTGGGATGCGTCGTAGCAGCTGTTTTGTTGGACGTGTCAAGATTAGTCATCCATTGACTTCTACGAAGAACATGCGACAAACGCTTCGGACAAAAGCTACAGTACATATCAACACATCGGCGATGATTTATACATAGGTGGCATTCAGCCTCATGTCAATGTACGCCGCCGCAGTGATCGGTTCATATTTCTTTGGTCGATTTTCGTTCGAGCAGCCCGGAAGGCAGTCGACGAGGGCGTTCACATCAGGGCCCATGAACTACGAAAACAGGGCAATGAGACGTCCGGGAGGTTTGTGAAGGTCAACATAAACGATACGACACGCACGAATGGGATCGAGTATCTCTCCTGGATCATGCCAGTTCCGTCCTGGGGTACTAATGCGGAGACCCGATGCAATGTAGATTTGAGAGTATCTGGGCGGTTGAGGTTGAGAAGAGCTTTTGGGTGATAGCTTCTCTGCACATACCATTAGACCATCGCATTAGTATATCTGCGACGTTGAATACGATGGCACCGGGAATGGGAGGGACGAGTATGAATTGACCCGAACCAGAGGGACTTTCGACTTCAAGCCCGCTTACGTTGTCCTGAAAAAGTATCGTGGCCGTACCGAAGTCCTGAAGGTGCCCGTACATACACCCTTCAGTAACTGAAGTGACATAGATATCTCGTTCTTACCGTGTGTGCCTTCGCCCTTCCTTTCTCCCCACGCGAAAATACCTCCGCAGGTGCAGCTGGATAGTGTAAAAGCCTGAGTTGATTATCTCCGTCTCGGTGAAATTGTGCAAGGTAATCCGCTGGTAATCCGAGTCCGAGCGAGAGCGCCCTCAAAAGCTTCTCGATTTGAAACGATTGACAAGCGTAATAGAATGAGAGTGCTGCTTCACGGAAACCAGGTAGGTGCTCCTCGGGGAGCCAGATGTTCTCAAGATGCGGACTGTCCGCTCTCCCTAAATCGAAAGATTCCTTGAAGTCCGGGGCATTCTTGCGAATGGCAGCGAGCTCGTTTGAGTCAAAGACCTATATAGCAACGAGAGGACGTATTCATATGAGTTTTTAATCCATAGCTTTCGGCGTTGCGGTCTGGGGACCCTTACCATCTGAGATAACTGTTCAACACCTATCTACAGTGAGCGGCCGAGTCAATATCCATCCGGTATTCTTGAGTGGTGAAGAAGCTGTCTTACTCCACTATAGCCTCGGTGCTTCCATCCTTCTTTGGGGTGAGGTGCGAGCTGTTTGATGTCTGGAGGAAGAGAGAAGAATTTCCGGCTCTGTCATGCAGGAAGCGCAGAGTCCACGTCAATTCATCCAGAGATAGATGTCCTGAAGAAAGTGGCTCACCCAAGCTAGCATGTCATCCACCTGAGCTTGCGATATGCCTGTATTGATGAGGTATGCAAAACCAACGTCCTTGCATGCCTGCAACAATCGTTTTCCGATCTCAAGGGCATCCTAACGCAATCATGAGCGCAGCCGTGGAGTAGAGGAGGACCCATGCCACGAGGGCATTGCACGCTTTCCGTTCTACTCACCGGGGTTGTTCCGTCCCCAAAGCGTGCAAAGTCAACGACGGGAAGCGATGGGTCTTGCGGGAGCTCGTTGGACATCGCAGCGGTACAGCCTGGACGATAACACGAGGGTATTAAAGTCAACTTGGTTACCGCTCATCGCTACTTTATGTACCATGATCAACACCAATCGTGTGGCTATCACTTATCTATACATCATCCGGAAGTACATAAGCGCTCAGTCGTAATACTGATAGAAACGCAGGTCGATACAACGACACCATAGTCGTGATTGCAATAGTAACCGAGTAAGAGCGAATCTACGCGTGTGCCCACATATCGAGCACCTTTTTTGCTGCATTACCTAGCATGCTTTCTCTACCCAGACCTTGGCTATGCCGCGAAAGTTCTTCCAACACGGGCTTCACCCCCTCCTGGATAGTGTCTACATCTTCGCCAGATGTGTGCTTCGTGACTTGGCCAAACAACGAGCAAACGTTTGTACGAACTTCGTTTGGGTACGACGCAGCAGCTAAACGAAGGCCCTGGGTATCATCGTTCTTGGAGCTATTCCGAAGAATAGATACGAGATGGTCCAGAGCGCGAATCTGCTGGGGCCGATGCCGCGCACCCAGCGACAAAATGTTGGGAGATTCGACTTCACTAGACGTCGACGGGGTGGCCGGAATGGCCATGGAGTTGGGAATGCTCGGTGTCACCTCGGCAGGTAGTGGAGAAACGATAGCCCGCAGCACGAGTGCCCCTGCCTTAAATGTCAGTAGCAGCAAAAGTAGCCCGGAAGGCCTAACTTGCCACCATCACGATGTGTGCTCAATAGGCTGAGAGCAACCACAGCCTCGTTGACCAAAACTGGGTACTTGAGACTTCTTCCCAGCAAAGCCGTAAGTGCTTCGACACACGAGGGCGAAAGTAACGCGGTGATCGCCTTGTCTCTTTTCTGCTGCCGGATATGGATTTCCTCGACATTCTGATACTCCTTCGGGGGTTCACTCGACCAAAGCGACTTCACCAAGTTGACAATGATACGTGTTCCTTCACTCTTAACTGCCACCTTGTCTGAACGCTTAATTAGAGAAAGCACTTGAGAAAGTCCGGTAGGCGGTGGGTAGTCGGTTTCAGCGGGTAAAATCACTTTCAAAGAATTGTCGACTAAGAAAACACGAAATGGACGGTCAACGATGGCATGGTACGTGGTACACGATTGGTTACTTACGGCTTCCATTGCAGAGGTGTTTCACAATACCGATAGCATTTACTTGTACAACGTCTGCCATCGCATCGCTCCGTTCGTCCAAAACACCGCTGGAAAGCACACGCTCGACTACTTTTGCAATATTGAGTGCCACACGGTTGGGAGGGCAATTGCACGACGCCTGCGAAAGATGCTTCAACAAGCCGATGGCGCCATGCTTTAACTTGATATCTGTTGATTGTGAGAGTAACACCTCCGAAGACAATAGCTGGGCGATATTGTGTGGCGGTAAAAGTAGAAGAGTCGACTGGGGTTCTACAGGTGAGTTCCTTAGCATGTTCCGCGGACAGGCTAGAACAAGTGAGCTATACCTCGCCTCACGAGATTCCCCAACGACAGAGTTGCGCAAATCACTAGGTCATCTCTAGCATTGCCATGCATCCCGCCGAGTACGAAATTACGAATCCAATTCACCAAACGGGAGACATACGAGCCACCCTGGTTTGTGGGGTCTGATTGATCCACCAAAACATCTATATTCTTGTCCTCTCCAGACATCTCCACAACAGCCTTTATAACCGCAGCTTTGCAGTCGTCAAAAGCCTTTTCTTGGTTTCGAACATCGGCCATCGAGAAACTGGCCTCGTGTTGCACGTACCACAGTGGTGCATAACTCCCATGTTCAATGAAATCTAACATGGCGATTAGACAAGGGACATGCTGATGTTCAGCGGGAAACTGAAATCCACGAGCCAGTGAGAGCCGGACGTCCTCGACATCGAGGGCAAGAGACTCGAGTTGAGAACATGAATCAGATAGTAGCTCAAAGTCCGCCTGGAGAAGGCTTGTCCGCAAAGGTGACGGATGTGCGAGGTTGGGTGGAGGCGGGGCAGTCAGAAGGGGAGGTGTAAATGCGATAAGTGGTTGAACAAGGTAGGGCAAAACCTGGGGATCAAAAAGGGGGTGCTCTTTATCCGTGTTAGATATCATTCCGCAGAGACAAAAGTAACTTGGACTGACCATCATCTCTGAGTTCTGTAATAAGTCTCCATGCCCAGTTTGAAAGCGCAATACGGATATTCCAAGACTCAGCTATCTGCACTGGGGTTACTTGCAGAGCTTGATCACTGGGGAACAGGCTGGTCGTGTATCTCATCCAAGAGCCGACAGGGTATAAGGCGGACGATAGTCGCACGAGGGTCATAGCAACTTCCAGGGATATCAGTCTGAATTTGACAGGGTCTGTGGAAGGAATCAGTAAATATGTCGGGAATACAGTGGACATTTCGCACTGAAGCCAAGAGATGTGTTTAACAAAACACCGATGGCGATTTTGATGACCTCCAAGTGCGGGATAGATAGTGGTAATGGATCCGCCTGAGAGCCAGAGGGTACCAACTCTGAATATCCTTCCAACAGCGATACCACTGCTTGGGGAAATCCAGCCTCCAGTAGATTACCTCTGTTTTGATCTAGTCATTCGCACTGAAGATCAGCACATGCACCCTTTCTGAAGAGGACATTGCTCGCCGTGGTCAACACACAAGTTGGCGCCAACGCGGAGGATTTCAAGGACGGCTGGTGTACGAGCATCATCGGGTATAGGTGCACCATTCAGAGCAACACCCAAGAGGGAAGTAAGATCCTGTGGCAGAGTAGTAGACCCCAGTGGCGTGTGGTAATCCTCTGTTCAATGCCTCATTACTACAGTACCCGAGTCCGTAGACGATTGACACACCAGGACCGTGTCTCTTGCGCAGATAATTGGCGAGATGTTGGGCGATCAACTCCAAGTCCCGCCAGGAGTCGTCACCATAGATATCCGTCGAGAATCCCACCAGAAGTGCCGATAGGTTCGAGGCACATTCCATGCAGTTTAGTGTCGTTGGGTCCATTTCGCAAATTTGCCAGGATAATCAATACCGAGTAAGAAAGAGAGAATGGAGAGATCAACACGGTGACAGGAGGGAGGAGAGATGACCCAGAAAGGCTGGAGTCGAGTGGCGTGTACGGCTACGAACTGGCACTGCTCGAGGAAGGATCAAAGAGAGGCGGTAATGCCCTGACACGCGCCGGATGCCACACTGCGTACGGGTGTGTTTTCGTGTCAGGCGAGACGGCGTGGAAACAGATGCGAGATAAGATATACACATAATAGAAAAAAGGTGCACGCCCACCGGACTACCATATACCACTCGTCAGCTCCAGCTGCGTCATGGTGAAAAAACGGAACAAGGCTACAAAGGCTGGTCAAACCCAGGTGCTCCATGCACCGGCTCCTCTTGTAGTCGAGGACGAACAACTCGTGACCGACCTCTTCGCCGCGCTTGCCAACAGAGACGAGCAGCTCACACAAGAGACTGCAACAATACCTCAAGTTTCGCAAACTAAGACAACTTCCAAGAAGCAAGACTCCAAAGCTCGGCATTTAGCAAGACAGGCGAGTCGCGATAACAGTAAGAAAGGCTTGATGGGGCATTACCGTACTCATGTACTTTAAGGCGAGGAAAGCGGCTGCTTTGGCTCAGTACATGCCTACCACTGATCCTGCAGCGGATGCCCAGGTGGAATGGGAGACCAAGCAAGAAACAGCCTTGATAAACCGTACATGCGATGAGCTCGGCGTCCAGATACACGAAGTGAGTGTCCGTCCTTCCCACTTCACGCTTCCCCCAGGAACTGATTCCCCTGTAGATAAACCCGGACGGCCATTGCCTGTTTTCTGCAATCGCAGACCAACTCGCCATTCTCAATATACTGCCTCCCAGTCAAGCTAATTACGCCACAGTGCGTGCAGCAGCAGCAGATTATATGCTCAGACATCCCGCGGACTTTCTGCCATTTATACCCTCGATCTCTGGCGAGGACGGAGTGGGGGCCACTGCAGATACCGGACTAATGAGCGGGGCACAATTTGAGCGGTACTGTTTATCGATCAGGGATACCGGTGCATGGGGCGGTGAACCCGAAATTCTTGCACTCAGCAGAGCTTTTAATATCCCGATTCTCGTCGTGCAAGGCGGAAATCCGCCGATAGTGACCCACAATCCTGGTGATGTCGATCTTTCAAATCGCCATGCAAAGGCAGCTCGCATCAGCTTTCATCGTCGGAAGTACGGTCTAGGGGAAGTAAGTGCCTTCGTATATATCGTCCTCAGTTCGTTAAACACCGCACAGCATTACAATTCTTTGCGACCCAAGCATACTCTTGCCACTGTTACTGACAAGATCCAGTCGATCTTCGTCTGACGGGGTTCGCCCAGTACGCTACACACTTCAGCTTCGACACGACTACGGGGGTATTGTGTACTGGTATTATTGGCTATCGCAATTGCGTATTGATAGCTGTTCCCCAGTGGAGCAAATCATCGACGTTAGTGTTTCCACCGCTCCCTCCACCGATAGGCTGGGGTTTGTCCGCCAGATAACCGCCAAAAGCATTATCCAGGTTAGCGTAAGGGTCACCCGCTTTCCTCGGAACTTCGTCCTCGTCTTCGCCATCTATATCAGCCTCTCCGTCGTAATTTTCTGGTCGCGTGGCCACGTCATCTACGTCCAACAAACCTTGGCCACCGACTTCCGAAGGAGCGGACGCCATTGACTTCGACGGCTCGGCAGACGGAACAGATGTAGGTTCGATCGGTCCTGGTCCTTGGACCGTAACCGTAGTCGGTGGTAGATGTGGTCGTGAAAGGGTTATGAGAACTGCCCTGGAAGAGGGGTTCAAAGCAGGTGTATCAATCAAAGCTCTTCCCGCTGCGTTCCGAATGAATGTCTGTGAATACATCCTCTCAGACACGTCCTTACAGAAGGGGCGAGTCAGAACTGACCTCCGGGTTCTTATGGTAGATACTTCCAAGGGTTCCCGTGTGAAGCAACAATTGATCGAGTGCGCCGCGATCCATACGGTCGGAGTCGGTCGTGATGGCGGGCTTCTGTGCTAGGACTATTTCTTGAGCCAAAGTTGGGTTTACAGCCAACATTCTCCAATATATGAACCCGCGGTCCCGTAAATCTGGATTATCAATCTCCTCTGTCGCCCACTTCAGGACCTTGTGGACCAGCGCTTTTGCAGTGTCGGAGGTTGATTTATAGACGAAAAGCTTAACTGTTGCGGTAAGGAGAGCAAGCTGAACCTGTGCGCCTTCAGTCAAAACCACCACATCGCATGGAAAACTTTATGTACCTCAGTAGACTCGTCCAAGAAATTGTAGACAAGGTCGTCAAGCAACTCGTCAGCATTGTCGATCCTATTTGCAAACTGTCCCAATATCCAGATCATTGCAGCTTTCGATTCAGGTTCGTCCAAGGCATCCAGGTTTTCGCATAGTGTCGGGATGATGCCTTCATACTTGCCAGGATACCGTCTGAAGATGTCTTTTATAACGATGACCGCTTCTTGGACGACGTACGTGACTTTGGTCTCAATAAGAGTCAGTAAAGATTGGATGCAATTATCAGCGGCAGCTTCGACTTTGATCGCCAGTCGACCTATTGACCGTACAGATTTGCGTACAAAGTCAATGTCCACCTCCGACGCGTACCTGAGAAACAAGTGGCTCGGCTTTCTCCTAATTGTACAGTACGGAAACACACTTACTCTTCCAACTCAGTCAACACTTCCTGTGCATTTTCCTCGCGTGCAAGACGATACATAATCTCCAGCTTAGCCAGTTTAACATAGATAGGGTCATTATATTTGCAAAAGAAGACTTTAACATCGTTCTTGAGCACCGTAGGTCGCCGCTGGATGATAAGCAAGATGTTCCGGAGTGTGACATACTGGACCTCCGGTCCGGAGGATAGTAGAGCGACTGTGGAGGTTTTCGTAATCCGTGAGGACATCGAGGATACGCGGCTTACCCAAGGGAGGACCCATCTTCTTGCAAATATGCTCAATCAATCGCCGGTTCTCCATGTAATTCATGAGGTAGAGGAGAACTTTGACAGCAGTCAACACCACAGCCGAATTCGCATGCTGCAATTGCACGATGATCCGTTCGCCCATCATCTCAGCTTCGGAGTGTTCCTCAGGCACGAAACGCAGCAAAGAGTCCAGAATGTAAATCTGGCCCCACCTTGGATGCTTGTGATCAGGAGCGTCTGGACAGAAGTTATAGACACTCACTCCGAACTTTCACCGAGGGAGGCGATGAGCTTGTTTGCGACCGTAAGGTTGAGTCGAAAAATAACACCATCTTGGCGGTCTCCAATTTCTGAGAGAGCGGCAACGGCATTAGCCACCACTGTCGCATTAGAGTCGAGAAGCATGTCCCTGAGCATCTCAACAAATCCAGCCCTCTCAGCTTTCCGCGCGTCCGCTACATATATTTTAGCCACGCAGATCGCGGCTGTCTTGCGTACGTATGGATCACGATCCTTTATGCAGTGTCGCAGTTGGTCGCTGAGGGCTTCCGTCACGACAGGTATGGGGATGTAAGCCATCGTGCGTATTGCGAGTGCCCGAATCAGGGGATTTCGATCATTGCAATCCTAACAACGACGTCCAAATTAATTAGTGATACCCAGAAAGCCATCGATATGCCGACCTGAAGGAAGCTTGGGATGACCATATGTATCTGGTCTGGCTTCGAACGACCATAGCTGACCAAGTAAAGGTAGACCACTGTCCGATGATTGGCAAGTTGATCGTCTGTAGTCACCGTTTCACATACTTTTCTTGATCTCCAGCAGTGGGGTGCCTATACACTGTATCACGTCGTGGAAGAGAGGTGACACTTGGTTATGCGTTAACCTTTGTAGGGATAGATTGTTGTTGGCCACGCACTGTCATTCCCCATAGTGATATTGGCTACGATCTTCTTGAGAACCGTCTTCCGCTTCTGATATTTCTTGTCTTTTGACTCCGCAGCCTGGAGCTCGGCTCGAAATTCCTATTAGACAGGGACACTTAACACGGCTCCAGTGGAAGTGGTACCACACACCTCGATCTTTCCGCGCTGAAAGAACTTGGCATCCTGCCCCTGCTGAGTGGACATCGTTGGGGTAGATACGTCAATATGCGACGGTTGACGGGAGGAGAGAGATGCAGTGAGCTACCGATCTCACTGAGTGGATGGAGTAGCTTCATGGGCACACGCAGCCTTTATGGCGTGACTGCGTACATACGTACAGACAGTGCCATACAGGCTAATCAACGTCTCGTGAGCTTATTAGGATCCGTTCTCCAATGCGTACAGAGCGGGGCCGCTTCATCCCTGCGATCACCTGTCTTCCAAGGAGCTCTGTCTCGATTCACTTACAGAAGGATGTCGATGTCCTTCTGAAGGAGCTCAAGCCCTGTATGCGGCACCTCCGAGCTACGCTAGGCAGCTACACAGATGAGCTGCGCATGCTGGAGAGATTGTACTACAAGAACGCAAACCAACACAGGACCGCACTGTTTTTCAAGCGCATCTTAGAGACCAGAAGATATGGACAGAGGCTCATTGCATTGGGCATTTCGGAGCATGTCGACTGTCTTTATGCATCATTCTTCGGGTTAACTACCACCCTGGGGTAAGTAGCTTGCTGATCACTTACGTCGACGAATCTGAGTCATAAGTAGTGTTAACCAAAAACCGTTCAAGGGGACTTGGACCCATGTACCCACTGGCACCGGCGTGTCTTCTGTCCTAGAGAGAATTTCAGTTGCTTGCAAACTACTTGACAAGGTGAGCGAATTCTTCCGCGTGTTTGCCAGGGTACAGGCGTTGAACTAGTCAGATGCGCAACCAGCTTACGCGGGCGTATCAGTGAGAAACTTCGGGACTTTCAATCCTTCTATCAATGACCTTACCACCAGGCACTTTACTCTAGCCATGCAGTCTGGGGCCTTTGTTCAACTCATCGTGTTGTTTTCGGCACTATCCTCTCGCATGTCCACTCTGTTAACCGAATTGTTGCAAGTACTCGGGAATACTTCTCCGATATGCGATCGCCTCTTGGTCGTTCTAGAAGTAGGAGTCACCCTCATGCTGAATTTTCTGTGTTCTCATTGGGTATCAGGCTGACCATCGGCCCCAGCGAGAGGTATCCGCAGAACGTCAAAATGAGCACGCTGGATGCAATACACTACCATCCTCTGATGCCAATCCTGTTGCCTCGACAGTGGATCTTCGCTTGGGTCTGTCGCATCTTGCAGAGGATACCCCGAGTCGGAATTCTCAAGATTCACCCGCGGAGCTCGACGTCCTTCCGATGTTAGATATCCGAACTTCTCATCATCCGGCTCAAGGCGTGGCCTCGGGAGGTATGAAATATTAAGCTTCCTCTCGTGTCTGCGCTCACGCCCATGTATTGAAGGCACTCAGGAGACAGTCTTACGCATGCCGAGAAGAGATGCACCTGCTGGTTCTGATTCAATTTCCGTAGCTGGTCCACGACCCAAGGCGAAAAAGGTCAAGAAGAAGCGAGATGAGATAGATGAGATTTTTTCCATCCAGGAAAATAAGCCAAAATGAGGAATAAACGTCGCCTCGGTTACTGAATAGCTGGCGACGACGGTGGGTGGTGGGTGTTTCGAAGGGTAGAGTGGTGACGTTGATTCCCTCATATAAAGTGACTTCTCGCGTGAAGGAGCGGCAGCCATGACGCTACCCTGAGTACACACGCAGAGTGTCCATGAACAGCATTGAACTTACTGTCCCTGTCTTCAGTGCAAGGTAAAGATGGGACGATTCTACCGCGACTACTCAGCCAAAAAAATCGATGCCTATTCCCCCAGGGACGTTTTCCAATGCCCTACTGTCATTGGATGAGCGCAAACGCTACATCGCACGCAATCATTTAGTGGGCGTGGTTCCCGGTCGAAGTGCCAGTGCAAAACGGTAGACGAGAGTCCCACGAATATTCATTTGGGTTATGGTTTACTCGTGCCTGCATGCCCGTGCACCTTAATGAGTTTCGGTTTTGAAGCATCATCGAACTGTACACAATTTGGATCATTTACCCACTGTAAGTCGCCCATTTTATTCGTCGGAGGAATCAACGAGAGAGTTTGTATCCCATCGACGGGTGCCTAGAGGGCTGAGGTAAAGTAAAACACGACGGCAAAGCCCTTGAGGGCAAGGGCTGGCCAGCGCTCCCTGTCATCGTGGGAGACACGTTGCTGGAGACACTGGAGGAGTTTTGAGCTCGAGTTTTCTCGCGACAGCGAGCTGGCGTTCCTGTTCAAACATGTGGCAGCAGTGACGACACTGCAAGGAGTGTCATTGATGTCGCCGAAGTCATTGTCGTGGGAGTGCTGCATCCGCAAGTGAGGGAAGGAGATTGGCGACACGCTGCTCGATGTATATAATGCAGACTAAAAAAGTTCTAAGAATCACGACTAACAGATGGAATTGCTATCAAAGTGGAAACTCGGAAAGCCGACGGGCTGGAAGTCGGGTGATGAGTATCGTGAAATACAGCAGGTCTCATCCAGAAGTGAACTGAGTTCTCCTAATAAGGCATATGTAGCTCCTATCAGCACTCCTGTCAACCTCGTGTCAGGTGTCATGCTTTCGCCATTCTTGCTAAGAGAAGGTTGACGCAGGTAAGCGCCAGTCCGCACGGAAACAACTGGTGTATCTTTTCTTACTTTTTCTCCACCATGATCATAAGATCAGCAGGTTCACGTGCCATGCTCCATGCCCGGGCCTCCACATCCTTCGTCAGGTTAGCGAGTACTACCTCCAGGGACAAGTTCAAGGTTGTCGTTGTTGGCGGGGGCAAGGTATTTCGCCGATTCGTTATGCAGACGCTCATATATCCCCTACAGGTTCGGGAGGACTTGCGGTGGCAAATCAGATTTACAACAGATTTAAACGTGCAGGCAAGTCACTCAATCCCGGTGACATCGCGATTTTGGATGCTGCGGAGTATCATTACTACCAGGTATGCAACTGAAACTTAAGCTTGAATGTCGTCTGTGCTGATCCGAGCACCACGGTAGCCCGGATGGTATGATCGAATCCCATCTGCGATTAGTGTTTGCTGACCTATCGATACAACAGGACGTTGGCCGGCGCAGGGCTTCGACCCAAGTCTGACTTCCAGCAACCACTCGCGTCTCTTTTCCCATCTTACATCTCACATATCCCCGAAAACGTAGCAACGTTCTCTCCCACGACCTCTTCGGTCACGACTTCCTCTGGCAGCAAAATTGGATATGAATCCTTGGTCGTAGCTGCCGGATTAAAGATCAATTGGGATGCAATTCCCGGTTTATCGCAAGGACTGGCTGATCCTAAATCTGGCGTCTCGTCCATATACTCTTATGATACTTGCGATAAGGTCTGGAGAGACATTAGCAACCTTCAGTCAGGAAATGCAATTTTCACCCAGCCCGCTGGTGTCATCAAATGCGCTGGAGGTAGTGTCAGGATAAACATGCTCAATGTTCTATACTGAGATTTCACTATCAGCCCCCCAGAAAATCATGTGGATGGCCTGGGACCACTACCGGAAAACAGGCAGGGGGTATGATGTCAAGATTGACTTTGTCACTGGCATGCCGTCTATGTTCAGTGTAAAGAAATATTCGGATGCACTAAATGCGCTGCGCATCGAGCGTGGGATCGGCGCGGACTTCCAGCACAATCTTGTTTCTATTGATGCTGGCAGTCGGATAGCAACGTTCAAGAAGCCAGACGGGACAACGGTTGATCGTGACTACACGATCCTCCATGTCACCCCGCCGATGGGGCCTCTTGACTTCATCAAGGCGTCTCCGATCTCCGATGCAACGGGCTGGGTGGATGTAGATGCCTCGACTCTCCGTCACGTTAAATATGACAATGTCTTTTCGCTGGGAGATTGTTCGTCGCTACCCACCAGCAAGACGGCCGCAGCTATAACGTCACAGGCGCCTGTTGTCACGGAAAACCTGTTCTCGCTCATGACTGTGGGCAGTCTCAGCAATGCTAGATATGACGGGTACACTAGCTGTCCGGTGTGTATATACTTGGAATTGCGTAGTGCAATGGGTCTCATGATCAACCAGCTTCTTACAGGATACGGAGAGCTGATGCTCGCCGAATTTAAGTATGGATTGGAACCAAAAGAGAGCTTCGCCAAGTATCTCGGTGACCAGACTGCGCGTAGGCGGTTAGTGTAGTTGCTAGACCACCACGCGACGCCATGCTGACAGTGTTATTCTTTAGGTTGTTCTACCATTTGAAGAAGGTGAGCAAAGTGATGCTCCTGCAATACGGACCAGGGTGATAATCGAGCTATTCCTTGCAGGATCTCTTTCCGTGGGCCTACTGGAATCGCATGGTAATATCGCTGTTCTGGCTTGTAATGTAGATTACTCACGTATTGTGCTAGATTAAGGGGACCTGGTTTGGACCGTCAGGGCCTTTCAGACCGCACTTTGACTAGAATGGGCTGGAGGACTGGAATGCCCGAACTTGTTTGAACTGTGGAAAGAGGCATTCGGTGGTCTTTGCTCACATAATAAAACATTTGGCTCAGCTACTCCGTTGTTGGAAGTGCACTACCTACTTTTTCGCTAGTCCCCACTTTGTGGCACGTTCACGCTGGAGCAATCTCAACGCACCTTTACAGGGCACAGTTACATTGTGGGGTCATACTATAGCCGGCATTGGCTGTGCCAGTGCTCCACCGTCGGAGACCACAGAGTGGTGCGAAACATTTAAAGATCGACGCGAAGCACACACAGCGAGGAAGCTAGCCACAAGGGGTGACAACAACAATCCGAGACCAAGACTTTGCATTACACTCAGAATATTTGGATAGCACAAACGATGATGCTAGTTGTAGAACACCGGGAGACTGGAAATCATAGCCAGTGTTGGATGGAGAACACGTGATCCTGAGTGTGTCGCGGCAACCTCGTGTGGTGGCGTGTGCCCACTTGCAGTGGACACCGAGCCTCTGGAGACGATGTCGGCCTTGAGGTCATTGACGGCAGCCCAAATCATCAGCCAAGGGGATTACCTCGATGCGGATTTCGACCCAGCTACTCTTACTGTTCCACAATTACTCGGGATCCTCGGTTATCACAACGTTCGTTTTCCGACACCGTACACGAAGCCTAAACTTTTGCAGCTCTTCCTGGATGAAATAAGGCCGAAGGCCACGAAATTCCGCAAGGAAAGACTGAAAAGGGAGAACAGTATTGCTAGCGATGATGGGATAACCGATGGTATCACTGGTGAACCAATCAATGGCAAGGTAGTACAACAAGCTTCAGGCTGTCCAGTGCCACCGGCTCACACGACTCTTCACCTTCACTGTTAGGGGACTTCTACAAGGCGGTCTTCCAGGAGGCATTCTCGTCGCTTGGAAGACGCTAACCCGATTCAACCATCTGAGCCAGTATGTTCCATCTCCTGTGATCACCCCTAAGTGAAACTTTACTCTTCACTTTACAGGTCAAGCGCCGTCGTTCTGCCCAGCCTATCCTTGGATCCACTTCAAAGGGAAAGGCTCGTGCCGTTCAACCTACAGTAGCGGAAGAAAGTGAACCCGACGAAGAGGTGCAATTACATGAAAGTAAAGAGGTAGGTTCCACAGCATCACTCGTCCCTACCACGTGTCGACATGGTCGGCAGGAGGCCAGCCCCGGTGTAGATGACAGCGGGTGGGAGGACAATAACATATTTCAATCCGGCGCAGAGTCTTCCTCCCCTGCAAGACCGGACCGCGCTGACAGGGGACGTCGCAAAAGTGTTCGTAGGAAGTCGCGGCATTCAATGTCTGCTCCCCCACAATTTTCGCCGCCATCGTCTCCGCCGAAGCCCACACCGCCCAAGTATGTACCACATTCACCGTCTCCATCGAAACTTGCGCCACCGCTTCCACCCGGTGTTCTTCAGCCGCAGCCGCCTTCTCCTTCTCATAAAACCCTGGTAGGCCGCCCTTCCATGGAACGTGGGTTTGTACCAAACATATCTCTTGATGAGTCTTTCATACATGATCGAGCTGCCAGCGGGGTAGATATCACCTCGGCCAAAGGTGGAATTAAAGTTGCCACCATCTCCCAGGAGTCTGGCCCAGCAGATCGTTCGCAATTATCGACTCGAAGGCCGAAATCGCGATCCTACTTGCTGACGCTGTTCTACGCGATTTGTCTGGTTGTTGGCTCCACCATCGTCATTAAATTCAAGAATGAATCAGAGGCTATTGGATATTGCGACACCGGGTCGGATACGAATCGCGCTCTAGAGGAGTTCCAGGCTCGTCTGTCTACGAGCCCAGCCAGTGAACAGTGGAATGAGACGATTTCTAATTTCCTTTCGGCTCTCATTGATGGCATCAGCCGTGAAGACGGGACGCCGAGCTCTCCGCTTGCTCTCATTCCCTTGCCACATCCGTCGACGTGTACACCTTGTCCGGAATCCGCAACGTGCACTCAACACACAGTAACGTGCAATCCTGGATACATACTGCGTCCGCACCCTGTTCTTGCGTTGCTTTCACCCTTCGGGACCGCTCCTCCACCTGTTGTTCAAAGGGCCTGGAACTTCATTTCTAAATTGGCTGATGGTTTACCTGGTTTGGGGCCCGTGGCATTTCCACCGTCCTGCATTGAAGATCCGAAGCGAAAAAGGAATATTGGGGCCTTGGGTAGGGCGATTGAGGCCCTTCTTGGACAGGAACGTGGTAGACGTGTCTGTGCCGGCGGTCTAAAGGATCAGGTTGATGCGGAAGGAGGTGAAGCCAGAAAGTGGGGTTTAGAGATAGAGGTGTTGAGAGAAGTCATGAAACAGAAGACAGCGGTAAGTCGGCAGGTCCCATTGTACTTTCACAAGGGCTTACTTCCATTCGCCAGCCCCATCTCTTGGAAACCTTCGATGACACTTTTAACGAGGCTATTCAGCAACTGGCAGAGTGGGGTAGCGTCATCTTCGGACAGGACATGTCGTCAGTCACAATTGATCTACCAAATTTGATCGAGATCTAGCGCGCTCAACCGTTACTTTCACAGTGGCAGCCGTTACTTGGCACATAAAACGGCTAACATGACCCTTACCTGCCAAATCACTGTGAAGGTCCGGGAACTGTGGTTACGATGGCGCGGAACTCTTTTCGGTAAGACTGATATGCTCTGGGTTAATATCAACAATGAACACCCTTTTCAGCGTGCTTTGTGGCCTATTGCTCGCTTTATGCCCTCAGACGGTCCCGCGCTCAACGACAAATCGAGGCCAAACGCGTTGCAGAATTGGTTCAAATTACATTGGACACATTGCGTAACCAAGAGCTTGCGCACCACGCGGACCCGGTAACGGCACCGCAAGTATATCTGTCGTCTGTGCAACTGCGTGACCTCATTCTACAAGGGGAACACTCAATCTCCACCCGTCGGAGGCTTTGGGATCAGGTGGAACGCGTTGTCGAGGGTAACGCGAATGTCAGGGCCAACTTGGAAGAAGTGCAAGCGGGTGACGAGCTGAGGGTGTGGAGATGGGTGGGCACCACGGGAAGGGGACCAGAACAGCGGAAGAGGGTTCGAACTGAAGTAGAAAAGGGTGATGAACCAATCTCATGATCTCCTGAGACGTGTAGATATCGGCCTTTTTTCAGAAAGTGGCTGGCTTAACCGGGTCTGTGGGTCGTATCAACCAATGTTCATTATACACTGTGCCATTTTGTACTAAAAGAAGTCCCTTGTGCTTAACGATCACTAATGAAGACTAGTCAAGGCGAGTCGTCTCTTCTTTATTCGGCAGATGGATGGGTCCGGTGTTACAGCAATGCCATGAGGCGCTGCATGCCGGTCTGCCACTGTCAGGAGCGGGGGCATGAGCCCAGGAACAGTGCATGTGTGGATCACCCAATCACAAAAGTCCCTCCCCCAAATGCACCCAATAATCGAAAAAGACTTATTTGAGTCGTAAATCATGCTTGTGTGAAACGCGCCCATGCTCAAATAGCGTGGTCCAGAACAAGGTGAATAAGGAAAGTATGCTATCGAGGGCGTTACCACAAATATTCTGCGCCGGTATCCTGGTCACCTGCTTGGTTTCCAACTCACCTTAGCGGTATGACAGGCTTGCCTCCATCGGGATTCCCTGCTGGATCTTCTCGATAAGCGCTCTTTTCATAAATTGTTCTTCGGCGAGCACGCGGATGGTCTGAGTGATAGACAGTATCAATTCGCTACCATGTGATCCACGCCTACCAAATTTTCAACCGTACCCTCAAAAATCGTTCTAGATCCATGCGACCACCGTTCAAAGCTCTGTGGAGGTGATACATGGTGTCCTCGATTGCATTATCATCCGCCACCAAATTAATCAGCCTAGAGTAGACAAAAAGAAGAGCAGGTGAGGCGCTGACCAAAAGCCACCCGGTGACTGTGTTCGAAGAAGAGATAACATCAACGCTTACTGGTTGTGGACGATGCTCGTCGAGCACACCAACTCGTCAACTTCCGGGTCACCCTTCCGACGTAACTCAGTCAAGGTCCGCTCTCCTTGTTCCAGGGCGCTGCGGAAACGGGATGAAACGTTACGGCACACGGTTCGTACTGCCTCAAGACGAGCCATCTCGTCGCGGATCGCGGGCTCTCCGGCAAGAAGATCCGTTTGCTGAGCACGCAAACGCTCAGCATCCAGGTGCATAGCTTGCGACAGTGAATTGAACTCCGACTGAATCTTGTCATGAACTCGGGCGTGAAGTTGCAACAGTTCCGGGTTGGGTGGCCGTGGCGGTGCAGACTCTGCGGATGGCTGTGGTACAGAGGATTGGACAAACTCGTCATCTATCAAATTTGGAGGCGAGCCCTTGGACGTAGGGGAAACCGCGGACGGGGTCCATTGCTGTGGGGGACGCGTAGTAGTATGTGACGGGTATTGAGTGAAAACAGGAGGCCGAACGTGAGCCAATGGAGATTGCACTGGCATAGCCTCAGGAGGTCCTCGGTAATTATCACTAGCGCTTGCAGACCGATCTGTCACCAGTACCGGGGGTGGTCGTGTAGAGTCGTCGGGTACGTTGGTGCCTGTGGAAATATGCATCAAAGGGTGCTGATACTGAGGTGGTTGGATGTCGGCGCGAGGGGGGAGTGGTGGTGGTGGTCCATGAGACAAGTCCGACTAATCAAGAAAGCCTAGAATCAGGCTTAATGGGTGGGAGAAAAAGACGACGTACCGCATAAGTGGACACGTTCGGTAGAGGGGATGAAACTGGTTTCGGTGGTAACGGAGGGCGAGCGACATCTTGGGGTGGTAGTGGAGATGAAGTGTGCGAGGATGCCGGATGAAGTGAAGAAGAACGAGGAGCAGAGGAAGGGGATGATAGAACGGGCGAGGCTGGGCGTGGGCTGGGAAGCTTGGGCTTGGGTTTTGCGCAGAGAGGTGGGTAATGAGAGAAGTGGTCTTGCAGCGCTTCAAGTAAAGCCGAGAGATTACAAGCCTTTGTGAGGTGGATCGGAAGGACCTCGAGCTCTCAGAATGAGTGTACACACCTCACTTTTGCGTTCCCATGACTGGGAATACTCGATGTTGCAGCGACCGCTGACGTCGACGTATTTACTAGGTCTCACGAGCATGTCCTGAGTGGGTACAACATAAACGATCGGAGGAGCACGGGGGTAATCTTTCGTGATCCAGACAGCGATAGGGATGTTGTAGTCAGATCCACGATAGTGTATCGGGAGCAAACCGTGTATACAGAGTAGTAGCTGCGTGCGACCATCGTCATACGCTAGAGGTGGGACGTGAAGCAGGGCGATAACGATGGACAGACTCACTCAACTGTACACATCGGTCTTCGGACGTAAAGCAGCGAAGCGGACAATGGCAGCGTCCGCGTCCACAAAGACACGATCCTTGTGCGGGTAAGAACTGACGTTTTGCCGGAGCCAACGTTGAGTTAGCGATTCTGCACTCATCTCGGTAGGCGGTAGTCGATCGTACAGTGGATTGCCGGCTCCAAGTGCGGAGTCTTAGATTTTTGATACTCCGTCACACCCCGGCAAGTCAGGCAGGCCGGCACAGGGGAAGGCACTGCTAACTCTTTTGCTTCTCGATGTGTGACGCTGTGCTGACGCAAATTTTCTGTTGATGTGACCGGGATCCGGGTCGCATCCCCCCATGTGCCCACTGGCGAGATAGGAATGCTGAAAGGGGGGTTTAAACAAGCCTGACAAATTTTGGACTGTGTCCCCCAGAAGGGGCTAGGGGAGAAGGCGTGGTGTTCTGGACATCCGAGCCATAACTTGGCTCTGCGGGCCGTACGCGCGCAGGTTGCGGGTTGTCAGTCGACCGTTATGCCCCCCAAAACGAAGAAGGCCATCTATAGCTTATTGTTGTCTTTTTGTCTATCGCAAAATAGATCTGAGGGTCATTTGATTCCCAGCCTCTGACTCCGTTGGCGTGGTCTAAAACTTCCATTTCGGTTCTGTTAGATCCATTTGGAGATACTCGACTCCCTCGATCGTTATCTTGCCCAGGATCCTTTTTATTTTCAATTACTGTGTTCCGAAAGAACGGGTCCCACATGCCAAACCGGATCAATATAGCCTGCTTCGTCTGCCAACTATGCTTTGTTTGTCAGTCGCTGTAGTCATTCACTCCTCCTCACCAAGTTATTTAAGCCCCTCGCTTTCGTGTCCATGTCTCCCCGTCG
Source organism: Pisolithus albus (assembly GCA_024613165.1). Lineage (NCBI taxonomy): Eukaryota > Fungi > Basidiomycota > Agaricomycetes > Boletales > Pisolithaceae > Pisolithus > Pisolithus albus. The sequence continues at coordinate 1,497,834 of JANFAB010000002.1, read as the reverse complement.
CTCCCTCCCATTCTCCTGCTTCCACGATGAGATCCCGCAGGGCGTCTACCACCTACGAAACCGACCTCCCAACGAAGACCCTCACCCCACAGCGCAAGCACAGGAAACTCTTGAAGGACGGGTCCAGCGAGGTATGGCCGGAAGACATCGAGAGAATATTCGTCAAAGGTAAACGTCCCAACCAAGCAAACAGCCCCAAACCCTCACTCACACTCCGTTCCCCAGGCCTGCGTGAATACTGGGACTCGCCGTGGGCAACCTTCTCTCGTGGGCGGAGCCGCTGGAGGAACCAGTTTCTGGTCGATTACCTCCAGAAATACGGCGTAGACCGCTCCAAAAAGCAGGTCGCCAGTCACATTCAAGTCTTGCGAAATATGTGGAAAGGCGAACCAGGTGTGTCGCGCTCATTGTCCGTTATCCCTTAATATTTTCCCAACATGCACTTCCCAGAGTATAGGTTGGTCGCTGGTGGTGACGAGCTTTTCCTGGAGACCAATATCAAGACCGAGGAGCAGCTGGACTCCCAGCTACTGACCTCCACCTCCTACGATGAACACTCTCCATCTTCCGATCGATCAGGTTGTGCCGGTCGCTCCATCTACTCTAGCTCTGACTCTTCAGTGTGTTCCGCAACGGAACTCGCCATGCCACACCTGGGCACGCGCGTGCCCACAGCTGACGACAATGGCTGTCCGAGGTCGTTCTCCCCACTAGAATTCTCTCGAGCAGAGTCTCGACGTCTGTCGCCCCTTGCAACTCCCTGGACCTCAGACATTTTACCGCCTTCCACTTTACAGTCATGTCGGAGGGACGTTGGCAGCATTGCGGGGGAAACACTTGGCAGTGCACCACAAATCGCAGGCGCACTGCAACAGCCTCGCCTGGTCGACTCCCCACTCGTATATACTGAATCTTCACAGCTCCGGGTCGACCACCCAGCCAACTCGACGAAACTCGTGCGACTGTCTCTGTGGGCGGAGGGCATGCACTCCTACACCATACCACTGCACCAGTCCACGCAACTATCCACGTCGGCGGTCGCATTATGTATCAAACTTCATCTCCCACCAATCGATTCGCCATCCACTCCGGGACTGCATGGTTTCCAAGGATCTATCACATGTACCGCGCAGCCTTCTGCCTCTTTTAGATGCTCCACTTCCGTTCTTGTTCGAAACCAGTGCGTCTCTCAGGAGATCGGCCTCTGCTCGTTGGTCACGGTGGAACCCACTGGGCAGAGCTTGCTGGGCACCTCCACACTGCTTTTGCCAGACTCAGCTTTAAGTCGCAGTCGGTGGCTCGACTCCAGTGAGTAATCGTCTCTCGTAGCCGTTCATGTGCTGTACCCCTCATGTTCAACACGTGTTCACCACAGCCGTCCCGACTTGCATCGTGCAAAAATTATTCGTCGACGGTGAAGTTACTGCTGTCATCTGTTACGATCTTGATAGAGGCCTGTGCGAGAACATGCCCTCTGCGGAGCTCAGTGGGTTTAAAAAATGTTCTGGTCGAATGGAAAAAACACCGCAGGCCACCTACCATGTCGATAGCCAGCTGCCAACCTATACCCGTGCCCCCGGGCAATGCATACCTCGTGCAAATCTCCCTACTCAAACGTCTCATTTGAATGCTCTGTTCCCTGTTGCCCGTGCCCATTCCGGAGGAATATCGTCGTTCTGCTTGACACCCTCGTTGCTTTCGTAACTACGCCCTCATGACCCCTATGTCCTTGCATCTTCATTGGTTGACCATTTGCGCCCCAAAAGCCTGTATCAATTTCCCCTCGTGGATAGTTTGCGGACCGCTTTGAGTTCGTTAGGCTTTCGGACCGTGTCCCATTTCCATTGCTTTCGTTCTGACCATGTATCCTTCATCCTGGGAACTCGATATTGTAGATAACTTTGTACGGTAATTGTTTGGACCCTGGTGGGTTTTCGATTGGTTCTAGTGTAGCTAGGAAGTCTTTGGATCTCTTCTCACACTCAGAACTTGTGATAACGGCGCATTTGGGGACCCCTTGATTCGAAAAGCGCTGTGTTCCAAATCGAGCGGTTACGGTCATCTAGCGCTTCGCCACCAATGGGATCTCACCGGCACCACCCATTGCATACAAAAACACAACGTAAACTTCGCTGTTTCGTAAGGTAGGCGACATGCGGATTCGACGAATGTCACGTGCAAAAAGCGTTACTTTGAGTGACAATACACTGTAAATGGGTTAACAATTCGAGATGACCAGATCTCGAAAAAGTGTTACATAGATCGATGTAGGATATGCAAAGGTAGATTACTGTTTTCTTGGTTTTTGGTTTCTGGGAGTCTATGAATTATTAACTTATTTTTCTTCCGAACATGGGTGAAAACCTGAATATTAGATTGGTCTCCGCCAGCACAGCCACCACTAGGCAATGGATCGGGTGTCAGTGCTTCAGTGCCAGCTGCTGGGTGGACTCAGCGATGCTATTAGTGCACTAGGGAAAGGGCTTCACTCACTCAAGAGTCTGAAAGTCTTGACTCTCACAAAATGGAGAGTCTAATTTCATATCTATGGCTTCAGAAACAAATCTACTTGCTTTATAAGTGCTTATTGACTAGGTCTGAATGAAATGCAGGTGGCATGAGCAGTAAAGAAATATCGAGGGGAATCAGGTTCTTCCCGAGAGCATTATGAGGGAGTTTGATGAAGCACAAAAGGAGTCTATGCACAAGCACATCTCATAGATCATTCAAGTACTATAAGCACTTGGTGATTAGCAGCTGCCATCGGCAAACCCTTATCTGCACCGCGTCACAGGCTTGTCACACGCTGAGGGGTTCGTCGAATCCGCATGTCGTCTAAGGTAGGCCTCAACCAGATCCAGCAAACGTCACGTGCAAAAGCGTGATAATGCGTGACACAAACTTCAAAATGCAAAGGTTAATGATACAGCACAAGTAGCTAAAATCTGCCTCCAGTAAGTTATAGAGGGACAGGTTCTTGAATTTTCATTGGTTTCAGTTTTTTTAAAAAGGCTCTGGGGAAGAAGAAGAAGAGCTTACCGTGGTTAGATGAAGAAAATAAAGAGTAAATATTTGTGGTAAACATTTGCTGACTACGCAATCACACGCTTGCCTAGTGGGACGGTGTCCGAGTTGCAGTCATTGGCTCAATGCCCAAGAGGTTGAGGAAAGTCCGAGCAGCTACAGCAAATCTTCCACAGTTTCAGACCAAGAAGCTAAGACTTTCATTGGAGGGTGAAAGACGAAGCATCTGATTTTATTCATAATTCGCAGATCTTCATGCAATACACTATAGCAGATTTCCATACCATTAGGATTGATGATAGAGCATCTCAATCTTGCCATGCGTATTATAGTATGTTTCACTAGTCCAGTACCCATTAACATGCTCGAGCCCTCCATACCACCAGTACCTACACTACTCATATACACTGTGAATGGTAGGTACCGGCCTATTCACTAGCCGGTGTCATTGCTAAGTCGTATGTCACACTTCGGTCACGGACCCTGAGGTTTGCTGGATCTGCTTGAGGCCTACCTTACCTTACCTGGTGCGGGGTCTGCCAAGCGTCTTCCAGTTGGGCGGACCCACAACCATGGTTCGCCTAAACCCCAGATAGGCTCTGCTGCGCTCGACCGCTGACAGGGCCTTCCAGGGTGATGTGGGGACTTCTTGCGGTTTCCGCGGAAAGAACAATGGTAAGCACCCTGAAAAGGACGTCCGCGATAGTGGTAAGAGGCTTCTTTGTTCGGAACTTTGTGATGCCTGACGTGACATCTGGAGGATCGGCGTTCTCGGGTGGAAGCTGGCGGGGAGGATGAACCTGAGGTCGGTGATCGATAGAAGGTATATGCATACATACGTTCTGAGAGGCCCGAATTCAGAGCTAAACGTTTACGTGAGATGGCGGCTGCGGCAGCCTGTGAAACGATGAGATGGCACCACCACGAGATTAACAATACCGTTTGAAATTATACATATTTCTAGACTAGATCAGCTGCGTCTTGTACGAAGGCGACCTGATAATCTCGTAATGGTTAATGGATGCTCGCGTATCTGTGTGTTTTAGATTTTGTTAAGAGGCAGAAGGACTCGCCCGAGACAAAACCAAACTCTCGGGTTATCCTCATCACATGGGTATCATGCAGGGAAGCCGGCGTTCGCCTCGACCATTCGCTACCTATTCACTCGCCTCCGCCCGCCCTTGTGTTGCCAGCGCCCCTTTCTTGATGGCCCGCACCCATTGATATTCTGCCAGGGCCCCAACCAGTTGGGCTTTCGATGAGATATCATACGACTAAATCCATGACGGCATTGAGTCGGTTAGGTCCCATCAAGGAAGTCGAACACCGATCAGGATGATGCCATGCCATGAAAACAAACATCAATCTAATCAGAACAGAATCCACGGTTCGACAGTCCTGACTTCGTCGTACTCGCCGCAAATAAAATAGTTGTCAATAGCTGTGGCGGTTGGTCGGGGAAGAGGAAGGCGGTTTCAGTCTCAGCTTCCAGAAATGACGGGCTTTCCCGATGCGGTCACGGGCTAGCATCGACTTCATCGACCTCATGTGAGCTGTATCAACAAGCCTTCGGTGCTGTTCGTACGAGGCCCAATTGCAACAACGACCATCCCCCGAAAACCGGGAAAGTTCGAGGTGCCACCTTGTACAGTCACATGACCATGAACCATTACGTAAACCTCACCGCGCTGGTGGTGTGTGGTGTTCACATCAGGTTAACTTTCCAGAAGGCTGCCTCGCGTCGGGCATGGACGGGCCTCTTCCTCAGGAGGAAGACTTCACCTCACTTTCAATATCCGAAAGACTCGCACATAAGAATTGGAAGGCGCGCGCCAGCGCATACGAAACCCTCATCAAAGCCTTCCAAACGAGTGCTAGCGACAATGATCCTGTCTTCAAACCCTACATCTCGAACCCCGATCTCCTCAAGAAGATTGTAACAGACAGTAACGCAGTGGCACAGGAGAAAGGCGTGGAGTGTCTGGTCGCGTTAGTCAAGTATGCTGGAGGAACTGCTGTAAAGACGAGGGACACCGTTGTTCCTGCGCTAGTCGACAAGTGCCTTGGTTCTGCTAGGGTCGGTACAAAGAATCAGGCTATAGAGCTCATTCTTCAATACGTAGAAGTGGAGAATACTGCTACTGGCGTAGTGGCGAGTCTGTTCGATTCTGCTTACATGCATTCTCTAACACTGCATTGCTCTTCATAGACTGATATTATCCCCGGCCTGTCTGCAAAACAACCGAAGGCCGTTGCGGCCAGTGTCCTCGCTATCAAGGAGGTCGTTCGGTAAGCGTCGAGGTTTCTGGATGGCGTCGTGCCCGGTATCCCTCTCATCAGTGCCCGGCACTAGGATTTTTGGGACGCAAGTTACCCCGCTAGCTCCTGTCCTCAAAATATTACCCAAGATATTCGCTCATGCAGACAAGAATGTTCGTGCCGAGGGGACGCAACTTGTCCATACCATATACCGATATATTGGACCATCCATCGATCCTTTTTTGGCTGAGCTTAAGCCAGTACAAGTCAAGGAGCTACAAGAAGCGTTCGAAGTTATGGAGAAGGAAGGGAATGGAAAAGGATCATTGAAGGCCGAACGTTTTACGAGGGAACATCAACGTGAATCTGACGCCAACGCAGCAAGTGAAGAATCCCCTGAAGGTGTGCCAGCTGAAGGTAACGAAACACTCCTCGACTTAGTTCGAGGAACGCTTAATTACCTATTAGAGACTGACATTCCTGACCCTCGAATGTTGACGGAGCCGGTAAACATTGTCCCTAAATTCCCATCAAATATGCAAGCTAGCCTCGCGTCCTCGAAATGGAAGGATAGGAAAGAAGTTCTTGACGAACTCCTGGTTCTTGTGAATTCCACGCCCCGCATTCAGGACGCCCCCGAGATATCGGACCTGTCGAAATCGCTTGCTGTTTGTATACAAAAGGATGCTAACGTCAACTGCGTGGTGACAGCAGCTAATGTCCTAGAGGGGTTGGCAAGGGGCGTAATGGAGCCGTTTGGTAAACTCCGTGAGGCGTTGGTCCTACCCATTTTGGAACGTTTGAAGGAGCGGAAAGTCAGCGTAACGGATGCTATCGGTGCTGCTTTGGATGCCATATTCCTAACTGTAAGCAAGGTTCGATATGTTATCGGTTCTACGCATATTGATCGTTGCGTCAGACATCCTTACCGGACATGATACCGGATCTAATTCCATCTTTAAACAACAAAAATCCACAAGTGAAAGAGGGAACGTTGAAGTTTCTTGCTCGATGTCTATCAACGTCGGCTACTCCTATCCAACCGGGTCAAATCAAAATGCTTACCGAGCCCCTTGCCACACTATTGGAAGACGGTTTCGAGGGTGCCCGGAACGAAGCTGCGACATGTCTGGGGACCCTGATGAAAATGGTCGGAGAACGCCCGCTGAACGCCCTTATGGAGGGATTGGCCGACGTGCGGAAGTCAAAGGTTAAGGAAGCATATGAGAAGGCTAGTGTTAAGTGTAAAACCGGAGCTGGAGGGGGCCCTCCTAAGGCGCCTCCACCCTCAAAGGAGGCATCGAAGAAGAAGGTGACCCCCAAGCTAGCGGTATCTGAAGGAATAATCCCCTCGGTTACTGCTGCGGATGTTCCAATAGGCGATCCACCTCTTGACAAACCTAAGAGTAAACCTCCTGCCAAACTGATGGTTAGTTTGTGTACACTTTCACTCTTCATCCACCACCTGACAACTCATTAGGCAAAGAAGGCAACAGCAGGTGCGGATGCCCAAGACTCCTCTGGCGGTAGCGGCCCAAGCCCAGCTCCGAAAACCGCACCATCGGTCTCTAAGAAGCCCGTTGTAACAAGCGGTGCTACTCCGAAAGGCGGAAAGGCCGCTGCTCCAAGTGCACTTGACACCTTTAAGTACAGGCATACGCCCGAAGATGCCGAGGGGCTGGTCGCCGAGTTAATACCAGCAAGTATCATGGAGGGACTTGGGGACGCGAATTGGAAGACGAGACTCGCAGCGTGCGAGGAGATGACAACCTGGCTTCAGGGTGTGATAACGGAAGTTGATGCAGAGGTCGTCGTGCGCGCCATTGCAAAGAAGGGTTGGAACGAGAAAAATTTCCAGGTCTGACTATCCCATTGTATGTTGCTGGCGTGTTAACTGTTATTACAGGTTTCTGCGAAGCTGTACGCTATCTTCACGAGTCTGGCTGAAAGTTGTCCTTCGTTCGGCCGGTCTTGCGTGGCACTGTCATCAGGCCACCTAAGTGAAAAATTGGGAGATATGAAATTGAAGAAGCCGGCGGGAGATGCGCTTACTGTGTTTGCGGAGAAGACTTCTCTGCAATTCGTCCTCAACCAAAGTATGTGATCCCATTGTATCGATGATTACATTCCATCTGTAACCTGGATCAGTTTATGAGCCGTTAGGAAAGCAAAAGGCTCCAAAGGTCCTCGCTGACTCGTTGGGTTGGATTGACATTGCAATTAGCGAGTTCGGTATTGCAGGGTTATCCCTTCGCGCACTCGTCGAATTTCTGAAAACAGCGTTGAAAAATTCTAACGCTTCTGTGCGTACCAGTGCAACCAAGACACTTGTTACAGTTAAGCTTTTTGCTGGTGCAGGTAGGTTTTTTTTCGTCAACTTCTTATGCAGATATACAACGGTCACGATAGGGATTGTCTCGTTTTTGGAGGATATCAATCCGCAGTTACTTGCTACCATTCAGAGTGAGTTTGACAAAGTCGAGGGCACCGCGGCGCCAAACCCCACACGAACATCCGTCGACATCGCTGCAATGGCTCCTGCATCAAGTGATGGAACTACCAAGGGCAATCTGGATCCTTTAGAAGAGCTCTTCCCCAGAGTAGAAATCGATACTTTACTGAAGGGGACCACTATCCTGGCCGACGCGAAGAGTGATGCGTGGAAATCCAAGAAAGAAGCTCTTGAAACTCTTCAAGCTATCCTTGATCAAGGCACGAATAAACGCTTGAAGCCTGGGATGGGTGAGTAATGCTGGTACTGATTTGGATGATGCACTCACTGTTGGATAGGTGATTTAGGCCCTGTACTAAAAGCCAGGGTGGTCGACACAAACAAAGTTGTTCAAAGCCTGGCACTGGATATTGTGGCACGTATTGCTACAGGCATGGGTAAACCATTCGAGAAACAGACCAAATTTTTTGTTGTTCCTGTGGCCACCGTACTTTCAGATCAGAAAGCTCCAATTAGAGCAGCGGCCTTGCAGACTCTAACTGCTATTGCCAACGCATGCGACGGTTTGGAGCCGATGATTCATTTTCTAGGCACGGCGCTTGAAGCGACCAATCCTACCCAGCGTGCTTCGTTATTTGGGTGGATTACAGAGTATATGAAGGAGCATCCATCCTCTCATGCTCTGGACCTAAGCTCCTGGGTCAGTACCGTCGTGACCTGCCTGGACGACAGAAATGCGGATGTACGAAAGGGTGCACAAGCACTCCTTCCAGCGCTGATCGCCTCCGTTGGTTTCGACAAGGTCATGTCTCATACAAACGGACTGAAGCCAGCATCACGCAAGACAGCGGTACCGCTTATCCAGGCTGCCAAGGACCTATGCCCTACGCAAACACCACCCGCTCCTTCTAAAGTGGCCAGCAAAACGGTAACCGCTCCTGATGAGCCGTCCCCGGTAAACCCTCCGACTCCTCCACCTGCGTCCTCCGGAGTTCCAGGAAAGGCTACTGGTGTGCGTAGGAAGTTGCCACAAGGTACTTCCCGTCCGGATTCTAGAACTGAGTCAATGGAAGACGAGGCATCGACGCGTGTGTTGAGCAAACCTGGCTTCAAGCGACCCGGGATCCCCGGAGCCCCTCCCAAGGTTTCAACTCCCCCATCCACCCTTGCGTCTCTCCCCTTTACACAAATGAACGTCGAAACAAAGCGTTCAAGGCTAGCCAAAGACGGGCAGAAGTGGATCAACGAATCTGGCCCTACCCGAAAGGATCTGGCTGATTTGCTACAGCATCAAATGGATCCCCATATGTCGAAGGACCTTGTTACCCAATTATTTAGCCATGACCATAACGCTGTTAACGATCACGTGGCAGGGCTTTCGATCATACATGACTTTTTCTCCGCTGCAGAGTCTGGATCGGACAAATATGGCGTAACGGCTGAGGATATGCGCGTTGTGGGCTTGGCTTGCTCTGATCTCGCTCTAAAGTATGTGTCACTCAAAATCCATGAGCCACAGTCAAATCTAGTTTCTCGATGTCTGGACGTGGTCGAGGCTGTCATATCCTTCTTTCGCAGCCTTGATGCACAGATTGATGATTCTGAAGCTTCGTGCTTTGTTCCTACGCTTATATATAAGGTAGGTCAACGCTGCCATATTCAAAGCCATTCTGACAAATCTTGTAAAGCTGGGTGACGCCCGGGAACCTGTCCGAATACGCGTTCAGAAAATCATCCAGAGTTTGTCGAAAATCTACGCATACAGTCGGATATTTGACCTCCTGCTCGAGCATGGTCTGAAATCTAAAGTTGCCAAAACTCGTCAGGGAGCCTTGGACGAGATTGCAAATCTACTGAAACGTAACGGGTTAGGAGCCTGCCATCAACCTGGCAAAGCGTTCCCAGTTATAGGATCGATGATAGCCGACAAGGATTCTGCTGTCCGCAAGTCAGCACTTACCGTTCTCAGGTCAGTCTGTCGCAGTCAGTTAGTCAGCAGCGCTTTAACACGCAACATCAGCGAGGCCTACACCATCGTGGGTGAAAGAGTTTGGAATTTGATAGGGCCTCTCCCTCCAAAAGATAAGACGCAGCTTGAGGAACGGCTCCGCCGTGTTCCAGGACCGAGTAGCCCAACAAAATCGGAGCCTCAAGTCGCAGCGCCTCCCGCACAAGTTGCTCGCCTTACAAACGCGTATTCACGACCCGAGTCCCCTAGCGGAAAATCTGGCGGAGTCCCACGACCCGCCAGTCCAGCTACTTCTACAATATCTCGCATTACCAAACCTTCCTCCCCAGTGCGAACGCTACGGTCAGCTTCACCGGTACCTTCACATGTCGATCGACCTGTTTCTCCTGCAAGGGTCTCTAAGCTCCCCGGGCCTGCTACCTTCAGTGGATTGCCGGGACCGTCGACGTTGAGCGGCCCATCCTTACCGAATGTAACATCCCCTTTGGCCCCCCGCCCGAAAACCATGTTACCCTCCCGCCTAGGCCAATTTCGCCCACGAGCTAACGTACCAACTTTGCAATCTGGCACTCCCAAATTGCCCGAGGAAGCCTCCGAACTTCCATACGTGACACCCCCTAATTCTCGCGGAACTGTTGACGTGTCGCCTGAACCTTTAGATACGCTGGCCGACAGCGCGCCGTCTCATGACGACCAAGTTTCAGCGGTAGCCAACGACATCACGATCACGATATCTAGCATACTGAGCAGTGATGCTTCTCGCAGCGTAGATGCTCTGAAGAAGATCCAAAAGACACTCATGATCAAACCCGAAGATGGACATACTTCCTCCGAGTATAAAGAGCTTGCGGAACACACCGAGGGCCTCATAGAGACCATTACCCTTCAGATGTCCCACGTATTTGAACGACAAGAGGATCTGGTCATTGACGAGAACTTCCGACTGGCAAAGCATCTTATTCAAACTCTCAACACCTTCTGTGACCACGTACTCCTGGCGGAATCACTGACGATAGACATCCTTACACCTCTGCTTGAGGAGCTTACTTTACGTCTGCTCGAGACGGATGATAGTCATGTCAGCAAAGTAAAGGACATGTCACGGTTCATTAACATGATCATCCTTCGACTTTTTGCAACCGGCCGCAAGATGTCAATATTCCGGTACGTGCATGCACCACACTCATACACATCGGTTACTGAGGGATTTTTAGCGCTCTCTTCTCGCTACTTCTCCAGATCGTCAAACCATTTCCCAGCAGCGGGACTCTACCAGAATCGAAGGAGGCGCGAGTGGCAGAGCTCGTTCTCAAATGCGTATGGAAATTGGCACGAAACATACCGCAGGACCTCAAGGAACAGAAACTGGATCCCGTTGAGTTACTTCCTGCGGTAGAACACTTCCTGCAATCAGTTCCACCTAACGAGTGGCGGGCAAGAGCTACCAACAAGGTTCCATGTGGAGACATGCCGTTGAGAACTATTAAAGTTGTGATCCAACACATTGTTGGTAAGTGGGTTAATTGATGTCGGTTTTACCTATCACTCACATCGTCGCTCTAGCTCACTATGGTGACGACGTATACGACATTCTCTCTGCATCTTTCGACGATCCTTCCGCCACGATAGTCTATCCCTACGTTTACCGGATCCTGAATTCCGTTCCTAAGCCCACGGAACCTGCGGTACGACCCCAGCACAGTCCTACGGGAACGTTAAATCGGCCATACTCGGTCGCGTCTAGTCGCCCCATTTCTCCGACGGGATCGGCATCTGCCGCTAACCGACATTCTCCACCGGGACACGGAACTAGTGCCAGTGTTTCTTCGCACAACGGCTTCTCACCTCCAATGGAAGAGCCGGACCCCGAGGCACAGTTAATAACTATCATCAATCACATTTCTAGCGAGACTACCGGAGCAATGCACAAGGAGGGAATCACGGAGCTGCATCATTTCTTGAAGAACTATCCACATAAGCGTCCACGAGTGGAAAAGCTTCTAGAAACCACAGGACCGGCATTTCGCAAGTACATCAACCGTGCACTAGCCAGCCGTGCTGCGGAGGACCTGGAAAGGTCGGCAGCTGTTGCCAGTACTTTGTCAAGTACGAGTTCTCACAGCAACGTGGTTTTGTAACTCATCACGGACCTCAGAGTTGGAAGCCAATGGACACGACTCTCAACCGACTTCCCCTGTCACCCGTGAGGGAGGTGATTCCCGGCCAACGCCACCACCTGTCCCAGACGCCCCTGGTGATGACCGGCTGCATCGGCTACACGACATCTTCCACTATAAACGGTCCAGCACGGCGAGCAACGGCTCCGCAAGACGAATGTCTGAGACGTGACCTTGCGCTGTGTTTATCTGTTATGTTATATGTTACCCATACTACTACTTCAATGCCTGTATACCGTACACCACTGCACGTCAATCATCATGGCCTCCCATTCCGACAGCTGACCGATTGATGCGCATCGGGCCTTTCGGACTGATCATCGTCCCTAAACTCCACTACCAGCACTATTTAGTCTTTCATTCCCCCTTGGCAGGGTCGTCAATTTGGTCTTGTTTGATGTGTGTGACCACCGCTGACGTCGAGCATTTGCGGCCATTCCTGACGCATTCGACGCCAGCAGCTTAGTCCGAAGCTCACGCCGTTGTCTTCAGGCGGACTTGCTGGCGACCCGCAGCTCCTTACGAGTCGTTTCCGTACTCTCCTCTTTCGCAACCGTCCGTCACCGCGTCCGACCGACCAGCACTCCCCGACATGGCTACTGTGGCATACGAGACTGCATTGATGTTCTGGAGAATAATTACCCAAATATTCTTCAGAGAAATACGTCCCAGAGGAGGTTTCAACATCCCACGAGATGGGCCGGTTATATTTGCTGGTGCACCCCATAGCAATCAAGTATAGCTGTTTACATCTGTACGGTTACTGTATCTGACGTCGTACGCCAGTTCCTTGATCCTCTTCTCCTGAGTCTGGAGGTGTACCGAGAATCACGCCGCCGCGTTCACTTTTTGACTGCCGCCAAGAGTATGAAACGTAAAGCAGTTGGTTTCTTTGCTCGACAGATGGACAGTAGTGCGTTTCCAGATTTCCACAACGAACGTAAATTCCGACTGTTGCATAGTACCTGTGGCTCGAGCTGTGGACGAAGCCAGACCTGGAACTGGATTGGTGTACCTTTCACCCGATGACCCTTGCTTAGTGCTTGGAGAAGGAACCCGATTCAAATCAGAATTCTCTCCCAAAATGCAAATTATGCTACCCAAGTCCGTGAACTCAGCCGTTGCGGAAGTGCTTACAGTCATATCAGACACCGAACTGCGCCTTAAGAAAGAGTTTGGAAGTGAAACAGGCAAGGGAACTGCTCGTGTGCGAGAGAAGTTGGCGGAAGCAGAGGCAGAAGGCAAAAAAGGGTTTCCGTTCAAGATCCTACCATTCATTGACCAGCAGGAGTTGTATCGCGGAGTTTACCAACGGCTGAAGGAAGGTGGTTGCATAGGAATTTTCCCTGAAGGTTTGCAACGTGTTTTATGTGCTCCACCCCTAGTTGACGACGTGTTGTAGGTGGAAGCCATGACAGAACCGATCTACTTCCCTTGAAAGCGGGTGTATCTATCATGGCACTTGGGGCAATGGCAAATGATCCAAGTGTAAAAGTCAAGATCGTGCCTGTTGGTCTGTATTATTTCCATGCCCATCGATTTCGATCGCGAGCAGTCGTGGAGTTTGGAAGTGCACTCGATGTACCAGAGGAATTTGTCGAGATGTTCAAGCAGGGCGGACCCAGTAAGCGGGAAGCAGTAGCAAAGCTTCTGGATCTTATCTATGATGGCCTGAAGACCGTCACGATAAGGGCGCCTGATTATGACACTCTCATGGTACAGTGCTTTTTGCCTAGCATTAAACCCAAGCTCATCTCTGCAACGCAGTTGATACAAGCCGCCCGACGCCTTTACAAAACCCCAGGGCAACACCCTACATTGGGACAGGTGGTCGAACTCAATCGTCGTTTCTTGGAGGGATACACCCATTTCAAAGATGAACCACGCGTGCAAAAGCTGAAGGCTGATGTATTGAAATACAATCGACTGCTTCGGGATCTTGGACTGCGAGATCATCAGGTAAGGCAATATATTTCATTCCGATCAGCCAGGCGAGACCGATGATCATGACAAGGTACCACGGGCGAAGAAAGCAAGTTGGAAAACTTTGAGTCTTCTGTTGTATCGTCTCGTCCTCCTACTCATCTGGGCAGTTCTCGCACTGCCTGGAACGATATTGAATGGCCCTGTGATTATTCTAGCCTCGGTGATCTCCAGACGAAAGGCTCGAGGTACGAAGCACCAACGTAAATAGACCTGTTGACTGACTTGGCAATACCAGAGGCACTCGCAGCTTCCGTTGTCAAAGTCGCAGGTCGAGACGTGCTTGCAACGTGGAAAATCCTGATTTGTCTTGGTGCTGCTCCGCTTTTGTACACGTTCTATGCGATCCTTGCCACAGCGGTTGCTGTGAGGATGCAAGCCCCTCTGGGAGTACGACTATGCACGCCCTTCCTCGTTATCCTCGCACTACCATTTATGAATTATGCAGCTCTTAAGTTTGGGGAGGCGGGGATGGACGTTTTGAAGTGAGTCTGTGCTACCCTAGTTTGCGGTTTGGGCTCATCTCCATTCTCACAGGTCGCTTAGGCCGCTTATCCTTGCCCTCGGTCCTGGGCATCAACGGGATTTGGACAAAGTAAAGGAAATGAGGATGCGACTTTCAAACGAGGTCGTAGGCGTTATCAATGAATTTGGACCCAAGCTTTATGATGATTTCGACCAGGTAAGTTGCGTTCATGCCTGGAGTTATTCACTTGTCTTACACAGGAGAAGTTCCGTATCTTAGTTCCAGCCAGTGCTCCACCCTCAACTGGTACCCCAGGAGTTTGGCGCCGCAAGAGTAGTGTCGGCCAGGTAGATGCCCAGGGTAACCTGCTCATTCACCCGATGGTGGGGTCTTACTCTCTCCACGGGCATTGTCTGACTCACTCTTTCCAGACTTGGATAGACGAGAGATTGTTCGGATGGAGCCGCACCGCGTCACGCGGCATCAGCGCGTCGGGGGGAAGTACTCCAGTCAGTAGGCCCCAAACACCTGACATTGAATCGGAGGAGGAGGATCATGGCGATTATGACGACGTCATCAATTACATTCCTGCTTATGAAGATGCGTCACGGGGGAAACTTCGCAATCGGCAGGGTTCCTATGCAGACCTACAAAGGCTTCGGATGACATCTGTCAATCAGACAAACACGCCGGTGACATCCTCCGGAGTTCAGACTTTGGACAATCAATCGATGCATGTACGATCACGCAAGCGGAAGGAAAGCCTTTCTGACCTCGTACCTGTGGGACGCATTGCCAGCGTGGATCGACGGAAAGATTTCGAGACAGTGACAAAAGGTCTGAACGAGGAGATCAGTGAGAAGCCTAGTGCATAGGGCGGTGGATGATGTGGTGTGTGTATTATACATCGCAGGCGCACACTGCCCTGGGTATGAGGTATGCAGTGTCTAGCAGGACAGCAACGAGGATGATTACTTGGCATGCGACTGACACCTCACCGCAAGGAAGGTATTTCAAGAGGGTAATCCCCGAACCTCGATGTAGGGATTGTCTCGGAGGCTTGTTTTGGAGAACTCCATGCCACAGTCGGCATTCGTGCATCTTCGGGCATCTAAATGTCTAATGGCCACGGGTCACATCCGAAGGCCACTTACTTGAGAACACCGGAAGATTCGTTGAAGAACTAAATAACGTATTGACTTGTAGCCCACCGAGGACGTCCAATGTTTATAGCTCACCTGTATTTGAGTGCAGCCCCCTTGTCGTACCCAGTAGGAACCTAGCGCCTCGAGCCCCAGATCCATACACCTTATTTCTCTCTGTAGAATCTGTCCAGAGTTGAAACATGGACCGAGCTGTCGACACCTACCGTCCGGGTATGGTATTTGTCGCTGGCGTTAACGGTGAACGAGATGTCAAATCGTCAAAGGAGCTGTCACTGACGGTGTGTGCTTGGTGATAACGTAGATCGGTCTCCCTCGCGACGAACCACACTTCTCGACGAGGAGATGGGGCTCGTCTTCGTTACCTGACATAGCTGAAGTGGCTGGCTGTGGTCGGATACGTGCACAGCAAAGAGGTTGAATGGAGGAGACAGAACAAAGGCGATAACGTGTCTACCACAGCAAGTATATACCCTGCTGTCCTTGTCAGCAATCAAATGCGCGGTTACCATTGTGGACAGCAAAGACTAGTGAGTAAGAGATAAGACGTGCCACACACGTGCACTCGCATGTCACCGTAGCGCGATGAGATAAAACCAACCCACTTCCACCATACCACTTTCGGGGGGAGCTCGAGATTTAATTCGAATTCTGCCCTGACCAGTACTCCCCAAAATGAAACCACGGAAGCAAATACGTTCGGAGGTATTTCTCGACATTGGTCCATGTACTGTGTAGTGGCCTTTCAGCACGATACAGCACAGAATCGTGCTTTCGGAAGATCAGATCTATGTACTTGTCGCCACAGATGCCTGGGTTTGGGTCCGTGCGAGCCACATGTCTACGACCTGCCATACGGATGGGGCGATTGGAGTACGAGCGACAGCTGTACAAATATCATGACAGCCAGGGAAAGGTGTCGGTATCGCCATGTTCTGTATGGTGGAACTGCAGCACGCCAAGAATTCATCTGCTGTATACGAGGGGGAAATACAAACCGGGCTATACCGGTGGAGTCTGCAACCCACGTCCGTGACCAACACCATGTGCACTTAAGCGCACAACAACATCGATACTCTCGGCCACGTCACCCAGTGGATTACAATCCGTTTAGCTGGTCGCCTGAACTTGTAAAGAAAATACTATTCGGCATGTTTAACAGGGATTGGCGCCATCAGCCCCTGCTGTGAGAACTTCCACACCGCTCTCAGTTATGCTACGACGCGGGAGAGTAAGTACCTGCGCATGGAATGATCACGCTCACGTACAGGAGGGTTTCCTCAAACTGCGCACTCCTCTTTCCATCGATAGTCGTTGCCGTCCAGGAATCCTCCCAATGTATTAGGTCCCAATTGCCTCCTAGATTGATCATCTATGGTCCGTGAGAGTACCGTAGAGGAATTCAACAATAGCGACTTACAGGTTCAATAGTAAAGCACTGACGCCGCATCGAGTTAGTGACGGCTGGCTTCGCAGAACAATCCAGCCATGCTCACCATGCCTGGCTTCATCGATCCAACGGCCTTGTTTTTTGCGTAATGGGGGATATTAGGAGCAGTGTGAAACAGGTTATTTATACCGTGACCGGTGTACGTGCGCACTACTGCACAACCGTTCGCTCGTGCAATGGGTTCACTACCTCGAATTAGCATAGCACTTCAAATATCTTAAATGAACTAACATGGCCTTGCCGATATCACGAAATAGTGCACCAGGCTTGCACATCTTGATTGCAGCATCGAGACACGCACGGGTGGTGCGAATCAATTTGGCGGAATCTTCATCTATCTTTCCAACAGGATAAGTTGCGTTTAGATCACTGTGAAAACCTACAGTGGTGTGTGTCAGTAAAGTAAATCACCGTCCGTTACACGTCCCACCGTCGTAATACAGTGAAATGTCTGTAGGTATGGTGTAAGCAACAGTGGGCCACGTAAAGGGTGTATTATCCGACCGAGATTGATAATATCCCCCTCTCTCAATTTCCGCTGGTCTGGAATGCCATGACAGATGACTTCATTTACAGATCTTGAATATGCATGTCATGTTGGATCATCGCACATATAAACGCGAGAACCTTACGTGCAAATAGACTTGGGAAAATTCCGGTAATTCAGTGGAGATGGGTATGCATTTCTGTCGATGATGGCTTGATGGACGATAGCGTCCAGTTCATCCGTGGTAATTCCCGGGCGAACATGTGATGCAGCGAGATCGAGGATTTCTCTTCCTAGCTAAGGAAGCAAAGGAACGGGTCGAGTATCACGGTCAGAATCGAGCGAGCGAGCGTCACAGTGAATACACCTACTCTGCATGCCGTTCTCATTTTTTGAATCTCGTCGGGGTTGAGAATGCGCGGAGGATGACCTAGTGTACGCATTTCGGATATGGGGACGCCTGAAACAGATGTCAACGCGACCATCATGTGACAACTGCGGAGCTAACCGTCTTCACGCAGCGCATAGTCCGGCCGTGGTATGTATGCGGGTACCTCCCGTCTGGGTGAAAGTGGATATACGGGTCGTAGAGTTCCCGAAAAGGGGTACTTTGGAAAGGGGTTGTAGGTACCATCTGAAAAGAATGAAAAGACCTTGGGAATCAGTACGTCCGCATTGGACACGCAGCAGGCTGCGCACCGTTTGGAGGCCGCACAATATCGTGAACGATCTTGTGGTTCTTCTGGACAAATCAAGGTGAGCAATTTTGCGTGTTACGATGAAACGAACGTTACCCCTGTGAGATATGTGGCGAGTCAGCTTGGCAGCTTTTCAAGAGGGTAAGTCACTCACAATCCGCCTTGAAGCATTCCTGACCACAGAAAAAGGAGCCACGAATCCCAAGCCTTGGATATGGAGATACGTCAGTCAGAAGCCACAAATGCGGGACCAGACGTACTTGTTACATGTTGGGCACTCGAGTCGCGACGGTGGGTTGCCTTGCGGGCAGTTTGGGCTCTGGCACAAGACAACAGGTGCTGAGTTCATTTGATGGAGAGGGTAATTAGAAAAAAAATCAGAACGCGATATCATAATCTTCCCGATCACGTGACCAGAGTGGTAACCTCAAACGCCACGAGATGCCATTTCGCACCGGATCCTTTGCCGCATCCCATCTGGTTATGCCCAGAGGTGTGGGCAAAGACCCTGCTGTTTGCCTCGCCTTTCAAGCGTGGTGCCCCTCGGGTGGCAATCTTTCCAGTTGAACGTCAGTTTGGGTTGCCTTATGTGTGTGATATCGTTCCCATATTCGGGGCCGGTTCAGGTTATCATGGAAGACTCTCCCTTTTCTGCGCTTAGAGCTCTCTGACAGAGCCGGAAATTACGCAGGGTCATTCAGGGCCAGTGGGCTCATGCACATGTTTTATGTACTGGAACGGTCCCAACCTACTTACTGGTTTGGCTATGTGTGTGTGCTATGCTTACGAACCTCACACAACAGGGTGCAGGGCTTCCGACCAAGGCTGGTACCGCGTATTGTCGGAGGCAAATAGCCAGTGATGTGCTCTCATTGACGGTGTCTGCAGTTCTTGACAGGCTAGGTATTCTCGGTGGCAAGGCGTGTTAAAACGGTATTAGAAGAGGAGCCTAGTGGCGGTACAGAATAGCGACCATTAGTGATAACCATGTTCGTCTACTTGGAGGGATAACATTATACGAAAACTGCGTAATGGAAGCGGTACGTGACAACGTCGAGGGAAGGGTGCGCAGGGCGGTGGGAAGTGAATGATGGGACGTGTGTGGGGGCTGGTTGCGCTTTTTAGGATTAGCGAAGCGTCATAGGTAAGACAGGTCCGCAACCCTGGCACTTGGGCAAGGGCAAGGATGTGTGCCTCAGCGGCGCCGAGGTTCAAAGTCGACTTTGAACGAAGTAGCACGATCGCTCGAGGCTTTCCAGAGCTGTTTGAAGTGATCTCGGCCAAAGATTTCTAGCAGAGCGGTCCGGTTGGCGTCAACCCATTGGGCGGATGGGAGTCCGCGGGTGGTCGTGTAGACGCCCTGAGGAAGCTGTTCCTCATAAACAAGCGTCACAAGCCCTGTGAGAAGACATTGGATGAGGTTCAAGATGTCGCCTATAGGCTGCACGATGAGACGTTGGGTAGCGAAAATATCGGAGTGAAAGACCATCTGCCACTGAACGCGCCGTTCAGGGGAGAAGAAGGATGAAGCATGCATAGGGAGTTGTAATCTCTGTTTAGGGCTAAGAGGAAGGCCGCTCGGGGAGCGCCAGGGGGAGGAGGCCTCTATGGTGAAGAGCATGCGGGGATCTGCAGGCTCAGTGTCCTGCCAGCCATGTTGTTGGACGAGCTGGTTTTTCAAGGCCAGCAGCCACTTGTGAGCACGGGCATAGGTGGTACCCAAAGCATCCGCAGTGGTGAGAGGGATGCTGGTACGACGTGCCCAGCTGTCCATGTTACGGACATCACTGGAGAAGTGGACCTGGGCAGTGGAAGAAGGGGGTGTCTGCATGATGGGGGATGATTTTTCTGGGGTGAAAAGTGAGGAGAAAAAGGACAGAGAATTTATAGGGAGAACATACCAGGTACTGTGGGTGCGTGAAGTGAGGAAGGATCAAGGGCAGCGGGAGGGTGACTTGGAAGGAGAGAGGAGCCTGGACGGGGGGGCTACGATGGGCAGGATGGGCACGTCTGTCTCGACCTTTTCAAGGACGAGCGCTGGCGGGCGTGGGTCCCGCCACTATAATTGGCCCTGGCAATCGCGACCGATTGGTGCGACATAAAAATGGCGTATTCGTGCCCGCTGCACGTTAAACGTGTTTCGATGTCAAAGGCATTTCTTTCGCACTCGTCTTCCCACGTTCTTTTTTCTTTTTTTTTTTTTCTTCCATTCAACTATTGGTTTCTCCCCCACGCTTGTCTTGATGGGACGTCCACGGTTCTCCTTGGTTGCAATCGTTCAGCTCGTCGCATGCCGAGGAACTAGCGCTCGGACCTAGCAATCCGTTTATCCTCGCTGTCAAGCACTTTGCTGGGGCGCGCCTGTCCGTCCGTAATAGCTTCCGAAGAATGACCGCAAATGTCCTCCTTGGCAACGGTAACAACGCCCATCTCTTGCTACGAACATGTAGAAACCGACAAGGAGCCCCATTTCCGCTCCCACCTTCTGTTCTCCAGCCCATCGCCATTGTCTCGCTAAGTCGCTACTGCGATTCCGTCGCTTGACGTTCCGTTTTACGCACCATTCCAACATTGGTTTTATGATGACATTGTGTATGTATATATATCGCACGGAGCCAAGCGTTTGTTTTAGGCCCGTCGACTGCGTCACGTGACGTGATCTACGCCGATATGTGGCCAAATTTATTGTCCGAGGAGGCTGCTGTTTCTCTCCGATCGCTGATATGGCTGCAACAGCGGAAGCCCCCACAAGAGACGGCTTTGACATCTGGACTACGTACCAGTCCATTCTGAAAGACGAAGAGGTGTGTCATGACTTCTCCGCCACGCTTCTGCGTCAGAAGCGTTATTTGATGTCGTAGATATCTACCCCTTTGGCTGCCATTCTCGCCTTGACGGAGCTGGTTCAGAGATCTGACGGTATCCTCCGTAACGTAACAGCATTCGTCCTGAAGCAATGACACCCATTGTTTAGCTGGCACGATGTTCGAACTCGTCAAGGCCCTCAATGACGGTGCCAAAGTTCTCAATGAGCGAACCCCCAATCCCATCAGCCTCAATGCCGGCTGCGAACTATTCATCGCTTTTGTTACGCTTTTCCCTCACGATTCCGACGTGAGTCTCATTGTTCTCAGCATTATAGGACCACCATCTTCTTAACCCACCTTCAGAGTTTCTCCGATCTCAAGAAGGAGCTTGTCAAGCAAGGGCAGAAATATGCCAGTGAAGCTCTGACATACCGTCAAAAGATTGCTCGACTTACGCTTGAATTCATCAAGGACGACTCGATCGTGAGAGCTCCATATCCATCACCCGTTATTTAGGACACTCACCTTATCTGGGCAAGATACTCACTCACTCTTATTCGAGAGTAGTGATGAAAACTCTTTTGTGTGCTCACGAGAAGAAACGGATATCTGTCTATGTCACCGAGGCGAGACCTCGTGGTCTTGGGTTCGAGATATGTCTTATCATTCACGGAGCACACTTGTTCATTCACACACATATATGTCAGCCTGCGAACGTACGAAGAACTCACAGCGGCCGGTATTCCATGCACCGTGGTTCTCGACTCCGCCGTCTCGTACGTGATGAACAAGGTCGATTTCGTTCTTGTCGGGTCGGAGGCCGTAGTGGAGAGCGGCGGGTTGATAAATGCAGTGGGCAGTAATCAGATAGCCATCATCGCCAAAGCTGCAAATGTCCCTTTCTATGCCCTGGCTGAAAGGTAGGAATGACATGGCTGCGGGGAACGCCTGCGTTGACGTGGATTATCTCCTATCTCCAGCTACAAATTTCATCGACTATTTCCGCTATCGCAGTATGATCTTCCGACGCACAAACCCAACATCCTCTCATTCCCCTTGACGGCTACCACAACCCCGTATCCTACAGACTCCGTTTCACTCGACAACCAGCAGGTTTCGACGGCGGAGCAAAATGCCTCGACATTGACCCATAGCCAAACAAGATACATGACACAAGAGCAGATCGCTCGTAACCCGGATGTGGACTATACAAGGTCCTGACACAACTTCTAATCTCTGAGCTTCTTTCCTCATGTTATTCGCAGGCCGGATCTCATCACCCTGGTATTTTCGGATGTCGGTAGCTTGACTCCTGAAGGAGTGAGCCAGTATCTTGTGGGGATGTTCGCGGGCTAAAGTCGAGCGGACTTGTCCACACCGATAGCGTACCAGACACGCGATAGGGTTTGCGATAACTCCTTAATGGACAATCAGGGGGGATTTTTTTTCCGTCGACGACGTTTTTGAGCACGGTTGACATGTGTACTATGCCAGACACGAAGAGAATGTCCGAACCAACGTGTTGGCTCATCCAATTAATCCCGTGTCGATAAAGACAACTTTTCCCTAGATAAATGAGATTTCCGTCACTGACCTCGAAGCGACGGCGGCAATCGAGTTACCCCGACTACTACGAAAAAAAAAACCAACGGGTGTCCAGTCCCATTCAGGCTAATTCCAGGATGCTTTGCACCCTTGTAGACAAGAATTTTAATCAGGGTCCGGCAACGCGGAGAGCAGCACACTATCAACATCAGTGTTAACACCGAAAAAAGGCATGCGGTAGCTGCCTGGCTTTCGGTGTATCGTCCCGGAGAGATAAAGTCTACATGTCGAAGCCGCCCATTCCACCTTTTGTAGGACGTCCCCTCTGTCACTTTTTGTTGCTTTCCCCTAATCCTGTTCATGACGTCCCGGGCATGCGACTCGGTGGTTTTTTTCCTTTTAGCTTTTTTTGGTTTAAGCTTTTGGCGGATACGCTCTCAATGAGAGAGATAAGTACGGGACTATTTCACCTCGTACTATCAAATAGCAGCGCACGATATCATATCGTGTGCCACGATACAACTTTAACGCCAAAATAGCTATGTCCTTGCGGCACCCGGTAGTTTTTTGGTACACCTCGGTGTCACCGTGCAGATAGCTGCTCGGGGATACTCTGTCCCGTCAAGCGGACGTAGCTGATAACTGCTGAACGATGATAACGACTCAGGATCTCCAATCTTCGCAGACTCTTATCCTGCAGTTTAAAATGCGAAACGAAACCCAGTTCGAGCCATCCTTTCCTCCTCATTCGAGCCCTCAATGTGTCACTGGCGAAGGTCAGGCTCACAGGCATACGACCCATCCTACCGGACTCTCACCTTGTGTCTTCCATTGACAGAGTCCAGAATACCTATAAAGTTTGTGGGCATGTCTTCGATGTGGTTAGTTCACGTCCGTCCGAACGCGCTAAGAGATCCCTGACCATGAACGATATAGCCTGATGAGATGGTCAGTGGATGAACCTGCAGTCCGTCCGTGGCTAACACGACCACAGATCCAGTGCGACAACCGATACTGCAAGTTTAGCTCCACACACCCGAGCACTTGCGTCCCACCGGCTGCACCAACTCCTGCTGGCAATAGTCGGTATATCGTATTTCTGTACCGACGAAGTTAACTGACTCTGGACATTCCATAGCCGCCAATTTCCACAGCAATACAGTGAGTGCAAGTCAGCAGATTTGATCTTGCGACTTTTTTCGATCGAACCCGATATTTAGACCCAAGGATCGACGCCCTCTGTCCTCGATGTTTGCGGGGGGGAAGGATACCATGAAGCCGAGTCCATTGCCAAGAAAGAGATTACCTGCTCCTATAGATTCAAAAGATAATTAAGACCTCAACGACACCAACATGGAGAACGAGTAACTTCATGGATGCTGCGTGCGGTCATCAGGGGATGGATACTTTGGGCACGACGTCAGCATCAGGCATATCTACGGCACGTAGGCAGATCAGATAAAATGGAGTCTCGTAAAACTGAATGTCGTTGGATATAGAAGGGGATGCCTCACGGAGACGGGTCGGACACGAGTGAAAATTGGGCACGACCCCGCGCAACATCAATTGGAAAATCGAGAAGGCAGCTTGATGCTTGTTTTAAACCATCGTCGGAGGAATTTCATCCCCGACCGCGATTGTTGGCACGGGGAGATGGAGGTCGTCTGTCCAGGCCAATGTAGATATCATTTCGAGACGTGAGGTATATGTATGTCCTGAGCCGAAGCCTTGGCGTTGCACTAACGTGGGTTCCTGCGATATCGCTGGGTATTGGCAAAACTAACTCCCGCGGGGGCGATACCCCCTCCTGGAATTCGCAGAAGGATGGAAGCGCGCCACTGGGATCCATCAGATTGGTCGATATCGGCTCGCGTGCTACGGTTTCATAAACATTGCTGTGCTGTCGGTGCGGTGTGAGCATGGACGATTGCACGCTGTTAACAGGGCAATCATTATTAGTATGCTGGTTTTCACGAAAGTGGTATATTGCGTTCGCCGAGATGTCCACCGCACTGAATGGTCTCAAATAAAGTCGCCGATCCGCGTACAAGGTGCACGTGACCTGGGGAGGAACAGTTGTCCAGGGAAACTGACTCGTCCGCTCGCCACCATATGACAACTTCAACTCGAGATACCGGCGTTTCTGCTCAATGGATATTCCCCGTTGAAGCTTTACAGCATACGCCGAGCGTGGCAACGTCGAACTATGCAATCGGAAAAGAACTGTATGACCGTGCCAGGGGCGTTGAGTTCTTGTTCCGCTTGGGTTCTTCCCTCGGATTGTCAGCACTTTCTCTTCGCGATATTGTAATGGCGAGTCGACCTGTTCACACATGTCCCGTTAATTTTACAGGCCTTCATCGGCAATGTTCACCGCCGCAACCTGGTTCCATCGCTTCTTCATGAGGTTCTCCATGGAGGATTATCACAGACAAGTATTGTCGCGGTGTCTCTATCCACTCTCATGTATCCCAACATTGACCAGGATATTGCCGCCGCTTGCATATTCCTTGCAACCAAGACAGAGGAATGCGGTAGGAAGCTTCGTGATGTTGCACGGGTATATCAGTCCAAAATCACTGGCGTTGACGTGGCACATATCCCCAATGAGAGCTTGGCGAGTAACTTCACCGTATGAATGACGCCTCAATGTTTACAGCCTCTGCAGGAGGTCGAGAACCAGCAGACTGCCATCTTGTTGGCTGAGGAAATTCTGCTTGAGGCATTGTGCTTCGACTTCGTAACGACCAGCCCGCATTTCGTACTGGTGGAACTTTTTGATGCTGGGCAAACCAACTCAAAGGTTCAGGATTATGCGTGGAGTATCGCCCATGATTCGTAAGTCGCTGACCAGTGTCAGCGAGATTCCCTACAGTTGTCCCTGAGGCAGGTATCGGACCCCACTATGTATACTATTTTGCCCTCGTATTATCGCAGCGGCGTGCATTATACTGGCACAGCGTGCTGCAGACGGGCCGCATTCGCCCTCCTTGGATGCTCGCATATCCCTGTCCCCGCCTTCCGCCTCTCTCCCAACTCCACCTTCCCACAAACCGGCCTCTCCAGACGTGTCAAGATTCGCGGTTGAGTACTTCGGTTTTGACGAGAGGGACCTACAGCATGTCACCGGTTAGGCTCCGACTCGCTTTTCTTCTCATGAGGTTGACTCGATGCCCACTAGATGCTCTTACTATACTGCTTGACTTCTATGCTGCGCAACACCTACCCAGCAATCCCTACATATCACTTCTAGCGTCGGTTAGTCGAGGTTCTTTGATGAGAAATATTCAACTTAAGTAGAGATATTCTCTAGATACAACCTCCGACCCGTGGACGGCAATTGAAACTCTATGAGCCTTTTGGCCAGCTTTTGCCCCCAGTCCCCATTGTCATGAACAACAGTCAGACACCAGAATCTTCACAAAACACGACTCCAGCGCCATTGACCCCTTCGTACACAAGTTCAACAGCGAAACTAGTAACGGGATCCCCAGGATCCCACCCAAGGGTTCCCTCTCGAAGGGAACTCAGTTAAGACACACCACATCGAAATCGGCCTCGCCGGATGCTTCCGGTAAATGGTACGGAGGTCCACTTGGAGACATTGGTCTAGCTCGGTTTTGTAGATCTGGCCGTCGGAATTGAACGAAGTACAACCATCCATTTTGAGTTGGCTCTCCACGTAGGAACCTAAACACTAAAGCGCAGGAGTCATGATACTGCAGTCGGCCCCGTATGCCACCATGGCCATCGCTTTGGATACGTTGAAAAACAAATCCGTTACTGTCGCGCTTAGGCATTGAATTGGAAGCTTCGATTTGGCATGGGTTTCTGGAGGCATCCAACCACCCTCGTAGCCCATGGCCGACGCCACCCAGAAGAGTAAGAGTTCCAATATCGTTGGATCACAGCTGTCATATTTGTAAACGGGGGAGACAAAGACACTGCTCCAGTCTAACGCGCTGCATGAGGAAAATAACTTTCAACAGACGCTGCGTACTCACCAGGTGAAAATACACCAAATACCCAAAATTTGTACGTGGTCACCACAAACCACCGACAATCATTGGAAAAACACGAATCCCAAACCTTCGTTAGAAGTCAGTGAAATGTCTGGCGATACGATTTGACACAAACCTTGCTCCATAGCCATTCTTGCTCTCGGAGGGGATAACGCTTCCGCTCGCTGGCACGAGCTTGGGCCCTTCGTTGTTGTGGAAACTAAACGAAGCTTGGTCAGAAGCTGTGATTGTAGTCGTGTGACCAAGATGACCCACCCTTTGCGGACGAACGAAGCCTTGTAACTCCTCCTCTGGAAGCGCCCAAGGGGAAAGGAAAACAAAGATAGCGTCTCGTTGACGCGTTTGCTTTTGCCGCTCTCAGTTGTGGAGCTTTCTGCCCATGACAACTTCCTAAAATACGGTTGGGCAGAGCATTCGTTGCAGAACGAAAATCGAAAAGATCTAGATTCAGGATAAAGCAGGTGCATCGTCCGAAGGACGCTTTCTAAGGGGAAATTGTCTATCCACGAGGATACCCTTATTACTGGAGTCAGCTGGCTGTATCGTCCGAAAGGTTGACACATACCGCTCTACGTCGCCGGCTCGGTCTAGCGGTAAGGTAGGTATGGGGAACCAAGGCTTGCACGAAACGGTAAACCGTTCCCCTGTCCTTTCGTCCTCGTCATCGACACCCAGTGGCACTGAAGGTATGTAAGACTCGGTCCCTGTTTACAATTAGGAGGGCGTTTCGAGATCGATGCGAGACTTACAGTCGAATACCATGTCACCAAGAGGTTCCAAGTCGATGGAGTGGACAGCTTCGAGCCTGCGATAGCGTCGCGGACGAACGCCCAGACCATCGGGGAGAGGTTCTGTCTTGCCAGCGGCAAGACGGCCTTGAGGCATGTCAGGAAGCCGTGCTTCGTGCAAATAGTATCGCAGATTATCCGTGACTTTCATGTTGGGAAGGATAACAGTTCAGATGTCCGGGTAAGACGACGCAGGTCAAATAGTCGAGCGACATCAAAGCGACGTTGTGCGCTTTAATACTTGTGACACGACGGGCCCACAACGGACGACCTATTCCAGGAAGAAAACAAGGCAGTCCATAACGGGAATATTGCCGATTGCCATTATACTAATAACGCCAGCATGTTGTACGACCAAATTATAAGGTGCAGTTAGGTTACTCGAAACCCAGTGAGTCGACAACCCAGTGCCAACGCTTTTGAGCTACTCCCCCTCTCCTCTCTCACGACCTCGTAGTCGTCGTCGTCGTCGTCGTCGTCGTCGCAGCAGCCGCTCTCTCGATGGCTATACAATCGCCACACGTCGTAGGGCTGATCCGAATGGGATTTTTTACTGGCAAGTGCCATCAGCCTGATGCATGATTGTGACTTGCATCCTGATGGGCTGCAGATTGAGCAAAAGAAGCTCTTGGAGCGAATACTCCATCTTACCGGAATGCAAGTGTCTTTTACTGAACAGACAGTTGGGTCGCCAGCAATCGTGTACTTCCGAGTGCATACCAACGAAATGGCCGCACTCTGTGTGGTATCGGCCGTCAATGACCTAGACGCGCGCACAGTGTGCGCGGTGAGCTGATTCGAAACGCGTCGCAGAAGCAATATGGACCGACGTTGTGGCACATCTTGCAGAATCCCCAACAAGGCCTGCTATCTGCAACGTCTCGAGGGTGGTATGGCGGGTTTTGTTTAGAGCTTATAGTGCTCCATGACTGGACCGCCGGCTCTTAAGTGCGTTCGGTGGGTATCACAAACGTGCAAAACATGGAAAGCGCATTTCCTATGTCACTCGATTCACAGACTGGGGGAAGCGAAAGTCCCGCACCTGCGTCCGGATCTCAATGTTTTACCACACCACACCGCACTAGGCAGTTTATTTTTCAGTCACTGAACGTGTTTTCTCTATTCAGACTCGTGCTTCAACGGCCAATCCTCGCCTGGACCAGTCTTCACATACATGCCGTCTAAATGACCGCCGAAAGAATCCGGTTAACTACCCCTTTAATCGAACACTCAAGGCATGCGATTCACCATGAGGTATGCGCCACACGCAAAATTCAAAGATGCTTAGATCCCCGGGTGCCATGATAGAGGGTGGACATTATCAAACTGTGGCATCGTGGCGGGCACGTTGTCTCGGCGGTGCAAGCCATCATCAGGATTTTCCAGAATATGGATTCGGATGTTCGATAGATTTTTACTCACTGTAAAGTGTGTGCATCCTGCATGAAGGCCCAGAAGCATCAGACCACGGGAATGCCGTTAAGCACGCGACATATGCCATTTTTCTGACGCGATGCGTTCAACCCACACCACATTGCGGATCGTGAATCCCGGAAACCAATGTATCCAGACGAACCTATCGATTCGCTTAACAAGTCGAGAAAGGTCCTTTTGTCACGTTTCGGCTTCGTTGCAGGTAAATAGGGTACGACAAGTCGTTATAGTTTTGTTCATGCCCGGCGGCGAATCGTGCTGACCAACTGCACCTTCTTTCTGACCTTCGAGAGTGCCACCAGTGAGTCCCGTGTTCTGCTCGAAGCTCGGATACATACCTCGTCTGCAAAGCGTTTCCTCCACCTCTCACTGCGGAGACGGCTTCTTTTGATACCTCTTTTCTCGTGACGGACAGCCAACTTCCACTCCCTAAAGACCGAGTTCTTCTGAAGGCGTCTAGAAAGCTTCAGAAACGCGGACCGCAGATCCATGGTGACTGGTATCCTCCTGCCTGCAAATGCATTTTCAGTCGTGACCCAAGTTCCGACCGACAAGACTGACCAGCATAGGCATCGGCTGGTGGTGGAAGGTCAAGAAGTGCACTTCTCTGGGCCCAAACTTGAGCAGGAGTCAGGTGTTTAAAGTCCAAGCGTCCTGATTTCCGCAGGGCCTGCACCGCAAACTTGAGCGGATCGGAACACATGGATCTGTTCCCAAATCGCGCAGCATACAGAGGTGAATTGAGGATTCCTACCTGAGCCTCTCCACTGCGAAGGAGAGAGAAGAACATTTCTGAGGAGAGTGGAAGTAAATTGACGTCCCCAAGACATATCAAGTCTCTGAGCCTGGCTGGCAGCAGTCGGACAAGTTGCAACAATACAAATATGGCAGGCGTGAACGGAAGCACAGCTGACCCGTCGGACTTCGGATGGTCTGCCCTGCGCTTCACTCCGACACACGAAAATGTCTGCGGCATCAGTGTTGGCTGAGGAGTTTGAGGTTGAAGTGTGTTCATCACCGAGTACTTCGGCGGCTCACGACACCTCCAGGT
This sequence comes from Pisolithus albus, assembly GCA_024613165.1. Lineage (NCBI taxonomy): Eukaryota > Fungi > Basidiomycota > Agaricomycetes > Boletales > Pisolithaceae > Pisolithus > Pisolithus albus. The sequence continues at coordinate 1,468,059 of JANFAB010000002.1, read as the reverse complement.
GCTTGAATCGATATACCCTACAGAATTATCGGGTTTGTCTTTGGCACCAGGACCTCCCAACCCTTAACTGAGGGCTTATGTGAAGTCATATCGGACAGGGAGATCGAAATAGATGTCGAGCCAGATTACCCAGTTGAGGGCATGGAATCTTGTGAGCAACGATTTCTTTTCGTCCATAAGTCGGTCCTCGACTGCCGAAGCCAGTCAAACTTAAGCTGTCGGTCAAATACCTCGACAACTACCCCGACGAGTTGCCCATCCTCGCACTGGACGCGGTGGAGGGGGAAATCGATGAATCGGAAAAGGAGGCTCTCTTACAGGGTATGGCGACAATTGTAAGTGATTGCAGTCTGCGGCACGCGGTAGGGGCGTTGATAGCGAGTACAGGGTGAAGAAAACATAGGCATGGCAATGACTTTTACACTCGTTTCTTACCTTAGGGAAAAACTATCTACCGTGGCTGAAGGAAAAATAAGCCTTCGAATAGCGGAAGAACGTGAACGGAACGCTTGGCTCTCGAGGTGCGTCAGAGATGTAACATAACATTGGCATTGTAGTTTAGCAATCAGAAAGGCCGAGGAAGCACGAACACGAGGAACTCCTATCAGCGTCGAGTCTTTCAAAGCGTGGAAGACGAAATTCGACAAGGATGTGGCAATGAAAAAGGCCAAAGATGAAGAAGAGAAGTTACGGGCTATGACGCCGAGAGAAAGAGAAGAATACAAAAAGATACGCACCAGGCTTACTGGTCTGCCACCGCCTTTGTTCACGTTAGCAAACCGCTCTCATAAGCATTCTTCACAGGACGGCAGCTATTTGAACGTAATCGGAACCTTGTGCATGAGGACGACAGCCTCATGGAAGAGGGCACGGTTAGTGTCGACATCAGTCAGTATGATCGGACAAAAGTGGAAGAAGAAGAAGAGGATCATATTCACTTCAGTGACGACGAGTAGGCTGGCTCCACCAGAAAAGTCAATACAAACGGACTCTAATATATCTAGTACAACCAAGTATCATAGACCTGCCATGATGCCTGCTTGGCCTTCTGTGCCACGGATTATCTGTTCCTTATCGGTCACCATACAACCCAAAGTCTCTCTACCAACCTCGGTGAGGTAACCGTCAACTTCTCGGATATCTGGGTATTGTGGTCTCTCCCACTGCAGAACCTCCGCTGTGGCATGGAACCATTCCAGAACAGGTCGCTTGATCCACCTTCGAACCTGACCCCAACTATCGTCTGCCTCGAACCATCCGAGGTGTCCTCCATGGGAAGTCAATGCCATGATCACCCATTCATTTCCTTTGGCATCCATGGGTACGTCTTGTACAACTGGATCATCCGCTGCGTTGATAGCGAGGAAAGGGATCCGCACGTCGCCGAGAACTTTATGGCTGGATGCATATTCATAATAATCGGCAGCGGATGCGAATGGCCACGGTGGCGAGGAACCACCACCCACTCTAGTGAATGTGTTGTCGAATTCCTTGACGGTCGGCTTGCTCAAAGCTACGGCAGCCATGGCAGCCTTTGTCACATCATGATCGGGAGTTTGTGAGAGCGAATCGAGGTGGCTCTTCAGTAGGTTAACCAAATTCTGACCCATCCCCTTGGAATAAACCTGACCAATGTAGCTGGAGTCTAGTCTAGTGGAAATGTGAGCATGTAAGGGTACGACAGGTCGGCGAATCAATTACCTCTGGTTATTTGCGGTTAAGTTCCACGGCTAAACCACATCAAGTTAGGTATGTCAGGGGAATCAACGTGGCTGCGCACTCACACATCCCAAAATACAGGCTGATCTTAGTCGGCAACGCTGGCCTTCTTCAGCAACATATCTTGTCAGGACATTCGCCCCCAAGGAGAAACCGACTCCAAGTAAAGGCGCGTCCGGAAAAAGTGTGGATATGTAGAATATCGCCTGTCTGAAGTCATCCGTGTGACCCGCTGAGTAAAATTGAGGGCTGGTAATAGGGACGCCTGCACCTGCACGCGTAAAGTGTTAGTGTGCTTTACATACATGGCTCGAATGGGACTTACAGCCACGGAAATTAACGACTACCGCACGATATCCAAGACCGCCTTCGGAGGGTGGTAGACAAGCAGGGGAAAGGATGGCCCTCACGTACGATTCATATGAACCTTGAGGGTGAGAGGATCAGCATTTAAAGGAGAGCTCGCTGGACTAACGCACCACCGGTGAGGCCGTGTAACACTACGACGATGGGAGCGTCAGGTCGTAAGTTGCTATCGTCTACAGGAGTGAAGTCCAATCCCCTACGAACGGATTCTCAGTCATACGTGCTAATGAAGGTGATTGAGATGACTGACAAGGTTCCGCCGTCCCTCAGACGTAACATGGTCCTAAGAAAATGGTTCAAAAACCTGTCAAAGGGAAGGCCGTTGAAAACAACCTCTTGTAAACGATCCTGTCTCTCTGAGAGAAATCTCCGAGCACACAGTAGAGCGTCTGCAGGTGACCGCTGTGTCTCAGGCTTAGCCCGTTTCGGGTTGCAGAAAGCTTTTGTGCTTACTTGGGAAGCCACCAAGCTGGATGGAACTTGGCATGTAAGCTAGGGCACTTCTCCTCTACAAGCTCCCGAAGGGAGACGCGTCTCGTTGTATAATCCCGGATGGTCACGACGGCCGACGTCGGCGGGTGACGAACCTCTGTTTTCCGCCCTGAAGTCCAAGGGAAAAGGAAATTCATGGTTCGCGTGAGATAACCTAATTGGCGCAGTGATGTGTGGGATGGAGGTAACAAGTATGGACTGATGACGACTCCGGTAGTCCCTGGCACGTTTCTCTTCCTTGAGAAAAGCCACTTGACAGGACACCGATCAGTGGATGTGGAGGACTGGGGGTATAACGATGGACGGCCTGAGGGTGACTTCTTAAAGGGCTGTAGGAAGAATGAAAGATGTGTGTAAGTGAACTGGTCCGACTGTGATGCGACCGACACGGCCCACAAGAGCGGTGCTACATCGATGATGGATCTGAAACTCTCCGACACATTGTCGGGCTCACGATTCCACTATCATACATATGTTTGGCGGGCAACACGCAGTACAAAAATCAGAACAGAACAGAACGCCAAATGGATGGATGATAACCGAGGGATGTCAAGCTATATTATCCCGCCCGCGCTGAAATATTATCGCCACACTCAGTCGACTCCGAATGTGTCGGATCCATCAACATCATCTGCAGTCAACATCAAGAAATCTTGGTTACCCTGTACTGCATGTTGGTTTTAGGAGTTGCATCAACCTAAAATATGGTCCGTGCACGCCGTCGTGAGCCCACTCCCGGATCATTCGATCATCTCCCTCCGAGTTTACCGCTGAAAATGTTCGACTGTACTTGCGAAGACCACGGCGTGAACATTCGAGCGTTTGGTTCTATACAAGATGAGGGCTTTGAGAGCAACCAAGTCGTCGTCATTGAATCAGTAAAATGCACCAGACTAGGGTCCACCGTTGTCACCCAATATTCCACGGTCGCAGACGAGAATCTTGGGCTCATAGTCCTTGGGTCTTGCCATCCGTACGACCGCCCCCGTAATAATGGGTACGAGGCTACTGTAAGAATGGCTCAGAGTCGTATTAGTAATCTCGTTAATGGGAGCCGTCACGTGCCGGCTACGCGCCTTCCAACTTCGTTTTCCTCCTCGATCGTGACAACCGCACGAGAGTCTGTCGTTTCGTGCAGACCTCACATGAGCACAGGATATCCATTGCTGTCTTCGATCTGTACATTGCAAGCCTTATGGATCCTTCGAGTTCATGCGCAGACCATGTGTTGACTTTGTCTGCCAGCGAGTCTTCAGACACCGATGAGGTGAACTCATCCACTGCAAGAGTCTACTTCGGTCCAATACTCTCTCCGGAGAAAAAGTACTTTGTACAGAGTACAGCGCGACAGAGAAGATACGAGTCTGACGCGCTTGCTACCCCGTTGCGCCGCTCGCCGAGGCTTTCTCCTGCCGCGTCCCCCCGCTTACAATCACTGCATGGTCGTGCTAGAGATGACGTCGAGAATAGTCCAGGTGGCCATCGTCAGGATCTGTCTTGTGAGGATCCATTGCTCCAGGATGGTAGGCGGTGCGATCCCAAACCTTCTCTTTCTCTTAACATTTTTTCTGGGTCTTAGAGCCTTCCTCCGTGCTTGCGAGCAAGATAATGCGCGCATTCGACAATCCTTCACCCCCTCCACAGCGGCGTGTGCATACGGATATCCAGTACACCCCTGGAAGAAATAGTCGATTTCCTTTACTCGACGCATCCGCTCCTCCTAGTCCGTTCCGTGCCATCAACCTATTCGAGAAATTGAATCAGCTAGCGGAGCCACTTGTTGAAGGGCCGACTGCATCGCCCACGCGCCCTTCGCCCTTGGTCCTTGAAAACACAACACAAGCCCCTGATGCCTATACCCTGCAACCAGACTTAATGTCGTCCAAATCTTGCTCCAAATCTACCTTACAGAATACAGTACTAGGTGTGTATATCCCCTCTGCCTTACTTGCAATATCCCAACCGCCCTACATCATCTTCCCTTTTCCTCACCTGAACTTATGTCTTGACCAGAGTGCACCCATGGCGTAATCGAACGGCACTCGCCAAGCACCATAGATGTGCAGATGGTGCCAGCCGAATGTAGCATACAGGGTTCTTCACTAACGCGATCTTCGGCACAAGAGGTGTCATATATTACAGAAGAAGCTCGTGGAGTATCAGGACGGCGGAATGATTGTGACGATGCAGCTTGCGCTTCACAGTCTTCGGGCTCCGAAACTTCAGCAATACCAGTTGCAGGTAATGGTAGCACACCAAAAACTGTGGACCCACTGGGAGAAGGATCTGTAGAGAAGGAAGAAATGGTCGCAACAAACCCCAGAAGCGGGAGCAAACGGAAGTTCGTCATGGTTGGGAACCCGTGCCAACACAGATTAGGATCTTTGTCTCCCCAGTCTCAGGGCCTGCTGACACAACTGCTACCACCCTCTCGGGAACAGCAGGTCTCATCGTTACCCGAACGAGACCAGGAGCCAATACCTTTCAATGCATCCACACACCCGCCAACCCTCACTACATCTCCTACTCCTGCGTGTTCCCCAATGGCTCAGGAGGTTTCTATCAAGTCTGGTTGTTGTGAAGATGGTGTCCACCGAACCCCTGCAAGGAGGGTGCCTATATACGACGCACTCACCAACGCTACTCCTTCGTTACAGAAGGCAGCTCGCCGCGCTCTGTTGGAGAGCCAGTCGCGACGCATTCCTAATACAGGTGGTCCAGTCTTCTCACGTCCTGAAAACCTGTCGCACAGCCCCGCAAAACGAGTACCTGTGGCCGGGTGCATACCATCCCCAAGTCGCCCGACCACTGGATTAACGATGCCTACAGTTTTACGGGCGCGTAGCGCATCTGTGGAGCCGCTCCCAAGCATTCCTTCGTCGGTTCGAAGTCGCTCTGTCGAACCTACCCCAGTGTCAATAAGAACCCGTAGAGACGGCACAAGTAAAGAACCCATGTTTCCGCCCCGCACGACGTCAAGACCTACCACCACACTGCCGTTTCCACTTGTACCGCAGGCGAGGGCGGAACCTGGTTCGACATATCCCATCCCAGAGGAGAATGAGACGGTTGACACCGCTGCGCCAGATGCTGCCACGAGGGTGTCCCCAGTCAGTTCCGACAAAACTCACCTCAGGCAACGTTCTGTGGGCAGTCGTATTCCCAGGATGAGCGCCAAGCCTTACGCTCGTCCGCAGACAAATGCTACATCGGTCTCTAAACTGGGCCCTCAGTCTGTGAGTATTCTCACGCGGAGACCCCACTCTGAATTCCTAAGCTTGTTCACTCAGAAGCCGATTCTTCTCACCCGTCCGTGCAGTAAAGGCGGATACGACGGCACCTCAAATACCAATGAGCCCTCTTCATCCATTAGCTCAGAAGCCAAAACTTCGAAAAGAAAGCGAGCTATGGAGGCCGGGACTCCCCAACCTAGATTTCGTTCAACCGGTGTTCATCAGATAATGCCCGGGACGTTTGGTGGCAAGCATGCTGTGAAGCCTCCAAATTCATCATCAGAGCCTAGTGGGCTGGCACCGAGTCCCCAGAAACCTAACACGCCAATTCTGTTTCGCAAAGTCGTCGATGGTATGCTCTCAGCACACTATCAGTCTACGAAAGCAAGCGTTGAAACTAGAGAGACATCGTTGCCTGACTCGGCTCCCGTGTCTCGACAGGATAGTGACCCAAGCGCCCTTCGGTTGCCTTCGGAAACAAAGGAATCGAGGCATCCTCCTGTCACAACATCGGGGAACCGAGAGGGCGATAATCCAAACACTGTGCTGCCTCATGCTTCCGACGTCACTCTCAAGGAAAATGACTTCAACTCGCAATCGAGCCAGAGGAGGTCGGCATTGAAAAGATCATCTCGCGCACGCAAAATCCCCTCGGACGTTCATGACGTATTCAACACTATTTCCCGGTCTGATCAGCCTAGCCGCCGACCGCCGACGCGAGTGGAAGCAAGCGGTTTTATGGGTATGAGTGCATCAGCTTTAAGAGCACTCACGTCATCGAATACAACAAGGAATCAGCAAACTGTAGCCATTTTGGCAACGGAAGTGATCAGGAAAGAAGGCCTTCGTCCGGAGAGTCCAGCTGTCAAAATACGGACCATTCTCCAGAAGGAAAAAGAGGAAAAAGACCGACAGAGAATGGAACGAGCTCGAAGGAGGGCGCGGAGGAGTGAAGAGGGTTCTACAGGTAGCGATACGGAGGGTCCGAATGAACACCCCATACATACACCTGACGGTTACGGGCACGACACAAATGTGGACCTGACACCTACTAGGCATGTTAGGGCCCCGGGAGATGAGGAAGATTATGAAACGCCAGAGAGATTGTCACCCATCAAGAGACCACGGTTTGGGGAAGAAGCTAATGACGAGCAAGCAAGGCCGACGAAACAAGTCAAGTGGTGTTATGGGCTGGCCACGACTGCCTTTGTTGACGACATTGATCCAAAGCCACCATTCCAGCGCCTTGACTCTCGTGCGAAGGGTTGTTTGGCCCCCTCCTCCAAGGTAAACTTTTTTTTGGCCCTCAAGGACCCCACAGTTCTCAAACAAATGACAGAGCATTCACCTAGATACACTAGGGAACATCAAGGACATTGATAGCCGTCCGCCTCTCCAGCTCGTTCAAGAGCATGTCGTTATCAAGAAGTATATGTATGATAATGACGTCGAGGCAGAACCCGCCCCCACGAGGATGACTAGATCGAAGAACAGGAAGCCGAAAGGCTGATTTACCCTGCATTTTTTTTTCTTTACGTTGTTATTGTTGCATTGCTGTATCTTTATTGCTCTCGAATCTCTCCTCGACAGTATTACTGTTGTTAACGTGGACAAGGTTTATTTTATCTTTGAGAACTGCGTCATCCAGGGCCCTTCTTCGCTCAAGCTTTGGACCGATAACTGATAGTAGCGGAGGCCTGATTAACAGGGAGAACAAATAGCTCCGCGATATTCACGTGCGGAGGGCGCGACGCCGCCCAAACGATTTCTTCAGCAACGTCCTCAGCGACCACTGTATATGCGTTCAGCGGGTTGCATGCGACCTTCACATCGGAATTGCCTACAGGGTTGCAGACCATCATACACCTTATCTGCCGCTGCTTTGTCGCCCCTGTACCTGATGATAGAAAACTCTGTCTCCACCATACCTATGGAACGATAGAGTCAATCCGGGGGTGCGACTGATTGGTTATTTGCTATTCGGCAGTCACATACCTGGCTGGATCTCCGTCACCCTGATAGGGGTATCTACAACTTCTCTCATTAATGCTGCCGTGAACGCATGAACCGCGTGCTTTGTTGCGCAGTAAATGCTACCGCCAGCATAGGGCTCCCTGCCTGCAATCGAACCGATATTGATTATATGGCCGGTGCCCCTTTCTCTGAAATCTGAATGCAAGTGAACGAATGCAAGTGTTCCAGTACTGGCAAAGGGGTACCTTTAATGAAAAGCTGTGTCAAAGCAATCAGACCGAATACGTTGGTGGCAAACATTCCCTCCATGGTCTCCAGCGAGATATCTCCTACGCGATCGACACCTACAACGTATCCTGCGTTGTTTACTGTACAACGGGGGTGACCGATATGGATACATAATGGAATTTACGATGTTGTCAAGGCTCACCGAGGATGTCGACGCTGCGGAGCGCTGTGGGAATGCTGTCGGGAAAGGACGCAACCTGATTCTTGTCGGAAACATCGAGGGGTATAGCAACAAATTGACCGCCGCACTGAGCGCCAGCTTCCTTATGTGCGGCGATACACCTCTCTACTACCTTCTGCAAGGCATCTGCCCGCCGCGCAGTGACGATCACATTCGAACCTCCCTAGTGAATCTCCATGAATGCCAAGCAACCGTTATCTGGGGGTCATTCATAGACTCACCTTTGCAAAAAGCACCGCTGTTGCCTTTCGACGTTGACTTATCAGCTAGGATGGTCTGAAACCCCTAAGCGATGTATCTTACCGCACCGATACCGGAACTTGCCCCAGTGACCAAGACGGTTTTCCCAAGTAAACGGGACGAGTTGAACACAGACATGAAATTGCGGGGAAGAAAGTAAGATTGACCAGATGGACGAAGGGGCGGAATAAGACGGGACTGATAACGGACTGACCTCAATACATGTATGGACACGCCTGCCGACATCATCATGTGGTTTAGAACCCCCACTTTTCACACAGAAAACTCTGAGGTAAGTGAGTATCACTGCCCTTCCCACATTAACCGTGAGGGCCTCAGCGTAAAGATGCGCCAAGACGCGGCAGATGTCCGATGGGATAACATGATGATTTGGCTCCATAGCCACGGGGCAAAGACGTCAGACTTCGCCGTTGAGTGCAGAAAGACATCGTGTTGAGTGCCTTCACAACCAATGTCTCGCTTTCCACCGACTCGTCGACGTACACAGCATCTGGATACGGCCTGTTCGCTAGGAGATCCTGTCACGTACGTGATGATGAAGAAACCTGTCTTGCAGATCGTCTCAGGAGTTGTCATTCAGCCGGGCAAACTCCTTTTCTCGATCCCAGCCAAGGCTATGATGAATGTGATGACCCTCAAGCCGCACTACCCATCTGAGACGGTGGAGGCGCTCACTGGCATCCAACTCGTTTGTATGCATCTATTCTTATGGCGCCCTAGGGGAGACGGCGAGGACAGCGAGGACCCGTTGTTTGGGCCGTACATTTCAACCCTCCCAAGGGAGTTTGATGCTCACCCTCTGACCTGGATAGTCCAGTCCAAGCACCAGAATACCACTTGCCAAGACGACCATCCACTACGATGGCTCCCGCCGAGTGTTTTGTCCGCGCTGGACCGCCTTCATCGTCGATTTACCGATGACTGGTACAAAGTGCATTCCGTCATGGTACAGTAGTCGGCCTAAGCCAGTCCTGCTTTTCTTACTGGTCTTACTAGAATCAACCACCTTTGTCTGCAAGAGTGAGGGAGCGAACGAACGACGTCAATAATGTCAAGGCTATGATGGATTTCCTATGGGCTTGGCTAAATGGTAGAACTCCATCGCGTGTTGTTTGAAGTACAGTAACAGCGAATCTCCCTAACAGTCAACACTCGATGCATCTATTATCGCCTCAAATCCTCGAAATCGGACTCTGACAACTTCACGCTGTGTCCGGTCCTTGACTTTGCTAACCACAGCTCTCATATGTCGAACATGCACCCTGGTCCAACAAATGCAGATATCTGGAACTCCGCACCGGTCCTCTCCATGGGTGAAGGTCTTCGCTTTTTTGCGTGTGATGACGCTAGGATCCGGAAGGATGATGAAATCATGTTGACCTATGGTCGTCATGCTAACAAGACCCTCTTCGTGGAGTATGGTTTTGTAGACGGTTCCCAAGAAATTGGAACACGCGTCTGTGGTGAAGTAGATGTACAGGATATCCTGGACGAATGTATTTTCTTGGACCAAAGGCGAAGTTGTGCCGTCAAGGACCTGCTTGCCGCTGAAGGGTACTGGGGGTAGGATCTAACCCCGGAGCTTCAACTGACCCTGACTCACCGTTATCAGTGATTACGTTCTTTTTTCAACACAAGACTCAGCACAGGTATCTTGGCCGTTAATCGCAGCATTGCGTTTGCACCATTTGATGGGAACAGCAAACGAGATCGGCAACGACATACAGCTGTGGCGAGACGTCATCGCGGGCAGGCGAGAGCGCATATCGGATGATAACGAGCGATTATGCAGAGAGTCCCTCCTTCATGTGTGCGAGGTAGTGATTGGCAGGGCCCAACGGGTACTTGAGATGATCACTCGACAATCACTCGAACAGCAGTACGTACGGTCCTTGTGGGTAGAAGAGCTGTTTGTCTCTCGAGCCACCAAAGAAAGTATCTACGCGGGTGACGCGTTTTGACGTGGCCCTACTATTCTACGGGGGCTGCTGTATAGAAGCTATCCGTAGTCAAGGAGTTCGATTTACCTTGACCGAATCCGCGTTAGCTTCAGTATTGCACCGCCGCAAAGAGTACAGCAAATGAGACACAGCCACTGTAGCTGTATACCGTGTCCAAGTCAAGTTGCGTACATCCGGTGTCGCGACACTTCCACTCCCTCACTTCATCAACCTCTCGGTTGGTCCTCTTTCTTCAGAATGGCGGTTGAACCGTTTCTCGGGACAAGGGCGCAGCGGGCCTTCATGATCACTAGTATGTCTACGGAAATTTCTTTGGCAATCGGTAGTCTGATGGACAATCCCAACCAGTTCTACTCCGTACGTGATAAAGAGAGTATTCACCAAGGGGACACTCACATTTTTTCCAGAAGCTATTGTGGTCATTGCAATGGTTGCGTCAACCTTCGGTATCGTGAGTACAGGAGTCTGCCCAGTGACTGGCGTCTAGACGGTTTTGCAGGTGCATGCATACCTTGGAGACGCCCTGGACACGGCCGGATACAAAGTGCGTAGTTACCGAGATCGCGGGTGTGCTCAGAAGGCTAATCCCTTCATAGACCCTACCGTGTTATCTTGCTCTGTTTATTCTCGCGGAGTATGTCGCGCTTCTTGGCTTGTGCTAACTTCCATTAACTTTCTGCAGGTTATTTGAGCTCGCCTTGGCTTACGATGCTCTGAGATTAAGAAACGTTATCCAACTACTTGGCATCGTCGGTGGGCTTTTCTACAGTTCCAAGACTTCAAAACTATTAGCTCATTCCGGGTCGTAGGATTTCACTGCGCTCTCATAGTCTTCTCTGCATTACAGGTGCACGAAACGAAGATTGCAATAGTGCCTTGTTACCTATCGCAATGTGGAGATAACCCCAATTTTTTATGGGACAAGGTGATGCCGTTTCTGGTAGTCGCACCTTGCATAGTTGGGGCTTCGTGGATCTTGATAATATATTGGATCAAAGCACTCTACGAGGAATTTGGGCAAGTCTCCACTTCTTGCAAGTCATAGTTGTTCTAAGGACCTCATTTTAGTTGGGTGATATTCCACGTAGTGGGTGCAAACCCGAAGCTGAAGTGTTGGTTTCTCCTTCGTATCTATCTTTTCCCTCTTTTCAACTGAGTTTAACGCAACAGCAATGTTCCAATACTACCAAATTTTCATCTGCCTCCTGAAGTTGGACTTCTTCTGCTTTGTTGGAGTGACGATGCAGGTAAGTATTGCATTACCATCATGATGCCAGTCATTGAAGCCTCGTAGCTTCTGATCGTGGTTCTCGCCGCTAATTCTGCTGAGTTCGGCGTCACGATAGCCGCCATCCCAATTGTCGTAATTCTCCTTGCAGGATGCGCGTATGCTGTTCAACGTGAAATCAAATGGTATGTGTTTCCAACGTGGCCAGTTCAGGCTAACTGACCGGATCTCGAGGTTGATGACGGCGTCGCTCGTTCTGATGGTGGCCGCGATGACTTACTGTAAGTTATTTCTCTCACTTTTATAGCGGCCAAGTCACGTACAATCGACGCCTTCGCTTACCTACAGTCGGCAAGTTTTATCTACCTTCTTCCCATCTCCCACGCTAAGACCAGACTCAGTTTACAAACTCGTCCGCTTTTACGAACCATCGTCCGAACAGCAATACCTTTCCACGCGAGCGACGTTGACTGTGTTCAGTATGTCCATGAGCCAAGTTGCTATTGTAGAAAGCTCATATGGTATCCAGCGATTTTCGCGTTCCTGCTACTTCTGGCCAGCTTCATCGTTGGCGTCAAATGCTTTCGTGACTTCGATAAGGGTTTGCATGATTCCAAGACCCAAGGTTAGTCTCGTCGCCTTGGGTTTCAAATCCGCATAGAACTTTATGGCGTTATTTCTATCCAGATGTCAGCATCAGTGCTGATCAGCGATATGGGTCTTTTCCCAAGGCACAAGAGCGGGAATCGGCTTACTCTACCGGCGGCGTTGCACTTCAGCCGCAGATATCCATCGAATAATCAAGCCCTCTGTTGCAATGATGATTTAGGGTTAAGCATTATTCTCAAGTATGCGGCGGGAGACTGATACCTTCATGCGGATGACTACCTTTCCTGTATAATGCACTGCGACGCAAGTTTTTTTTTTTTTCTTTCAGACCACGGAATTTTTCACTTCGACGCCACCTACAGTATGCCGGTTTGTTATACATATATCGGGTTTACCCTTGCCTATGAGGATTTCGAATAATTACATCGTGATGTTGGCGCCCAGCTTGATCGGAAGAAGCCAGCAGGTCATCATCCATGACGCACATGGAAAGCTTGCCAGCAACACCTCTGCCGTACTAACTCAGTTCACCAACATATGATGGCTGGGAGCCCCAACCGGCGTGTCAAGACCGGAACGATATCCACGATATCACTGGGTCCGATGTTGGGCCCGGAGGATCGGTGCATACCGGACGCTTCAAAAGGCTCGCTCACTTCGACATATTGTGTGTCTGCCTTCTACGATATAGAGAGGCTAGTATAACCATGCTAGCCATACTGTGTCCGGAATTTCAGTCTTTCACTACCTCGAAGTTGTTACTCGCATCATGTAACGTCCGTGTCACGTGCCTTCTTTTTTTTTGGCCAGGGAAGGGGGGGGGCCAGCATTCGACTTCAAATGCAGTGAACACTCAGCTAGAGAACTCGCAGCCCCAAGTGGATACAGAGCAGCAAACCTATTATAATGTCTAACACATGATGCGACCTATGCCAAGCAACGCCCTTGCCACACACCTGACAATTTCAACCGTTACCAAAACTGCCTCTGGTCCGAACTCCGAAGCCGTCACTCACTCCTGCAGCCCTACTGAAATGCTTGCCTTCTGGCACTGATATTATCTGGGAGTGCAGTGATGCGGTATGAGTAAATTAAAGAAGCCTATACCTGGATCTCAGAATTGTGGCACTGACATTCCCAATGTACAGATTCCTGAGCTCGTTGTCACCGGGAGACACCGGTCAGTTGTTGGCGTATCCTGGTGACAGTGAGCTCGTGGGGGCTGCTAAAGCCCATACCGTCAGAACTGAGGTATCCACTCACGGCGTACAAACAGCCTTACCCGATGGCCTCCAAAGTGCTCTCTTGTTTTCCCGTGAATAGTCAGTAATGACTCACAATCTAGATCCAGATGGTAGTGTTCTGTGGAACGGTTCATGCGAAATCAATAGCAAGGCTGGGAGAACACCATGCATCTTAACGGGGGTCAGCTGAACTACCCTGACTGCGGTGACTACTCAGTCCAACGCATGTTGAACCAGCCCAATGAGTGATATTTGACGCGGGTCATTGGAGTCCGGCCTTGATTAAGTTCTGCGAAGCACCGGACAGGTGAGAGTACCGGCTCAAGTGATTTGCAGTTAATATCTCTTGGTTTCTCAGACAGGTTTGTATTTGCTGGTGATGAGCACAGACACAGGTATGGTAAAACGTATGCATGGTAGCATCAGTCTCATTCACTACCTCAAGACCAACAGGGTTGAGATGTAACCAGACGACTCTGAAACCATGACACCCTTAGCTGAGCCATCCTGCGTCCGCCGATTATGTTCGGTGACGGTACCGACATCTCTACGAGCAATCTTTTGGAAGAGAGAACACCCGACTTGAACTGAGTTGAACTTGTCAGTGCATCTCATACCGTTGCTAATGTATAATAGCATCCGGAGATTTTCGGAGGGAATCTGCCTCAAATTTCATCAGGTGGAGTCGCTCGCAGCCTAAGCGAGCGTATACAATCCGGACAACATGATGTACATCGCGCCGTGTTAGGAGGCGGATTCACATGGTCACGATTTCGTGCACGCGCAAATGTGGTGACAAAGTAAGCTTCTGACATATGGATATTCACTTGGTACTACGACTCAAGTGCGTGCGTCGTACAGGCTTTGCGGGTGCATCGTTTCTCAAGCGAAGTAACGAGGCTATTGTCCCCCGCATACATTACCCGCCATTTTCATAAGCGGTGGTTTTTTACTTCAACTTGGCTGTCCCCACAAATTTGTCGCCGTTACTGATCTCCGGCACCACCGGATTATCGAGTGGGAAGGCAGGAGGAGTGAGTGCACTGGTTTACGTCGGCTTCTATGGACTTGGCGCTCCGCCGACCAGTGCGAAGTATCGAAAGAATCACAGACCTGGTGTCCTTGACGACACTCAGATCGCGAGTGAGATGTTGCAAGTTTCTTGGGGACAGCGGTACACTTGTTTCCGCGGAAAGGGGTACGTCGACTGCAAGGGTCGAAGCTCGTGAATGCATAAAAGACTGCCTTCCGTCGTCAAATAATCTCCCAACCCACATTTCCAACACAACAATCCCACCTCTGCATCGTTAAAGCGATCCTTCAGCCTTCATACAACTATGCTCACCAAAACAATCCTTCCGACAGTCGCTGCTGCCACCCTCTTTGTGGCTTCTGCTTCTGCCATTTGCCCGGGTATAACTTTGGTATCACCCAGACTGGCAGTAACACGAACCCCGACTACGGCGTTTGTAAGTGTTAACAATGTCTCTGGCCCCACATGTGCTCAC
The DNA here is from genome assembly GCA_024613165.1 of Pisolithus albus. Taxonomy (NCBI): domain Eukaryota; kingdom Fungi; phylum Basidiomycota; class Agaricomycetes; order Boletales; family Pisolithaceae; genus Pisolithus; species Pisolithus albus. The sequence goes on along the minus strand of JANFAB010000002.1, from coordinate 1,452,995 downwards.
TGCAGACCATCTTTTTAGGGGAGGTGTACGATGACTCTTGCAACGGCGTTTACCAAGTGATTGCGGCGAACTTGGGGTTTTCGACTGCAGCCCAGCCCCGGTCACCTTCACCGGCTTACACCTTGATGGCCTCAAGTAAGTTTCGTCTTGTCAATCAACTGCTTTTGAGATGTCAATGCACTTGATAGCTATGCTTGCAACCCCGACGCCAATGCCGGTTCTTGCAATGGCGTCGGTATCCAGGTCTGCGTAAGTTGGGCTTCACTTTCGTCCTCCCCACAAGTTATAACAGGCTTCGTAGTGCCGAAACGATTGAGTCGTTGACCGCAACAAGGCCTTCGAATATCGGACTTCACATTGTCTGAGTAGCTTGTAGTCGCGCAGTTTAGACAAGAGAATCCGTCATACGTTCCCTGTAGCGTATCAAGTCAATGGACAACTACCGTGTGTTATGCGTACAGCCGATCACTCGCCGCTGTGACGGTTTTAAGGGAACGTCAACACCAGAGGTTAGGAGCTCAACAACATCTACTTGATCGTTGTGTGATCACTGCCGGCGCTGGTCTTACTTGACTTGTCACGTGACTGATCACCGTAAGTGTGACGAGTGACATACAGCGCGTCACGCTCATCGCGTCAAGTCAAACGAGCTTCCACCTCCACTGCAATGGACCACGAGGACCCGATATCCCAATTCTTTCCAGGCGAAGAGGACGTCGACCTTTATGATACCCTTGGTGTCAAACCTGATGCCACCAATGAGGAGATAAGAAAGGCCTACAGGAAATTGGCTCTGTTGCATCACCCAGATAAACACGCTAACTCAAGCGAGAATGACCGCTCGAACGCGTCAAAGTTATTTCAAAGGATTGGATTCGCGTATGCCGTCCTGAACGACGTGAAGCGGAGGAAGAAATACGATAGGACTGGAACCACGGATGACAGTCTCGGGTTAGAGGCAGACGAAGACGGAGGGTGGGAAGCATACTTCGAGGACCTCTTCGAACAGGTAACGCGTGGTAAACTAGATGAAATGAAGAAAGAGTACCAAGGCACGTCAATTTCTTCTCTCCTCTGCTACACCTCCCTAGTTACATTTTATTCGTGGTACGGTTTAGGTTCGTCCGAGGAAGTTGCGGATTTGAAGACGGCATATCTTGAAACCGAGGGCTTACTTGGTGAAATCATGAAGCACATACCCCATTCCACAATCGACGACGAACCCCGCTTTATGCGTACCATCTCTGACCTTATACAGCAGGGTGATCTCCCTGACTTGCCGCTTTGGCGCACCACCTCCAACGATGAGAAAGCCAAACTCGTTAGGAAAAAGCAAAGCGAGAAGGAGGCGAAAGAGGCAGAGGAGCTCGCGAGAGAGCTGGGAGTTTGGGATGAGTTTTACGGGAGCGGGAAGGTAGGAGCGAGGAAGACCAAGGGTAAAGGAAGGGCGAGTGGAAAGGATGCAGACGAGGAAGACCATTCAAGTCTTCAAGCTCTCATTCTGCAGAGACAAAAGAAGCGAAACGGATTTTTAGATAACCTGGCAGCTAAGTACACGGAGCTAGAAGAAGCATCCACCGAGTGTAAAGGAGGGAAAGGCAAGAAACGGAGGCCGACCACGTCTGACAAGCCTGAGGAAGAAGACGAAATGCCACCGCCGAAAAAGCGACGAGCAGAGCCTACCTCCGCTCCTACGAAGTCGAAAAGAAGGGCTTTGGGAAAGAAAGTAAAGTAACTGTATGCCCCCATATACTAAGGATCAACCCTCATGATTATAATGTACTACCTACTGTTGTTTCCACAGCCCATTACACATATCTCACTGCATCGATACCAAGACTGCGCCGCACCTGGATGATGGCCACCAACTCCTTGATGCACTCCTCTAGAATGACTACATTGTCCAGTAGATGTGACAATGTTACCCGCGTAGTTGATCGCTCTGCCGCCTCTTCCGCAGTTTGCTTCTTCCCACTCCAGTGACTACCGCCGAACACATCTTCTTCGTCAATGGTCCACCCAGAGGACTTGGCAGGAGCCCGGAGGGAAAGGGGAATAGGAACTACGAACGGTTCGACAACGACATCCGTGGTCTTTCGGTAATGCAATGTGAAAGGGCTCGACACTCCTGTCGGCTTACTTTCGTTACTAGGTGCAGGTTGATGCTCAGCAAGACCATGTGGCTTTGCTTTATTCTTTCGCGGTGTGAAGAAGGATACTAGAGAATTTCTTGGCTTCGACTTCGAGTGTGGTGGGGTTTCCGGCCGGGAACTGACAGAAGACTCGAGCATGGATTGAGGAGGTTCAACCACGGCGTCCAGCACAACCGTCAATGCGTCAGTCAGATTCTCCGAGAAGAGAAGCCCCCGTCGGCGCTCTAACAGGTACTTATCGAAATTGTCTATCAGCTGACGATAACGTTCCAGCTGGTCGACCAAGCCTTGCAGGATAGAATACACGACGGGAAGTGTGTGTGTGTCTAACCTCTTCACGGGTAAAACGTTCGTTTCTGTGGATAATTTCTCATCGATGTCGAAGTCAATCGACTGATCATCGCCCATGTTGCCTAGCTGCGACTCGTCCCAGGAGTTCGTGGGTGGAAGATCGTTCATAGCGCACGTAAGCCATCCGGCGACAGACCTATCAGGGCAGAGAGCTACCTCAGCCAATACCCCCGTTAGTGATATGTTCACCTCGGGTGGGTTCGCAAAGAACCTGCAAAGACACTCCAGGACAGTCGATATGATGGGGTCGTTGACATTTAGGTGATGTCTCCGCCTCGTCCGCTCCCCAATGTCTTCGTCAAGACCAATCAAAGAGCAGGGATGATGCTCCACAGTGGCAAAGGCATCGCGAAGATAGTGGTCATGTCCGGTGCTGAAAGTGTCCTCGCTCTGTGACGGATTCAGGCGGGTAACAAGTCTGAAGTAGAGATCCACCTCGCGTTGATGAGTAGTGAAGGTCGTATCCGGCTGGATATAACGAGACGACGACAATAAACGAGTGGGCTTAGAATCAACCTCCGCCCCAGGGTAAGTGAAAGTTTCTTCGTCGCTATCTTCTTCCGAACCCTGAAAAAGCAACGTGGGCGATATGGTGGCGGGTTCGGGATAGATGGTCGCGTTAACGTCAGGGACGACAAGGAACAACCCGCTTGTCGTAACATGGCAACATCCGCTCAGTAGAGTGTGAAGTAGTTGCATTGCGGCAGTCACCGTGGGCGGATTGCGAGAACGTAGATTCAATGCAAGAAGATCTCTGAGAGTAAAGCGACCAGCAGAAGTAAGGTATTCTGACGGTCGCCCCGAGTCCGGGGCCTCAAGTTCTAGGAGCATCATGGCGCTACTCTTGTGTCGCTGAAGCTTTGTCTGCTTACCCAGTACACCGGTTGACTTTGACAAAGGTGTCCCCGTACCGTATGCGCGGTCGTGCATACCGACATCAGTGTCACTGTTCTCGCTCATGAGGAATTCGACAAGAAGATTGGAGAGTGGCCCATTTTCTAAAGTCCGGATCATGATATCAATGTAGGACATGACAGCCACGTCGCTACCGTCGGCGTCCGAACACTCCAAAATGGAGGGATACAGCACATTTTCAAGGAATATGCGGCGAACGGCGTCAAGTGTGGATTGCGCGATCGACGCGCCAACAAGAACAGATGCGTCAATGTCTTTGTCGGCAGGGGCGTTGAAAAGCGTTCTGCGGATGACATCCTGAAGAAACTCGAGAAATTTCAGGAAATGATCGAGTCTATACTTGAAATCGGTACTGTTGGAGTCTTCCGAGCCAATGGCTTGGTCGTGCGTTGTCTCCCCGTCGTCTCCCGGCATTGAAGACGTGTAACCGAGAATCATACCGCTGTCCTGGCTAGCATCCGAGTCTCTTGGAGAACGAATTCGCAATTTGGAAGGAAGTAGAGAGTATACCGCACCCAGACCAGCGGCAAGGACTTCAGAGAAATCACCATCAACGATATATTCCGCAAGTGAGAGAGCAGCATCTGCAATCGGGTCGGAAGATGTCTCTCTGCGAGTAGGGTCGGAAGACGATCCAGCTTTGTCATCCTCTGCTGGACGACTTGCAGGTTCTCCAGGTGACAGGGCTACGTCCATCAAGAACAAGAGCCCACCACGCGCAAAATCCCCTATTTGCCCTTCGCGATGGACAAAGCGTAACAAGTAATTGAACAGAAGGAACTCGTACTCGGGTTTTCGAATGTTGGCAGAAAAGGGAGCGGAGGTAATTGTCAGCTGCGAGGGCGTTGGTGAAGGTGAATGCACGGAATCATCTTCACTGGCATCATCATCGTCCTCGTCGGCGGTGAACAATGGCTCAGACTGGTACCAATGTTTGTCGTGGAAAAAAATCATGAGTAGCTCCCTCTGAGTTCGGATACGACTGCAAAGAATGCACAGCAAGTTGACAACTGGAACTCACGTCAGCTGAAAGGGCATGGTCGCGGGAACGCTACTCACGATCCAGTTCGTACTCGGAAGGCTGGCTGCGAGCGATGTTCTTCGCAGCGCCCATGACTTTGTGCCGACCATCTAATTGTTCGTGGATATCGTCGCCGACGCAATTTCGAAGTAGTCTGAGCACTGCTCTGTGCACGGCAGAGTGCACAAGGAACTGTTCGTCCATAAGGATGACCATATTCTGCACAGCACGGAGCACCTCCGCTTGTATCCCTGACGGTCGATCTGCTTCGCTGAGCCGGACGAGCGTACCCAAAACGTCTATTCGTTCAATCCAGAAGACCAAACCGGTTAAATAGATGACTCATGCATACCGTTCTTCAGCAAATACTCAAGACAAGCACCTGTACCACTTGTAGGGTGTGAAGTATGGGAGTGGTCAGGAAGGATGCAACCTACCCGTCCCCGGCCCGCGACGATTCCCAAACCAATGTGTCTACCATCGACTGTAAATGAACTGGGACATCTGTGGACTTGATGCCCTTCATGAGCTGTCGTTCATCTGGATGTTCGAGGGTACTCTGTGGGCTTCCCTGGGTAAATGGAACAGAATGACGTCCAACATGGACCACTCACCTTGATCAAACTCCATGATTGGCTGAAAGTCAGAGCGTGATCTGGAGTGGACGTCGAGGTGGTCTGATTGCCCGTACCGCGCAAAAACTTGGAGAAGTAGTCCATCCTCCTCTGCAAGCCCTCTCAGCCCTTCATCACCTGCTAATAACTTTGACTTTGTTTGGCCATCAAGGCTACTTAGAGGCAAGTCACACAGGAGCTCAGACGAGCAGATTTACAGAACCACCAGACACGGCCGCGAGATAAACACAGGTAGGGCATCTAAGCACAGAACGCCTATTCAGTAGGAGGGACCTCTAGGAGCACTCTGTACGTGTTGGGATTTGCGAGATAATCTCAGCACTAAGAAACTTATTCGCAATCCGTTAACTACGACATCGTGACCTACAACGGAGGAAAAGATAGTCTAGACTGCTTCAACGCCACCTTTGGTATCCGAGTATTTTGGCAAGCTTGCTCCAATTCTGGCAAGCATTCCTTTGGGAGTACTGGAACTCTCAGAGACGTGATCGGTTTGAGGAGTTTGGTGCGGCGGCTAGATCCCAAGCTTTCTGGTTCTGCACATCCCACTACAGATATGCGCGGCTCTTCCGGTGAACGACCGGGATGTTCATGTTTTGAGACTCGGGCTGAGCTCTCCGAGAACACGGATGTGACGTGCCTTGCGAACGGATTTCGCAATTTCGTCGGCACACCTAGTGTGTCAACGGGTGATGCTGACGAGTGCTTGTGCTTGAGTCGTTTACCTGCGACCATGTTCGCCACGTCTCTGACTGCGTCTGCATTACGTTTGTCGATTCGAGCAAGATCGTTGAAACATGGTAGGTTTCGCTGTCGCCTGTATGAGGTAGAATTTGTCGCAAGAGGTCTTTCGTACGTCTCAAGAACGCTCCAAGGAGGGGGTGGTCGAACCAATGCCAGTAAGTCCGGTTCTGCAGAGTCGAACAGGGCGTGCGGCCTAGGCAGAGGACGAATTTCTTTCTTGCGAGTATCTCGATAAAACGACGGGGGACTACCAGGACGCTGTCGCGTAGGGCCAGATGCAGTAAAAGGTGAGGTCATAGCATTTGATGGGACAGAAGCAAATTCATTTAAATTATTTGGAATGTCAGCAGCCGGTTGGGGCGAAGAGGTGAAGAGTGACGTGACGGAGGTAAGCGAGCGTTCGTGGTTCTTGGACTGGGAATAAGCCGGTGGGGAGGACGATAATTTACTGATATGTATTCGAAATACCGATTCCGGCGGTGAGGGGTACAGAGCTATGGGTGGATTTGACTTCGCAGCCATTTCTTCCAGAGAGCAGAGAGACACAGAGATTTTGGAAGGATGGAAAAAGGTACGCGACCGGGATAGTTGGAAACCGAGCGTGCCGAGATGTTTCTCAACTGCAGCACGCGTGCAACTAGTGAACCGTAAGTCTGTGGCGGAAAGATGTCGAAGTGTGAGTTGTGAGTATCTACGCATCCCGTCAAGGTCACCGGTGGCTATTTACCTACGATGGATAAGAGGGGAAACGTCTTCAATACGGGCAATACAGCGTCGGTCACCTTTGCGCAGCTATGTAAGCTGAGTATTCGAAGGCCCCACGGTCCTGCCTTCTTGTGGAGGTCAGAGTCGCCCTGTGTTGAAGACAGACCACGAGAGAGGACAGTGACACCGTATGTGGTGAGGTGTGTAGCACGAAGATCTAGAGCGACAAGGGTGTTGAGTCTGCGTAACTCGGAGACGGTATCATCTGATATGTGAGTACACCCGGGAAGGGAAAGGAGGGATAATAATGTAAAGTTGGGTGTGCTTGGTATTTGTTGGAGGAGTGGGAGGTGGGTGTCACTTAGAGAGAGATCTAGGTCATGTGAATGGACTGGGACTGGATGCATGACCTGAGCGAGCGTAACCCATACTCGGGAATCATTCAGTACCACTTCAGGTAGCAATTCCCTGTAGGGGATGCGAGGTGTGCCCAGAGCGTGTAGCTGGTCTGTGTAGGGTGCCAAGGCGACGACGCAGAACAGTGCGAGGGGTGGCACGGTGCTGCAGTGGATTGTGTCGAGTACACGTCGAGTGGACGGCGCCCGCAGAGTTGGTGGCGCCAGGACATATTTTTTGATCGTTATGCCAGCGTCGTCGACGACGGTGGTCGCGCGTCTGTGCGCGTTCCATAGCACGATGGGGTCTGACATACGTTGATTTTAATATTTATTTACATAATATTATTTACACATTGTAAAATTTATCTATTGATTTTTTTTATTTTCCAGGCTTTGTTTCCACTGTGTCGACCGTCGTCCATTCGTTTTACCTTCCCCCCGCGACATGGCTCATCCACCCGGCCAGCCAGCGGGTCAAAGTCAATTCCCCAATCCTTACGGCCACCAGTTGCCCTACCCACAGCCAATCAGGCAGGACTATGACAATGATTCCCCCACCGTCTCTCCGTATACCAGTACAACCAGGCTGGCAGGTAACCAGCCTTATTACGAGCAGAATCACTACGGCGGTACGTCTCATTCGCACTGTCGAATCTACTTCCTGACAACACTTTCAGGCCGTGATTCTGCTCCGCCCTCAGATGCTGGTCATGGCACCCCTTCCTACGCTCCTTCTATCAACTCTCAAACTAGCCAACCATTCGGCTCGCCATTCCTCGATCCCGGTCAAGGCGTTCACCCTTATCCCGCCTGGTCTCCAGACCGTCAAATCCCAATTTCCATGGAAGAGATTGAGGACATTTTTCTAGACCTCACTCAGAAGTTTGGCTTCCAACGCGACTCAATGCGCAACATGGTCAGTTCTCTCAGCGTCATGCGTCACTCATAACCTGACATATACACAAGTTCGACTTTTTGATGGCGTGTCTCGATTCTCGCGCATCTCGCATGAGCCCACACCAGGCTCTTCTGACTCTTCATGCCGACTACATTGGCGGTCAACACGCCAACTACCGCAAGTGGTACTTCGCGGCTCAGCTCAACCTCGACGATGCCGTGGGCCAATCACAGAATCCCGGTTTGCAGCGACTGAAGAGTGTCAGAGGTGGCTCGGTTAAGACGGCTGGTTCGAAACATCTTGACAGCGCCCTCAATCGCTGGCGGAATGCCATGAACAACATGAGCCAGTATGATCGCCTCCGTCAAATTGCCCTTTACCTCCTCTGCTGGGGTGAAGCTGGCAACGTTCGTTTCGTACCGGAATGCTTATGTTTCATCTTCAAATGCGCCGACGATTATTATCGCAGCCCTGAGTGCCAGAATACGGTCGAACCGGTGGAAGAAGGCTTGTATCTCCGAACCATCATCAAACCGCTCTACAAATTCATGCGCGACCAAGGGTACGAGGTCGTGGATGGCAAGTTCGTCCGCCGCGAGAAAGACCACGACCAGATCATTGGTTATGATGATATCAACCAGCTGTTCTGGTATCCCGAAGGCTTGGCCCGCATCGTGCTAGATAACAACGTAAGTCCCGCAGCTTTTCAGATGCATGGAGTTTACATTTCCGCTGTTCACCTTGTCATTAGACTCGACTGGTTGACCTCGCACCGGCCAAGCGCTACTTGAATCTCCGTCGCGTTGACTGGAGCAGAGTTTTCTTCAAGACTTATTACGAGAAACGTTCCATCGCTCATCTCCTTGTTAATTTCAACCGCGTCTGGATCTTGCACGTCGCCACGTACTGGTTTTACACCGCATATAACTCTCCAAAGGTTTACACGCCGCCCAACATGCAAAACCCTACAGCTGCTATGACATGGACTGCCACAGCGCTTGGCGGCGCAGTCTCTACCCTCATCATGATCTTCGCCACCATTGCGGAATTTATGTATATTCCTACCACTTGGAATAATGCGTCTCATTTGACAACACGATTGGTCTTTCTCCTGGTAATCCTCGCTCTTACTGGGGGGCCCACGGTTTATATCGCATGGGTCGGAAGCCAACCGACCACCAATTCCCAGATACCACTTATTGTTGGCATCGTGCAATTTTTCATATCCGTCGTTGCAACCATTGCTTTCGGTTTATTTCCCTCTGGTCGAATGTTTGGTGATCGGGTTGCTGGGAAGTCCCGCAAGTATATGGCGTCGCAGACATTTACCGCATCCTATCCTGAACTCCCGAGCTCGGCCCGCACAGCGAGTATTATGCTGTGGCTTCTTGTCTTCGGCTGCAAATTCTCCGAGTCGTACTTCTTCCTTACCAGCTCCTTCAGCTCCCCTATTGCTGTCATGGCGCAAACGACCGTACAGAATTGCAGTGACAAGATCTTCGGCAAAGCACTCTGCTCCAACCAAGTCCTCTTTACACTTGCAATTATGTACATCATGGATCTCATCCTCTTCTTCTTGGACACGTATCTATGGTACGTTATCTGGGTCGTCGTTTTCTCTGTTGGGCGGTCCTTCGGTCTCGGATTATCCATCTGGACCCCTTGGAAGGATGTTTACACTCGAGTGCCGAAGCGTATCTACGCCAAACTGCTTGCCACTGCCGACATGGAGGTGAAGTACAAGCCGAAGGTCCTCGTTTCCCAGATCTGGAACGCGATTATCATCTCAATGTATCGCGAGCACTTGCTTTCCATCGACCACGTGCAGCGCCTCCTGTACCATCAAGTTGATGGACCTGACGGCAAGCGCGTTCTACGTGCCCCACCATTTTTTACTAACCAGAGCATCACCAAGTATAAGGGTGTCTTCTTCCCTTCAGATGGTGAAGCGGAGAGGAGAATCTCTTTCTTCGCTTCATCCTTGACTACTGCGCTACCAGAACCGCTCCCTGTCGATGCCATGCCCACCTTTACTGTTCTTGTCCCTCACTATTCAGAGAAGATCTTACTCAGTCTGCGAGAGATCATTCGTGAGGAGGACCAGAGCACGCGTGTGACGCTGCTCGAGTACTTGAAGCAACTACATCCTGTCGAATGGGATAACTTCGTCAAAGATACCAAGATATTGGCCGAGGAGTCGGATACCATAGATGGACCTTCGCTGGTGAATGAGAAACAGAGTAGCAAGACGGACGATTTGCCATTTTACTGCATCGGTTTCAAGACATCTTCCCCTGAGTACACACTCCGTACTCGTATTTGGGCTTCGCTTCGTGCCCAGACTCTTTACCGCACTGTCTCTGGGATGATGAACTATGCCAAGGCTATCAAGCTTTTATACCGTGTCGAAAACCCGGACATCGTGTCCATGTTTGGGGGTAACACAGAGAAGCTCGAGAGGGAACTGGAGAGAATGTCTAAACGAAAGTTCAAGTTCGCAATCTCAATGCAGCGCTACGCAAAATTCAACAAGGAAGAGCATGAAAATGCGGAATTCTTGTTGCGGGCATATCCTGACCTCCAGATTGCGTACCTCGATGAAGAGGCAGGATCCAAGGGCAGCGATCCGCGCTTGTTCTCCGTATTGATCGACGGTCACTCGGACTTCGACGAAAGGACCGGAAAGAGGAAACCAAAGTTCCGCATCGAACTCCCCGGAAACCCGATCCTCGGCGACGGCAAATCGGACAACCAGAACCATGCCATCATTTTCTATCGAGGAGAATACCTCCAGCTCATTGACGCCAACCAAGACAACTACTTGGAGGAGTGCTTAAAGATTCGTAACATCTTGGGCGAGTTCGAGGAGTACTCGGTTTCTGCTCAAAGCCCTTACGCGCAGTGGGGCCACAAAGAATTTAAGAAGGCACCTGTAGCTATTGTTGGCACGCGCGAGTATATCTTCTCCGAGAACATTGGTGTTCTCGGAGATGTCGCTGCTGGAAAGGAACAAACTTTCGGCACTATGACTGCCCGCGCTTTGGCCTGGATTGGCGGTAAACTACACTATGGACATCCTGATTTCCTCAACGCCATTTTCATGACCACTCGCGGTGGCGTTTCCAAGGCGCAGAAAGGTCTTCATCTGAACGAAGATATTTTTGCCGGTATGAACGCGTTTGGTCGTGGTGGTCGTATCAAGCATTCCGAGTATTACCAGTGTGGCAAAGGCCGTGACCTTGGCTTCGGAACGATTCTCAACTTCCAGACGAAGATTGGCACTGGAATGGGTGAGCAGATGCTGAGCAGGGAATACTATTATTTGGGCACACAACTCCCAGTTGACCGGTTCCTGACTTTCTATTACGGCCACCCTGGATTCCATATCAACAACATTCTTGTCATCTACTCGATACAAGTATTCATGGTGACGTGTAGGTTGTCTCTCATTTTCAAATGTACTTCTCATCGAATTTGCCAGTGTTGTACATCGGAACTCTCAACAAGCAGTTGGCAATATGTCAAGTAGATTCTCAAGGAAACGTGGTGGGGGGCCAGCAAGCAACGGGATGTTACAATCTAGTGCCTGTCTTCGACTGGATCAAGCGTTGTATCGTTTCGATATTCATGGTGTTCTTCATTGCGTTCTTGCCACTTTTTCTCCAAGGTTTGAATAGTGCATAAACCTCTTCTACTTGTACTGAAAATGCGCCGCAGAGCTTGTGGAACGCGGTACGGGAAAGGCGCTACTACGTCTCGGCAAACACTTCCTCTCGCTGTCACCGATTTTTGAAGTGTTTTCGACCCAGATTTATTCACAAGCCATCCTTAGCAACCTGACCTTTGGTGGCGCTCGGTATATTGCCACTGGTCGTGGCTTCGCAACAACCAGGCTTTCGTTCAGTATTCTGTACTCGCGGTTCGCAGGGCCCAGTATCTACGTGGGAATGAGGAACCTCTTGCTGCTCCTCTATGCCTCCTTGGCGATTTGGATGCCTCACTTGATTTACTTCTGGTTCTCCGTGATGTCCCTATGCATTGCACCGTTTGTCTTCAACCCCCATCAGTTCTCCTTCGCGGACTTCATCATCGATTACCGCGAATTCTTACGATGGATGTCTCGGGGAAACTCAAGAACGAAAGCCAGTAGTTGGTATGGGTACTGCCGACTGTCCAGGACGATGATCACGGGTTACAAGAAGAAGAAGCTTGGACATCCATCTGAAAAGCTGTCGGGCGATGTTCCACGGGCCCCCTGGCGTGCTGTCATCTTCTCCGAAATCGTCTGGCCGATATGTATAGCTACGATTTTCGTCGTAGCGTACATGTTCGTCAAGTCATTCCCAAATGCGAACGGGGACCCGAATCCCAGTGCTCTTATCCGGATTGGTATTATTGCTATCGGCCCCATGGTCTGGAATGCTACTGTTCTATTATCCCTATTCTTCATTTCGTTGTTCTTGGGACCTATATTCGAGAAATGGACTAGGTTTGCATCCGTCATAGCTGCCCTAGCCCATTTCCTTGCGTTGATTGGAATTATTTCCTTCTTCGAATTCTTCGTAAGTTCCCTCTTCCGTTGTGAACACCTTCGCTGACCCGTACCCTAGTGGTTCCTGGAGCTCTGGGATGCTTCGCACGCAGTGCTCGGCGTAATCGCTATCGTAGCTATTCAACGTGCCGTCATGAAGATTCTAATCTCCGTTTTCCTCTCTCGAGAATTCAAGCACGACGAGACCAATCGTGCGTGGTGGTCAGGAAAATGGTATGGACGCGGGCTCGGCAATTCAGCGATGTCGCAACCTGCTCGCGAGTTCATCGTGAAGATCGTGGAAATGTCGCTGTGGACTTCCGATTTCTTGCTCGGGCATATTCTCCTTATAATTCTGACTGTTCCTGTGTTCATTCCATTCGTCGACAAGCTTCATTCGACAATGCTCTGTAAGTCATGTCGTCTCTTTCTTCTAGTACCTCTCACTGATTCTCCTAGTCTGGTTGCGACCCTCGAAGCAAATCAGGGCCCCGTTGTACTCTACTAAGCAAAAGAGGCAACGCCGATGGATTGTGAGTGCTACGTGTTCACATTCTACACTGGGAGTTAAAACTTTTCCGTAGATCGTTAAATACAGTTTACTCTACATAATCGTAGTGTCTGGACTGGCAGCGCTCCTAGTTCTACGTACGTCCCATTCTGCGTCCAATCACGGCACTCGTGTGTTAACATGTGTTCTGTCACAGCATCAGTGTACCGTCAACACATCGCACTTAACTGCAAGATATGTCAGAGCATCTAATGGCCGGTTCATTGCATACCCCCGCTCTTGATCTTGCCTGTCACTCGTGCATCATCGGTTTTTTTCTTAAGCGGTCCTTCGTAAACCGAATCCTATTACTTCGCTCTGTGCCGCCGTCATCGTCGTATATCCTTCGTGTTTTTGGTGTATTGTAGAAGGACATAATTGAGCCGATTCTAGTGGAAGTTGGAAGGTTGGAAGTGAGTTACCAACAGATACACACTGGCCTCAGAAACTGGACTCCGGACTTTGATGGATGTCTGATGCACACATAACACAGCCACAAAGCCCCCCTTGGCTCAGCTCGGGCCGTGGGGGTTTTTTGTACAATACTAGGAGGCCGCTTGCTACCGGAACGGCCCGGCACAAACATGCTCTAAGCACATGGCTGAGGGAGGAGGTTGATGCAGAACAGACGAAACGGATGGGATTTCGTAGACTCACGATGAAGGCTACCTTAGCCTATGAGGAAGTTGAGCACACACCGTAGAGCGCCATCAGTGACAACGAACCTGGTGGGAAGTGGCAAGCACAGCAAGAGCAGCGCATCAGCAGCCAGTGGCTCGATTACATAACATCTAACTCCATCTAGCTGGAGGGGCAATGGGTTTGCACGCCGGGCGGCGGCAGGTGCGGTGGTGAATATTTGAATGTTCAGCACGGATTAATCACACAGTAGTGGCCTTCCTCAGGCCTCAAGTATGACAACATAGCAAGCTGGGCTTACTCCGATCGACGCCGCGTCGGAGCAAGCCGGAGTTGGGAAACTCCAAGGCTTTTTCTCTTTCCACCGTATCAAACCTTGAATCACTCACTTGCCACGATAGGCAGATCGCGTGAGTAGCCTCCAGAACCGAAAATAACAGTTTTCTGATCTAGTCAGATAACCGGCGAGCCCCTCTGAGAACGACAGGTAGACGATGACGAAACAACGTCTCACCTGAGGTTTCCTATAGGCTACGTAGTATCGCCCCAAGTTGCGCGGCTGCTTGTCCCTGTTCAAAGTCTGGCATGGCATCGATTCTAGCGGACGCCACTACTGCCACATCATTCAAATGCCGGCTGCTCAAGCAAAACGCATGTTCTGTTGCGGCAGTGTGTCTGCGGCCACGTGCAATCGCAGGCGTTCAACGCGGCTTCCCTCTTTCCTTCCTATAAGTAAGAGCCAAAAATGGTCCCATACTGTTCCTCGTCCTTCCTGATTCCCTGTTCGCCCTGTCCCGCAAGAGCGTCCCTGGAGTGTTTAGACGCTGACCATGAAGGACCTTTGCTGGTTCACTGTCGGGGGTCTTGCCGCCCTGCTACTCTCTGGTTTAGCTGTCGCAGCTCCGCCAACGGCCAAAAGAGGCTCCAGTCAATTCGTTCAGACGGACGGAGCCTCCTTTACCGTCAACGGCAGGTCCGCCATAGAGGTGTTCTTCGGGGACCTTCTCTGACGCCCTACTACACAGCAAATTCAGATATGTCGGCACCAACTCCTACTGGTTACCAGTTTTGAACACTGATGAAGACATCTGGAACACTCTGGGCAATATTTCCGCTGTAGGGGCAAAGGTGGTTAGGGTCTGGGCCTTCAATGGTTGGTCTCACACGTGCTATCACTACCAGCGCTAACTAGTCATTAGACGTGGCCACGGCCCCCAGCAATGGCACTTGGTTTCAGTCGATCCAGAACGGAACAGTCAGCATCAATGATGGACCAAACGGGCTACAGAAGCTGGATACGGTCGTCCAAATGGCTGAACAGCATGGCTTATACGTTATGATGACTCTTACTAATAACTGGTTCCCCTCGGCGTCCAATAGTACTGGAAGCTCACTCCAGGCTCGGGGTGGAACGACGGAGACCACACTGCCGCGTAACTATCTATCTAATGACTACGGTGATTGTCAATCCAAAGGATCTCGGCGTCGTTGCTGAGGTTCATCGTAGGCGGAATGGACCTATACGTTCGCCAGTTTGGCCTTCAATATCATGACCAGTTCTACACTGATGAAAAGATCCTGAATGCGTTCAAGAATTTCACGTCCCAGATAGTCTCCCGATACGTGAATAGCCCGGCGGTCTTTAGTTGGGAACTCGCAAACGATCCCAGGTCACTTTGACTGGCCGTTTCATCGTAGGCGTCTGATTAACATATACCGCAGGTGCAACTCCACGTTACCCACGAGCAGTAGCTGCACGACAGAGACAATAACGCAATGGCATGCAACAATGGCTGAGTATATTCGCTCCATCGATCCAAATCATCTCATCTCGTCGGGGTAGGCGTTGACAACGTCTGCACAAGGGACTAGTTTCTCACTCCATTCCACAGAAACCAGGGGTACATGTGCCCCGACTGCCCAAAACTTTACCCGTTGAACCCAGCCCCAGCCCCGCAGCCATCTCCGGCCCCAGGCTCTAAGAAGCGCAGCGTTCCTGTTACCACCAAGCAACTTCTCCGCAAGCGTGCCGAGTCTAGGCGTCTCAACCGACGAGCCGCTAAGCTGGCGGGGAAACTTAAGGAAGACGGAATTCGTGTGAGGGGTCGTTGGGCCGCCACGGGTACGTTGACCACCTTTTCATGTGATCCTTTTTGATCTTGTCGCAGCAACAAGGCGTCAGCAGTCTGCAGAGGTCGGTCCTGCCTATGACGGCTCGTATGGAGTAGACAGCCAAGATATCATGAATATCCCGGACATCAGCTTTGGCACGTTCCAGTTGTTCCCTGATCAGGACACTTATACACCGAGCGACCCGAGCTTGTCTTCATATCAGAACTCGGTCAACTCCGGTGTAGACTGGATCACGAACCAAGCACAATCTGCAGATGCGTAAGTTGACCTTCCTTCCCAGTTCCGGTGAAATGGTTGGAATGCCATCCGTTGTGCAGTGTTGGGAAGCCGTTGATAATGACCGCATTTGGCTTGGTCACGCAAGACAACGCCGCTGATTTCGTGCCGTTCAACACGACCACCGCGCCATACGCATCTGGCACCTGTACGTGATAGTGGCTCTCAGGGATGTCGAGATATTGATTGCAAGCGTCTTCCTAGCATCTGGTGTGACCAACCAACGACAGAGAGCTACCATACCGTACGGTGTGACCAACCAACAACAAACAGACGCCTATTCTACGTGGTTGAATAGTACGTGTGTCAGAATACTGCGCGCTTCATTTCTGATGTCACATCGTTCTTTCAGCTAGCGTATCCTTGAATCTGGCTGGCATGATCCAATACCAGGTACGATCACTGTAACTCAAATGCATGTAATGTGCTGACTTTACTCGACCACAGTGGGGAGAGCTGAATTTGACTGCTGAGACTGGGACAACCATCAGTCCTGGAGTTACTGGGATCAGTTCTAGTTCTGGAACGACGGGGACGACGTCGAGCAGCGATACAACGGGCGTGTCACCCAACGACGGTTACTCTAGGTACGTGTCTATGTACACGCGCAAGTCACGGGACTTATCAGACCGTGTAATGTAGCAATACCAATTCGGACGCTATCCAGGGAGTGCTGTCATCAACTGCTCAGAACATCGGGAGCGACTGAAGAGTGTAGAAATGTACTCTCTACGGACGGCACGCGACAAGACTTTTTCTTGGACTAGGAGGGTAGCTTGTTGTATTCCATTACTATTCCTCATCCGCACACTTTTCGATTTTTTTTGTACTGCTTTTTTTTGTCGTTTCAAACTACCTCTTGAGTGTAACTTTTAGATTGTATGATTTTTTGGACACACCCACTTGCTATCCTGTATGAAATTCCATCCTTTCTCAACGACGTGCTTAGTCAGCGTGTGCCCGCCATGAGTTCCGGATGACTAGCTTGACGCTCGACTCTCTGTCCGCTGTCTGTGGTAGGCTCACCTCTCACCGTCGACGGCCATGAAGTTTTTTATCGACAATCTCCCTGTGCGTGCCGTTCTTACCGATATTCTCAACTGAGGTTTCTGACCGTCGCAGATCATCTTTCCTTACGACAGGATATATCCTGGTAAGTGTTCAAAGGGGACAGTGCTAGCTCATTTCCACGATCCAAACCACTCAAAAGAACAGTTTGCTTACATGTGCGACCTTAAGAGGACACTCGATGCAACTGTCTGTCTGTGCTACTTGGCGGGGTTGATTTCAAACTTACGCGTCTGCTACAGGGGCACTGTGTCCTCGAGATGCCTTCGGGCACTGGGAAGACTGTTTCGCTGTTGTCCCTGATTGTGTCGTACCAGCAGGTTGCAGTCGTTTGATTCTCGTTTCACTCCATTCACGACGGAAACCACAGTTTCATGCGACCAAGCGGAAGCTTGTTTACTGCTCGCGCACGGTGCCCGAAATTGAAAAGGCTCTGACCGAGCTGAAGCGTCTGATGAAGTACCGCGTGCAATGTGCGGAAACCGCCGAGGAGAAGCTGAAGGAGGAAAGGTTCACTGGCATTGGCTTGACTAGTCGAAAGAATTTGTGCATCCACCCAGAAGTACGTGTATTTACGCAAGTCGTCGTCCCCATGTGCTGCCGTTCTGTCCGTCGAACTGACTGGGTGTGTGGTTGCTAGGTTTCGAAAGAGAAGAAGGGCAAGGTCGTTGATGCGCGATGTCGAGACTTGACCAATTCTGCTGTTTGTTCCAAGGGACGTGCAAATCCTGGCTCTGTTGAACTTTGCCAGTGGCACGAGGTAGGTTTTACATGAGGGACATGTTGCAACGTAAAAGTATTGACCATACGTAGGGCCTGGAAGGATATGAACCAGGAAATCTCATTCCCGCAGGGATATGGACACTGGCAGATGTCTTGCAACATGGGCGAGATCACATCACCTGCCCCTATTTCACGATTCGACGAATGGTGAGCGGCAGGAGGATTCTTTTAAAGCGAACACGAAGGTGTTCACTAAGTATACAGATGCCATTTGTGGATGTGATCATATATTCTTTTCATTACTTGTTGGACCCGAAGGTGGCTGAACAAGTTTCGAAAGAACTTACGAAGGATGCCATTGTCGTGTTCGACGAAGCACATAACATTGGTAAGTCATACCTCGTTTTGTACACTTGGGCATTGTCAATTACCCCTTCTTAGATAACGTGTGCATCGAATCCCTTAGCATAGACCTCACTCGACCAAATCTGGACTCTGCTACACGGAGTGTAGCTAGGCTAGGGGAAAAGATCGAGGAGTGCGTTACCACCATGGCCTACAGCGACTATCGTCTCATATTCTGTAGGATTAAGAAGACCGATGCCGCTAAGCTACAAGACGAATATGCGAAACTGGTTGAAGGGTTGCAAGATTCCATAACAGAGACATCTGAAGAGGACGTATTCATGACCAACGCTGGTAAGTGGGTGTCCATGAGGCGCCATTATTTCTACTTACAGCGCTGCGGTATCTAGTGCTACCTGACGATTTGGTGAAAGAGGCTATTCCTGGCAACATTCGGAAAGCGGAGCATTTCGTCGCATTTCTGAAGCGTTTTGTAGAATATCTCAAAGCACGTGTCGCCAGTAAGCGCCTCGCAATGTCACTGACGAATGGGACAGACTCGCATGCGTGTGCTGCACGTGGTGGCGGAAACACCCGTTTCGTTTCTGCAACATCTGAAGGACATTACATACATCGAAAGGCGACCTCTGCGGTAAGGTTCATGTGATTTGTGTACCATTATAATGGCTTACGGCGTACGTTGAGTTTCTGTGCGGAGCGCCTCCAATCACTCATCAGGACACTGGAGCTCAATCGGCTCGACGAGCACTCCGCACTGCAAAAAGTCGCTAGCTTTGCCACTCTCGTAGCCACTTACGACAAGGGTAAGTGTTGTAGCGACTTGTACTGTGTCTAACCATTAATGTCCATGTAGGTTTCCTACTTATACTCGAGCCCTTTGAAACCGATAATGCAACGGTCCCAAACCCGGTCTTCCATCTTACGTCAGTGTGCTACTTGTGTCTAAGGCTTGGCTGTGCGACTTGCGTTTGCAGATGCCTTGATCCATCAATAGCGATAAAACCGGTGTTTGAACGCTTCAGTAGCGTGGTTATCACATCTGGAACGATCTCTCCGCTTGATATGTATCCTAAAATGCTCCAGTTTACACCTGTTGTCCAAGAAACCTATCCCATGACCCTGACACGTAATTGCTTTTTGCCGTTGGTGTGTAATTCATTGCGTCCCCGTATCGCAGCTAACTCGAACGGGCCTTATCAAGGTTATTACCCGTGGCAGTGATCAAGTTGCCATCAGCTCGCGATTCGAAGTACGAAATGACCCGGCTGTGGTCAGAAATTTTGGTAGCATCCTTGTTGAATACAGCAAAATCGTCCCCGACGGAATCGTTGCCTTCTTTCCCAGTTACTTGTACATGGAGTCGATAGTTGCTGCGTGGAATGATATGGTAATTAACTCAAAGTTGGCGTCGTGACAGCTGACAACGTTTTTGTATAGGGGATCCTGAACGAAGTGTGGAAAAACAAACTTATATTCGTAGAGACGCCAGATGCAAACGAAACAAGCATAGCGCTCGAGAATTACCGCCGGGTGAGTTTGATATGGGGCGCGTCGAACCTTATTTACCAAGTTCGCCCAGGCATGTGACAATGGCCGAGGTGCCGTTCTGCTATCCGTTGCGCGTGGCAAGGTGTCGGAAGGAATCGACTTCGATCATAATTATGGTCGAGCGGTCATTATGTTCGGGTAGGTGAAAAATGGAGAGGAAAATTTGGCGGATCGGCTGAATTTTATGGCAGTGTACCCTACCAATATACGGAGAGCCGTATTCTAAAGGCACGACTTGAGTACTTACGAGACGCATACCGGATACGAGAGTCAGAGTTCCTCGGGTTCGACGCCATGCGGAATGCTGCCCAGTGTGTTGGGCGTGTATTGCGCGGGAAGACCGATTGGGGATTGATGATTTTCGCCGACAAGGTTCGCCATCCTCTTTGTGCTGAGGTGCTGTTCAGTGGCTAAAATAATGCCCCCAGCGGTTTGCCAGGGCCGACAAACGGGCGAAGTTGCCTCGGTGGATAAACCAGTACATCACAGAGGTGGCATCCAATCTGTCGACGGATATGGCGGTGACTCTGTCGAAGTTGTTCATGCGGACGATTTCGCAGAATCCGAACGAAAACCAAACTGGTGTGTCGCTGTGGACGCTGGAAGATGTGGAGAAGGCACAGGCGAAGCAGAAAGAGCAAACGATGATATCGACGCAACAAGAAGTACAGAGGAGCGATGAAGATATGGAAGAATACGGGGATGGCGGCATCGACGATGACATGCTAGTCGATCTCGACGTATGAAACGGATATCTCTCTGGTGTGAATAGATATAAGTAGTTCCGCGACATAATGACTACTGAAGAGGGCCTGTTACGATCGAATACATAGCGGACACTTGTCGGGGAGCTGTGTGTACGGGGCGGATCAATGGGATGTTATCCGACGCCGCCGTGAGGACTGACCTCTTGGGTGATTAGTCGGTGTGGCTGCCTGTCAAGAGTACGCGACGGCGGTAGGTGGATGTGTTTATGACGCAAGAGAGAGAGAGCCAGAGACGTACCCGTAGTATCTTCGGCAAGTGCAAGGGCTGCAGGGTGATGGGTGATGGCTGCTGATGGTGCAGTCTCTTGACCGACAGTCGATCACGGAGTCTCCTTGGAAGGAATTATGACCGCATGCGGTGTGTCTTACGAATCTGAGCAGACGGTGGCACATCTTACACTAATAATATTTTATCAGTGGTCGGGCGGAAGCCCATCTCGGCGGAGGTAGGAGGAAAGGGACTGACCTCGTTATAAAAACTGCTGACGACGGGCAGCCCGTGATAGGACGATGATGTTCCTCTTGGCACCGCCTCGATCAGCTATAAATCCAACGTTCAAGACACGAAGGCTTTCCCGCAACGACGTCCTCGGTTGGCACAGAGAATGTCTGCTCAGAGGCCTGTGTGTTTTCCCCTCCCACTTACCCACCCCTCTCCCCTTTTTAACCCGAACAATTTCTTGCCCTTACAGTCATGCGATATTACATACTTTCGATTTGCCTTCTCCCAATTTTGTCACAACGGTGCGCTCAGCTGCCACGGAAAATCCATTATCGCCAAAAGTACAAGAGCCTGCACAGATACGTCGTGACGGCGCTCTGCGGATATCCGTCCGCGTGACCCTCCCAGACGCTGTCATGTACGTTGTCCTTTGACGTGTGGTCACCGCAGACTTTACATATGTAGATGGCTCGTCTCAGGGTCTCATCTTTCAAGCAACCCGAGCCCGACTCTCGAGAATGGAAAGACACGTCCCACACTCTGGCGTGCATTTACCGTTGTCCTTCGTAATGGCTGTTATCGAGCAAAAGGCGTCATCTGCCTCCCCTGCAAAACCAAGACCTCATCATCGTATATCAAGTCTCTCCTGGCCTTGTGTTTGCGGCGATCATATTGCCGCAGTCCTTTTTCACCCATCATATCGTTGGAGCTTGCCGTACGCATCCGTTGCTGACGAAGGCCGTGATTATTATTAAGTGCCTCCGAGCATTGCCTCTCTATATCTGGCTTACACTGATCAATCGGGACTACATATGGTCTGTCCATAAAAAATTCCCAGAAGGAACGCATCGCATCTCTCGGGTGGAAATCGAAAATTTTACAGTTCGTTGTTTTATCGTATTCTCACTGACAGGTCAATTCTGCCCAAGGGGCGTTTTCATCTCCGGAGTGCGGTGTGCTGGTTCGCTCTGAAACACCCAGGACTTACGCCCACCATCTGAGTCCCGATCATCACCCTCCATTGCATACCGTTTTAAAGCCACCACAAAGCCAAACCATAGCGGGGATCGAGCTATCCTACTAGCGACGATGACTGCATGTCGTTTACTCATGAAGGATCACGGTTTTCGCTCGGTCTCGAACGCCCACTTCTCTCTCGCGTGAAGGCTTCTGTAGCCGCAGCCCGACATCAGGGGAAGCTTCATATCGACTCTCGGACTCTGATCCACCTTGGAAGTCGCTCCGAGCGAGCTGTGACCCGTTATCGCTTACTCGAGCATCCTTTTCGTAAGTGCAATTAACGTCAAAGGTCAAATTGAGGACCCTCGTCGTCGTACAGGACGAATGAGGGTACCTTGGCCCAAGAGCTGACGTCCTAGCCGGCTGAAAAGCTCCGTTTCTCGAACGTTATCCGCCCTGAACCATTTGGCATCATTATTTCGCCACTCCTGTGGGTTTTCCTCCCGATCTTTGGGAGTAATAGACCACCCGTGCTCCTTGTTCGTTTATCTCTAATCTTGCCGATAATATTGTCGAGGTTATCTTCATCCGCCAAAGATCAACCGTCTCAAGGGCTTATAAATCAGGTCGATGACTCAAAACAGAGCCGGATCCCCTTTTTTTCATGTATGACACCCGTGGCGTCAAATCAATTCTTGAGGCGAAATGAAATTTTGGATTGTTTCATCGTGATGGGTAGCACCATTGACATCTCACACACTATACTAGAAGCGGTGCCGTTGCGCGGCATCAGAGCAAATGACGGCATGGTACGTATCGGTAATCTTGTGACCCCGCAGGATTGGCAGAGATTGGAGAAGTCCGTAATTTTGCTACGGGGGACAGTACTTGAAAGATTGGAGTGCACCTGCTGCCAGGTAAGGAATGATATTATTATTGATGCATTACGAGTACGACTTCAGCGCTGCAACCACGTCTACTCTCTAAACCACTCCATGACCACTTCACGAAGGTATAGGCAAGGGTTCCGTCGCTTCCTGAGAAACGACCGACGATACTTTTTCTTCAACTTTCCGTATCGGCTCACCCTTAATCACCTTCCTCACTTCGTCTGCTGTAAGAGTTTCGTGCTCGACCAAGGCACGAGCAAGCTATCCAAATAATTAAGTAGGGCTCAGTGATAATTTTTAGAGCAACGGGAATGCCATACCCGATGTAACTCCTCCTGCCTTTCTTCTAAGAGCCGTGCCACACGTACCTCGGCCAACTGCAGTATGCTAGAGCACAGTGAGATAGCCCCGGTAACCGCGGCGGCACGGAGAGCTCACCTGCGAATTTCGGTGTCAATCTGGTCTCTGGTTGCCGGACTCATTCCGTTTTCTGATTCGTAGTATACAGGGCCAACCTTCTCCGAGAATCCCCATCGCTGTAGGGTAATAATTCGCCAAAAATTCAGATGATACGACTGTTCTAGCTTACCTTAACCATCATCGTCGCAGTACGCGTAGCTTTCTGGAGATCACTCGATGCACCGCTCGTCAAGCCACCCTCTCCGTAAACTTGGCAACGACATCAATGAGGTGCCATTGAGTAAAAAATGCGGACTTACTCAAGTTCTCCGCTACCCTCCCACCCATACACACATCAATGATTGCCTTGTACTCGGTTTGCGTAACAGAGAACATATCATTTTCTGGTAACTGGGACGTCTGGGGGGAGTCCATGAATAACGGTTGCAAAATAACGGCTCTGGTACGTACGACACCCAAGGCATGACCGCGTGGAACACAGGTGACTTTGTGCAAAGGCATGGCGCCTTCCGTGTACAGCGCAGCCAGGGCATGCCCACCCTATTTCCGAGTGAGATCTCCGTATTACCATGGTAAAAGGACGCAAGCCGCACCTCATGATAAGCTGTCAACAGTTTGCTCTTCTCATCTATGTATGCGCTCTTCCGCTCAGCTCCCAAAATAATGCGGTCCTGTAAGTCGGCTAGATGTCGGCACCTGTCGATGTTGCTAAGGACAAGCTTACCTTGGCCCACTCAAAATGTTTGAGGGTAATCTCCTTACACCCTTCCTTAGACGCCTGAATTGCTGCCTGACTACTTGTCGGTGAGCTGGGGAGTTTGCCGGAGATGAACCAATCAGACTGACTTGACCATGTTCTGTAGCTCCGCCCCAGAGAACCCTGGTGTCCCCCTCGCAAGGACCATAGGATCTACAGCTGAAAAGCGACGTGTTATCCATGCACAACGGGTTCTAGAAGAAAGAGCGTACATTTGCTGCTAACAACATCCTTCATGAAGTGCGTAAGGAGCTGGAGTCGACCACGGATATCCGGGAGAGGAACGGCGATGTGGCGATCAAAGCGCCCAGGGCGGGTAAGAGCACTGAGATGATAATCTTCCGTTAGTTATTTTTTTAAAAAAATACTTAGAAATGTTACACACGGATCTAAGCTTTCCGGAAAGTTCGTAGCAGCAATGACTATGACGCCCTCAGATTGTTGAAATCCGTCCATCTCGACTAACAGTTGGTTCAGGGTTTGTTTCATATAGTGCTGATCGCGCTGTGATCTTTTCCCCCCTACGGCATCCAGTTCGTCGATGAAAATTATGGCAGGTTGTCTCTTGCGTGCGGTGGCGAATAGCTCTCTAACACGTTTTGCACCCACGCCGACAAACATCTCCTCAAACTCTGACCCTGAAGCAAAGAAGAACGGGACGCCGGCTTCTCCGGCTATCGCTCTTGCCAACATCGTCTTTCCGGTACCAGGAGGGCCTGTGAGCAGGATGCCTTTTGGAAGCTTACCGCCAAGGCTGGCAAACGCGGTCGGATCCTTCAAGAATGCGACCACATCGGCAAGTTCCTAATGACCTAAGTGATCAAGATGAGGTTTCTGGGCAGAATACCAGGCCAAACCTGTTTGACTTCATCGACGCCATGCACGTCACTGAATTTAACTGTTTTTTGCTGGAGAGGCTCAAACTCCGCTTGGCGTGGTACTGTTTTCATCAAACCAGAATTCTCCAAAAGGACCGAAAGGACCACCAAGATAACTACAGAAGAGGATTGGCACGAAAGACGGTAACATGTGATTACTTACAAAATCCTGACATTGCCGTCAACACCACGAACCTAACAAGCCGCATGACGACGGACCCTTTGGCTGATTGGAAAACCTGGATTAGGATATAATCAAAAAGACGGGGTTTTGCACTTACGTTCGCTGAGGGTAACATGGATCGGACTGTTCTTACCACCACTGCCTTTGCTCAGTGCCTCGATTAGACTCGTCATTGCTGGACTAGCGGTTTGTGTAGGGGATTCGGAATGAATCGACGCGAACGACTTCGCTCGGTTTGCAAGTAATTCAGAAGCTATCATCTGGCTTCGAGTCTGCGGTATCGAGGATCCTGCCGATGGTGCATGAAGAGGTGGCTGGTCGGTTTGTGTTACTG
This sequence comes from Pisolithus albus, assembly GCA_024613165.1. Lineage (NCBI taxonomy): Eukaryota > Fungi > Basidiomycota > Agaricomycetes > Boletales > Pisolithaceae > Pisolithus > Pisolithus albus. The sequence goes on along the minus strand of JANFAB010000002.1, from coordinate 1,427,709 downwards.
GCGGGTCGTGTTGGTCCTGGGTAGCTGAAGTGGTATCCGTGGTGACACCTGAGTCATTACTAGAAGAGGCGGCTTCTCCCTCTGTAGCACTCAGGACGGAGTCTCTCCTTCGAATGGCTAGGTTTACAGACGATTCGAGGCCAGATTCCACCAATGCCAGAAGATATAATCGAAAGGCGTTGTCTGAGCTGATCAAGGGCGAACTTGGATTCTACGTATCACGTAAGTATGAGATATACCGTATATTTTGTTTATTGCGTCAAGTCGAAAGACTCACGGCTTCACACATTCGTTCCCATCGACTCATGATGAGATCATACCCGGCTTTCGTCTTGGTTGCTGCCAGAGCACGGAAGAGCTCCTCATGCGCTTGGGAATTATTTGGGTCTGAATTAACCTCTGCCTCGAGGCGCGCAATCTCTGCAACTGTGTCCGGGGATGGTGTGGCGTTCGGTTTCGACCAGGTGAACCACGACAGGGATCGGCGAATGCATGGTTGCGTCCGTGGAATATTGAGTCTAGATGATGGTAATGCAGAAGGCGAATGCGACTTTGAACATTGAAGGCTTGATAGCAAAAGTGTCCTTCCGTGGTATGTAGACAAACAGCGGAACTGGAGGATTGGTGGTGGAACTCCTGCGCGCCCTTGAGCGCGGAGGGCGCCGGAAAACTTTAGGTTGCGTCAGGTATCAGATGCCCAGTACGAAAAGAAAAAGAAACCCTACCAGCAAGTGCAATGACATGCACCTGGACAATCCCAACGAGCGCACGGGGGTTGGTGAAGATGGGCTGAGCAGCGGATTGAAAAGCGCAAAGTTCCAAGAAAATAACGATGCCCGATTATGTAATAACCCGACCCACTACCGACCCCCAGCCACGATGAGCGACAAGCAAAAAGGCGAGTGGTAGACAGTCGCTCAGTCCAGTCCAGCACTCAAACGATTCACTAGCCATAGTCGCATTGACTTTTGTTTCGCAGACATGCACCACTGCTCTGAGTGCGGTCGACGCCCGAGACCGAGAACGATCACAGCCAGAGACATCTGATCTGTCGGTCATCTGCAAAGACTTGCACTCGCTCTTTTCGCTTATCTACTCCTTATCGACGAAGCTATCGCTAGCGTTGAGCCCATCATCGCCATCGTACTCTGCTTCGCTGCCTCTCCTGCAAGATCTCGCGAAACATGCCTCGGGGGTAGTCTACTGTGTCAGTCTCCTGAACGAGGTCCAGCATGGCGCAACCTTCATCAAAGACACGAATAAAATTGTCAAAGGCATTCTGGAATCTTTGCGTGACCTCGTCCAGACTTTTATTGAATTTGCCGCTTGTGATCCATCCTCAACCAGTGGAATGGCTGGGGAAGATTACCTCGTCAGGACAGCGGCGTTGCACGACCTGATCACGACAGCGCAGGGGTCGAATGGCATTCCAAAGGATAACCGATCAGCAGTGAGACAGAATTGGTCAGTCAACAAGGCAACACTCGAAGATGGCGTCTCAGAAGTCACTCGCATGATCGAGGAAGCAGAGGGGGATGATGCAAATCATCCGACCGCGGACGGCGACGACTTTAACGACGGATGGGATGAATTGGGTCTCGGAACAAATACCAGTCTGAACAAAGACGAACTCGCACGCTCCAAAAGTGTAGGCTTTTATCTGTTGGCGTTTATCTGATAATTGCCACTTAAACCCTACCCTCGTTTTGTTTGTCAGGTATATCCCATCTTGCGGTTGATTGTGCTCTTGCACAAACGTATCTTTTTGGATGTGCTGTCGTCGACATGTCCTGTTTCTGTTCCCAACGTCGCGTATGATCTTCTCCTCGAACAGTCTCATTCGCTATTAGCAGTTGCCGATGAACTCGTCGCAACGCTCTATCCCCCGCAAGACCCCGACTCTGTCTACAAGGAAGTAGCTGTCTTGATGACGGTTATCACTACACTGCACACTCGGCTCCAAGTGTTTTTCCCCGTCGACGATGGACTAGATGTAGAGCTCAACCAGCTCAGCATTCAAGATACTTCTTTGTCCAAATCCCGCAAGGTCAACAAGAGGTGGTTCGATACCTGTTTCGATCAGATATCAAGGTTGTCGAGTAACTTGATTCCACCCTCTGACGGATAGTTATAACAGGGGACAAGTGTCTATTAACTACACTAAGTCATAACTACGTCGACCATCCACGATCTTACCAAGAGCAATCAACGAGTAACGGAGTCATCTCTAGAGGCTCCTCGATCGTCCCGCTGTCGACGTCTGTCCATTTCCCATTCGTCCCTGAATTTGGCGGCAAGAAAGTTTGGATGCAAGACACTACTATTTTCTGCGCGCAACCGACGCTCAAAGCGTGCAATCTTCTCTGCCTGTGCTTGGAGATCGAACATGACTTTCTATGCGAGACGTTCATTCGTCGGGATTGACTGGATAGATCATGGTTGACATACCGCTTCTTCTGCACGCTTTGCTCGTGCTTCGTCCCTCATCCGATTCAGTTCTTTCCGCCGCTCCTCCTCCTTTTCTCGTCGGGTCAAACCTGACCCAGGCGTGATGCCACCCTGCTACTGAGTGAGACGCAGAACAGTGCGATATTGAGTGGGTTACACCTACGCCTGGTTTAAACAATTCTGCATAAATATTGGGTTGCCGTAGGTCGAAGTCCTGCGTCCCTGATAGAGCCGTCTTCCTCTGCTGAATGGTCGGTAGTGAAGGCTTCACCAAATTTTCGGTTGACGAAGGAGGACAAGATGGCTTGGTTGTGGTGGAGGGGTTGGTGGACGTGGGAGTGGTTCCGACGGCACTTGGCTGTTTCGTCTTGCTTATGGTTGGGAGCTTGCGTTTTTTCGGGACGGGCGGGATCGCAGAGTCTTTATCGGTGGCGCCTTGGATCACAGTATCTGGCGCAGATTTAGAGGAAGTCGAAGGCACGACGGAGGCGAGTTCTTCTTGGGCAGCCATTGCGAGAGGCAAAGCGTGAGTTGTGATGGTAGACGCCTTGGGTGTAGAGGACGGAGCAGACAATTTACGTTCATCTTTGATGAGGACCTCTTTCGCTTTCTCTTTCTCCTTGTGGCCTTTGTCCTTTGTGCTCTTGGAGGCCGTTGCCTTCGTTGTACCGCGTTTGGCTGTAGAGTTTACCTCAAAGCTGTCGTCATCTAGGTCCGAGGACAGGACGTCGACGTCGACGGGGTCATCCTCGATACTTGCATCTGCACCGTAGTCGCCGTCGTCGTCATGGTCGTCTGAGTGTGTGACGCGCGGTTTCGGTTTGAATCCGGATTTCCTAGGTTTCTTATTCCTGGACTGAGTGGGATGGGACGGAGACGGAGTGCCATCGGGCAGGAACCGCCTGTCGTCCGTTGGGGTGTCGACGATGTCCACCTGTGAGTCGTCGGTATCGGCTGTGCGAGCACGCTTGCCTGGAGGTGGCTGGAAGCGAGTGTCTCCTGGCTCCTCGTCCGATGACGAGACAATCGGTCGCTTTGCAGAAGGTCTACGCTTGGTCGCCGACGGCTACGGAGAGTGGGTCATTGCAAGTGATGATGATGATGAAAGTGCAAATACCTGAGTGGTGGTGGTGGTGGTGGGGGACATGTCAAGGAGACTACCAGTCTGGTCGCGTAGTATTTCGTTCTCTCTCGTTTTTTTTTCCATATTTCGATGGTGTTTTTGCGTTGGCTCGGTCGGTGCAGACCAGCGTCGAGGAGAACGTATGGAACCTTGAACGTGCTGGGCAAAGACTATCCGACGGATGCAACGACCAACGTCTCGCCGACGATTCTCTCCAAGCTGTCCGTGCAGCTGCACACGCAGCCGGCCCACCCGCTGTCGACGCTGCGCTCGCTCGTCGAGTCGCACTTCCCCGCGTACTCCCATCTGTCCTCCATCTCGCCCGTCGTCACCCCGTACCAGAACTTCGACCTGCTCTCCTTCCCACCCGACCACCCAGGCCGCTCCGTCACCGACAGCTACTACATCAACAACGATGTCATGCTGCGCACTCACACCTCTGCGCACGAGGTGGACGTGTTTTCTCGTGGAGAGACACAATGGCTGCTCACTGCGGACGTGTACCGTCGCGACGAAATCGACGCCTCACACTACCCCGTGTTCCACCAAACCGAAGGTTGCAGAATAGTCTCTGCGGACGCAGCTGGAATGCAAGAAATACGGGATGACAACGCCCGACTCGAGGATCATCTGCGCCGTTCTCATATTCTTATCCAAGACGTTCCCCATCTGTCCCCCACCAACCCGTGTCAACCTGCTCACGATCCCGAGCATACCGAGCTCATCGCAAAGAACTTGAAACTTTCCCTCAACAGTCTCATTCTCCGTCTCTTTGGCGGGAAACAGGCCGAAGGCGAACCACTCCGTGTGCGCTGGATCGAGGCTACGTTCCCTTGGACGACACCGAGTTTCGAAGTCGAGGTCTTTTTTCGTGGAAAATGGCTGGAGATCCTAGGTTGCGGTGTTATTCGCCAGGCCACGCTAGACAATTCCAGTGAGTGGTCGACCGACGACCGCTGCTTTGCTATTCTCACTTGGTTTCAGACGTTCCAAACAAGTTGGGCTGGGCATTCGGCTTGGGTTTGGAGCGGATAGGGATGGTGCTCTACTCCATACCGGATATACGCTTGTTCTGGTCTCCGGATCCTCGATTCTTATCTCAGTTCAAACAAGGCGAAATCACCACTTTCAAACCATACTCAAAATACCCGGCTTGCTTCAAGGACGTCAGTTTCTGGTTACCGACCGATTCCACCTTTCACGACAACGATTTCTGTGATCTCGTGAGAGATGTCGCAGGCGATGTCGTGGAGAACGTCAAGATAGTGAGTCGATTCGGTTATGTGGGTTGAAGCATGCGTGCTGATACGCGACAGACCGACACTTATGTACATCCGAAATCTAAAAGGACGAGCGTCTGTTATCGAATAAATTACCGTTCCATGGATAGGTATCTTCATCCTCATTTGATCATTACCCTCAGCGGCTCATGTGGGTCAGGTCATTGTCCAACGACGAGACAAACGCACTCCATGCCCAGGTCACGTCGCGCCTCCGGGAACAGTTCAGAGTTGAGATTCGGTGAATTAGATATGCTAGAATATAATGCTATCGTGATGGTGATGCGTGCGTGGTCGTACTAACTCCCCATATGAGAGCCTCGAAAGAGTATCCTAACAGCAGCAGTATTATGACGTGTCTTGCGCAACCCCGACCTGGGCAGCACGTAGTAACCGGTCCTTGATCGTGAAACCAATTTTTTGGCAATCTATTACGCTTCCAGGCTCCTTCCCAGGCATGGGTGCTTGGTAGAGTGCCTCGTGTCGGTTTGGGTCAAACTTTTCACCAATAGGATCAAAGGGTTTTACTCCGTATGAGGCGAGGACGGAGAGTAGAAGCCGGTGGGTCATTTGGACACCATGGTGAAGTTCGACGAGGTAATCCTGAGCAGATTTCTGCGAGGATGTGGGAGAACCGGAAGAGTCGGATGAGTTCGGAGGGGCAGACGAAGGGGACGCTGATGGTGAAGGGGCATTTAGATAAGGCGCAGGGACAGACTTGAGAGCGAGAGAAAGGACGTCGACGACTTGAAGGAGATCGCCTGCAAAACGCGAGATGGCGTAGTCACGTTGTTGTTCTTTTTCGCGGGCGGAATTGCGCTGAAGGTTGACAAAGTCTGCCTGGAGGTACCGGAGCCGGTTCTGAGACAGGTAATGGAGTCAACCACACGCACAAAAACAAAGGCGAAGACTGACGGTGAGGTCGGCCACCTCAGCTTCCTTTGCCTTCAACTGTTCCAATGGCACGGTCTGAAGCGGGATATCTGTTTCTGCTTGTGGTTGGGCATCCTCGGTGGACTGCGGCTGTTCGAGACTGGGCTTGTCGTCTGACAAGTGTCTGATGATGCCCTGCGGGAAACAACGACGAGCATGGCAGGGAACGTGCCGCGACGGGCGTGTCAGCTGTGCTCTGAAGGACAGCAGCGAACGCGTTGCAAACGCCATCTCAAACGGAGAGGAAAAAAAATGGAAAAAAATGAAGTACGCGGTAGTAAGCGGGTGTTACATAAGCGACCGGACTTCCATTCTCGGCTATTATGGTAATTCAATGATAGACCTGGCATGTTGCCGGGATGGACTGTGCTATCTCGCATTCGCCTCAGTGGTGCCATTAAAACCAGACGCTCGGCTGTGTTTCCCTCCTTCTTTCATACCACCACCATGGCATCTTCAAAGGTCATCGACGGCACGTCCATCGCCAAGTACGTCTCCCTCTTTAGCCAGTCATCACCTCTCACTACAATTCTTCCCGACAGATCCATCCGCGCTGCGGTCGGCCAGAAGATCAAGCTATACCAGGCCAAATACCCCCACTTTCAACCCCAGCTTGTCATCGTCCAGGCCGGTGATCGTCCAGACTCCTCCGTCTATGTCCGCATGAAAGCAAAGGCCGCCGAGGAGGTTGGCATCAAATTCAGACATGTCAACCTCCCAGAGTCTGCCACGGTCGACGAGGTCGTCTCGGTCGTCAAGAAGCTCAATGATGACAGAGAGATAAGCGGTATCCTCGTCCAACTTCCCCTCGGTCCTCATGTCGATCCCGATGGTGTCCGCACGGTCACGGAGGCTATATCCCCTGAGAAAGACGTGGACGGGTAAGCTGTTCCTTTCTCCATTGCCGGGAATCCCGTGTATCATAACTTCTGTCCCAGTTTCCACGCGTACAACATCGGTCACTTGACTTCTCGCGCATCTTCCCCTCTCTTCATCCCCTGCACTCCAGCGGGCGTCATTCGTCTCATCGAACACACCGGCGTCCCCATTGCGGGAGCTGAGACTGTCGTCCTGGGTCGCAGCGACATCGTAGGGAACCCGGTGACTGCCCTCCTGAGAAATAGGGACGCTACCGTCACGCAGTGCCATAGTCACACCAAGAGGCTGGAGGAAATCGTGAGTGCACAGCTCTCATATTGCCCGTGAAACCATTTGATGTTGTTTTATTTATTTATTTATTGTTGCTAATTTATAGGTAAAACGGGCTGATATCCTCGTCGCTGCTATCGGTCGTGCGGAATTCGTCCGTGGTTCGTGGATAAAACCTGGCGCCGTCGTGATCGACGTCGGTATCAACTCCGTCCCAGGTATACAGATGTCCATTGATACATGCAGCATTTTTAAGTGACCTTCGAACTGTCAGACCCGTCTAAGAAATCAGGACAACGCCTGGTCGGGGACGTAAATTATTCCGAGGCCATCGCCAACGCCTCGTACATCACCCCTGTACCAGGTGGTGTGGGGCCCATGACCGTTGCTCTCCTCATGGAGAACGTCGTGACATCCGCAATTCGCCTGTTCGAAGAGGCTCTACACCGTACCGTCAAGCCTCTTAAGCTCAACATTCTCAGCAAGGTTCCAAGTGACATCGAAATCGCCATGGCCCAGACACCCAAGCCGATCACTCAGCTTGCACAAGAGATTGGCTTGCTCCCCGACGAAGTGGAGAGTTATGGCAAGTACAAGGCAAAGATAGAACTCAGCGTCTTGAAGCGTCTAGCTCACCGTAGGGACGGCAAGTATGTTGTCATTTCTGGGTATGTGTTTGCTATGGCGGTGGTTGTCCAAAATTCACCTCTTCCCAGCATCACTCCTACACCTCTTGGTGAGGGTAAGTCTACCACTACCATTGGCCTTGCGCAAGCCCTGGGTGCGCACCTTGGCCGGCCGTCGTTCGCTTGTGTACGCCAACCGAGTCAAGGGCCTACCTTCGGTATCAAAGGCGGCGCCGCTGGAGGTGGTTACAGCCAGGTTATCCCCATGGATGAGGTAGAGTTACCCGGTCGTGTAGTTTCCTCCGCTAACCGGTCCTCCAGTTCAACTTACACTTGACTGGTGACATCCATGCTGTGACTGCAGCCAACAACTTACTTGGTAGGTATCGTCATCCTCAATCGTTGAATAGTTGGCTAACAGATGTTCAGCTGCTGCCCTCGATGCCCGCATGTTCCATGAAGCCACGCAATCTGACAAAGCCCTGTACAATCGTCTCGTTCCTTCCAACAAGGGAAAACGCGCGTTCGCACCACTGATGCTCAAGCGGTTGCAGAAGCTCGGTATCAACAAAACCAACCCCAATGAGCTTACACCCGAAGAAATCAACCGGTTTGTCCGTCTGGATGTTGACCCTGAGACCATCACTTGGAATCGTGTCCTTGACACCAACGACCGCTTCCTCCGCAGAGTCACTCTCGGCCGCAATCCGACCGAGCAAGGTCACGAGCGGGAAGCGGGGTTTGATATTGCCGTTGCAAGTGAATGTATGGCGGTGTTGGCTTTGACTACTGACCTCATAGACATGAGGGAGAGGTTAGGCAAGATGGTTGTGGCAACGAGCAAACGGGGAGAGCCGATCACAGCGGACGATCTTGGTGCTGGAGGGGCTCTGGCTGTCCTGATGAAAGACACGGTGAAGCCGAATCTGATGCAGACGCTCGAAGGCACGCCGGTGTTCGTTCATGCTGGCCCTTTCGCCAACATTGCTCACGGAAACTCTTCCATCCTGGCCGACAAAGTGGCTCTGAAATTGGCAGGCACGGAACCAGGCGAGTCCCCGGACCGCATTGGCTATGTCCTCACAGAAGGTGGGTTCGGTGCTGATATGGGAATGGAAAAGTTCTGCGATATCAAATGCCGAGTAAGCGGCCTCAAGCCGGACGCCGTTGTTATCGTTGCTACCACCCGTGCCCTCAAAATGCATGGTGGTGGTCCTGAGGTCACACCTGGCAAACCACTTGCGGATACGTATACGAAGGAGAATCTCGTCATCCTCAAGGAGGGATGCAGGAATCTGCAAAGACACGTCCAGAATTCACGCAAGTTCGGGCTCAAGGTCATCGTTGGAATCAACCAATTCGCGTAAGACAACGTTTGGTGATAACTTATGTTGGCGCTCATTCCATCCGAAAGTTCTGATACTCCTGCCGAATTGGAGCTTGTACGCCAGGAAGCACTCGCCGCTGGTGCTGATGCTGCCGTCGTCAGCAACCATTGGGCGGAAGGTGGTGCCGGCGCCCGCGCGCTTGCCGAGGCCGTCGTTGCAGCATGCGAAGAGGAGTCCACCTTCAAGTTTCTCTATGATCTCGACCTTTCTATCGAAGAAAAAATTAATACCATATGCAAAGAGATATACCACGCCGCAGGCATAGAATTAAGTCAACTAGCTCGCAAGCAGGTTGACACGTATACTCGCCAAGGCTATGGGAATCTACCCAGTACGTCATGTGCTTTAGACAGCATGCTATCCATCCTTACCCCTCCTCCAAACCTTTCCTAGTATGCATGGCGAAAACACAGTACTCGTTCTCGCACGATCCTTCACTCAAGAATGTCCCGTCCGGCTTTACAGTCCCTATCCGAGCTGTTAGGCTGTCAGCAGGTGCCGGATTCTTATATCCTATTCTCGGTGATATGCAAACGATGCCCGGTCTCGGAACCAGACCAGGTGAGCCATCGCTGATCACTGATTCCCGTGCTGCAGTTTCACGGGACACTTCACAGGGTTCTGGGAAGTGGGTTTGGATCCGGAGACAGGACGTGTTGTCGGACTTTTCTAATGGTCCCACTGATTGCACCCTGCTCTCACCCTCAACGGTCGCAGCATCACTGAAACGTAATTTTTTTGCCATGTCATTTTGACCGTGGTAAATCAGCAGCAGAAAGGTTCGAAGTTACCTATGCATACATTGTCATATACTTCACTATCGGACGAATGAAAGCATTTTTTTCATGGCCGCTGAGCACAGAAACGGGATAGACTCCCAAAGCCATATAAAACACTGTAATGATGAGGTGAGAATACACTAAGTTGGACACACTTCAACCATAAGAGGGGAGCCTGGTAATGGATTATAAGTCATGGCAGGGTATGAAGAATCGTGCGAGCACTTGTGTCGAGGAAGTATTACCATTTACAGTAGGGATGCAAACAAGTGAAAATGATCAAGTGGGACCCCGAGGACTGTTGAGGTTTTCTCAACGGACTCAAAACATTTTAACAGCGTGCGGGGCAGGTGCTCACGTGCACTGGAATTCTATATATGGTTGAGTCAATAGCCTTTCTGTCATGTTGACGGGATGGGCCACTCGGATCTTAACCGCTGCATTCATGCCCTATATAATGAGAGTCTTTGGACTTTCGTCGGATTGCCCCGTTGTATCTGCCTTTCTACTTCCCGCAACCACTCGGGTCCTGTGGTGTCTTGTGGATAGAAGTTAGGTGCGTATCGATTATGATGACTAAGCCGCACTCACGCCTCTATGTCAACGTTCAAAACGTTCAGCACTGATGCAGTATCCGAGCCTCTCACAGCCCTGGGCTCTGGCTCTCCGGGAACGGGTACACCGATCGGTATAGTTACTTTTATTTCTGTTTTCTACCTCATGTCCCCTAATGGCACCAACAGTTTTGTGCTGATTGCTTCAGTCGTTGTCCATTAGTGACCTCCCCTTTCCCCCTCCTGCCGTCCCACGATGTTGCATATCCCATATCTCCATCAGTTCGAAGCCGTCCCTCTCGCTTTTCGAGGACAAGGTACAACTCGACAAACGCTTTCAGTTGATATGCATCAGGTAATGACTGCCACAGTGGTCGTGGAGATATTCCCGATTTTACAGAGCAGCTGCCTCCAGACAATTTTGTGGATACCTTGGTACGAGGTGTGCATATTCATTCAGCTCCTTTTTCTACCTGTTCCCGACACTCCCCTTCACCATAACTGTGAGTTTCATGATATCTTGCCCAGCCGTTGTTCCCTCCCTCTTTTGACGCTTATGAGTTTGTGCAGTCAGTTCACAACCGAGGATGACTGTATCTCCAAGTCATCTTGATGTCATCTCACCGTCGACATTTATGTCCTTTTTTGCTGACCACAGATACCCAATAGTTTATGGTCTACTAGCGTGTTTAATGGCCATATGTTCTGCTTTATTAATAAAATAAATTATTCCGAAATTTGCCTGAATTTTGTCTGATACAAATGCCAAAAGGAGTAGTCAAAACTGTCAATTCCGAAATCTGAGCATTAGTTCCAGCAGTGGTACTTTCTTGGCAAAGATCCATGCATCAGTCAAGCACGTCAAGATTCCTCTTCAGTGCCAGTGACCATCATTTTATATTCAATTCTACAGGGAAGGTACCTTTATAAAGCTATGTATACATTTACAATGGGGCTCGCCACATTGTGCCAGATTGCGACCATTACCAACATTATAACATTATATAATGCATCGATCATAAAAGTGCGTTTTCAGTGATGAGGACTCCGCATTATGGTTACCATGTGTATCAGTTGAGAATTGTGGCAATGCACTTTTGACTGTAGAGCATCTGGGACCAGGCTAACCCCCGTAACTTGACACACATGTACTATATGATCTGTGCATGTTTCACCATCCTTGATTCCAAAAATCTGTGGTGGTCGTTGCACAACTTTTCTTGCCAAAACACCCCCAAGAAAGTGAGATGCTTGCCGTGACCGCCCTACCTACTCAATCCACACAGGAAAGGACTTAGTTCGATACCGTACTTTGTTAGAAATTGGCAGTCATGAAACATGGACTACCAGCAGTTCAACATCAAGTCCCAGAGGAAAATGATTGTTTTGGTTGTTGCTTGAATCATTTTAGTTCAGCCTGGTTGACATTGGTGGCGCTGCCAAGGGCGAAGGACATGCCCCGTCCTCTCTTATGCTTGCTCCCGAGTCTTCTTGTCCAGGACCACAATGCGTAACAAACCTGAATGCAACACGTCGGACTACCTACGTCGTCGGGCGTCGGACTCGTTACCTGCCATATTGCGACTAGGACAATGAACACCAGAAGGACGACCGTGCTTCCAACATTAGTTACACCAACTATTATATTTGAAGGATGCCACTGTGCAGTTAAAAGAATCTGGCAATCCGTAAGTCAGGGCGACACGTAGAGGAACAGGAAAGGATATCGTGCAGATCAAGCGCGGGGCGATCGTTACTCACTGGAGGGCGTAAAGCCAACTATTATTTCTTCCTCGGTATTTTGGCAGCCTCCTTGGACGCTGGTGGTTCTGCCGCGGTCTGGATACCTTCCTGCAATACGGACCACTGCTCAGTGGCAACGTCATCACCGAACCTCTTCTTCCATCTACCCATACGACCAGTACCCTCATCCTCCTCGTCCTGTGTGAGTACAGCAGAGCCTCCACACAAGCGTTCCGTGGCGTTCCAAAGAGGATGGTTTGTAGTATCTCGGGTGAGGACGATACGCGAACGCGGAGAGGTAATCCAGTGTGTGAATGTCGATCCATCAGCGCGTATTACCTGCTGAGGGAAGTGAGGGACGACGGGTGCAGGTAGTGATCGGGGATGCTTCTTGCGTATATGGGACCGACCGTAGGGTGATGTCGAGTGGCTACGTGCCCTGACCGCCAGCGCAACATTCGGTGCATGAATGAGAATCCGATTCGTTACGGTGAGAGACATGGCGACGTTCGACCAAGCAGCTTGCAAATGACTGACTTGGCGGGTTGTTCTGCCAGTGCTTACATAACCACATCCCCGTAGCGTAGCGTAGTCGGTTAACCCAGTCCCATCTCATCCCGCTGAGCGGAGAACGAGTCATGGACATAAATAACGACTAGAATTCGTGACATCTAACCTCAGGTGGGTGGAGCAGAGACACTTGTAATGATCGATGATTCCGCAAACTCGACGCACACGCTTTCCTACATATCGGAGGGCTTTATGGCAGACTTTACAATGTTTGGAGGGAGGTTTGAAAAGATAACATTCAACTAGTTGCCATGCAAGTTGCGGTCTGTACGTTCCATACCCCACACGTGGCAAACAGGATATTAAACAATTTACGACCCATTACTGATGCCCTTCCCACCCGGTAGCCTCGCCGGGGGAACAGAGAACGAGCTTGGGGCAACCGGCCAAGACATACCGGATGAACTGCCCGCGAGCGATCCACTTTCTTGGTTGTAAACAATCTTATTCATCGCAGCGTCAACCACGCGGCTGTAGGTGTTGTGCTCGCTGTCGACGTAATTGAAAGTATTGTTGTTCTTCCCGCTGCCAAAGTTGCCCGCATTCGAAATTGTGAAGTATCCGGCTGGGGCACAAAATACTCAAACATCGAACGGTACATTTTCAGCAGGGACCTACTGGCTAATTGACGTTCAGTGATATCGGAAGTAAGAATGAAGGGAGCGGGACTGAGTTGTCTGTTGTATGAATGATCGAAGGATGTGGACACTAGTATAGCGCTTCAGCGGACTGAGACATCTCACACGCAGCACGGACAGACGTACATTTAATGAGGGTATCTGTGACGTTCAAGTAAGTTACGTTGATGAACAATGGGTACTCGAAGTTATCAACCACGACAGGAGCGCCATTGTGGGTTGATTTCACGAAACCAGAGGAGATTTGTGCAACATTCTGTACGGCCGACAGATAAAAAAGCAGGGGCCTGCCCCAAAATGGGAAACACTTACTTGGGTAGAAGCGTTGTTCAAGTAGTATTGGGTACTAGTGTAATTCAGGTTCTGCTCAAAAATGACGTGATTTGACTGTCCGCTCCCGCTGACCACCATCGATTCAATATAGATTTGATGTTGAGCGTTCACAGTAATATTGACACCGTTTGCATCTGTGCTCCCAAAGGTCTGCGTGGTGGCATATGGCAGGGCATTGTAGGTGATCATTTGACCCGTAGTACGCTCTCCGGAGGGGTCCGTGACGACTTGAAGCAGCCCCGAGACGTACCAGTTCTGATTAATAGCGCGGTCGGCAGAGGCAGAGGCTACATCGATCGTGACGTTGTGAGGAAGACCATCCGCGAAGACAGGAGTAAACGGAGTCAAGTCGAGAAAATAAGTCGGGAGGTCAATCGCGCCATAGGCCGTGATAGGCCTCCACACAGCAGGATTGATACCACCGGTGAAAATGACGGCATACGGGAAGGCGACTCCTGCGACTTGTCCATCCACGAGGAGACGCACTTCACGGAAGGGCCCTTTCCCATACGTAGTCCCTGGAGGTAAATCGTTGATGTACTCGTCAGCCGTGTTGTAGTACTGTATGCGCGCTAGCATCGAAAAAAAGTCAGGGAAAAAAATCTATAGGCGTACCCAAAACTCTTCCTCTCCGTTTCCAGATGCATAAAGTTCCGCGTAAATCTCAACTGTATTTTGAGGGAGCGTAACGTTTAACTATAAAGGAGATGTTCTGTGGTAGACTCTTCGTTGGCACGAAATACGAGCCAACTCACGGAAAACGCAGGGGGAACGGATGCATCGTTGGCCAATGTCTTGGACATGGTGGATATGGGAACAATCAAGTTTGACTGTCTCGCGGTAGGGTTGTTATTAGAGGCAGCATAAAAGGTTGCGTATAATGTTGCTTCAAACGCATAGAAGGTTGAAGGCTCGACGTGTAGAAGAGGCAGGAACGTACTCGCATATTCCCCTGTTAGGGTGCCAGTGACGATGTTATCAAGCTCGAGAAGGAATGTTCCTGGTTTTGCAAAGAGCGGAATGTAATGCGTAACATCCTTGGTATATGTCCAAATGATGCCATCGGGCGTGGGTTCGGGGGTTGAGGTACGCCAGACTGTACTGGGTCGATGACACCACGGAAACAAATGGGAGAGAAAACGTACTCTCTGTGTTATGGAAAGTGAAGACACCGAGACGGTCGTATTGCGTTCCGTTGGAGGTGACCGTGAAGTTCAAGGTCACCGCTGCCCATGACCCTGCAGTTCCACAGTCAGTCGGTGTGCTATCAGACCGTCAGTAGTGTACTCTTCGCACGAAAGGGCTAATATGCATGCATCGGGCCTCACCTATACGACACAATTTCCGGACTGCCACCATCATCAGCAGCAGAGGAGAATCACACGACCTTCACTTACTCGTAGTAGGAGTTGCCAAACGTGCGCCTGAAAACCGACGCACTCAGACCACGGCCACCACGCAACAATGCATGACAGTGCCAACATACTCGAGGATCTTTATGGTACACGTCTTCACATCGCTAGGGACTGGAGGCGGCTGAGCGACCTGGAAGTCGACCAGAACCTGCGCGCTAATGAGCGGAAGTGCTGCGAACACCGTCTCGACAAATTTCCATCCCGAGAACATCGCGTCCAGCAGGGAGAAAAAGAAGAGGGAGACGAAGGAGCATTAATCGGCTCTCATTGCACATGCAGATAAGAATCGTCCCTCGGGCAAGTGCGAACGGCGACGCACACCCGCAAAGTCAAAGCCATGGACATCACCTTGACATGCGTGTACGCGGATTCGGACAGAACACAGTCAGCCACATAAATATATTCTCCCCGGTGGGATCGTCACTGAATCACAACACCACCAGTCTCCTCGTCGTTAAACGTTAAACCCCCAGCACACCTCACCAGCGAAACGTCCTCTCCCCTGTTTAGAGTTCGTGGCCAAATATGTCCTCCGCTGTACTGGCAGTTTGTCCGCCGTCCGACACCACTTGGCCATTGCCATCCTTTCGACCGTAGGTTTCACCATTCGGATCTTCTGGCATCTCCATCTCTGCTGATCCGTTTCTCCGTGAATAAGCATCACCATCAGCAACGGTCGAACGATTCCTAGGGGTCTTCTTCTTCTTCTTCTTTCGTTGGGTAGGAGCTGCATAAGCGTCCTCCGTTCGCGCCCATCTATCCTTCTTCTTCTTCTTTTTCAGAACAGCTTCCCCTGGCGCAGTGTATGCATCGTCAAAATTGGCAGGATAGCGCCATCTACCACCACCTGATTCAGACGTCCCACCGCGCCCTCCGCTGTAGAAGGATTCATCCTCGGGTCTCCACAATCCTGTTGCATTGGCGGAGGGTTCCAACGAATTCTCCGTAGATGCACGCGATGGCCCGACCTGACCGTCCTCCAATGGCTGACCCTCAAATGTAGATTCTGGGTTTCGGTCGTTGTACCTGTACGCCCACTCCGATCGCTTTTTGTGGCGGTCGAAGGTAGACATATCTACGAGGCCAAAGCGCTGGGCCCACTTCGGCGTACGCCGGTTATTCTTGTTGTTCCGGATGTTCTAGAACGGATACGATAATCATTCAAAGGACGGCACGAAGAAATGCGACACGGCGTACCTGTATGTAGAAATTATGTACGTGGCCTTTTAGGAGGGGATAAGTTATGTGAGGCTTTGGATGGTCGGATGAAGCCTCACCAGGGATGTAGCCAGCGATAGTCAATAATAAGTTGATCCAAAAGTCCTTTCCAATGCCGAACCTCGCTGCGACAGCTGAAAGTCCCAGCGTCAATCGAGTGGGTGGTAATTAATCAACGCGGAAACACACCGAGGGGTGGGAAGAGTGTCCCCATAATAAAGAGAAGTATGGCATACCCATGGTAGCGCTTGACCTTTGGTCTCATCGGCTTGTTTACGGTGGAGGACATGTTTGACTGCGTCCGAGATGCATGGACAGCACTGGCTCCGGTGGGTAGTTATAAGGTCGGTGGAGAGTGACGAGGCAGTGGTCCATAGGCGACTCACGTGACTTGATCTTGTCCAAGTGTCTCATGTGGACTGCTCTATCCGACCTCACCGCTGGTTTAACACAGCGTGCTATCCTCCGGTAAGTCCATGCGTATACTGCAGTGTTCATCACTCTCACGTCCCAGTTTCTTGACTGCAAGGCATATTGAAACCGTATTCTCTGCCTCTCGGTGGGCACTTGATCATGAGAATGGAATCCGATGAGCATGAACCCGTGCTCGACATCTCAGATGTCGTTCATGACGACACCTTGGGTTCAGAAGATGACCTGATACATAACGACGACACGCTCGATGTTTCCGACCCACACCCTCCGCAATCTCCCCAGCGTACCCTTCTCAGTTCCTCTCCCGACACCGACCAATTCTCTGTTGAAATGTTGGAGCGTGAGATTGCAACCCTCCTTCATCAGAACGCAACCGCAGCCTCCGCCGCATTGCTAAGCGCGGCAGAGCAACAACGACGAGCACAAAGTCCTGGGCGGCAAGATGGGGAGCTCACAGAACAAGTTCAAGGCATCACGCGAGACGGCAGTCATGAGGACGGCAACGACTGCAGTGGCCAAAGTACTCAAGACCTTGAGCTTCACTTGACCGGCATAGCTGCCATGTTGCAGGCCGCGCAGGCACAGGCAGCGTCTAAGGGGCGCCATACGGAAACCTTAGAAGAATATGGAGTTATAACAAAGGAGCAGCGCACGACACGTAACGCCCCTGCTTTCCACTCGCTCACTGCGGGCGACGACGACGGTCATGTAGCAGGCAGCGCCCGAGAGAGCGATGACGAAGACCTTGACTTGTATGCCGCAGCAACACCCGGGGATCACGATGGGCTGAACTCTGAGGGAGAACGATCGCCCTCGCTCCACGGACATACAGAGCGTTCCTCCCCAGATCGCCGTTCCCCGACCCCGGGAGATTTTGATGACATCAACGATATACTTTACCATCTCTCGTCGCACTTTGAAGCAGACTCAGAGTCCGACCCTACACCTTGTCGCCCACGTCCATCACTCTTGGGGGAAAGTGCATCCCCCATTTCTAGCTTGCGTGATAACTCTAGCTTGCCTTCCCCCTCAGCACGTGTTATTCCACGATCGTTCAGACCGGATCGATCAAGTGTCCAACCTAACCGACCGCCATCCCGTAAGAACGGCTCAGAAACCAAGAAACAGAAGAGAGGTGAGAAAGAGAAAGAGATCGAGAGGGAAAGGGAGATGGAGGCGGACAAAGGGTCCAGTTTGCACACATGTCGAGAGCCCCAATGCCGCAAATCCTTTACTCGCCGCAGCGACCTCATGCGGCATATGAGAATACACACTGGCGAGCGACCATTCGTCTGTCAACACAGTGGCTGCGGGAAGACGTTCATTCAAGTTCGTTACTCCATCCTTCGAAGATCGCGTTATGCAACACACTCACGCGTATCGACAGAGGTCGGCGCTGCACGTGCACCAGCGAGTGCATACGGGCGAGAAGCCGCACTCGTGCGAATACCAGGGATGCGACAAAACCTTTGGTGACTCGAGTAGTCTTGCACGACATCGACGTACGCACACCGGAAAACGACCTTACAAATGCGAGGATCCAGAGTGCGAAAAGACATTTACTCGCCGGACTACTCTCACGCAACACATGCGAACGCACGATCCCTCATGGGAACCGGATCCTAATATGTGAGTGAACTAGGCTCTCTTGCTTTCGGTCGCTCAAGGTTGTTTTATTCCAACGCAGTACATATCGTCTGAAATCAAAGAAACAGAGACTTTCTGGAGTGGACGATCCTGAGCTAGAGGAGTTTGACCGCGCGTTGTCGGACTTAATCTCGCAGGCTAATAGCACGAACAGATCGACAGAAGGTGCACGATCCGACGAAGCACTGGAGGCGAGGGTGGCTAGTATCAGTGCGGAGATCGCTGCTGCCATTGCACATGCATCTTCGCGAGTTCTTGACGAAGACAATGGAAGAGATAGATATGGAATAGGGGGTATCGTGCCAAAAACGAGTGGGATCAGGGGTAGTACTGAGGGCAGGCGAGCAGGTGGCAGTGGTGGGAATTGGGAAGATGACGACGACGATAGCGACACGTTTCCTATTCCATTACGGACACGGAAGGGCAAGGAGTCGGCCTCGATTGTCGGGACCAAGCGGAAGAGATAATCAGTTATTTTTCCGTTGGTCGAGTTGATCCCATGCTCTTTACATGCTAATAGTAAAAAGTACACACTAGTAGTAATGCCATGTTTCGTGGGAAGACCTCGCCAGCCCTTGGTCCGTTCCGTTGCCATCCGTGTCCGTCCGTACTACCACGCACATCATAGGTTATATAAGTGAGTACTCGACATCGATACCTGCCAGTGGTTACGCTTTTTCACAGATTTCTTAGTCGTGTTACTACTAGGCTAATGTCGACCGCAACCGAGGAACCCCCCAGCACCGATCTCATTACGTTGACGAGGTGGGTCGGTGACGCACGAGAGGTATATGACCTACCTGATTGCCAGCCTACAACAGACATGTGCTGCACGACCAGATGCGGCTTGGTGCTGATGCGACCGGCGATCTGACCTTGTTGCTCACCGCCATCCAAGTAACGTCCAAGTTCATCGCAACCAACGTCCGGAGGGCACGTCTCATTAACCTGTAAGTGTCGCGTTCGCTTTGCCAGCTGTATCCGTTCATTTATTTCTCCACGGCCGCGCAAAGCGTCGGTCTTGCCGGGGAGACGAACGTGCAGGGCGAGGAACAGAAGAAATTGGACGTACTCTCGAATGACATCATGGTCAACGCTCTGCGTGCGTCTGGCAAGACTGCCGTGCTTGTTTCGGAGGAACTCGATAACGCCATCATCATCGAGGAGCGCTACAAGGGCAAGTATTGCGTCGTGTTTGATCCTCTCGACGGCAGCAGCAACATCGACGCTGGTGTGAACATCGGCACTATCTTTGGGATTTACAAAATCGTACTTCTTTCCGCCGCATCTTGGTATCTTGAACTGACGTTCGAGAGTGCAGAAACCGGATTCTAAAGGATCGTTAGAGGACGTCTTGCGACCTGGGAAAGAGATGGTCGCTGCTGGGTACACTATGTGAGTTGGTTTTACTGAGCCCCTATCTTGTTGGACGTTTCACCCTGACGGATCATCACAGGTACGGTTCATCTGCGAACCTGGTGCTCTCGACAGGGTCGGGAGTCAACGGGTACACACTTGACGCTGCTCTGGGAGAGTTCATTCTCACTCACCCTGACGTGCGTCAACTATTCTCCCAACAGTATGGATTGAACTCGTGTCTGACGTCATAACGTATTTTCCCAGATCAAGATCCCGCCACGGGGTAAAATTTATTCGTTTAACGAGGGCAACTCGATGTACTTCCACCCGCCCGTGACCGCCTATTTGAACTCCATAAAATACCCGAAGACGGGCTCACCCTACTCGGCGCGGTACATTGGCTCCATGGTGGCGGACGTGCACCGGACCCTGCTATATGGTGGTATTTTCGGGTACCCTGATGACAAGAAGAGTAAATCAGGCAAACTCCGGATGCTGTACGAGGCGTTCCCGATGGCTTTCTTGACTGAGCAGGTAGGGCGCTACGATGATCTGTGCGCGGAGACTCGGGGGCTGATCGCCTCTATGATAGGCTGGAGGTCTCGCTACGACCGGTAGCAAGCGCATACTCGACCTCGTTCCGAAAAGCATTCATGAGCGGTGCTCTGTGTTCCTTGGGAGTAGGGATGATGTCCAAGACTTGATAAAATTCTATGCTGCACAGAACGCGGCCGAGGCTTGACATGATACTTTGTGTAATTAAAGATGTATTACGTAATGTAGAACAAACTGTCCTCGACTTCTCGGTATTGTGTAAGGTGGATAGCGCGGCTTTCCCGCCTAGTGGTGCCGTTTGACAAGACATGATCATCAACCCGTCAGAGCGCCACCAGTGAATTGCGGGGCTGACGATGAGTCCCATGGCTCATAGCTACCAAATCCACGCTGCTTGTTTGTTATCGATGCCAGATTAATGCACTCCATCCTGGCAGGAAATGTGGCCCCGAATTCCGAAAGCACTCTATGGATGCTTCCCGTATAGATAGATTCAGATAAGGCGGACACATTCTCGTAAGTTGTGTTGCACTAGATATGAGAAGGACAGCACCCGGTCTGTGTGATCTTATACAAGGTAAGTGTAAGGGTCCTTGAAAGTAAAAATGACATCGGGGAGGGTTGACGGGGTAGCCTTGTCAGGAAAAACTGTCAGCTCTGCGTCAGTGAAGCCAAGTTGCTTTTTGAACACTCAGCTATCGACAACACCAAGAATTGAAGAACTGCAGGAGGCTTACGCTGTAATCTGGTAGCGGTGTCACTCGAACGCTCGTCAACCATGTTTCAGGAACCTATGCCATCATGGGGCCCCACCATTGTGGTAATTATGGTTCATGTCCGAACTCATCATGCCACATTTCACGGCCAGCCGATCGAAATCCGTCCAAGATTGATAGGATCAGGGCCACACTCCCAAGGTGACCGCCGCCCCCCCCCATAGATAACGGTTGCCGGAATTCTGTCGCACCTTGGCAGGGTCTTTGTCAGTAGCGCCAGATACGCGGTACCAATGAGAAACCTGGTCACAGTTGCCTAGCTTATCTCACATGGAGCACTATAGCGCAGAATAGCCAGATGGCCGTTTACACGGAAGCCCCGGTAGACTCGTCGAGTGTACAATCGGTGGCGAGGCTGGGGGGTTGTATCGAGCAAGTAGAGCATCATACATAGCATAATAATACACTCTTGTGTCAACTCGCCTCCAGCCGTCGCTCGCTGGAGTTCTGAACATATTTCCGTCCAACTTTTTAACCACCCCGGCAGCATAACGCAAAAAAGATAGACTCAGATCAGTAGTTCAGTGATCCTGCGATCGTTGAAAGTAGGAAAATCAAGGGCAAAGTGCGACTGGCAGGTTGCAGCGTCAACGTCGCGTTCGTGAATGTATACGTAGCTGTGCTGTGCTTACCCCATACTTCTCGCTGACTTGGAGCATCTTTTCGAGTCATTCGTTTATTTCTGTTGCTGCTGCTGCTGCTGTGGTTGTTGTTGAGCAGCGCCAGCACCAGTGACACCGACGACTAAACCCTTTAACCAGCCATTCTCACGACGGAGCCCCTCACACTCGCGTTCGAGCTCGAGGACGCGTTCCTCGAGTTCCTTTGCGCGACGCTCCAGCGCGGCTTCTCGCTCCTTCTTCTTCAGACGGAAACGAGCACTTGCTGCAGTATTGCGACGGCGTTTGTCCTCCGCTGCGGCAAATGTCTGCGAGGAGGTTTCGTTCTGGGTGGAGGCAGCGGGTGATGCAGGGTCCTGAGGTGACTGGGCAGCCGAGATGTCTGAGTGGTCACTCAGGGAGGACTGATTTTTGACGGTGCTGCGGGCACGTTTCGCTGAGGGCTGAGGAACGGAAGCGGAGATCGGGCCGGAAGTCGGAGATGACTGTACTGGAGCATGGACGGCAGGTGGTTGGGCTAGTACGGTCGGAGGTGGTGGTGGTGGTGGTGGAACAGCGTAGTTCACTCCGTGCGCCGTTTGGAGAGCGATAAGCTGTGCCAACGAAGGTATGGCAGAGAACTGGGAAGGGACTGCGTTGTTCTGTGGTGGCACAGAAACTGGAGCAGGGGGCAAGAATGGATTGGCGCCAAAGCTTGCCAACAGTGAATTGAGATCGAAGGGGGTCACAGCAGCGGTAGGGTCGGATGGGTAGACGGGTGAAGACTGGTCGTGGTTGTCTTGGTGAGGAATGTCGAGGGGAGGAGGGGTCCGATTTTCCTCGTCGTGGTCCTCTGACGAGGAGGGTTTGCTCTTATGTTTGTGATGTGGCTCGTCTGTGCTATCGAAGGTGAGGTTGGTCCACAGGTCCAGATGGGCAGAGAAATCGGGGAACGGGGATATAAGAGTGTCCTGTAGGTCAGCGGGGGCGTGCTCTGGTGCTGCGTGGACGACGTTGAGGCCCTGCAAGTTTGCCATCGACTGCACTCTCAGATTGGAGGGAATGGCTTTGAGCTGATGATAAGATTTTTTTTGTTTTTTTCTCATATTTGCAAGTGACTAAGCCACGTCAGGCAGGGCCGACCATCTCCGAAGGGAGTAATTACATGAATCTATGTATTAGGTAATCACCATCTCAGCCTGGTGGGTCATGACAGCCACGTCGCGCCGCACAGGGTTGAGTCTGGGATAGACAAACTTGGCAGGGTGCGAGTCAGACTCGGCCCCACACACAGGAACAAGAAAGCCACTCACCCCTTCATTGTACTCGTGCATGACCTCGGCCGCCAAAATGGCTCTGTCTTTCACCAACGCTTCATACCACTGCACGAGTGCACCTATCTGCACACCAAATATCGCCATCAAAGCACACATCAGTACCCAGTTCGTGCCAGTCAGTGCAGATCCACAGCAGAGCATGCGCAGGGGAATAGACGGAAAATAGCGTGCGCTCCAGCTCTCCTGGCGTCCATACCTCGAGTTGTTGGATTTGCTCCGCTGGTGCACCACGGGGCGGCGCAGACGTCGACGGACTGACAGAAGATAGTCCCAGCAAGAACCGCACCACACACACGAACGCCCGCCACAAAATCAATATCATTGACCCAATCAACCCCAGAATCCGCTGCATAAACGTCGATCGTGGCACCTCGTCGTCCTGCATCGTCGGTGGTTGTCGTTGCGGCGATTGGACAAATGTCGTATGGGGAGATGACACGGGATCAGCCCTGGTGCGCATGTGTAGCCGGTATGTCCGCGTTTGAGTAAACAAGTGCATGGCATTCAGCGTAGATGCAATCAACAAGATCCCCGTCGTCGGGACAGTCTGTGTAAGGCGTATGAGGCTAGTGAAAAATAGAAACCGTCCACGTAAAATGGCGTACCCAGTCAAACCAGCTCTGCTGGCTACGTTCCCAGTAAAGGTCCTCCCAGCCTATGTCCGACTCGGACGTGGCACGTATGCGAGCTACACGTACACAAAAATGCAAAAAGTGCATGGACATTCCAATGAGCCAAGCACTCGTCTGCGGTGCAGGCAAAGGTATGTTGTTTGGAAAGAGCGAAACTTCAAACATGATGCGGGAGGGGATGTCTCTCATACTGTGCATGCGCATAGACAATCAGACGCGGTCATTGGGATGCGTAAGTGGCACGCACCGCTCTATGAACCCTTTCTTGCGCACAATTCTCTTTGGAGTGGCCGCTACGGTGCCAACATTGCTCATCCGAGCTTTTCGTTTTCCATTGAAAGGAGTGCCATAGGGTGGGGGCCGTCTCGAGCGTGCCGCTTCCCAATCAAATGGAATGGTGGAAGATATGGACTGGTGTCAAGGAGGGCGAGTTAACATACGACACACGGGTCCTCGGTGTCACCGGTGTCTGTGTGCCACTACTCACAGGACGAGGCGATGGCGAATGGGGAGAGCCCGGAGTGTTAGGTGCACTGGGCCGTGCAAACCTTCGCAGGCCGTTGTTCATCGTACAACGTCGTCGTGGACAGAAAGACTGCAGGCATCCGACGGGCTGCAGTGTGACATACAAGGGCACGCGTGTCACATGTTACGCGTCAGTCACGCGACAAGTGATAATTACAGAGTCTCATCTATCCATCTTTCGAGCTCCCCACCCAGCGTCCTTACTCTGCCCGCGTCCTCCACCCAAAATTTCAACCATACACTCGCAAAGCAGACACCAAATGCTGTTCCTGCAGCGACCTGGCGCCAGGTATGATAACCAAGCCAGACACGAGAGAGCACAATAAGCGTTGCCCACGGAATCATCACGAAGGGTGCATAGTGTTGCCAGTAGTGGGTGTATCCGCGGATGAAGAGGAAGATAAATACTTGCAAGCGTAGCATACGCGGCGAAAAACGTGCAGGCGGAGGCGTGGGTGCTTGGCATACTACAGAGGCCGAGGAGTCAGTTCGTTGAGGGATGCAGAGGACGGACGTGCTACAAACCCGTACGTCGCTTTCCTTCCGCTAACGGGTCTTCCCTGCCTGATCGCCTGTTTGACGAGTTTCGCCGACAGGGCACATGCGAGCGAACCCGCTCCAAAGTAGATAACTCCCGCCGAGCGCGTGTGCAGGCACACCGTCGCCGTCAAGGCAGTCACGATCACAGACGTCTTTTAAAACGGTTGAGTTCATGACGCCAGAGAGATGCGACGGAACCAACCTTGTCAAGGAACTCGAGCCATGGCGGCAGTCCTGCACTCGGCATCGTTGCCGTTGGTCGAGGACGGATTCGTCCGCGTGGGGCACGTGGTCAAATGCGGTCACGTGATTGTTTGGCCGTCGATTGGTGTGCAAACAAAGGACGACACCAGAAAAGTTGAACAACAATTGAAAAAGTGTGCTTCCCTTTTCTCTTTCTTTTTTTCCCAAGTGTCATCCTTGTTTTTTCAGTTCTACTTCATCACGACGACGTCCCGAACTCGAGCATCTTCTTCCATATCGCCATCCCACTCCGTCAGTGTTAGAAACCTAGCGACAGCAAGGATGGCCGTCCCTTCATCTTCTCACCACGAACGCGACCGCGAGCGTGAGCGCGAACACCGTCACCGTTCAGAAAGACACCACCATCATCGCACCATCTCTTCAACCACTCTCCTCCTTGTCCTCTCCTTGGTTCTTGCCGTCCTCGCTGTCATGCTTTCCCTTCCCGCATCCTCGGGCGGTGCAGCGTCTGCAGGCAAGGACGAGGCTGCCACCGGCATCTGGGGGTACCTCAATCCGAAACGTTCCCAGGTTCTCGTCACGCGCGAGCGTGACGTTGCCATGCGAGAGGCCGAGGTCGCCCGCCGCGAAGCTGAGCTTCTTGTTGGCGCCCCGGGTGGCGTCGTCCCTAATCAACAGTGTCCTCCTTGCACCACGCAAACCATCGTGGATATCCCCCCTGCCCAAACAATCATCAAGGAAATCGTAAAAGAACAGGAACTCGCTCCCCCTGGTTGGTGGAAGGAGGCAGGTTCTCGCGCTGAGGAAATTCTCGATCGTGAACTCAAAGTTTCCGAACGTGAGCGCGAAATCACGCGTCGCGAGGAGAGTGTCAACCGGAGAGAACACGACGCTTCGCGGCGCGAAGCCTGGATCATGGAGCAACTTGTGTACGTTTCATCGACCTGAGCTTCCCATAGCTTTCTCATGAAGCCTGGCAGCCTTATCAACAGTGACAATGCTGCAGTCGAGGAGGAAATCTTTTATGAACAACCTGGACCGAAGCGGAAACTCAAGGTACAACCGCCTGCTCCAGCTCCGCGCCGTCCCGAGCTCTGAGACGAAGGAGGTTTCTCATCCTCTTTTTTTATACCATACTGTATACAGTTCGTATCCCCCCTCCTTCGTCCGGGCTTGGGGGACAACGGTTTCTCTTCGTCCCCCTCGTCTTATAGTGAAGTGGGGATCAGTTGGCGATTGGTTCGCTTTAGCAGTCGCGACGCGACCGAGGAGCTCGCCACGTGGCACATGCTAACGGCAAAACCGATGATTCCAACTCCTTTTCTTTCGATAAATTTATTTCTCCTATCTAATCGCCAACTGGTCTTACTCTTCATACGTTTTGGAACTCGCCCGCTGACTGTGTGTTTGCAGGAGCTTCCCCCACTAGTCATCGCCGAAACCGAAACCAAAACAATCATTCAGTACGAAACTCTTCCTCCGCAGACTGTGACCGTTCCGCCACCCGCCAACACCCGTCGTGCCGCTTTCCCTACCCCTGACGTTGTATCCTCTGCCTTTTCCACTGCCATTCCGCGCACCACCGCCGTCACCATAGAGGAGGAAATTATAAAAGAACCCTTGAGGGCGGAGGAGATTGACGAGTACGAAGTCGAGGAATATGAAGATGACGATGGTCCCCGCGTTGCTGTGAAGCGCAAGCCTCGTCAGAGCAGGAGACCCTCGTCCCGCGGTTGGCTGTGGTAAGGTTGTATGGGATGGTTTCCTTTATTCTTTTTTCTATACCAGCTGATATGCACCGCTGAGCGTATTCCTTTCATCCACTTATTTTTTTCTTCCAAGTTTACTTCTTGGGTCCGCGTGCTTCCGCTGCGATACCCCTCCTCTGCGATGCGATACGATAACTAACGGCTGCACGGACTGCTTTGATACCGTACGGATTGAGATGTTCTCCTGACGACAGAACCGACCTTGTAGATTAGAAATAGCTTATCGCTGGCGTTACTCTGTCTACCCTTTTTTTACCGATGTACATTTTGTACATGCGACGACGGCGTGCTGTAAATTTGCTTTTTGCTATCCATCGGAAATGCGATTGAATGGACTGAACTACTTGATAATATCCCCATGGCGTTTCTTCCTTCTCGAACTCCCTTTGTCTGCATCTTTGAACTGGTATAGCCCCTCCGTTGTCATCCTCTTCGAAGCGACCGAGCCGCACACACTTGAAGCAGTCATCACACCTCAAACATTGATCCAACTCCTGGATGCCAAACGTAAAGTGTCGCGTAAGTCGTATTGTCGAACGCTTTGCTTTTCCTCCGGTCAACGTGCAACGTTTCTGTGCTCACGTTCTCGCTACGTCGGCAATCTTCCATCTATCTCGTCCCTCGGTGAACCCCCGCCCTATCAAATATATGTATTACATAGTACTACACCGAGGACGGCGAACCGAAGCAAGGCGGTTGCCGAAGACATAATGCTGGTAACTGCCCTTTCGTTCACCCCGACTCTTCAGCCTGGGTTACCGCTGCTCCGGCTTCCAGCAAACCAGGTTCATCGAAAGGTGGTGGCCGTATTACTGGTGGCTCTCGACACGCCCAAGGGACTCGGAAGGGAGGGGGTAAGAGTGGAAGTGGGTTGTTCTCTGGCATGCACGATCCTTCGGAGAATGCGGCTTCGTCGTCGGGGTGGGGCAATCTGGCGGATGGGAATCTCGAAAGTAGCAGCGGTGGGTGGGACACTGGAGGCGGAGGTGGGCGGGACAATGGAACCGAAAGCGGGTGGGGTACCGGAGGCAGAGGCGGGGGCGGGGTGGATAGTGGGGGCGACTGGACGATGCGTGATACGTTTGGTGGAGGTGTGGTCAAATCGTCATCTGGCAGCCCACCTAGGCACGGGTGGGGGAGTACGATTGGGTGGGACTCGGCCGTGACCGGTAGACCTGGCGAGAGTGAGGAAGCGTCAACGCCTTGGTGGACATCCACCGACGCGGGTCGCTGGGGCTCGGAATCCGCCAATGCCAACACCAAGCGCGACAAAGGCAAAGGCAAAACTGACTGGCCCCCGAAGCAAGACGATACTTCTACTAAAGCCAGCGAGACTCCGATGTTCTATGGCACCATCTGGGCGGACGGCCAACCTAGTGGTCAAAACCTCCCCCTAGCGACTCCTACCGGTACTGATAATAGGAAGACCAAATTACCTCCGCACTCGGCAGATATCGACGCTGGTATGGATCCTCCACGGAAACTCACGGGTACAAACCAAGTACTCCTTGGTACGAAGAAGAAGTGGGGTTCCGATGCTATCCCTGACAAAGACGCAGACATGGAGGACTCTACTACTACTCACCATCCCGCAACCTCAAATGTCCCACTGCCGACACCACTCCAAATTCAACCCTATCCAATTGTTGATCCGGGAGATACCCCGTTAACTCCTGCTGCTCCAGCTATAGGTCCACCTCGTCCAAAGAGAAAGCGTGAAGGGCTGGATGAGAAGCGCGAAACCTTTAAGGAATACATCAAGTGCGTTGACTTTACTTGACCTGGAATATTTCCACTGACACCATGGTAGGACCTGGGAACGTGCAGTCAGGGCTAAGTTTCATCCTTGCCGAGGCCGAGCTGAACCGCGACCGTTGGTACCGTACACGGAAATCTCCATGCTATTCCCGCATTGGCGATGCCGGGATCAACATTCTGGAGTCGAAGCATGCCGAGTTCGACAGGGAATATTTTGCTCAAAGGGAAAAGTTATCTCTTGCTGTCACTGCGCTCGTGGACTACCAAGAGACCGTGATGTCTGGTTACGATCTCGTGCAGCGGTATGATATTAGCGAGGAGACGAACAGGTTCATAGCGGAATCCACGGCGTATGCAAGGCAAATCCGCACACTGATCGAGGATTTCAAGAATCGTGATGTTCCAATGCGCGATCCTTCTCCTAGTCCTTCAGCGGGAGCGGGCCTACCACCTGATGGCGAGTGGGAAGCTTTGCAGAGGCGGGTGGAGGAGATGGAGGAGTCGTTGGAGCAGATCGACGCTGAGTTAACGTTAAGTCGGCCGATGGATATCAGAGACATGGTGGACAACGTTTTCGACGCTAGGATGTCCGAGCTACGGGAGGCTCGTAAGCAAGAGGTGCAAAGGATGGCAACTCGAGCTCGTCCAGAAATCGTCATACCTCCGGATTCTCTGGAGAAATTGGAGGAATCTGCAACCCGATGGCAAGAGGTGGAACGCAGACTACCAAAGACAATCGGAGATATAAGTGACCTTATCGTGGGGAACGCTCAGTTTGCAAACAGGCTCGAGCAGTTGGAGAAAGAGAATGTCGGGCATCGGGAGGCTCTTGCAAAGGTAAGAAACTCGGACCGGCCCCGTTACCCATCTCACTCCTCGTATAGTTGCAGGATAAGTATACTGCAACTGAGGAGCTTCGGCGACAGAAAGAGAAGTTGCAGGAAGACTTGGATGAGCTCATGCACCAACCTCGTTTTGCTCCCCGTGTTCCTGTGGAAAACACCTGCCGGCAGTTGATTGAAGAGCTGAAACCCGCTGTCGTTGCCCTCGTCCAGAAAATCTACGAGCAAGAGATTGTGCCTGCTGTCGGGACGATGGGCGAGGTCATAACTGGGGTTCCCAATTACAAGCAGACCGAGGCGTCCAGGCCACAGGAGCATTTGCGTGTCCCTCCGCAGGATTAATCATGCCGTTCAATGATTTTGTAGTCCCTAATCACATATGTTTATTGCATACGTTATACATCGCGCCGGCTCCGTGCATGACATCGTTCTTTCGTGAACCGTCACACAATCAGACGATTGACGGTTGAAACATGTCAAAGGCACCCAAGGAAAAGCGTTGCAACGTATGTCTCAATAATTCCGCGTCGGTGACAAGTGAAGGATGTAGGAGTATTGATGGCCCCTTCATGAATGGCAGTTCTACGATGACGAGGGCCGTGCCAGGCTACACAGGGATGGCACGAAAGGTTGCCCGCGGCGGGCGTCTCTCTGCAAGTTTGCACACCCGTCAGAGCCAGAGTGGAGAGTGGCAAAGTCGTCCATTCCTCCTCGGCGGGACCTTGTATTAGACGACGAGAGCCAGTTTTATTATGTCCTTGTTGACTCCCGAAGACGTGGTTCTTACGACGAATCCACCCACCACCGCGACCAATCACCAACCTCCTCAAGGTCTGCCAGGAGACCCATCGACGTCGTCATGTCGAGCAGCAGACGTCGCTCTGGTTCGCCCGTTCGCAAAGTACTACTCCATCCGTTCAAGCCGGAGTCAGCAGATCACAAGAGCTACACGCCCCCAGGTAGCCCTCGAAGAACTAGGGCAACTGAGGATACCCGCCGGCCAATACCTGACGCTGCTCGCAGGAGTTCACCAGGGAGAACCCAGTCGATGACTACAAAACCGAGTGCACCAACATCTTCTCGTATTTCTATACCCCCCGAGTCTCCTTTCTCTGGACAGCCGCGATCGCCAGCTGTCCCGCCCTTACCAACGGCACCTACTTTCCTCTCTCAACAACCGTCCTCCGGAGATGGGTTTCCAGCATCACAAGGGATGAAGGGGTTGTCCCTGGACGAGCAACGCAAGGTGTGGCATGAGAGAGTGGAGTGCGTCTTGCGATCACAATCGCCTCTCTCTTCGCAGCTAACACATTCCTTTAGTTTGATGTTTACCTCTATAACAACTCGACGCGACTATGCAAAGATAGAGAGCGATCTCGAGAGCTTTCGGCGATTGAGTCAGTCACCGTACTTAGCTGGCCTGCCCGAGGAGGACAAATCACGCATCAATGAACAGAAGATAGCTCTCGAACGCCAGTTGGAGAATAAACGAAGGGAGGTCAACGAGGTCATACAACATCTCATCGGGACCGAGTTCTGGCCTACTCTCAAAACGCCAGAACTGCAGGGCCTTGAAAAGACACTGGTGGAGGTCAAAAAACACGTCTCGGATGTGAAAAGCTCCTTGGAGGATCTGCAGTCGAGCTGCAGCGCATTGTTCAGCTCTCAGGCATTCCCAATAGGTGGAATTCCCGAGCAACCTGACGTTACAGAACGACCAAAAAAACGGAGACGCTTATCAGAAGGGGAAGTCGCCGAAGACGTTGCCTCTGGCGGTGTCATCTACGAACCCATCGAACTGGAAGGCTTTCGTGACAAATTGGCTGGCCTAAGCCGCCAGGTATCGGATCTAGAGAACCATATCTACCAACGTCACCAGATCATGCATGATGAGATGGAGCTGCGCATAGACGAAAGGCTGGCTGGTGAAGGATATCTCTCCACCGTGGAAGAGATACGTGTCCCTCAAGCGGACATCGAGGCTGTCGTGGATGCGCGTAACTCGGTGCTTGCGCAAAATATCCAGACCACCGGAGGTGAAGTCGGGCAGCTGGCCGAGGAAGTGGCGACTTTGATCGGCCAACGTCACGAGCTCGAGCAAAAATGCAGGCGCATAGAAACGGAGAACGAAAGTCTGAAAAGTGCCATCGCAGAGGTGCGAAGACGTATAATATATGTACGAGATGACCGGGTTGTGACCTTTGTTGCTCCAGCTCACCGCGAAATGTGATTCCGTCAACCCAGGAATTATAAGCAAAGAAGTGGAGGCACTGAATGCTGCCCTGCAAGCCTATATCTCACAAGTACCGCCTGTCGAAAAGAGGCTGCCAGTGGAGTACATCATGGAGCTGCTGGACAGTGAGATAGTCAGTCTTGTGAGGGAGCAGTTTATGCCTTTACTCGTCAACGCCCGCCAAGAGCTCGTCGACAAAGTCAAGGACAACCATCAACGGACACCTTTCCCAACAAGTCGTACTGCCGATGCGAATGGTTTGTTAAGCCCAAGCTGAGCGCCGAGTCCCTAAGGCTCGTGCGTATGTGGGATCTTTATCGTAGTTTCATCGGTGGTTCATAGTATAATTCCATGTATGACACAATAATCAATCAAATTCTGAGTAATCTTGCCTGAATGCCGCAGCGTAAGCCAGAATAGTACCGTACACCAATCTGTGTGGCCCCGCACGGAATTTTTTTTTTGTAAACATCCATGCGGACGGGGACAACTGTAATGACTTACCCTCCGCCGATTATCGACATTACACAGGCTGCTGGCTTGATTACTTCCGAATGGGTGAGGACGATAGGAAGGGCGAAGCCAGTGACCACGACAGTGGCCGTCATGAAACGTCCCAGGTCGACTGCGCTGGGGGTGGACTCGTGTGCTGAGAAGTCGTCTGCTCCGCAGTGAGAAAACAAGGCGTTTGGGAGAGGTGCCAGCACGAATATAAGGGCTACCAAAGCATGAGATGTTGACCGGGAGTACAACGCAGATAAAACTTGCCGACTAAGAGGGGAAGCCAGTTAGCCCATAGGGCACAGGAGAGTATGATGAGTAGGAAGCCAACGGCCAGGACGAAGGATAGCAAAATAACGGCTGCCACGAACTTAGTATTCATCAGATTCCAAAGGGAATGTACGAACTTTTCAATCCTGCGGCCATCGTGCTCGAGGCTACAAACTTGCGATGAGAGCTTTACATTCTTAGTTTGCGGGCTACGTCGCAGTCATTACGGGGCATGTGGATTACATAATGAAACTCCTCAGAGAGGCGCTGAGATGGCAGTCAAGTCCTTCCCTCGAGATTAATTACAATAAATACTGGACATACATGCATCATATTTGCGTACGTATAGGCTGTGTGGTACCTACCTCATCCTTCTTGACCCCCGCGGACCAAGGATGTTAGTTGGTCGATCCGCCAATGCTGCCAATGCCGGTAGGCCCGACTTCGCCACCACCGTTTTCACCGGCGGTGGTGGCATTGGGGGAGGAACGACAGGCGATGTTGCTGTCGGTAGGGACAATGTTACGGCAGATGGGGTGGTGGCTGCTTTAGCCGCAGGTTCACCAGGCAGAGGTTCGTTTTCCACGGGTGCCATCTGTTCTACAGTCTCCTCGACTACATTGGAAAGAGAGAATGTTTCAGGCACTGAGGCTACATTCGAATTCGCTGTTGAGTGGCCCTGCCTCCAGGACTGCAGAAGAGCGTCGCGGTTTTTCGTCAACTCCCACTTGTCGACATATTCCCACACGCGCTTGCGCGGGGTCATGCCTGTAGGAACATCTTCTCGTGTTCCTTGATCGACCAGCGACCGGGTCATGTCCTGCAGAGTGTTCAGCTCGCCAGACACCGTCTTATGATAAAGCTCTGCAGAGTTCGATAGATTTACACCCTAGCAGGGTTTCAGTAATGGAGATGTCATGTATAGCTATCTCTCACCTCCGAGACTACCCGCGTAACAAAACCATCCACATTTCTCGAGGTGGATGCGATTCCTCGTTGGAAGTGTCGCAGTTCGCTCTGGACATCGGTCACCATCGCATTCATGCTCTCGACGCGTGCTCGTTTCGCTCGGTTGTGGCGGTCGAGGCCACTGTTCAACGAAGTCTGCAGTGATTGCCCGTGTCGTTGTAGTTCACCTGAATAGGATGTTGTCGAGGTGGCGAGTGATGCTTGCATGGCGGAAAGTCCATCTTTGAACGATGCCTGAGCGGAGCCCACGGACTACCGAAGTCATTGAACTCTTGACTGGCACAGGGCGGTGCATACTTACCTTCAATGCTCCGTCGCGAGTCCTTTTGCACTCCACAGTTCTCCGCTGGAAAGAAGTGGATAACTCTACGCCGCGAGTAGCGGTATCATTCATCAATCTTTCGTGTTTCTGACCCAGTTTGGTGGCGGCCTCCTGCACTTTTGAGTTGTCCTTAGTGATGGAGCCGAATGCTTGCCGCAACTCCAAATCCCGTGTAGCGACGAAGTCCCCCAGTAGGGTAGAGACACGTTGCATGAGCTCGTCTTTCGCCTTCTCAGATTTGACTTTCTCAGCTTCAAGGGTCTGTAGGAGCCTCGCGTTTTGTGTCTGTAGGTGGGCAATTTCCGTGCGGGACATTTCATCGACGAGGGACTTGGCTTGCAATGTAGACTCCGCTTCCATCTTCACGAAGGCAAGCGCCTCGGTCAGAACGGTGTCCATCACGGAACCCATAGCTTTTAGCGCATTTTCAACCTTCGGATGAGAGTAAGTCCGGTAACTGGTATTTGGGCTGGTACTTACTGCGGTAAAGTTACACTGGTTTGCGACATATAGCTCCGTTGATAGCGCCTGTGAACTAGCACGCAGGGCATCCGACCAAGCTGCAAAGGAACTCTTCAAAGTCTCTTGCGAGTCCTTAACTGCATTGTGCAGAATTTTCAATGCCTCCGCAGAGGCGTCGTCTTTCGCATTTATTATGCGTAGGGAATCTTGGATGCGCTGTGACTGCTGATCGATGCGGTCGGAGTAATTTGTCAGGGTTTCGAGTTCTTTTGTGTGGTATGTTTTGGCTTCCGCTCGGAGGTTTTGGGTACTGTGGGCCGCCACCTTGATAAATTCCTCCAACTTATCGGAAAGGGTCTGCACCTCTGCGGATATCGATTTTCCTTGGTGAGATACGACCTTGATATTGGAGGTGAATGTCTTTGATTTCCGTTCTGCAAAGCAATCAGTAAGGAAGAGGCGGACGTGAAGATGACTGACGGAGTTTATCGAAGAGTGCGCCCACATCGTCGATACATTCCGTCGCAACTTGTTTCAATCCGCAGGCTACACCATCCAGTCTGCTTTCGTTGACCTGGTAAGCTTGACGGACGATCATCTCCTCTTCCAATGCCCCCTTCACCTGTTTCAACTGACCCTCCTTCTGCTCAAGCTCACCCTCCGTCTCCTTTAGTTTTTCCTTTGTCTCCTTGAGTTCACCGTCGCGTCTCATTAGTAATGACATGCTCTGCTCGAACTCCTCCCTCACGCTCCTCAGTTGGCTTTCTAGTATGTCAACTTGCTTCTTCGCCTCTTCCGTTTCTGTTTGGCGCTGCTCTTGCTCTACTGTCATCTGATTCCACCTTTCTTCCGAGAAGAAAATGCCATTTTTTTCCCGTGCAGCCAGAACGTCCG
This sequence comes from Pisolithus albus, assembly GCA_024613165.1. NCBI lineage: Eukaryota > Fungi > Basidiomycota > Agaricomycetes > Boletales > Pisolithaceae > Pisolithus > Pisolithus albus. The sequence goes on along the minus strand of JANFAB010000002.1, from coordinate 1,392,883 downwards.
CCTTCAGTCTTTCAATCTCAGCAACGTACTCTTTGAGAAGGGAATTGCGGGTCATGCGCTGGTTAAGCTCGGGTTTGTTGCGAATGGACTTGGCACGGATAGCATAGTCCAAGGTGGAGAGCGTCTCCTCCATATTAGAACGCGCAGGGGAGACGGTAGCGATGATGCACGTCTTCGTGCGACCGCCTAGAGAATCTTGCAAGAGGCGGGTGAGTTTAGACTCCCTGTTACATTTTTTCCTGAATCGCATCACGACAATAGTTAACTGGGCGACAACTCACCGATACGGAACATGAGGAGAACGATCAACGAGTGCATTGATAACACGACCGAGAGTCAGTAAGCTTTGGTTGATCATACCGGCCTCTCTCGCTCTCTTATTCTCCGCACCGGATCGTGCAATGTTTTCCGACCCGGCCAGATCTACGAGGTTGAGTTTCCCGACCTTTAAAAGGTCGTCGCCGATGTTTGATGTTTCTTTCGTGTGGACTGTGATGGAGAACACGGAGTGTGATCGACTGGAGTGGTCGTTGAACTTTGTAGCGGCAATCTGTCGGCGATGACTTCCTTTTGTAAGAAGAGCTAATGCATCGCGGGCGTCCTTGACTGGTATTTCCTCCAGTCCTTGGATGAAAACGCCTTTCTTGCTGGCGTCGTCAAAGATTTTGAGGCCTCCTTGATTGTCAGCCGGACCCCCTTTCCCCATGGGTTGTGTTGATCCAGCGGGGGGGAGCATCTCATTTGCGAGGAGATCCCTGAGCTCTTCATTATAAAGTTCGACGAACGATATTTTGACGCTGTAGTCCATGACGGAGGTCTCCAGACGGTGAAAGAGGCGAAATAGAACCCGGGGTATCATCCCAGCTTGAGCGGAGGGGTTACCCATAGGCGTAGGGGTGAGATCGCCCTGCATTGTATAACTAGGGGGGAAGTCAGTTGAGCGGGTGCGCAGAGCATCACGGACTTACGTCTTCCCGGTACCGGTTTGGCCATAAGCAAACAGGGTACAGTTGTATCCCATAATCACTTCGTCAAGTAGGGGGCTAACGACCTCATGATAGATCATAGCCTGGTCCGCCTCTGGCCCAAATACTAGGTCAAACGGGTACGTGCGAGTGGGTGGCAATGTTACGACGCCCAAGCTGGATACTGGAGTAGAGGTCTCAATGGTGATCTCGTTACTCTTGGGGCCATTTGAGCTAACAATGATGGGTGAATTTTCTTGAACTTCGCGTTCGGAGCGTCTCCGACACCTGATGACTACTTGGATGTTAGTTTCTCCGTCGTCGTGTTGCGATCTGGTAGACCTGGATGGTGGCTGCGTCTCGGGATGTTCTGATAGCGTTGGCGAGAGTGGATTTGTAGCTGCCCGTTGTTGTCTGGACGTGGCAGGCGGTTGAAGGGCCAGCTTCGACCTCGAATTCGGGGGACGACGAGAGGCCATCGCTGTCGCTGGTCTTGTCGCGACTTTGGAGCACTAAACTAGATTCAGACGCGTCTTGGTCACGTGCAATCGTGGGAAACATAAGGTCTGCAAGTTCGGTGTGGTGCCCTTACGTAAGCACTGCCTCTGGACATGGGCAAACGCAAGAAGTCCTCCCGAAAGCCTGGTGCGCCTAGTACTGCGCGGAGACGACAGCCATTGGGTAGGTTCGGTCGTAGTTGACCAGGATCCTTGGAACTCACAACCCGCCATTCCAGACACAGCATTCACATGTTTATTTTGTAATCACGACAAGTCCGTGACGGTCAGAATCGATAGGAAGGAGGGAATAGCCCAGTTGGTCTGCAGAGTATGCGACCAGAGGTACCAAAGTAAAGTTAATCGTACGTGGCGTTTCCATACGCGCGACAGTTTGGGCACCGAGAGACATCTGCACAGACCTTACAGAACCGGTCGACATTTATTCGGAGTGGATAGACGCCGCCGATGCAGCGCAAAAAGAGAGTCAAGGCCATCGAAGACTTGCGTCGTCCTCGAGTAGACCAGCGCCTGCTGCTCGGCCTTCCTTTGACAGCGATGAGGACTGATGTGACGATAGAATAACAACTATACTGTCCCGACTAGTTCATTGTTTCCACTGTATAACACGTCCGACAATACATCCTATTGAGATCCTCAAGCTTTACCGAGTTGTCGTTGCATGATGAGACGGCTGTCTCGAATAGGCAGTCCCGGCTGCCACTCGTTTACTCTTAACACCACCGCTCAGCTGCACCTTGAATTGCATCGCTGTAACTGTCTCATACCCGCGTGCTGGTCGCAACACGCTCTTTAGCTTTCTTTCCGAGGCAGATCGTTCAGCATGGCCTCTTCAACCAACATCAAGGTCGTTTGCCGGTACGATCCAGCCATCAAGTGCGCCACGACCCATCCTTAGCTCACCCTTGGCAATTTCGAACAGATTTCGGCCGCCCAATGCTCTCGAGCTCAGAGAAGGCGGCGAGATCATCGTAGCTTTCGATGACAATCTTCAAACCGTCATGATGCGAAATTCGCAATCTGTCTCAGGTCCGGAGAAAGATGGATTTACGTTTGATAGAGTGTTTCCAATGGTTACAAAACAACACGAAGTTTTCGACTACGGAGTCAAAGAGTGAGTTTACACCGTTGCCACACGTCTTCTGAGGACCGTTGACGCGTTCGTTCTCTATAGTATCGTCAAAGGTGAGACTTCTTCGTGTCCGTGAGGCGAAGCCTTCAGAATCTCCAACACTGCACCCTTTGTTTTGCTTCATCTTTCGCCGTGGACGACTAACCGGACATCCAGACGTTCTCGATGGTTACAACGGCACCGTCTTCGCATATGGCCAAACTGGCAGTGGAAAGACCTTTACAATGATGGAAAGTTACAATCACGTTATGTCCACCTAATGCTCATGGGCAACGACATCCAGGGCGCGGATATAGACTCTGAGGAGCTGAAAGGAATCATACCCCGAATTACGGAACAAATATTCCAGTCTATCGTAGAGTCGGATGCTCACCTGGAGTACATGGTCAAGGTCTCTTATATGGAAATTTATCTCGAACGTATTCGCGATCTGCTGGCTCGTAAGTCGGATTGCGGTTGCTCCGAATTGCCACCCACTCATCAGTTTCCTAGCTCAAAACGACAACCTACAAGTCCACGAGGAGAAGTCGCGTGGCGTGTATGTCAAGAATCTATCCGATTACTATGTCAGCAGCGCCCGTGAAGTGTACGAGATCATGCGTCAAGGAGCGGCAGCCCGCGTCGTCACTTCAACCAGTGAGCATCGGCACATGGTTGCTGAAATATGCGGTCACTTACGAATTACGATTCCAGACATGAATGCTGAGAGTTCGCGGTCGCATTCCATTTTCCTAATCACGATTCAGCAGCGCAATACAGAAACGGGCGCGCAAAAATCGGGAAATCTCTATCTAGTCGATCTCGCCGGGTCCGAGAAAGTCGGTAAGACAGGTGCTTCGGGTCAAACGCTGGAAGAAGCCAAGAAGATCAATAAATCCCTCTCTGCGCTCGGCATGGTCATCAACGCGCTCACGGATCCCAAGGTACGCGTCCATATGGGATCACACATGCCAGTCAGTCATGCTTACCGGGTTTTGCGTTCGCTCTTCGTCTTTCTTAGACAAAACATATCCCTTACCGAGACTCAAAGCTTACTCGCATATTGCAAGAGTCCCTGGGTGGTAATTCGCGAACAACCCTCATTATTAACTGCTCTCCATCGTTATACAATGAAGCGGAGACCCTATCCACTTTACGCTTTGGTATCCGTGCGAAGTCGATAAAGAACACAGCACGTGTCAACCAAGAGCTCTCTCCATTGGAGCTCAAGGGTCTGTTGTCCAAGGCACAGCTCGCGAACACCCGTCATTTAGCATACATACAAACGCTAGAAGCGGAGCTTGGTATTTGGCGCTCTGGTGGACATGTTGAGCAAAGCGACTGGGCGACACCGGACAGGCCGGTTAGCGCTTCTGTGGCCGCCAAAAGGCCCGCATCTGCACCGTCGACTGCGAGAAGCCAGACTCCCGTCAATCCCGTGTTGGAGGGCCTTCGATCTGAGATTGATAGCAGGCCGCAAACACCTACCGTCATTGGCCTCGAGAAGGACGAACGAGAGGAGTTCCTCCGACGGGAGAATGAACTCAGCGATCAGTTGGCCGAGAAAGAGAGTGCACTTGCCGCCGCTGAGAAGCTTGTCAAAGAGCTAAAGGAAGAGCTTGCATTTCTCAAAGAGCAGGAGGTTTCTTTATCCAAGGTCTGTACTGTGCTTATGTGAAGAACCCGTCACGTATTGACTATGATTGCTCCCAGGAAAATAAGTCAATGTCAACCCAGCTGAACGAGCTTCGTTTGCAAGTGGAGCGCCTTGACTACGACAACAAAGAGAGCATTATCACGATCGACATCCTTCGGGAGCAGAACCAGGATGCCAAAAGTGAACTAGATGAGCTGAAGAAGGTCATTACGGACCTTCGTAGTGCTCAAAAGGATGCCTCTGCGGAAGACAAGGAGAAACGTAAGCAGGAGAAGATGGCACTCATGATGGCCAAGTTTGACGCTGTAGGTTACCTTCAATACTTCAAAGGCGATGCTCCTTCTCAATCACTGTGTAGCAAGGCGCCTTCTCAGAGAAGGATGAGCAACTTCGCCAACTTCTATCCAAGCTTGATTCCGTGGACTCTGAAATAACACTTTCTTCACTCACGGTGGACGACGTCGTGGCCGCCAGACGGCAGCTGAGCGAGGCGCAGTCGACAGTACGGGAGACTTTGGATCGTTTGAGACAGAGCCAGGAGGAAAATGAGATGGTCACACGCCGTCGTGACGAGCTCGAGAGCCGCCTGACCACCCTTGAGGCCGAATATGAGGAGCTTCTCGGTTTGTTTCATCATCTTTCGCGGGGATATCTCCTCACGTCATTAACCCTACAGAGAAAACCATTCAAGATGAAGAGACCAACAATGCAGGCATAGCGCAGTCCATGGCGGAGCTGAAGGTATGTTGGTATGTGAAGCTACACTGCGGCACCACTCAACCCGTCGTTGTATAAAGAATAAGCTCGAAGCACAATACGCGGCGAGACGCGAAGCAAGTATCGCCGAAGCATCAGATCTTAAGCAACAGCTAGAATTAAAGAGCAATGAGATCCGCTCTCTGAATGCTACGATTGAGAGCATGAAGAACGTGAACGAGGAATTGAAAGTACGGCATAATTATCTATGCTTACCTAGGTCTTACTTCTTTGCCCCCAGCGTGCCTTTGCCGTTACGTCCGCTGGAATCGAGGGTGGTAAGAGCTTGGCCGAGAGCGCTCAGGACCTTGAGCGTACGCGCAAAGCCATCAATGTACAGCTGGCCGAGTTTGAGGCCGTCAAGAAGTCCCTCATGCGGGATCTTTCTAACCGTTGTGAGAAGGTCCGCGTGCTTGTCTGCCAGCGCTGGTTGTATATTGTATTTAAGCTTACGACAGGTCGTGGAACTGGAAATTCAACTGGACGAGCTAAAGGAACAGTACAACAACGTCATTCGGAACAGCAACAGCAAGGCACAACAGAAGAAGATGGCGTTTTTGGAGCGCAACTTAGAACAACTTACCCTGGTCCAGAAACAGGTGAGCTGATTTGCATACGTATCTTCGGGTGCGTAGTGGATTTTAATCGGTGCCATAGCTGGTGGACCAGAACTCGGCACTGAAGAAGGAAGCCGGGATAGCTGAACGTAAACTCATGGCACGGAATGAACGCATACAGAACTTGGAAGCACTTCTGCAGGATGCTGATCGTCGATTGGCCGTTCAAAATCAGAAGTTTGAAGCACAGCTGCAATCGGTGAAAGAACGACTTGAGCAAGCACGCGGTAAGAGTTCCTTCACATAAACTTAAATGGCTCATCATCCCGTACTCGTAGCGCAAAAGGCATCCAGTGGCCCTGCGTTGAGCTTCGGTCGGATTGCCAAGCCACTCCGAGGAGGCGGAGGCTCTGCTGTTGCAGCTGGTGTCCCAGGCGGACCTACCCCGACCGCAGCAGCAAGCGGAGGCAATATGTCTTCATCAGCCAATCCGCTGGCCAGACTACAGAATGAGGAAGGAGGGTGAGTGACCCTCCATTTTTATATTGACAGTGCTTACTAATCGACGGGCTACACCTTAGCAGTGGTAAGTTCCTTGTTCGCGTTCTACTTTCTGTCGCGCTCAGACGTCGAGCACAGCCAAACGTGCATCATGGTTCTTCAACTCTCGAAATAACTAGACGGGAGTCCTGTGCAGGCATACTCATCGTTTTCAGTATTCCACCGCTATTATCATCTTTACAGTAATGCAGATGAGTCACTATTCGAGGAGGGAGGGTGACGAAGATAAGATCCTACAGGGTTGACTAATCTGGAGTCCTGTGCCAACAGACGGAACCTAAATAGACTTGTCGAACGTTGATGAGTGCGCGGCCGTCACTTGCGCTGCGATCAAACGTAGATACTTGCTGGAAGTGGGAGGAGAAACCTGGCGGAACCGACGATGCGTTTTACTTTTAGATAAGCAGCTGTGACATCTCGATCAGCCCATCAAGTGATGCTGGTATTTTCACAGCAAAGGAAACAAAGTAACACTGATTTAAACTTGATACGAGACTGGCCAACGTCATCCGAAAAATGCAGCAAGACCCGAAAATTTTCACCGGGAATAGGCGAGCAAGAACGGGGACCTGTGATGGCTGTGTATGCTGTAGCTAATCGAGCGCCATCGAGAAAAAAAAAAGAGAAAAGACGGAGGGTGCTTTGCCGTTACTCCTGCGCCAGCTCCGGACACTGCCAATCGGCGACGGATCAGGCATAAAAAGATCACTGCCTTGGCCTCCTCACCAATGATATCTGGCTGTCCTCTGTTGCTGCTACCATTTTGACCTGCCAAGACGGTTCTCCCAACAGGGCACAAGTGTGTCATCGCCGAGCGGGTTCAATAATATAATTGCGCGGAACCAAATTTGTCGATTTAGCGACTGAATACTCCGTTCCATAACAAATAATACGCCGAGCGGCTCACTTGCAGGTTTTTCCATTCGCACCCGTTGCGCGCGACGACGTACCCTGTGTGCGCCAACGCCCTTTCCTTTTTCTCTTTTGCCCAAGTGTCGGTGGAGAGTGCTTTTCTAGGCGTCCTCAGTTTCCGGTATCTACGCCCTTGGTGAGTCATGTTTAGTGCACTGGAACTCGTCATTTACGCGTCCCGGGTCTGGCATCATGTTCTGTAACTCTGTTTACGAAAACCCCATGCGCCCGACGCGTCTTCTCCGTGCCGAAGCTCCACCGTACGCTCGGTTGAACGTCTGGCTGATTCGTGTTTGCCTTGACAGCTAGTACGTTTGCAAGCATCCCTAGAAACTCTATAATTTTACCTTTTTTCTTCTCTTCTGTAGGTTGCTTCCTGCTTCTCTTGTCCTGTTCCATCATCCGCTTTCTCAGTGTCAGACGGTTGGTTAATAGTCTCTTCCAATGGCACGTCACCCTGAAGACACATCTCGCAAGCCTTCGGGCTCGTCGACTCGCTCGTCGGGTCAATCTCCTTCCGCCTCGCCAAGCAACGTACGTGGTTATTTTCATCACTACATTCTGAGGATAGCATCTAATTCCACTGGTTGGTACAGCCGCAGAGGAATTTGACACCGACATCTGCAGGTAACATGTTCGGAGTTGGGATGGGAGGTGGTCCTGCACTCAAGGGTCTCAATGCGGGGTGGCAGGTCAGTGCTCTGCACAAGTTGACATCGATGTCGTCAACCAACGTTGTCAGGTCTGGGGCTCCGGCACTCCGGGTCCGAAGAGGAATGCGTCGATTTCTTCAGCGGCGAGCGTGGGTGACTTGTCCCCGTCGCAGCCGGAGAACGGCTACCGAAGCAACATCGGAGAGTCGTGGACTGCGCCTCGAGCACCTAGTGGGACTTGGGACGAGCTGAGCGGCAGTCCGCAGAAGAAGGATTTTTCGCAGCTGGTAACGGTGCCTCACTGAGTTCCTTTGTCAAGTTGAGCATTGAAGCATGGCTGTAGGACTCCAATCCGGCTCTGCCACTTCGTCACCCCCGACAGAGACAAACTGGAGTTGCTCAACCGGTCGGACTGTCGGGACCGAGGGTGGTATGTAAAACTATGGCATTCTGATTGTTAACTCCGGTGTTGAGAGGCTCTTCCTTCCAAGGACGATCGCGGTCCGGCAAAGACCGGCCAATACTCGCCTCAGAGGTTCGATCACAGCCTCAGCAAAGATGGCAGGTATTCCTCGCCGTCCCATCCAGCGCCAGGTGCCTACGGGTCCTCGCGTTTTCCCGGTCAAAATGGTAGGTTCGACTCTGTGCAAGTATCCTCTATCATCGAGAACGACCTTGCTCTTGGACTTCGGGGGATGGCAGTCGAGGACGAGCAAGTGAACAGCCAGTACCGCCAGCAACCTGCTGCGAATGTGCCTCATCATTCGTCTGCTGTCCCTCAGGTACGGCCACCCCCGCAGATTGTTCCAGGACGGGCACCATACCCTGGCTATCCACAAGCAGACTATCCGTCGTACTACACTAGTGGTGCTGTGCGCGACCCCTATATGGATTATGGATATGGATACAGTGCTCCGCCAGACCCTACTCATTATCCCTCCTCTGCTGGGGCGAATAATACCTCACCTCCCAGCGTATATCCATCTGTCACCTCACAGACCCTTCATCCCCCAGCCTCAGGTGCTCAACAGTCAGGCGTGTACTTTGACTATTCTGGCTCAGCTAGGTCTCCCTCGCAATTCTACTACCCCCCACATCAAGCCATGATGTATGCGACTATGCCTTCACTTTCTCCTTTGCCTACACCTCAGCTCAGTGCTGCGGTACCAGCTGGCATGCCAGATAAGAAGCAGGTGCGTGCTCACGTCAACCTTTTCATTTATTGTCTCACCGTAAGGTTAGTATGGGTTACACCAACAGGTGAGCGAGAAAACGACGATGAAATCATCGGTAATTCAGCTTTCATTTCGTAGGCATACGCGACTGCTATAGACTACAGCGCCCAGCTTCCCTTTATGCTTCACAACGGTGCCATGTATGGTCACGCCGCTTTGAATGCCCATGGCATTCCTTTTTACCACCAGAATGTGCGGCCAGCTCGTCGTCACGATAATAGCGAGGCGACGCTTGCTTTGCGTAGTCCTCTATTGGATGAATTCAGAGCAAACAAGACACGTAAATGGGAGCTCAGGGTAGGTCTGTTCGCTTCCTGCGACTGACAACTTACGAAACTGTTGATTAGGATATCTTTGGTTACGTAGTGGAGTTCAGTGGGGATCAGCATGGTTCACGATTCATACAACAAAAGTTAGAGACCGCAACGTCAGAGGAGAAGCAAATTGTCTTCGATGAAATCGTCCCTCACAACGCCTTGCAGCTCATCCAAGATGTGTTTGGAAACTATGTATGTATCGGCTTGGCCGTGTGAGGAGCGTCTGATCTAATAATTATGTGCATTTTAGGTTATCCAGAAACTGTTTGAGCATGGAACGCAAGTGCAGAAGACGATACTGGCTAATACGATGGAAGGTCATATTCTAGCGCTATCTCTTCAAATGTATGGTTGCCGTGTCGTCCAAAAGGCAAGTGTTATTTGCTGCATTAGCAGTGTCCGCTTGACGAGAACGAAACCAGGCCGTCGAGTTCATCTTGCCAGAGCAACAAGGGGCGTTCGTGAAGGAACTCGATCCTCATGTGCTGAAATGCGTCAAGGATGCAAATGGCAATCATGTAGGCCTTCAAACGTTTTCGAAACTATGCCGGCTAAGAGCGCTTTCAACGGTATAGGTCATCCAGAAATTGATCGAACGCGTTGCTCCCGAGCGGCTAGGATTTGTTAATGCACTCCGTGGAAACGTGTACGACTTATCTACTCATCCATACGGATGCCGCGTACTCCAGCGGTGCTTCGAGCACCTGCCTGAGGACCAAACGAGGCCATTGATGGACGAACTGCATAAGTACATGATCAATCTGATGCAAGACCAATTTGGCGTACGTTTCATGAAATACGGGTGCCATAAAACGCTGAGTGCTGAAATACACGATAGAACTATGTTGTTCAGTTCGTGCTCGAGCAAGGTAAACCACACGATCGTGGCCAAGTCATCGCCAAATTACGTGGACAAATGCTGAACATGGCACGCCACAAATTCGCATCAAATGTCTGTGAGAAGGCACTTGTAACTGCGTCAGCGGAGGAGAGGCGAGCCTTGGTCGAGGAGATCATGACACCCAAGGCTGACGGTGTTAGCCCGATCGTGTCCATGATGAAGGATCAGTTTGCGAGCAAGTGTATCTCCCATTCTCATCCCGAAGTGGCTAAAATAATGTGGCAGACTACGTTTTGCAACGCGCTTTGGCTGTCGCCGACAGCGATCAAAAGGAACTACTGGTCGCCAGGATTCGCCCCCAGCTTGTCAGTATGCGCAGGTATTCGAGTGCCTACAGCAAACATTTGATTTCTAGTAAGTAGTCCTCTCCGTGAAGTCGCGTGACTGCTAACTAACTCTTGCAGTCGAGCGGCTGCTAGATCGCACAGTTAGTGTTTCGAAGCCATCCGACCGGCCGGCAGATTTCCCATCATTATCTCAAAAGCCATCTAACTAATACTAATTACCGTTTTTCGACCTACGTACCATCACCGACAATGTTTCTTCCATCATTCAATTCATCCGCCCTCTTCCACTTCTGCTCGCATTGCTATGATATACTCGCATCATTCTCTTTCATCCTTCTGCAATCACGTCACTCCTCGCACATGAACATTCGTAATGCATACCACCTCCCTTTTAGTTGGATACTGCATTCAGTTCTTTGTCAGTATCGGAGCTGTTAGTTCTTCCCGCCACTGTGAACATCTCAGTTTCTTGTAAACTGTCTGTTACTCGGTGCGATTCCCGTCCTTTCCCTAGTACATAGTATACTTGCATACGTGGCCCTACGCCCGTTATAATAGTGAAATCTCCCCCTAAACCGAGGACGGTCAGCCGAGCAAGCACGACCAAACTGAACATAGCCGGACGAGTGTTAACCGTAGCGTAAGAGAAAAAAGGGCCCCTTCGTCCGTTCGTCACTTGGTCTCCACAAATTTTTACAAACAGAAGATCGAGCTGGCTTGCGGGGCAGAAGACACGTTGAAACCATGAGCTCTGTGGAAGCTGCTGCCTCGTTATTTGGGTCGGAGGGCGATGCCGGTCCAGACCCATTTGCGGTCATTGGCAACGAGGACGCTGACACGACGCAAGCAGCCGAATCGAATATTGAACAACAGTTGACGGAACATGCTCAGTACGATACTTCCTCGTGCTCAGTGGACATGGGTCAAGACGCTTCAAGCTTGTTCGCTGAGCAAATGTATCCAGACGCCCAAGCCTCTGGACACGATGCCTGGTCATTGACCCCGAGCCAAGACTCCAACCCACAGGTGAACGGGACCCATGGACCCTATGTCCAGCAGCAAAGTTGGTATTCAGACGTCCGTTCGACGGGTTATGAACCGCGGTCCGTCCATACTACTCAACCAGGTCGGTGAGACTTAGCTTCGCCAACCCTGGGATACTTACAATGACGTAGCAGTACGAAACGCCTTCACGAGCGACCACGATCCGTATAGACCAAGTCCCGAAGGCCACCATCAACCTCCTTCCGCGCCATCGTATGCCCAGGCGCAGCCTACTTACGACCCTTACAAGCCAAGCACGACCACTGCATATTCGCATCACACCCCGGCGGTCTCGAGAGCCCAAACCACGCACGAGAGTTATAAACCGATCTCACTGTTCGGTGTCTTCGCCTTACTCCCCTACGTCTGTCGCACCCCCACCGGCTCCGCCTTCTCAGCCAGTAACAGAGGGGAATACTCCCCCTGTTGCCACCACGGCGGCATCGTACAGACCGAAAACATCGAACGCATATGACCCTCCTCTTCCCCCTCCCAGAGTGACGAAGCGTGCTGTCAGTGCGCGCACCCCTCGTTCGGCGTCGCCAGCCATCGGGTATCAAACGCACGGACAAACGGCGGTCCCCCCAGTCCCGCCTCTTCCCCGAGCAGTCACTAACGCCAGAAATAATTCATCATCTACTCCTGGGGGACCTCCGCCTAGACCGGCATCTCAGCAACAGATGGTGGGCTTGCGTGGACACACAGAGAACAACGGTCATATGCCATATCAGAATGGGTTCACATGTGTGCCGCCCAGCGTGAAGGAACCAGATCCTAGGCTACGGGAACATCCGGTTTCTGGCCAAGTATCATCTGTGAGATCTACTCTTGTTTCAAATACGCATACGCCTGATCTCTCTCAGGTCACTTACAGTGGCAATGTTACAGAGAATCCTCAACACCTATCCGATGATTCGCTTGCCGGCAATACTCTTGAAATGAATGGGGTACCCCAGGTCCATGACGTGGTGGGTGAGCAACTTGAGTGTCAGACTGTCTACACATCAGAGGACATGCCATGGCGCGATCCGGAAGACGGTGGGTCGGAGAGCCGTGTCTCTCAGTCTGATGCAGTTTCGTCGAGCACTTGGAAGCCTGCATCAACCCAGTATGTCAGCTCCTCTGTTAGTGGCTACCCTCCAAATCAGCCTGCCAAGAGTCTTCTTAATGGTAGCTCCCAAGAACGAGGTCTGGTACCCGCTGGGTCGAGTGCAGATGAATTCATTCAGGGCGTTGGCGGAGTACCTTCTACGTCGCATCTTGGACGACTATCTCATCGTCAAGGCTCTAGCGTCCCCAATGGGCGAGCTTCTCCGGCCACATCTTCTGGACATGCTAGAACTGCTTCAAGCGGCTCCAGTATCTCGTCTCTGCGCAGCCCAGTGAATAGAGTCTCGTCCCCTCTTCGGAATGCTGTAGATTCTAATGGTCACGAACCCAATATGCCTGCTCACGTTGCGAGGGCTGTGCATCCGTACGATCCCCCGCCATATGCTTCAGCCCAACGTTCCTCGTCCCGGGCATCTGTTCGTTCGCTGAATAATCAAGCAACTGCTGTTTCCAATATTCATGGGCCCATTTCACACAACATCAACACAGATGCGACCGACCGATGTACATCTGCCCCTGGACGAACAGCATCGCCAAGTGCTCTGCGTTCCCAATCTTCAACCATGGATCCCTACGCTCCCTCTAGAACAATCACAGCCAATGCCGCGTCCCAGTTCCATGGAAGACAGCCACTGGGTGGCCCTGCACTTCTCTCGGGCCCTGTGGCTTCGGACATTCACCAACCGCGCAATGAATTCGATCCGGCATGCCAAGCCTACTCGGGGGAGCACAATCCCTTTGGGAGTGTCCCTGCGTATGGAATCAACCCGGAGACACACACGTCGGTTTCCCGGCCCGCTTACGCCCCTTCCCCATCGCTGTTGGGATCTAATGATCCACTCGGTCGTGTCTCAGCTCGTGCTCCAATAGTAAGCTTTGGATTTGGAGGCAAGCTAGTCACTTGTTTCCATGGCTCTGCAGATTTGAGCACCCGGGTTTGATGTTGCGCTTTCTGCGCGGAGAACAACCAATATCGCCATTCGTGAAGTACACAAGGTGTTGCCGGAGTATGCACTTGAGCCGCAAGCTGCGCTTTACCCTGGTCCGCTCTTCTCTGATCCCGGGTCACCGGTGACGAGTCTTGTCCGTACGGGGATGTCTTCGAATTTGAAGACCAAGAAAGCACGTGTCGTCAAATTCTTGGAGGAGCGTGCCGTGGAATTGTCGCGTGGGGCCACGTACGCCCATGAGGGCTTCGAAAGACGGAAGGTTGAAGATAAACTAGCTTTGGTACAGGTGCTTAAGGTTATGGTCGAGCATGACGGGGTGCTTTACGGAAGGTCAGGCTGTATTGTTCATAAGCATGATACGTTATGTTCATTGCTGGTTGCAGTCCTCAGATTGACGCGGCCGTACGGGTCGCTTTGGTCCCATATATCAATGGTAACCTACGTGAAGCTGGAAAAGAGCCCTCTGCAGCTTTGTCTACGTCGACTTTCTCCACACCCTTCGCAGATGGTTATAGCACATTTGTCCCATCCACGAACGAAACGCCTATCTCAGTCACTGCCACCCGTCCCTCTGCGTTGGACAAGATCCAGGAGTTCTTGGTGCGTGGAGAGCGACGTCAGGCATATCACTATGCGCTCGATGAGAAGCTTTGGGCGCACGCGATGGTCATCTCAAGCAGTATTGACAAGGAAGCATGGAAAGAAGTTGTCGGCGAATTTTTGAAGGCAGAGCTCGGTGCCCATGACCCCCAGCATGCCCTTGTCACTCGCGGAAATGATAATGTGCTCCCTCGGACAAGCGGGAGGGAGTGCTTGCGTGTCGTATACAGTCTTTTCTCCGGTCAAGGACCAGCTGCAAGTGAGAGGTTTCCGTTTATTTCGGATTGGGTTTGACGTATTGGTGACAGTCCAAGAACTTGTGCCTATCAATTTGCTGTCTAGGGCTCCCTCTAGCCTGCAAGTGCCAGCTCCTCATTTGCCACACGTTACTCCTATGTCTCCCAATTTTCCATCAGCAGTGGCTGCTGCGCAGGTACCGTCTGAGTCACTCTTGAAATGGCCGGAGATCGTCGCGTCAGCTCTGACGAACGTATCCAATCCGGAGTGGTCTGCTGCTATCACAGCGCTCGGTGACCATCTGTTGTCACATCAACAGGTGGAAGCAGCTCACGTCTGGTATGAGTGTCTATTTCCACTTTCTAGTCGTGCTAAATTACAGTTCACAGTTACATGCTGTCTCCCCAGACGTCAATAATAGGTGGGGTTGGCAGCCCATCTGCACGCATAATACTATTGGGATCCCAAAGCCCTCACTCGAAGCCCACGTTCTGTAAAGACTTCGATGCCACTGTCTTTTCTGAGATCCTGGAGTTTGCATTCTCTTTGAAGGCTACGCCCAAGGGACAGGAGCCTTTCTTTGGCTTTCCTCACTTGCAAGCTTACAAGCTAATCCGGGCTATGTATCTCGCTGAGATTGGTCATGTGCAAGCTGCTTCTAGGTATAATCCAAGCTGCCGCTTCATGGCATCGAGTTGATTTTCTGTTTTAGGTACTGCGAAGCAATCACCGCTTCCATGAGTCGTCCCTCACCCTACTTCCATCCCGTGATGGTTGGGCAGTTGAGGAGCCTTGCTGAGCGCCTAATAGGCGCTCCCGACGTCGATAAATCGGGGTCGTGGATAAGTGGAAAGGTAAACAAACCGAGCCTTGACAGTATTGGTAGTTGGTTGGAGGGCCGTCTGACCAAGTTTATCGCTGGTGAAGGGGACGAGCCCTCTCCGTCGGCTACTAGCGCGCCGTCTACATTCCTTGGACCTGTTCCGCATAGTTCGTTGTCATCCGCCGCTACCTCTGTGAGTTCATCGCCACCGCCGACGATATCAAACGGCTACTTCGCGCCCGCACAGCCTCCTCGTCGGACTGGATCTGCGATGTCGTTACCATCTACACAACCCTATGCACCCATTGACCGCGCATCATCAGCTATGGAACAACACCGACCTCTACACAGCGCGTCGCCGGCGCCGCCCAAGACCGCTCCGCTTCAGTCATTCTACCCATTCTCTCCATATACCCCTCCTACGAACGGGCACGCAGCTACGTACGTCTCTGCTTACGGAAGCGGTTCGTCTTCGCGCAAGAGTTCTCTCGAAGTCACGCCCGAGGAAAGCGCCTCCCGTTCTAGCCTAGCGCAACAAGAACAAGTACGCCAGGAGAGTGGAGGGTGGTGGGATTCACTCAGCAGTCCGGACTCGTCTGCGACACCAGTGGCTACGAGTTTCGTCAAGGTAGATGGTGTCCCTTCGACAGGGAGTGGCCTTGTCTCTCTCATGGACGATCCAGCACTGTCAGCAACTCCTAGTCCGGGTGCAGCACCCCGTCGACTTGACACGACCTTCGAAGATGAGGAGGATGACCTCGGCTTGAGTAACAATGCTCTTAAGAAGCCAGAGGAAAGTGCGAAGTCTGCCGAAGGCCACTCGCCGTCGGCAACGCCCTCACAAGAAACCACCGTTCAAACAGAGGATAAATCGGGTGGGTTTTCTTACTGCTGTACGTGTGGTTGCGTTGCTGACCTTCCCCGTTAGCCTCGTCACCCACTACTCATGCAGCGGCGTCAGGCGGTTCCTGGTTTAGTCGATTCTGGAAGCGTTCAGAAACTCCTGGGCCGGTCAAAGCTAATCTCGGCGAAGAGACAAGCTTTTATTACGACAAAGAGCTCAAACGTTGGGTCAATAAAAAGGTTAGTTAATGAGGTATTAGGTTACGTATCGCCACTCCTGACACCCCATGGTCCAGGCTGGAGCGGAAGGCGCTCAACCAGTTGCTCCGGCACCGCCCCCCCCTGCGCGGGCACAGACAGCTTCACCATCACAGGCCAGGCGACCAACTACTGGTGGTCCCCCGATCGCTCCGCCCCTGGCGCGCACGGCATCTGCTATTGATCTAACTAATCCCAAACCGTCAACACGCCCACGCTCAAATCTTGTCCCCCCGGAAGTAGCCGCCACGCCCGCTACTCCTAACTTTGACTTGGGGGCTGGTATTGCGCCACCTCCTATGGGACGGCCACGATCGCAAGCCGCGAAGAAGAATGTAAGGAACAGATATGTAGACGTATTCCAGCAGGAGGCAGGCGCCGGTGCTGCATGATTACTTCCTCAGTGTTCACGTCATCTTAGAAACATCACATCCGCTCAATGTCTTATTGTCCTCGTTTATGCGCTGCCTGACAGCCTCCAGCATAGTCGTGTGCGGTATTTCGTTCTGCTATTTGCGCTTCGTACACACACATATACTTGCACACACTTTGTCGTTTTAGTAACTTAGTCTGGACTTACGCACTTGAGTCCCGCACGGATTTACAGCAAGTCCTCTAGTATAGCTGTCCAATGGAATCAATCTAGAACATGAGTTTGAAGGGATAACCTATACTGTGTCAGATGGTCCGTGCGTAAGTCTGTCAGATGATACTCACCTCTATTTTTGACTCGGAAAATAGAGACAAGGACAGAGAACATGACAAAATTTAGCGCCGTCCAGATGTATATCTGCGTCCGCTGGCGTGAAGGAGACGACTGCTGAGGCGCTAAGAGAATTAGCATCACGAAAGAGCCTGCCAGGACGCCATCTGAACTGGCATTAGCATGACCAGAGCGGGAGTAAGAAGGCGTCACCACGCACAGAGGAGCGAGACAACGTGAACTTCCTGCCCATACTGAGTTTGAAACCCTGCCGCAAGCCAGCTTCCGTCAGGACCCACGTATGGCGAGCCTCGGATACGCGTGAACATGTACCCAGAGGTCATGATAGTGGAAAAGAGAATGGTATTGGCTGCCCATACCCAGCGATTTTGAAGGACTGGGCGAATAAAGCGGAATATAAGGGTTACGATTGGGATGAGAGAAATGAGCGAGGTAACGCGCGCCCAATTGATAGGGTCTTTGTAAGGGATTGGTACGGGAGTATGACTAGAAAGTTGCTCGGCTAAAGGACGAGCCTCAAAACCGCTGTCAAGTGGTAAGAACAGTAGCCATGGAATCGAAAGGGGACGCGTGACACGCATACTTTGAAAAGTCGTATTTGAAGGGATCATTCCTTGTGGTTTTGGCATTAGGACCCTCGGTAGCCGGATACACGTGGACGACAGGTGCAGACATGATGCCGAGCTATATGTGATACATCAGCGGGAGAGTCAGTCGCAGGTTGATGGAAAGCACCTTCTTGAAGACTTGAAATGCATCGTCGAAGTCGATGGAGGCGAAGAAGTGGTTGTTTCTCTGTTCTGGGGTTACCGTGGACCATGCCTTGGCTACTGCTTGGAAGGACGGGCCAAACTCCCTGGCAGGCAATCAGGCCTCCGCCGAGGTCTGAATAGAACGCACTCACTTGCAAGGACCACACCTGCGTTGTGGGTTGAGGGCCGTGAGTTGAATGGCGGCGGACCAGTCGCGGTTCGGTGAAGTGAGCAGATCGAAAGTGCGCTCGTCCAAGCGAATGACGCCATTGCCAGCAGCTGCAAGCTGGACTAGTTCGTCTCGTGGAGACTTTTGGGCTGCAAGACAGAAGGGGAGACACAAAAGAGCGATTACGAGCCTCAGCATCGTCGGCGGTCGCGGTCGATGCAATGAGTGACTAGTGACTAGTGTGACGTGACTTGTGGGCCACTGCAGCACATTACATAAATTAGCCGGTGCATCACTCCCACTTAGTTGCCGTGCTCTGAGCTCGCTGTCTCATACAGCGACGGGACGCGTCGCCCATCGTTCAGATGTCCCATGCACTCTTGCTTCGTCTCTTCCTTTCGCCATCTTTTTTCTCCGTCCACGTAGCATTGAAGTATCTCATGCTCTATGCTGATAACATTGGTATCACATACTACCTTACTCGGAGGTTGAGAGAACTTGACACGCAAGAACTATGCGACGTGTGGGGCTTCATATGGTGAATGACGTCGTCTACCGGTCCTACGTCCTCGTCGCATCTCATCTTCCTTCTAGCCACTTGCTTGTGACTCGGCCATCAAACTCACGAGCGCTCGAGTGCTTTGTTGTCGAGATTGCGCAACGCTCCACGCACATCGCGATGATGGTACGCGCCGTCGGTCTTTCTTTTTTTTCTTTGGCGTACCCATACAGGCCACTTAAGAAGCACGTAGACACTGTTTTACATGCAGGCATCCCTCCAGGATTTATCCGCATACCCTAATTCACCAGCCTTCCAAGTTTGTCAAAGAACTTTACATCGGTGCCATGAAATTATTTTCGCAGACTTACCTTCTCCTGCATCGGTTCCTTACTCTGGGTTAACCGTGTCATTCCACTCGCGATTTACCCGCAAGCGAGTTAAACCGCGCGTCGAACCTGCTCTTGTCGGGATTGGACTCATCTTTGCAGGAGCCCCTGCAATGCCAAAGTTAACCGAGATAATGGGCGAAGTCGCTTTGCAGCAGGGACGCGCTGAGGGTGATATTATGGAGGCGAAAGGCGTGAGTAACAACGAAGAACCACCATCAAATGCTCCTGTGCCTAGCCGGGATGCCGCAGAGGACGACGACAACACCTCGGACGAGAAGGTGGAAGACGATGGGATTATCTGCTTTGAGGAAGCTTCACGTCCTAATAATGCACCACAACTATGCCGCTCTCCCCTAGGACGTAGGAAAACGATCCTCGGTGCAAGGACGAGTCCTGCCCTTACGCAAGTACATAACCTACACCGATCCCACCTGTCGGAAGATCCTCTTGGCCAACTTGATCCATCGAACCCTGCGCCTGCACCCAACCCATACCAGTCTCTGCCCTCGATACCCTCTTCCCACTTGCCTCTGAGGCCAAGCATATTACCCGCAGATACTTTACTTCAAAGATACGACCTTCAATCCCAGTCTTATCTCCTCAGGAGTCATTACTGTCAGTCGGAGGTGGGTCATTCCACCGTTCGATTTTTACCGGCAGTGCGAGCGTGCTACTTCAGATCTTGTTTTTACTCGCATTGGAGGAAATATCCAACCATCTACTTGTTGTACCAAAGCCCGCCCGGATAAGTGCCCTACGAGCAGAGCTGACTGCCCTAAATCATAAATTACCTGCCGAGGTTTGTAAGCTAAGTGGTGGCTTTTCATCGTCTTATTTTATTTCAACAGGTCTGCATGCCAATGTGGTGTTCGTCTTCCGACAACCCAAGCTCCCTGCCCTCTGGTGTTGCTACCCAACCACATCACAGGATCGTTCGTATCTCGCCAGGCGAATCGGTTGTTCTCAATTCCGCAGAGCGAGCTCCGTATCTCCTTCACATTGAGATCCTGCACGATGATCTTGACTTTGACCCTACCAAACGAGGGAACAAGGAGGTAGTAAGGAGGATCGTGGCTAAAGAAAGTGAGGAGAAGGGCACGTCACGGGATCTCATCGCATTCACAGTACCTCGTATGAAGTCATTCCATGGATCAGCCACGGAGGGGGTAAATGTTATTGGGTCAGATGGTGTCTTGGGGAAAGATTCAGCAGATATACAGGAGGGGAATAATGAGACGGGCTTTGAAGTCCCTATACTCAAGCTCCAGTCTGACAGTCCCACCCCACTTGTCCAAGACGAGCAGGAGGTGGACTTGGTTGAACAGTTATACGGTACCGGCCAGTCGTTGCTCGGCCCAATCGACTTGGAGGAATCCATCGTTCTGCCAACTCCACCCAAAAACAAGGAGCTGGAATTAGCAGCATGGTCACGCACACAAACGACCCCATTTCCATCCGCTGTGGAACAGGGTACGGCCTCCTCATTGAATAACAGGACGGCAGGTAGTGGGAGGACTTTATCTCTGGATGACTATTCTGAGCGGATGCGAACTGCAGCTGTCATGCTTGCTCAGCTAAACGCTAGTCTTGTGCGCGAGACCATTACGCCACTAAGTGGTCCACCTGGGTCCAGGGCAGAAACACCCCCTGCACAAGACGTCTCTTCATCTTCATCTGCCTTATCGGGGCCTCTTGGCTGGTTACCTCGCTCGAGTTGGCTCAGCTTTACGTCCGACATAGGATCCCATGGACCCCTTCACCCGTCGCTGGGTGGCAAACCAAGGCCTCCTGATGCAGTCTCTCCGGTTCCAATCACTCGCATGCGAGTAAACCATGCCGATGCTGCTTCCATACGCGATAGAATCATGAAAGAAATGATCTCGCTTGAAGAGGAGCGAATGGCGCGGATGCGTGAAGGAGAGTTAGGACTTGCTGAGTCTGGTGGGTGGAAGACGGCGGAAGACGAAGGAATAATCAAGCGGGAACTCAGCAAGGCGGACCCATCCGCTGTCGTATTCAGCGAGTCATGGGCTGCCAAAAAGGTGGGTAATATCCCCCGTCGTTCCTATCGCGCACTGAGTACGTTTGTTGGCACGCAGAGTCGTATACGCCACGCATCACCTTATGGTCACTTGGGTAAGGATTCTGCTGAATTTGCGTATGTAACTGAATGGTCACCAGCGAATTGGGACTGTATCTCTGTCATTGTCAAAACTGGAGGAGATCTGCGGCAGGAGCAAGTGGCGGTCCAGCTTATTCGTGAATTTGGGCAGATATGGCAAGAAGAGAAATGTCAGTGTTGGGTTCGCTAGTGAGTCTTCTCTTCGTTATCCGCGAAGCACATGCGAAACTTGATTTCTGCAGTTTCCGGATACTCATCACCGGTGCATCCTCTGGACTCGTGGAGACCATTAATGATGCTGTTTCCATCCATTCGATCAAGAAGGCTGAGTATGCCCGACGTTTGGCGGAAGGCCGGCTAGGACATGTAACCTTATTGGATCACTTCAAGTCAACGCATGGCGATCCTTCGACTGCCAAGTTCCTCCGAGCACAACGTAACTTCGCCAAGTCCCTTGCAGGTAAACATGTTGGTTTCCTATTCTGACCAAGGATTGACCGATGCACCACCAGGATATTCCATCGTCACCTATCTTCTCCAGATAAAGGACCGTCATAACGGCAATATTCTACTTGATCGGGAAGGACACATGATTCACATTGACTTCGGTTTCATGCTGTCCAATTCCCCTGGTAATATCGGTTTCGAGGCTGCACCTTTCAAACTGCCGCCGGAATACGTGGAAGTTCTTGGCGGCATCGACGGCGAGCCGTTTCTGGAATTCAAGCGGTTATTCCACGAAGGATTCGAGGCTGCACGGAAACATTGTGATAGGATTATCAGTAGGTGATCATCGATTTTTCCGGTCGGTTATTGATGGTGCAAGCAGCGTTGGTGGAGCTGATGCAGAAAGGTACTGCTTGGCTTTCAGTTTCACGGAGTCGGTTAACTCACTTGTACCAGATTCTACTCTACCGTGTTTTGCCGCTTTCGGCGAGCAAACAGCGCATCAACTCCGCGATCGTTTCCAGCCGGCACTCACTCACTCACTTGTTCGGGAATACGTGGACCGGCTGATCGACAGTTCACTTGGATCCAACTGGACTAGACTATATGATTCTGTACGTCGTTCTGTCGTCTTTCTCCTGCACTGTATACGACTGCCACCACAGTTTCAGTATTATTCGCAGTCCATCCTGTGATACGAAACTTCTTACTGAATTACTACGCTACCTTTCAAATATCTTGCTGCTCACGGAGGATCTACGCACACACTTGCATATCACATGTATCATTATATGCTATCATTCTTGGCACTGTTTCTAGGACAGGGAAGGTATAGAATGTGGCGAACGACCGTCTAGGTTGTCCCCAAAAGTTCGGTCACTACTAGTGAATGCGGGAGTATCAAACAAATTAGAATAGTTTGTCATAGCGATGCAAGCACGAGTACCACTCGTAGTCTGTGCAAAATCAGTCCAGAAGTCAAGTCGACAAGGGGAACGATGCGCTTACCGAAGTTTGAACCAGGGTCGCACCAACACTTGCCGTTTTTATGCAAATCTCCTTGTGGGCAGTGCTGGAAGGGCTCATGTCGATATCCGATATCATTGAAGAAATGGATCTGACTCTTATTAGCGAACAGGGCGGCTCCTATACTATGCACAGGTGCATCCCCCCAGCGCTGGGTGACGAATGAGATGGTAGAGTAGTGGATGCACACAACAACTTACCTCATAGTAAAAGCCACCCTTAGAATCAAGGTAATCAAAGAATTTCGTGTATGCTTCACTTCGCCAGAAGTCCATATCGCCAATCTCGAAGTTACTCCAGACTATCCAAATCAATGAGAGCCATCACTCAGAACAAATGGGAGATGAACATACAGTGGCAGCGGTTATATGTTACACCGCCGTCGTCGGAGATGAATGACAAGGCATTGTCGGCCGGGAGTAGATCAGGATTCTCACTGAGGAATTCTGAGGGAACCATTAAGACACTACATGAGGACCAAACTTTTGTAGCGTACCCTTCACACTCGGCCACAAGGTGAGGATGGTTGCTTCGTATTCGTATAAGGACAGGGTAAACCCTAACCAGTGTCACCACGACAAGTGTTTCGACAAGTTAAAGAGGCACACCATAAACCTTGTTTTGATCTTGCATTAACAAAAACGGGTCGTAGTCAATGTCGCAAAAATACTTGACGTCCGGCCTGCACGGCGCCCGTAAGTAGCTTTGTTCGGATGGTACGCTGAAACTCACTCTACTCTCCAGTAATACCTATATTTCTGGAGTAATTCTTGTTTGTAGAAGAACTGTAAAAATGGTGAGCCACGGTTGGAGTCAAGAAGACCGTACATACACCTGAGTTAAATCGACACATGTTGCGGTACCTGGACCATGGGTAAGCGTCAGGGCAATCCAGGGGTCGCTAGGAACATACGATACACTTCCTGTCGCACGATGACTCAACAGGTACGACGCAAGACACGATCTACGTACCTCCATAGATCACATTTTGCCTCATCATATCTTCGCGTGCGGCGGTGGCCTTTTGCTCGTCTATCCATTCAGGCTGTTTCCAATGCTCAGGTGGTATGAGGCCAAACTCCACCGGGGCGTCAGTGAGCTGGGAGACGTATCTGCGGTGGGATGGATCAATGCGAGGTGTAAATTCGGACGAAGGGACCCACTTTTTGAAGTTCTCGGTGAAAGGTTTGTCGTTTAGGAAGACATAGGGATACTGAAACTTCCTGTTGAACCTGTCTTCGATTTGTTTCATGCTGTACATGATGCCCGGTCCATCGGTGTTGCGGACAAGCATGACGAAGGTCGCATTGGCTTTCCGTTCTGGGGGCGGCGAAGAAACAGAGGGCTTGTAGTACTGCTCTGGTACGCCTTCTTTGTAGGGTGGTCGAGGGCCCTGAATATAGTTGGTGAGGCGGGAAACGGAGGTAGCCTTTCCGTATTCCTCATGAGTGATGGTGAGGATGTAATGTAGACTGATCTGGCAGTGGAAGCGAAGTCAGATGGGTAGCTGGCGTGTGCTGAGAAAACGTACCAGCAATGTCAAGACCAGTACGATGTAACGCGTAGGCGTCATCATCTTGGTGCAACTATGACCTGTCACCGGCCAACAAGTGCCAGGAAGGCATTGCAACAGATAAGTCCAAAAAAGGAATGCTAGTTAATTAATTAATTCTTCTTGCGTGTTAAGTTTTTTTTTGTTTTCTTCCCTCTTTTCGACGCGTTCCATGGCCTCGACAGCCGTTCATCCCACAAAAGAGGCCTCAGTGCCATCGCATTTGTCTGAAAAGCACTCGTTTTTTTCTCCGGTGACGACCTTGTACACTCGCTTTTCACAATGGCGACGGTCACTCGACCTTCCCAATCCCGGCACCGTCGAAAACTTACAGAAAGAAGTGAAGCGTGCGTACCCGTGTCCCACCTGGATCGTTGTACAGACTAGTGTACCTCCACTCAGTGACTCATTTGACCAACTTCATGTTTGATGGTGCCAAGGCCGACCTCACCAAGTCGCTCTCCATGGTCCCTGCTTTCCAAGTGACCCACTCTTTCTCACTGGGTTCGCAGATCGCACCTCCTGCGTATAACTTCGGCGCCGTGTATGCCACCAACAGCGTGATTATAATCCTTTCGTTTTACGACCCCGTCTCACTCTCCTCGTCAGGTATTCTTACAAGGAAGCGTGGATCATGAGGGTAACGTCAACGCCAGATGCAACCGAGGCTGGTCAGAGCACTTCATCTCCAAGATGCAGGCCCAGGTCGGTGTGACCGCTACCGTCAGGCATACCGTCTAACCACCATGTACAGCTCTCCCACCAGCCTGGTCACAGCATGCTCCAATTAGAACAGGACTATCAGGGTCAAGATTACGCTTTGAACTTCAAAGCCGTCAATCCTTCCCCGTCAGATCTCTCTGGAATCTACATCGGGAGCTATTTTCAGTCTGTCACCAAGAATCTCGCTCTGGGCTTCGAGTCACTTTACCAACGACAGTCACCGGAATTGACCGAGTTCGCTACTTCATACCTTGCAAAGTACACGGGTACCAAAAAGGACTGGATCGCTACCGCCCAAGTTCAACCTTCTGGGATACTCCAGACGACGTACTGGCAGAAGTTGAGTGATAAGGTGGAGGTTGCAGCAGACCTCCAAGTGATTGCAGCTCCTTCGCGACGAGACGCCATAGCCACTCTCGGTGCGAAGTATGACCTTCGTATGTCGACGTTCAGAGCACAATTGGACTCGACAGGGAAGGTGTCTGCTTTGCTGGAGCAGAGGTTCGCTCCTACCTTTGCGTTCTTGGTCTCTGGCGAAGTCGACCACTTCAAGGTAAGCACGGCCTGTCTGCCGTTGAAATCTGTTTCTGACGGCGGGTGACGCAGAACGCTGCCAAAGTCGGTGTTGGCGTGATGATAGAGAGTTCGAACTTGACTCCGGAAGAGATGGGAGCACCTCCTCAGCCGCAGATCATATAACACTACGTCTAGATTCATACATGACACTAATTGCACGCCATACTCCGTTCAAGTTCGGCCCCTCACTGGGCATGCGTGAGGTATGCCACTCTCGATATGATTGAAACCATCGACACGAATGAGGCATGTAAGATTCGGGTTCACAACGTAGTGCTTGTACTACACCTAGTATATCATCTTCGTGGCTCTCGTCCCTTCATATGCATGTCCGGTGGGTAGCGCCCCGCTAAGCCGTCGGCAGTGTTCTCAGGCTATAGCGGGCGCCCACGTCAGGGGATTTTGCCACCATGCCAGCCAATTTTTGCCTCTCACGCGGATGTCTCGCAGCGCGGTAGGACTACTCCAAGTCTGCAACCTCAGCTGTGCCAAGGACGGGGACCATAACTTATTCTCCAACTTGAACTTCGTCGTCAATGAAGAAGATGTTGTCGTTCTGCAAGGAAAAGTGGTGTCGGGTGCGACTTAGCTTTACTCCGCGCGAGATGATGCAAACGACTGCTAAACCTCCGTTCTCTGTTAAAAGAAAAACATCCCTTCTCAAATGCGTCGCTCATTTGAACATGTATGGTGGCGAGGTATTGTACAGGGGCCGGTGAGTCCGCTCGCTTCCATGTTCGACAAGTCGTGATTAACTGCGCCGGATGGGGCCTAAAGCACGCCCAAGTCCTATGGTATGTCACGAGTCTTCGAGCGTTAGATGAGACTGACGGAGATCGCCAGGCGTGCCTACGTACAGGACAATGGTTTCCTACGTTCCTCAGAGACCATCATTGCTTTCTGGAACGCCTCGCGATTTCCTCAAGACTGTGACTTCATTTCGCTCTCGCTCACCCAAAGTTGTCTACAAGAGTGATAGCGACATAACATACCCAATCGAAGTCGCCAATGCATGGGGCATAGACGAAGAACTATGGGATCGGAATTGGTCTAACCTGAGTGGTGGAGAGTCGCAAAGAATTGCTTTGGCTATTGCCATCGGTCTCAACACTGCTGAGGTACTCTTGCTGGACGGTCAGTTTCATTTACACGTTCCTCACTTGCACCAAGAAATTAACGCTATTTCCTCAGAGCCCACCTCCGCTTTGGACCCGTACTCTACCACTCTTGTCGAGGGCTTCATCTCCAAAGAGTTGAGATCGGCTGAAAGCCAGCTCAAAGCCATCATATGGATCACACACTCAGAGGAGCAGGCAAGAAGGGTAGGAACGAGATTTCTGCATGTTACGCCTACAGGATGTGAGGAAGAACCCAGCTTGTCTGAAATGTCATGAAAAGTTGGTATAGATGTAGGCAAATAAGTGTTGTTTGTGGTTTGTCACTGCGGAGATAGGCACATCCCACAACAGTCCCATAGCTCAGTGGTAGAGCATTGTACTTATGAGGTTACCGTCATGCAAGGGTCCCGAGTTCAACCCTCGGTGGGACTAACTTTTTTTTCTGGATCTGGTTTTCATTTTGGATCGTGGACATTTTACGATCAGATTCCACCTAATCCATCCTACTTACAACGACACACGACCGACTGACACCCGCCCACTGACTCTCTCTACGAGCACCCAATATACGAGCCTCTGCACCAATCTCAAACTTTCCAGCGCACAGGAAACACAACGGAATTTCGATGGTCTTCGACTGGCCTCCCTCAACCATCCCCACCGGGATATTCGTTAGTACGCCCTCGAATAATATATTTTCTTCAGAGCTCGGCAACAGAGTCACTGTCATAGCGTGGCAGGATGCTTATGAAACGGTCAGCCAGCGTGATAAAAAATCGGGGAACATAGACGGACGACCAGTGTTCGTCAGCTGCACCCGTAAATTGACGATAGTATTTGGTGGGACAACATATTTTCCTAGGGAACGCTGTAGCCGCACGGACGAAGCGGGCTCAGGACCAGGATGAATGAATGACATGTCAACGTAAACCCGATCCGCCTTGAAAGCATTCAACATATGCGTGGTCATGGGCTGCTGGCGGAGTGACACATCACCAAACCTGCCGCTAGTGATCTGCAAAGTCGAATATGAGCAACAGAGGTCACTTTTTTGTAATTACGAGTGCCCACCTCTTTCCACCGTGCGTGGACAATCTTCAATAACTCCTCACGATACCAGAAAGCTTCATGTCGTGCTTGCTCTTCTTCTTTGCTAAGATGTGATTTCGTAATTACAAGTTGGCGGTCGGTGAGTATGGGAATTGGCTGTGAAATTACATCGTCGCCGAGTCTAAGCCTTCTGACAGGCAGAATGAATCTGTACAAAGAAAAAGAAAAAAGGAATCCTTATTCTGAGATCTTTGGAAATGATTACACATGCATGCCTTGATGTACATCCAGGTGGCACCACAGAGGAGTCTGTTTCATCTTCTATACCTGTTGGAGGCGTCAAAGTCGCAGTAAAGGTAAGTGCCAAACAAAGCATACCATCTTGCGATCGTGTAAAAGTGACTTCGAATGGCAAGCCGTACGTGTTTCGTACTTCGATGGAAAACAAACACCACTTGTGAAAGTCATCGACATCAATGGTCGGCATTGAAGCTCTAGAACAGAGGCTGTCGATTGCATCCACTGGCATGATAGTCATGTCGTAGCACTCGAACATTTGATATACTGTCACGGTCAGTGGGTACGTCAACTCCCTTGCGTAGAACGCGTGCTGGATCGTATCTGTCTGATCCTTGCCCTGGCGGTGGACGTGAGCATACAAAACATGGACAGCGCCACCGGTACTACGAGAGGGTAAGAAAGAATGTCATGAATGAATCACAAACACGATACCATCCAACTTTTCCAAGACAAGTCACAGATAACGTGAATCTCCCGCCCGGATTGATGAGCTTAACGTCATTGTCGTGTTGCCAATAAAAGGCTTTTCGATGAACGAGGTCATATTCAATCTCATGTGTTTCGAATATGTCCAATTCCCCTTCGGATAATGCCTCCTTTGCGGAGGAAATGGTAGAATCTTCAAAGGAAAGCTTCAAGGAGTCGATCGGTAAGTGAGACACATTTTCTAGGGTGAGCCAGATGCTGGATCTAATACGAACGTCCAGTTTCCCAGGACCCGCAATCATAAATAGACCGTACTTTTCTCCGTCATAAAGCATAAGAGCCCCGTGGGTTAAGGAAGTCCGCCTCACCCGCAGCATCGGTTGCTGAGGAACAACTACACACTCCAGGTACCGAGGTTCGGATTTGGAGGGCGTAGCTGTTACGGTAAGACGTTTCTCGCCCGTTTCCCAAGGCAGGGCCTGAAGGCCCGCATACTTCGTGCGCTCACCTTCGTTTCTGACCATGGTCTGTCGTCGAAGCTGCCCGCACGCATCGGATTCCGTAGAGACAGGGAGTAAGAGTTCCTGTGGAGCACCATTGGGTGCTTGAATGGTACACCCCTTCATGACTAGAGCCCCTGGCTCCTTGGGAATTCCAATAACGGGTATGTTATAGAAAGACTTCGGGCGAATGATGATTGAGGAAACGGGACCGCAGTCAAAGGTGACACCACTAGTACTGAAGCACTGCTGATAGGCGGGCGGCCGACAGTTATAGACAAAGTGACGTACATGAGAGATACACTTTGCAGTTCGAGGTCAAATACGAAAGGGTTGTGCAACGTGACAACCAGCTCCGCAACCTCGCCCTCCACGAGGATAGCTTTGTCCTATTGCTTTTCAAAAGAACTACACCGCGGAGGAAGGGAACTCGCTCACCCGCACATTCACAGACTCCCGAGGATTATATAGGAAGGTGTTTGTCACCCTGGCCGTCAAGGGATTTTCTGAATTCAAAAACGACAAGGGCCTCTCAATCGGCAAGCGTTGGGGAGGGAGACTTCGTACTTGTCAGCAACGACGACAGAACTCACGGATAGATTTCACTTACGGAAGCAGAGCGATGCTAACTGCCAGGTGTCCGGCCCACCATTCAATCGTAGTCGCTTCGCCACGCCGCTTTAGTATGCTAAGAGCCCTCGATGCCGTCTGGTATAAATGACATTGATCGGCAGTGGCTAGAATGGAGTGCATTGTTTTTAATGCAGATAGGCATATACGAGCGACGGCAAGGTAATCTGTCGGAGTAACAGCCTCAGCAATAACAACTACGCGTGCATCAACCTACCGGGTAAAGCTTCCGCTACTGCAACTGCCTCCCGAATTACTCCAACCTTGAGTTCCGGCCATCCAAACTGCACATGTATGGTCTCAGACGCGTCTGCGCCTCCCCGCTGTGGTCCACTTTCTGTCTCGGAATAGTTCGTGTTGGGATTTTCTCCGGTCTCCGCAGGCGTATGATTCACGGCCTCTAAGTTGACGCCGAGTACCTTGCAGGTATAGTTGAGGAGCTTCAGAATACTCTGATTCCCCTCCAAGTCTTCTTTACGTCGTATGCCCACATTCCCCAACTTCGGCGTCTCAGAATCGTCAAACTCTGCTGGTTCAGGCCGTGCAATCAAGCCAACACTCCCCAAATCTGACTTCCGAAGCTCTTCGTCCTCTCCACGACCACAGACCACCAGATCCATGATGCAACTAACCACCTCCCGAAGTACGTATACCTCCTTACGCTTGAACCCGAGGCAGTTGTAGATACTTGCCATGGATTGCAAAATGACAAGGCGTTCGTAAGGCCCCAGGTGCAGCAACCAAGGGCCGTGCGCCTGTGATAGAGTGTTCGCGATTTGACAGCGATTGATGCCTGTTATGGCACTCAGACGTTCAAGGCCGACTACAGAATTGTCGGAAATTATTTTCTGCAGGTACGATGTGGAATCCGGCTGTAGCATCGAGGCAAAGGCCATCGCTCCCCATCCTTTCGATGACCATACGCAGAAAAGCAGCGACGCTTGCCTCAATACAGCCGTCACGTAGACGAGGGCAAGAAGTGAATAATCTCGAGTTGTCTCTGGGAAAGCTGATTTCAAATAGAGATTGATGGCCAACGAGAGTTGATCATATAACTCCATCCAGGGCTCTTTCGCGTCGCATATCGATGTTTGCTATAGGAGAATAGTGAGACGGTAAACATGTCGCGGTGGGATCGAGAATTACCAAACCTTGCCCAGCCGCCCACAAGTCAACTACTGAAACGACGGCTAGGGCTTCGATCGCAGAAGCTTGCCACGCCGGGTCTGACTCAGTTCTAAAGATGTTCAATGCTTCCTGGTACCTTCACCGATAAAATCAGTATCCCAGTGCCCGGGAAAGTCCGACGTCGACAGACCAGATCTTAGCGTCTTGCGTACGGCCTGCTAAGAGAAAGAAATCACCGTATACTTTGTAAAGCCTGGCATGCGATGTGATTCCGACAGCATTCGAGCGGGTTTTAAGAGGGTGGAGACCAGACAGCCTGTGGGAGGATGATGATGGATATGGCCCGGGACCAGGGCCCAAGGATGAATTGCGCTTCATACCATGGTTCGCTGACATAAGTGCATTCGAGTTCAGCTCGGATTGGCTCAAGTGTGCGGTAGAAGAGACCGGCGCAGAAACATAGAGACGCGAGTCGCTGCCAGTAGGCACGTCTCCACCAGCAGGCAACGCTGGAAATAACGTTGCGTTTAGACACTCGTTGCCATCAAGTGTTTCGAGGACATGCACCTGTAACCATGAGAGCTTGCCATTTACACTTACTCGATGACATACCACCCGGCCAAATTCGCTCAGTATTTGAGAGCACAGATCTGCTAAGAGGGTACCGATGTACAGTTTCTTATTCCCCATGACGCTTGGTATTATAACCAGTCCGGGGGGAACATCGTTGATGTTTCCACTCGCACTGTCCTCGCTCTGAAAGACGAAACATACCTTGGACGGTGAAGATGTGGAACTCTCTGGAAATATATCTAACACGATATTTTCCAGCTGTTCCTGAGCGGCTTCTGGCGTGTAGAAAGGGGTGCACGAAGCAAGTCCGATTACTGCGTGGTTGAAGAGCGATGGTCGAAACAAGTACAACGGCGCTTGCGCGGGAGGGGTTGGATGGGAGGTGAAACTTAAGTGAAGATAACCACTCGAGAGCGGACTTGGCATAAACCGTGCTGAAGGAATTGAGAGCTGTCCTGTTGAACGAAGGTACGAAGAAACGGAAACGGACCTTTCTCGCCCTTGGTATCTCCTGGGATGTCTCCGAGGCGTATAGAATCGAAGGCTTTAATCTCTGCAGCATGAGCCTCAAATATGTCATTTGATATCGGGCCAACGGGGACGAGAAGTATGCGGACGTGAGCCAGCGATGCGAAGGCATTCGAATTCATGAATTCAGAATCTGCTATCGGGCCAGAATGTAGAATGGAGTGTCGAAGTTAACCTGGTGAGAAGGTGAGGGTGACGTCCAAAGTTGGTGAAAGTGCCGAGTCATTACTGAAACGTACATCGTGTCAAGTGAACGTACACCACTTTCACGCTCAACAACCACGACACGCCGTCCCAGGTCCTGCAAGTTGCAATCATGGTGGGAGTTTCGCATTTATGGCGATAGACATTTGTGAACAAATGATGCAGGCTCTGAGCGACGTGGCCCTTGGCGGGTTGATGCTTCTGGTTGCGGCATTCGTATTCGTCTATTACACTACGTGGACCATTTTACTGGCCAGTCTTTCCAGCTATTGAACTTTGCTCTCTTCCTGACGCTTTGGTTATAGCCTTTCTTTGACAAATCGAGTCCTATACACGACTACTTTCCTGCCCGTGAATGGGCTGTCCGACTACCGGCATTCATCCTCGTTGTGGGGCTCTCGGGTATCGGTTTTTTCGTGGGCTTTACTATCGCCAACGAAAAAAAGAAGAAGGCTCTAAGAGCGAAGCTTCGAGCAGCCTGATGCTCGGGGTAACACCCCCGTCCCCCTGCAATCACGATCCCTACGTCGGTACTCGACGCCGATCTACCGTTGCCTTCGTGTGCCTATCCAACCTACGTAGTTTATCCGCATTCGTTGTGTCCTTTGTCATTTGGGCGATTATAGCATCCAGCCGTAATTCTGGTAGAACATCTCCATCCAATGCTCTTGCTAACTATACCAGCAGGGTTAGGGAAACTCCTTAACACATCATTCTCCCCTTACCTTACTGAGAGCAGAATTCCTCCCTCCTAGCTGTCTGAGGTGTTTCAAGAGTGTCAAACATGGTATACAGTCCATTGCAATTGGAGACCGAGATTGAAGAAGGAAGATGAAAAGGTTGGCGGCGGATGACGAGACGGCGGTTGACAATGGCTGTTGGGCCAGGCGATGAGTGCATGCTCGCGCGAAG
Source organism: Pisolithus albus (assembly GCA_024613165.1). Classification (NCBI taxonomy): domain Eukaryota; kingdom Fungi; phylum Basidiomycota; class Agaricomycetes; order Boletales; family Pisolithaceae; genus Pisolithus; species Pisolithus albus. Next base: position 1,360,237 of record JANFAB010000002.1, on the reverse strand, counting down.
GATGGTGGACTCAAACCAGTAGCTCATCGCTGCTTTCCTGCCCCAGAAGTTTCACCAAGCTCTCAAATGGTGGCCAAAGTTCATTCCAGAGTTTGCATGCTAATTCACCGCTGGGATCCACTATTTTCCCGGTGGATAATTTATATAGAAGCAGCATCCAACTCTTCATGGCAAGGTACGCGTACTCGATGTCGGCTGCCGCTGTCTCGGGAGGCGGCAAGCCACCTTGGATATATGTACCCAACGTCTTGGTATAAGGGGTTACGAAATTATCGAATCGCGACATCATTAAGGCTCCATACTTCTCGAATGACGGGTTAGAAACTGCCGTCAAGAGCATGATGATCCAGGGACGAATAGTGATGTCGGAAGGAAAAGAACGCTGGGGAAGGTCATCAGCAGCAAAAGTAGCGTGAGTCGTAAACCTTACTTGGAGGTTGTTATCATCGTTCAGTTCATCGAGCACATCATATCCCCGCTCAGCGGCATAGAAGATGTAGCGACCTACGGTAAGGGACAACGTCAGATCTGCATCAACTTCGCCTGTAGTCCAGTTGTAGTTCTGGAGAAAGTGAATGGCGCTTCTCGCCAGTTTGGGTGTTGCGTCGTCTTCCCCATGTTCGCGAGTCTGCCAGGTCATGGAAACCTGTACGAATCAGCCACAATACCTGAACAGCACTCACAATACGCACCTCTATCAGAGACACCGATGTGGTGGGGTTTGCTCTGACCTTAAGCCGTAGTATGTCATCGACGATTTCGACCATGGTGCGATAAAATGTCTGTGCTGTCAATACCGTAATACCCGAAGACGACGCGTCCCCCTGGCTTGACGCAGCAGTACGAAGTAATAGGATAGTTTCTTTGCGAACAGTGGTTCTGAGCACTGCAATCCTGAAGACAGTTTCGGCGCAGACAAACAGATCCTGAAAGCTACATGAGAATTGCGGAGAACAGAACGAGTCCAAGTGGTAAGTTCATAGGCACGCTTACATGCTGGATAGACGGTCTCTTGAATCGCATAAGATTGGCCGTAAGGCAAAGGAGAGTATTGAAATCAAAATCGCTGTCGACACTGAAACCTGCGGCGCGTCTAGCTGTCGCCACTATCCACGCTGCTAAGTCTAACGTATGGTTTGGTGTGCATCAGAGAGCAGAGTAGAGACTATCATACCTTTCATGGTTTTATCGCTCACCCCGTCACAGACGATCTCCACGAACATGTTAATATTTTTTACAGTGTTGTGACTGATCTTCCAGTCCACTTCTGGTGGCTGTGAGATGATGCTATGCAATAAATCTTCTTGGAAGTTTATCGACGCTTCCGTGGCACGCCCATCGCGAGCTTGAATGATAGTCTTGAGGACTTCGTAGAAGTCCGGGTTCGGCGGACGCTGGGTGATAGGTCAAAATCTCATCGCTAACGAGCAAAATAGTGACACCACCTTGCACAGACTACAATAGACGCCACTTGACACAAGCCTGTTCTCCCTCTAACGTTCGTTAAGTGAGCGGGGTGCAAAGCAAAATATCTCACGTCACGAGAGTGCTTTCGATGAAAGCTTTTGCTTGGGAAACCAATACGTCTTCGTCGTTGTGCTTGAGGGTAACGATGAGTGCGGCGGCCTTATCCATACATTCCCTAAACTTCCAATTTCAGCAAACATAACGTCGCTGCAAATGCAATGCATACACTGCGAGCACCCCCGTTATGGCAGCACCTCTCTTGATATACGTTTGTATCACAGACAACGCAAGTTGGCGAAGTTCGTAGCTAACGTCCAGGAGTAGGAAATCTGATGTTTTGCGTAACGCCTTTCGGAGTGAAACATCGAGGTGTCTGATGGCCATGCTGCCGAAGTCATGCTTGAATGTGATGATCACGAGAGCCTCAAGGAGGCTCTTCAACGTCAAAATGGGGAGTGTAAGAAGATCATGTGACGAACAGAAGATGGCAAGGACAAGATCGACAAATATTGTCCCGATAAGGGCACGGCAGGGCTTATCATCCTCAACGAGAGTACTTCCCATGACGGTAGGAGGAAGTTCGAAATTACGATGAGCGTCCAGAATCCGTGGCAAGGCTTGCACGCAAGGAAAGGCTGTAGGAGGAATAGACTCCAACTTTTCGAATCGGACGAAAAAACTTCTCCCAGTGGCAGTTGGGGTGGCTTCGACGTCACTGAATCCTACGACCTTTGCGAGGTGATACTTCAAATTGAGAGAGGAAAAAATGTCCACTTCCATGCCACTCTCCATCATTTGGAGGCTAAGTAAGATGAGGGCTACCTGTGCTACTTCAGGGAAGATGGCGTAACGGTAGGGTGAATAAGTACCTTAAGCGGCAATCGTTCTGCATTGTTTTGATTTACGAAATCCCTGTTGTCAATCGGAGCGCCGGGTATTCCCTATGGGGTTCTCAGGAATTACGATGACAGATGTGTTAGCATCACGCACCTTCTTACCAGTCTGGTCGTCACCTTGGAGAGCCTCGATAATTGCATCCCACGACAGAACTACATATGACGTCAGTAAGAAGTTGGAGGGAAGTGATTGTTTACTACTTTTCCAAGCCGGGAAATGCGGCTGAAGCTGAGTAAGGAACACGACCAGTTGCAAGCGTTCGGGAGGTTTTAGCACAAGCAGTGCAGTACTCCAGCACGATGCGATAACCTCCAATTGCGGCGTAAGCAGGGTTTGGGACCAAGTCTCTACAGCTGCCCTAATTTCTTCCTGTGCGACCCTCGACTCAGTACGACCCACACGCCAACGGAACACCCACCTTCTTGTCCAACCAAATTAGCTGGAAGAAGAAGTAAAAAATGTCCAGGACGCAAATCTTCCACGGACAATCTTTGACCTGGAAAGCCGGGTTTTTGACGTCCATGATGATACGGAATAGCCGCGACGCTCCAACTAGCCTGATGATGAGAAAGTTGGTTATCTGTGGCTGAGTTGATCGTAAGTCAGAACCAACCTAGTCTCCCATGGTGAGGAGGAAGAAAACGTCTCTGTTAGAAGCTCTCGGAAAGGGACAACATCCACCACCAAAATCCTCAGCAGCAATGCTGTTCGTATTGTTGAGATGTTGAGCTGCTGGTTGTCGTAAAGTTGCCAAACCCTGACGTGCGCTCAGTGAATGCACTAAAGTCAAACCCCGAGCAACGCCTACCAGGTACAGAGTGTTTTGGCATTTCGCAAAACGAAGTTATCAACTTCGAAAGCCTCCAAATATGGAGAATTCAACATGAACGAGTGCAGAAATTTCGCTGCTAAACCGACGATCTCTTCGTTATTATATCGGAAATATTCATCTAGCGTGAGCATCAGATCCCGGTCAATTATAATGGGGTCGGTGGGCTTGTCTTGTCGAACGCCCGGCTTCCTTCTGTTTTATGAATCAGGGAAAACGACAACATGACCTCCATGGTGTGCGTACCTAACAGGAAGTTGATGGACCTCTGCCTGATCAGCCATTTCTAAGGTGAGTAGGAGGCGCCGGTCACAGCCATAAAGGAGAAGGCATGTTGTCAGCGCACGCCTCACAAAGGCGATGGCACTGGATCGTTTGATCTCAGTATTGTACGAGCGTACCATAAGACAACGTCACGTACGTGGTCGACATGTCGTTCAAAGATTGCAAGCTCGATTCTACTGCGTGCCGGAAAAATCGCATTGTTTTGCCAACTACTGGTTGCAAGTCTTGGCGGCCCACTGACCTCAGCCAAGTTGTAATCAGGACAGCGTCCATGAATATAGACGCCTGATCCAGACTTGGGTTTCTACTGAAGATAATACTGCTGTATTTAGTGATCGTTGAGGTGTCAATGTCGACTCCCGACCGCGCGAAAAGGCGAAGCCACATAAGTCCGCTGGTGAAACCACCCGTTCGTTCTGTAAATCGCCAGACAGCTCCCCAAAGGTCTGCCATTTTCAACCCTTTTTCATCGAAGTTTGTCAGCGTTGCGTCTACATATGTACTGAAGCGAGCGGCGCTGTCATTCTCAATGTTGAATAACCTCTGCAAAATTGGCATGGACTGATAGCCGATAAGAACAGGCCACTCGCATTATGATTAACTCACAGCGCTTTCCAGGACTTCAAACTCTAGGCTTTCGAGCCAAAGTAAGAAGATATCCTCCAATGCCGTGAAAGTAACCGATGTCTGGGAAAGCTTGACAATAAACTTAAGGCATCTGTCCGCGATGTAGCAACCTTTGCTCTGCCAAAGGTGAGACAGTGATCAATAATACATTTTACTCTCTCACTTGGTCTTGACAATCCAAAAGTGTATCATCGGCATCGTAAGTGCAATCGGAAGCAATTTCATGAGTCGCATCAAATACGATAGCAGGATAGGCAGAGATGTCTTGATTGTGCAGGGCAAGCAGCCACTTTGCTATATAAGTGTGCAACAGGTTTCTCCGAGATGCAATATAGTCTCCACCGTTATTTACTGAATTCGTCGGGATTCTGCGCGAGTTTTGAGTGCGCGGCCAAGGAACAGGGTCAGTCGGGGCGCGGACTCCGGGAAGACGGCGCCCCTCAGAGACGTAGTCACGAAGGATAGTAGCAAGACAGTTATCCTTGAAGAGAGGTGAAAATCATTTTATCAAAAGCGTGAAACGACACACCTCGGAAAGGATCCAGCCAACAAGCGTACGCGTTAATCGCCGCAACGCATACTCTGACATCAAACCGTTTGGCCAAAACCGTCTCACCAGCAATAGCAGTCCGGACTCGTTCACAGATAGGTCAAGATCAGAAAGACAAGACTCGATCGCCGCTACTAGTGTTTCCACGTCGACAGGACAAGTCAAAACCCAAGGGAAGAGGAAAGTAGCATTCCGTATCAGCTGAGGGGAAAGCTGTTGGTATGAATGGTTCTGAATTGACACAACAGAGAAATCCGAGTTTATGCAAGTGTGACAGAAGATGGTAGGCTGGGCCTTCAGAGACTACGTTGAACTCGTACCCAAGGGCATCGTAAACGTGGCTGAGTGGAACCATTTCGTAGGGATGTCGAGGAACACCATCGTCATCTGCATGGTCTTCGACGCCGTCGACTCTTAGGAAACCAGTGGCAACTCCAAAGGAATTATCTTGAGTGTCACATGGTGCCTTTACAGTGGATGCGATATAAGCCAATATAGACCAATCGAACATAATGAGATGCGGTGCCTGTTGTTGAGAATTCGTCTGGATGTACTCGGCAAGACTGGTGGAAACCGGCAGCTTTCCAGAGGAGAGATACGCTTCGTACAACTCTACCAGGAACGGCAGTTCGAAATCTCCGTCGCCGGCATTGGTATCCTCCTTGGAAACGGAGAAAGATCCCAGAGTGAGGCCATTGTAATATATTTGCAGTTGTGTCCATAGAACGGAGGACGACACGGATATCTCTTCGTACGTCCGCTTACCAAGGTCGTCGGAAGAGAGAAATATATCGCCGTAGAAGTCGGCAAAAGACTGCCTGAGTCTAGACAAGGACACTGTCATGTGGGTGGAATCCAGATTAATGGATCCACAGTGCGGGTGCTGTGAAGCAACACTCGATACACATGAGAAATGTGCAAATAGTTTGCAAGATGCGCAGAGAAGGGCTTGACAGCCCCATATCGGGTCTCGGCAGAATATGCAAAGAGGCAGGGTGAAAACGTGAACCAGGATGAAGTTGTGACCTGCCCTTCGGATACGGTATGTATCGGTATCCAGTCTTGATGGGGAGACTATGCAGAACCGATGGACAACCATCTTGCCGCTGTAACCCCCAGTAGTTGCAGCATGTTCGAGGAGCACGTTACCATCAGGACAATCGTAGCAGTCAAAGTGTACAGCGCATACACATGCTGTGCACAGCAGCCCAAATCCACGTATAGCTGCAGAACAAGATCTGCAACATTGCAGAGCAGCCTGTTGAAAACTGGCAGGTTTGTCCGATGATACAAAACGCCATGGGACGAAGTTATGGGCGTAAGGGTGGGACACAAATCGACCCTGCATGCCACTGTCCTCTTTGGCAAGCATCTCCGCATAGCTGAAGACAGGTAGTGCTTTGCTAACGACGGTATGACCCACGGCTGCAGGCCAGAAGGTTGTCAAGAGGCTGAGCGCGCTCCGGCGGCTCCCTGAAGTGTGATATGCCACAATCTGAAGAATATCAAGGTATGAATCTTTCTTCTCTGTGACAAGAGTATCAACCAGACGATGAAAGTTGTACATGGCAAGCGGTGACGACGCCCTGGCATCCACGGTCTCAAGCACAGCCGCTAACAGCGGTGATGAAAACGCAGAAAGATGATAAACGGACAAGGGCTGAAGGGGAGCGTTGTTCGATTGAATCTTCGATGTGGTAGGTGTGTCGACTGCGCTCCTCAGTTGCTGAGGCGTACTAAATTCTTCGTCCTGTGCCTCGACAACACGGATGGCGAAGTTCGGAGTATTGTCGTGGTCGAAGAAGTTACTGTCTGTGCAGGCTTTAGACGGACAACTGAAAAGAGGTAGAACAACCGACTTTGCCTCGGAGTGATAGCATCGGCGAAACCTCGCTTACTACGCAGATCCTCGAGGACCCCTCTTAGAATTACGTTGTTGAAGAATGCCAGAAGGCGAGGGTACATTTGAGGAGGAAATGTGCTAAAGGCCGGGATCACAGCGAATGCAACCTGAGAGATTACAGCCGGTTCGCGGAATTACAATGAATCAGCAACTGTGCGACGTCCAATGAAACCCACTGAAGAGCGTTCACTGGTCTAGAGGGTGTTGGGCGTGAGGATTGGAAGCGACAGTCATCGGATATGACTGAAGCAAGAACAGAAATACACCGAGCGAGGAGTTCCGGTGCTGAGAAATGCTTCCCTCTAACCGGAGAGGATGATTTCGAGCGTTTTCCGCCGATACCACTTCGCCGTGACGAAGCACGCGGTTGAAGGCTTGGTGATTGGGAAGAGTTGATCTCCAACGGCACGACACTATATTACAAAGGCATAAACGGAAGGTTACAGTCAAATGGCCAAGGCGTTACCTCGCCTCGAAAATCTGCCAGCCTTGCGACACTGAAAACAACAAGGCCTCTCTTAGTCGCACCATCAGATCGAACGTGAAATCCGTCGAGAATCCATCCCAGGAGTCAACCTCCTCGTCACTGTCATCGTTAGTTGGCAGAGAAGAGTAGAGCAAACTGTCCCGCCGACGGCCGTTCGACTTCCCGGTAATGCCGGATAGCTCAAACACACAAGGAGGCTTAGGCCTGCCGAGTAACTGGTCCACAAGCAGAGCGAGCAATTTCCGCGACTCATCTTTGGCATGGGAAGTATTCTGGACCGAGGCTAATTTGGCGAGACGCGGTGACGGCGGCGTCTGGACCTCACTGGGCGTCAGAGGGATTTGTATCGTAGCGGAAGTGGCAGAGATTGGTGTCTTGGCTGACGATCCATGGGGGTGCGAAGTGAATGTGGTGTCGACGCGTAGTGCTACTGGTGTGGTGGGTTTCGACTCGGACATGGTCACACCGAAGTCAATTATCAGTTGGCAGATGGCGCATGACTCGGTTACATAAGCACTCTCCGTCAACCATCGAGAAAACGTCATGCCTCCAAGGGAGGGAAGGCTCAAACAGAAAACACTAGCAGGTTTCGTGCACTCATCACCTCCGTCATCACCCCAGCATCCTCTGGCAAAGCGGAAGCGAAGAGCCCCAACTACAAGCGACTCAGAGGAGTCCAGTCCATCATCGAGCGATGAAAATGATGATGATAGTGACGTGGAAGCTATTCGATTCGAGCCGGAAGCAGCTGGAATAAGTGATGAAGATGCATCACCTCGTAGGCCTAAGCGAAAACGCGTGCACCTCACTGTCGATAACTTGGGCAAACAACACTCCGACGACGACGAGGTGAACGTCGGAATTCCCGTGCGGTGGAAAGGCAAGAGCAAGAGGAAAGTGGTTGTGGACTCCGACAGTGAACCGCAGCCTCGTAGATCTAGGCTGGTCAAGGGTGCCAGACCACCCACCCCTGACGATGAAGAGGATGAAGTTGATCAGTCTCGTAAGCTATCCTCTCGGGAGCTGAGTCTCCATTGATGTTGTAATCGCTCGTCAGACATACTTGAAAATCGTCTACGTGCTCGCGGACGAAAGACAAAGTACCAGAAGACCCTCGACAAGCTGAGAAGTGAGTCGGCGGTCATCCTCTGTACGAGATTGGTTCATCCATACCTGCGACTGTTCAAAGGTAGAAAGCGAGGCGGTGCTGTCCTTCAGTCGTCATCTGGGGACGATTCGGAGACACTCCAAAAGCCTGATGATCCGGAGAGTCTCAGTAGTTCGGAGGATAGCCATGATCAATCTAGCCATGCGGGAAGACGACGATTTTATTGTCGAGGATTCCCTGGACGGTGTTCAGGCAGTTGACCTTCCCGCCGCATTTAGTATGAACGCACATCAGGATCTTACACACCACTTCAAGATTATCTGCCAACTGTTCGTGCATATGGCCGTACGCCCTCTTCCCGAACGCCGCGCCTTTATGCGACACGTACTGAAGAGTGTGTATTTCCTTACTATATACTCGAGGGTCTCTCACAGCAATTTTTCTAGACGAACAGTACTTTTCTCTTCCATTACAAATCACCCGTCGAAAGTTACTTGGCATGCGAGATTCTCTGGTGGTATCGTCTGTCTGGGGTCCTGATTTTAAGAAATCACTCGAAAAATATCCTGAATTTAATTTACTACGAATGGACTTCGGTTTGCCTGTATGCGATGCGTGTAGGCTAGGTGGCAGGGTGTCCACACTGCTTGGAAGAGTCAGTGGTACCCCCTACGACCACTATGATTTCGAGGTAGAGTCGGGCCGCTACTTCCTCGAGGATAACGTTCACCCTCCACCAGGATCTTACTGATGACGAAGAGGACACGAACGGGAAAGAGTTCCACCTTGGCCGCTTCTGTGCGATACGGACGCGAGTATATCACGAGTTCAACCACTGGGAGGTTAGTATAATGTTTCCAGACGCGACTCCTACTCAGATCTCTCCAGTACTGGCTCTATAAGAGCCTCCAACGTCAAATAAGCGCTGTAGTCGATGATGACAACGATTTTGTCCGGGTAGCGTACTGGGGAGGTGCTTTGCCGCCCGACGACCCCGCAGACGCAGACAAGTTTATGGAGTGGTTGGACCAACGGGATATCATTGATATGGAATGGCAAAAAGTTCGTAAGATGATGGAGAGCGCAAGAAATTTGGAGGCTTCAGCCAGGAGGGGAGAGATCGACGATCTAGCATGACGTCAATATACAACAATATTTTTGTATTTTACGATTCTCACGAAAAAAAAAAATATTTCATTTCACTTGGTCGTTCGATGGCTTACTCCCACTACCAACACAACCAGCAGACTTCGTATACTTATGCTGCATATCATCCTGGAACACCGGGTGCCTACACACACCCACAAACGCAAGGATATGCCACCTACCAAGGTGCATACTCATCGGGAGTGACGGGATATGGCGCGTGGCCCTACCCATACAGCTATCTTCCCCAGCAGCCATCACAAACAGCAGCCCAAGTAACCCGACCACTCGTGCAGACAACCGCCGCGTCGACCGCGCCCACTACCTCAACAACCAGCACGTTTACCCCCAGGACTACCACGTTCACATCGTACACCCCTTCGCAAGTGCGAGACGCGGCACAACAGGTCGGCGGCAACAGTGCTGTTGGGCGAAGTCGCAAACAAGCCAACTTTAGGGGGCTCTTCACCAAAGAACGTGGGTGTGGATTGCACGAGCTTTGTCTAATCGTAGTAACACTGTTCTTCAGTGAAGAGTCTGATGTACGGTTTCGGCGATGATCGTAACCCCGCGAACTGATACGGTCAATGTCATGGAGGAGATACTGGTCGAATTCATTGTAGATGTCGTACGTTTGTTGATTTGTTTACCGTGGTAGCTGGCGTTGACGCGAAATACGCAGTGTCAAGCTGCTGGAGGTCCACAACGTAAAACGCGTCTATCTGTTGAGGATTTAAGGCGTGCGTTGTCAAGACCGGCGGATGCGAAGAAGCTTGCTCGAATGGAGGAATTACTGTTCATGCAAGAAGATATCAAGCGGGCTCGCGCACAGTTCGAAGAATCAGAACTTAATCAATCTAAAGACTTCCAATAGTCCGCCGTAGTAAATTCAGTGTCTTCAGCCCCTTAATCTCTGCCATCAACACTTGTATTGTACATGCAATCGTACCATTTTATACATCTCATCGCCTGTGTGAATGCGATGGTGTTCTCCAGTGCTGTTCCTGCAGCCCCAGCTGCAGGCACGGTCAGATGACAGAACTACTCTTCCATGCCGTCCTGGTTTTCGGGATCAGCAGCTTCTTCCTCTGCATGACTGGAGTCGCCGTTCGCTCTGGCCTCTCTCTGAGCATTGCGTCCTTGGACGCCTAAGCATACGAGGATAAGCACTCGCAATCATAGTATGACAAAAAATGGTGTCTGACCTCCACTTTGTGCCAGCGGCTTAGCATACTGTTGCAGCCACTCCTCTGACTCCCATACTGTTGGCGGCATGGAATCAGTATACGTGCCAGAGCACACGCGGAAGGAATAAGCGTACCGGCCCTGTTCCCTTGTGCGGGTTGGATAGCGGATTTCACTGACTTGGCGATGTTGACCTTCAAGACTTTTCCGTGAAGTTCGTTGAGGTCCATATTGTCGATGGCATCCTGAGCATCGGCGGCAGAAGAGTAAGTGACGAAGGCGAAACCACGGTGTTTTACATCTGCAAAGCTTGGCATGAGCGCATGTGCGGATGGACGCCGTAGCATAGACGCACCAGTCTCTTGAGCTGGATTTGTTGCCGCCGAGGGAAGCTGCACTTCCACGATGTCTCCTGTTCGAAGGAATGTATGGTATGTGCGCACTGAGTAGGAGGAGCCGTACGCACCAAAGGGTGAAAAATGCTCGTGGATGGTGGCTTCGTCCACGTCCTCTGCGAGCCCTCCTATGAATATCGCTTTCTTTCCCCTCGTCTCTTCCTCCATCGCGTATGCGTTCAAATAGATCGCTCAGCACCGCCACTACTATAAGTGCACGTGACTCTACAGGACACTGTCTCCGAAGTGACCGTGTCCGCTGTCTGCCCCCTATGGTAAACTTGCAATGTGGTAACTTGGCCACTTTCGACTCGCCCATATCGTATCTCGGTGCTGTTTCCCCGCGCTCCCCATTTCAGCAATGAATTCCCTTTTGCCTACGTCTGGAGACGGCTATTTAATGGAGCTCTGTAGCGTCGTGTCGACTCCTCTCCCATGTCTTCCTCAGTCCAGGAGAGTTCCGAGTCTCCGCGCTCCTCCCCGTCCTCGTCCTCGTCCACCCTGTCATTCGATGAGGAACAAACCAACAGTCGCATCAAACCCGACTGGTCCAAGTATCGTAACGTCTTCGAGTGCAACGGATACCACCTCGAGACCGCGCGAGATGTCAAGCATCATTATCTTGACAATGACAGGCGTAGAGCGAGTCCCGCGTATCGTCGCGCATGTGCGTTGCAAGACGAAGACGCGTTGTGCGGAGATCCTGGGTTGGTATGCAATAATCACTCCGGGTATATGTCGACGCTGAGATCTTTCAGCCTGATAATCTCTTCAGAGCCACTCGCCACAAGGATGGGAAGAAACTGGTGGTAAAGGCCGTCAATTTACTCAGCAGGGAGCTGGATATTGCACGATATATATCCTCGCCAGCTTTGCGCAGGGATCCCATGAACCATTGCATACGTAGGTGTCATGTTTCCTTTTTTTTTCTCCTAATCGTAGTGGCTATGTGGGATCTGCACAGCGATCCTCGATTTTCTCGATGTCTCCCAGGACGGAATTTGTTTTGTTGTGATGGAAGAGTGGTCCTCTTGCTTGCTATCCCGTCTACCGACCACTATGCATGAATTCCTGTCAACCATTCACCAATGCATCGAGGTGAATACAACGGGCGTGCTTCTGCAAACATCTCTCAGCTGACAAGTGCCAGCACATCGTCTTTCTGCACAGGCACCGCATCGTACATCTCGACATCTCCAGTATACAACTTCGTTACCGATTACCGCGGTCATTACGCTTGCATAGATTACGAGTTAAGCCGAAGACTTGACACCGATGACCATCAAGTCATCTCTCATCGAGCGACAGAAATACCCCCTGAACTTGAGCGTGGAGAAGCGAGCGATCCGTACATGGTAGACATATGGGCTTTAGCCATGCTGATACTCAGAGCGTGCCAAGTGGGTGTTGCCCTTCGGCTGCTAACCTGCGTGGTGACGTCGTCGTTTTGTATGCTAGGCGACTGGTTATGGCATTCCAGGGCTCTTCCAGATTGTAAGAAGTATGCTTAACGAGCGCCCTGACAGACGACCGTGTGCGTCGGCAGTCCTTAACGCTTTTAGGCGACTACTCTGATTAACGGGCCGGATTACCAGCCCGGTAGAAGGGCTGCTAGAACTTACTGCCAACAATTACCTCGTAATTCAATCTACTCGCGGGCGCTAAAAGATGGATAAACTCATTGTACTGCAAAGCCGTCACTAAGTTAGTCACAATGAATACGTTTACTTGCCTAACAAGCATGCGCAAGTAACAGTGGTCTCCAACAGGCTGCCGGGTAACTCTAAGGAACGCAGCCAGTTCGTTCTCTAGTGATGAACAGAAACATTGGTATCACTGTATATTGACTGGCGCTTGCGCAAGCGGTAATGCATGACCAGCTCGGAAGTTTGTCTCCAAAAGTAGTGACGCACAGCGCCCAATGTCATGTCCAGTGGAAGCACCGAGTCGTTGCATAGGATTTCGTAAACTTCCTCAGCTCTCGCTCGATGCTGTCTGTTTGCGGTCGTTAGTTCCAAATGCGAGAGGGACAACGCTGGCGACCCGGGCTGGCCCGAAAGCTTCTCCAATTTTTCTTGTACCTACGCTGACAGTGAGCAAACCCCAAAAGTAGGGCAATGCGCTCCCACATACATGATGAGTCAACTTTCTCACTCTGAGAAATTTACTCGCAGTCAGCTTTGATTGTGCACTATTCCCGTCATTTATTGGTATGTGCTCAGCAAGGCCGTCGGAGATCAAACCAAAGACGTACGTGTTCAGAAGTTCTGGTAATTGTTCACCCCCAGGCTCCGGATTGGGCCAGGGTAGGAGGACGAAACTGAGCTTGACGTTAGTTGGTGGCGGTGCCCGGTTCATCAGGAGATATTCCAGTAACCAGAGAGGTAACGTCTCCTCCAACGTATATGTATCGGACATGTTCGAGACACTTGCCCTATACACAGTTCTCCACCCAGGATAATATTCATCGGATATCATGACAGTCATATTTGGCGGCAAAGCGAGAGTCGGCACTTCGCTGGATGACGGAGGGGAGAGAGGATTCGAGAGGAGGAGTTGTGCAGGTGTCTTCGCCAATTTAATCCCATGCTCCTACAGGAAAACGTCACAGTGGGTATTCCTTGAAAGAAACTACCGAAATACCTCAGAATAGGACGGAATATCCTTCCCACTCTCAGTGTTCCCCGCCACCGGGGAACCCGGAGTGGTTTCGGTGATCGACTTTCGGCCAGGTACTTTGCCAAAGTTTTTGAACAGCCCCATGAAACCTCCCAGATTCGGGGTGCTCGGAGTGGCCGATGTTGGACTGTCGGGGCCCATTCTTGTAGGACTGCTTGGGCCACTGCTACCAGGCAATTCACCCGCAGCCGCTGCAACATTTGCACCGGACTGGTGTTGGGAGCGGAAAGTGAAATAATCACTGTCGCGAGTAGGACTGTACAACGGTGGTGCATCGAGACCATGAGTTCGGATAGGCACGGGAGTTCGATCGTTAGGTAAAGCGTGTGTTTGAGCCATAGGGGCTTGGGACTGACTAGCATTGGAGGTGGCCAAGGGAATCATGGACGGCAATAGTGGTGAAGCCTTCGTGATGGTTGGCATGGAAGGAATGATAGCTGGTGCTGCGTACGGCGATGTAAAGACTACAGTGCTGATAGCTGTGCGAGAGGATGACCGACAAGAAATTTCTGAAGAGGAGTTCCTTCCGGTAGAACTCGATGCATCATGGTGAATGTCAGCATGTATGGGTGTCGGATCACGATGGGGATTTGTATAAGCAACGACGTTCGAGTCCAAAACATTGCCTTCCCGCCTTCTGCGAATTCGCTGCTCCTCTCGAATGAAAACAAGGAACAAATTACGCAATACCCACTTCCCTATATTGACTGAATCGTGTAGAACGCGTATACTATGTCAACATCGGCAGCGACATCCAAGGGAAAACTTAACTCACTCCTTTGTTCGTCGCCAGAAAGGCTGGGATCAAAACCTGCTTCATCAGCATATATTTCGGCCTCGAAACACCTGTCGTTGATATGAACTGTAAGTACGCCGGCTTTGGTGTCCACATATGACCAAGATGAGATGACAGCTTCGCCCTCAATTCGTTCTCGGACGACTTCGAGTGCCTCTCTGGGACTCCTGTCTTTCTCTCCAAGAGGGCTTCCACTCCCCTTCGAACGTGCGCTGCCATTCGCACTTCCACACCAACTGGCAGCTCGAACGTCTTCCCTGGTGTATTTCCCACGACAGATACCGCGGATGATATCCCACACTGCAACTTCACCCTTCGTGTCCACTGTTAGAGCGTGCATGCGATCGTTGAGCAGGATTGCCCTCACAAGGCCACGTGAACCTGGAATGACGGAGTCAGGTGCTACGTTGTATGGTTCAGCGTCAGGAGCTAGCTCAGGTATCTCGTGGAGTGCGCGGATGTCATGCGACAAATCATGGTCTGTGATTGACATTGAAGCAAAACTCTTCATGCTTCGTAGTATACCCGATGGTGGGATAGCTGAGGGTTGCTGGAATGTTGTTCCGAACACCGATGGGCCCCCTGGAACGGAAACGATGGACGCCGCGGAGTAAAGCGTAGCCACATCTGCGTCATGCGCTTTTGTCAAAAAAGACGAAGAATAGGGACCGTTCGGGGAGGTGAGCTGGACCAAAGCTGTCCACGGGACCCCCGGGTATGACGAAACTTCGTCCTTCCGGCCTTTGCCACTAGGTGAGTGGCAATTGGTCTACTGAAAGGCGAGACATACCGAGGTGGTGTGACTGTGAAGACCGTAACCAAACTGATTCAGTTCCTACGGAAACACGCTTCCTTCGTCCGGCGGTAGATAAGGGGTCAGCTGCCGGCTTCCCACTGTCTTCTACGGAGCGCCCGTGAACACGTCTAGGAAGCTTCCACCGGCTTACGCTAGAACTTCCACATGCGGTCCAGAGTAATCCGTCGTCGGCAGTGACAATTTTGTTAACACCTTCGCTAGTCTCACCACATGGCCCTCGCGAAAGCACGATGCATACACCGTCGGAAACATCTCCGCAGTCTTCCACATCTACCTTGCAAACGATGCCTGACTTATCTCCAGAGTAAAATACTTCCAATGATGGATGTGATGAGTGTAGAGCCCAAACAGAGTCTGTGTGATATGTAAAAGTGTGCAAACAGTGCTGAGAAGCAAGTGACCAAAGCTTGATTGAACCTGCCGGAATTTAAGGGGCGGCATGTAGAAATTACAGGGAACTTACTATCTGCGGAACCTGTGAGGAGCTGAATCATTGTTAGCAATACGTCATGGAATGGGGTTTGGCAGTCGTACATATCTCCCGTCTTCGGATATTAATATCGCACGGATATTGTCCGTGTGTCCAACAAGCTTCCCTATGCGCTTCCCCGCACGGGGATCCCACATGCGGACAACGCGCTCTGGGGAACCGCTGGCAACGATGTGCCCACAAGGGTCTACTGCCAGCGAGTACACAGACGCTTTAGATGCAGCTAGGTCAGGCGGATTCAACGTCAAGAGGGGTTCGGGTATGGACGAGGTGCGGGTGAGGTCCCAAAGTTTGATGGTCCGGTCAAAAGATCCCGAGGCAACCCAATTCCGTTCACGACTATGATAGGGGAGGATAATTCAGGATTCGATAAAAAGACTCTTGTTCGAGTCACCTTAACGCGAGGCAACGGACGTAATCCGTGTGAAAGCCGATAGTTGAAGGTTCCGTGGACGTGCCCGCGTGGGGGTTCCACGATTTTACGGTCCCGTCGGACGATGCGGAGATGGCTATAATGGAGCACATCAGAGTCTGGGTAATGGATAATCAGACATGCAAGGCGACGAGACCTGTTTGATTGTAATTGCACAAGAGTATATCGTTGATCCAATCTGTATGCAGCTGGACGCATTGTCGGAATTGGGGTCGCTGTGTGTGATCACCGGGTTTGATATGAGCGTCGAGGGCTGACAGAAATTAGCGTACCGAGGGGAATTCGTGTGCGTCCACATCAAACTCCCATTGGTGCTCGTATGGTAAGTCCCCGCCCTTGTGGTTCTTGTCTTTCCACCTCCTTGCACCGCTCTCCTTAACATCCCCCAGTATGTCACCGTCACGGCGCTCCTCTTCTTCTTCTTCTGCATTGTCGTCCCAACTTTCATCACCCATGCTAGTCAACCGTTCCCACCTGTTCGGATGTCTATGGGGCTGAGCGCGCCTCCTTCTGAATGGGAGACCCAGGTCCCAGGAGATGACCTGACCGTCTCGACCGCCTGTGTATAGTATACCTTCTGGTGCGGCTCTTTGTTCCAGCTGGGTGGTTGAGTCCAGTGCAAGGGCCATGACGCCAAGCCTGTGTCTCGGATGGGGATCGTGGACCGACGACTGGTCGTCGAAACATTCCGGTGGGAATTGTGAAGGGATGATGAGAGGCTGTGGTGACCCATGTCGAGGAATGCCAATGGGCGGTAGCTTAAGGCGGGGCACAGGCTCTGCTGGGGGTGGTACGACGTAGGATATCCGACGTTTTGGGGGTGTCATAGTGTCCACACCCATTCATCATCGAACTTGTGCTTGCCGACGTTGCACGCCCCCGGCATTTCCCGATAAGGAAAATGTTATGTAATCCATACTGGCTTGTGAGTTCCCCTGGCCAGACACTGGGCGGACGGCATTGAACCGACATGTTCCAACGCGATCCAAGAGCTGGCGCATTCCTGGGTGGGGACAGAGTCTCTGGACAAGACATTCGTGATCAAAATGGCGAGAAAACTTAATCCCAACTCAATTCAAGTTGGCCTGATTGTTTTTTCTGTTAATCAACAGTGACTGCTGCACTGTCCATTGCCAACATCGTCAAGAGTTCTCTGGGACCCCTGGGTTTAGACAAGATGCTTGTCGACAACATCGGCGTATGCGATTCCGCTCTTTGCACGGATCGATGCTTACTGTCCTATTAGGAAGTCACGATCTCGAACGACGGTGCTACAATCCTCTCGCTGCTGTCGGTCGAACACCCTGCTGGAAAGGTCTTCATCGACCTCGCACAAAAACAAGATAAAGAAGTAGGAGACGGTACTACATCCGTAGTCATCATTGCTGCCGAGCTCCTCCGACGCGCCAATGAACTCGTCAAGGCAAAGATTCACCCCACAACCATCATTACTGGCTATCGCCTCGCTTGCAAGGAAGCCGTCCGGTTCATGCAAGACAATTTGAGCGTCAAGGTCGACGCGCTTGGACGAGACGCGTTGGTTAACGCTGCCAAAACGAGTATGTCAAGCAAGATTCTCGCAAAGTACGCGTCGCTAGCACTTGTTTCGCTCGAGGCCTTTCTTTGATCTGATCTCTTTCAGCGACGACGATTTATTTGCACCCATGGCTGTCGATGCTATGCTGTCTGTCAGATCCATCAACCCTCGCGGTGACATCAAGTACCCAGTCAAAGCCGTGAACGTTTTGAAAGCCCACGGCAAGAGCGCAAGAGAGTCATTGTTTGTCCAAGGATATGCACTTAATTGCACAGTTGCGAGTCAAGGTGCATCCCTTAAACATCGATGTTAAGCATCTCCGACTGATACACTATTCAAGCGATGAAGAAACGCATCTCCAACGCTAAAATTGCCTGTCTTGATATAAATCTTCAAAAAGCTCGCATGCAACTCGGTATTCAAATACTGGTGGAGGATCCAGAGCAACTCGAGGAGATCAGGAAGAGGTACGATCTCTCCGTTTTTCGAGTCGTGGCTTCCCCTAAATCCATGCAGAGAAGCAGAGATTACGTTGGAGCGCATCCGCAAGATATTGGCAGCAGGAGCGAACGTCGTACTGACCACCAAGGGCATTGACGACCTATGTCTCAAGGAATTTGTTGAAGCGGGCGCAATGGCAGTACGTCGTTGCCGCAAGGAGGATTTGCGTCGCATCGCCAAGGCTACAGGAGGTACCTTGGTTTCAAGTCTAGCCAACCTAGAGGGAGAGGAGACATATGAATCTAGCTACCTTGGCACGGCCGACGAAGTCGTCCAGGACCGGATCTCAGACGACGAACTAATTCTCATCAAAGGCACCAAGGTCGTCAATTCCGCATCTATCATTTTGCGCGGTGCAAATGACTACATGCTTGATGAGATGGAGAGAGCGCTACACGACTCAATGTCAGTCATCAAACGAACATTGGAGAGTGGTTCCGTCGTTCCCGGCGGTGGCGCTGTTGAATCCGCACTCAGCGTATATTTAGAAAACTTTGCGACTACTCTGGTATGTTCGCTTCACAATGCACGCTCCGAGGACGACCCTAAATGCGGTATGATAGGGTTCGAGGGAGCAACTGGCCATCGCCGAGTTTGCCTCTGCTTTGTTGACGATACCAAAGCAGCTTGCAGTGAATGCTGCCAAAGACTCGACAGAACTCGTTGCAAAGCTCCGCTCTTATCACAATGCGGCACAGAGTGCCCCGGCTGGCGATCCAAAGAAGGTACTTTTGCGTTTTGGACTTGACCTCTTGAACGGAGACGTCCGAGATAACGTCTCTGCTGGCGTGCTCGAACCTACGCTGAGCAAAGTAAAGAGCTTGAAGTCGGCATATGAAGCGGCAATTTCGTTGTTACGGATTGACGACGCAATTCAGTGTGCACCAGGTACGTATCCACCTGTTGGTATATGCGGTGAACTGATTGGCACCCGTTATTTCAGAACCCAAGCCAGAGGCAGATGCACACGGTCATTAGCCAATTCCTTTTTTTTTCCTTACCTACATCTACGTGTAACCGTGTTAGTACAACCGAGCCGTGACTTGAAAAATACACCGGATCACGTGATGCATGGCGCGCGGTTGGTTTCGACTGTGAGTGTCAGCCACTTGGCAAGCTCGCGCCGTTGTGTCGAGTTGAACGAATTTCTCTACTCTCAAGTCATATCAAGCTCCTACTTCAACGACGGATTTGGGATCTGGCGGTGACGGGTAGTTCTCTGATGTTGAACGCTAGTCATGCAGCAACTGAAGACTCGAAAGCCACGGATTTCGTCGCGTCCTCCTCGCTCATCGGGCAGCGTTTCCAATCGCTCATATGGACGTGTCTCGACTTTAAGCTCGCCCGATCCGCCCTGTTCTATGCCGAAAGATATTATGTCTTGGATATGGACAATCATGACGCACGGCATCTATATGCCACCGCACTTCTCCGTTCGAAACGGCCACATTCTGCACTCAAAGTTGTAAGCGACCTGGAACAGACGCGATGCAATGGGTGTTCGGAGATCAGAGCAGAGTGCTACTCAGCTCTGGGACGACCTCGCCAGGCGCGCGAAGCTCTGGAGGTTCGTTTGCAGGACTCGAGCGACCTGATGCCATGTGGGTGATTATGAACCCTGGAAGAATATACCGGTTCGCTCTAATAAACGATGCTTAGCTACGATGAGCTCTTGCACCACGCGTGCTTTTTCAGAGGAGGCGGCCCTTCGATGTCGTGCTGGCATATTCGCCATGAAGGGGAATATGCCCGAGAAAGCTACTGCTAGCTTTTCGCAAGCGCTATCACTTGCTCCGATGTTATGGGAGGCCTTTGAAGGACTTTGTTCCCTTGGTAATTACCTCCGTGCAGTGGTCTGATAGCCTGGTAACTGGATATTGCCACCAGGGACTGCTCCTGAAGCCGACGAGATCTTCCCGCCCAAACCCGTGCCGACGAGGCGAACTGCTCCTGAAGAGCCGCCACCGTTAAAAGCGCAACCAGGGCCGACTCCCACTGCAACTGGACTTTTCGTCCCTGACGACGGACAAAATAATCTCCTTCGAGCTCGTAAAAACGTCCCTCAGCCATTTCGAATGGACCTCGCAGATGGACCACGAGATTCCTTGTAAGATCATACGGCTGCAGGGCTTCGTGCTGGACACTTATGATGATTGTATTCGTCAGAGCTGCCAATGATTCTTTCTTCCCAACTGAAAACTCCTTCCTTCAACCCGCCGTGCGTCACAGTCGTGTAGAAAATGTACTACCGGGCCCGTCATACTTGCCTGCTCGGCCACTTTCCTCGACAGATGAGTCCGGTCCAGTACAGAAGCGCTTGCGTCCCACGACTCGGCAGCGGAGTGCCGAAGTGACAAAGACCAAGACTTCCAAAGCGATAGTAGACGAAGCTCTGAAAAAGGCACGCGCCCGCCCGGCCTTGACATTTGCTAACATCTTCTCATCACCCAGCCGCCGTTCTCAGCCCGTCCAGAACCCTAAGACGACCATCGGGACTGTAAAGAATGAGCGAAAGCCGGGGAACGCTGTCCTTAATCCGCGGAGAAGCACACGGTTGTTGAGTGGCACATCTAATAAAGCATCCGGAAAAGTTGGTGTTTCTATTGCTTGCTGCGTGGGACAGTGGTTGACCCTGGATATGTTTACGTGTTCTGCAGCATCCACCAGTCCGAGAACGACGTCGCCAACTAACGACCTCGAGGTCTCGCTCGGTGGAGACCGACTTCGAAGACGATGCTAATGTCCCGCTGTCGAGATTGCATGTTCCAACTCACCACCTCCCGAGGTTCCCACGGGCCGAACAACTGGACCTCTGCAGATGAACAGGCAGTCCCAAGAAGCCATTGAGGTGGAATTGGCTGACTACTACGTCTACGACTTGATGCGGCAGTTTGCCAAAGCCACGCGAGCTTTGTCAGTATATGATTGCTATACCTGTCTTACGGAGATCGGTCAGATGCCTGCTGTACACCAGCAGTCATCGTGGGTGCTGGCCATGGCTGGCCGGGCTTACTATGAGAGATTGGAGTATGCATCTGTACGTAAATCCCCTTCCCTCATGGCGTGTGATGCTCCATCCGGCCAGCGGACTGACTGGATGCTGAATGCGGTTGTTACATGTATATTTAGGCTGAGAGAGCGTTCAGGGCTGCTAGGGATCTCGAGCCTTATCGACTGGACGATATGGAGGTGTATTCAACTTTATTGTGGCACCTGCAACGCAACGTGCAGCTTTCATATCTGGCGCAGGAATTGATGAATATCGATGCATGTTCGCCACAGGCATGGATTGCGAGTGGTAATCTATTTTCATTGCAGAAGGAGCGCTCCCAAGCCTTGACATGTTTTCGGCGGGCGGCTGAATTGGATCCCAGTTGTGCGTATGCATACACCTTGAGTGGGCACGAGTCTCTCGACGAAGACGTCGACAAAGCCATTTCATTTTTTCAAAGGGCGTTGCGTGCAGACCCTCGACATTACAATGCTTGGTACGTCGGCTCGGTGTTGTATTTGACGTCGGGGCGCTGTTGTGGCAGCCCTGCTGATGTCATAGACAGGTATGGGTTGGGGACCTGCTATCTGCGCATGAGCAAAATCCGACTTGCCGAGTATCACTATCGCAAGGCGCTGGAGATACACCCTCGAAACGCGGTGCTCCTCGGATGTGTCGGCATGGTGGGTGGCAGAGAGTATCCCTCCGTTTTTGGTGTGACTCGTTTTTTTTACAGACGGTGGAACGACGTGACGATAAGGCTGCGGCACATTCCCTATTTGATCAAGCTGTACGGGTGGCGCCGGACAATGCGCTCGTTCGATATAGAAGGGCGAAAATCCTTATCTCGATGAAGCGGTACCAGGTGAGACGACAGGCATGCATGACGCGTTCTTACACTCTTATCGCGGATTCACAGGACGCGGCTGAAGATTTGCACAAGCTGCGAGATTCCTCACCCGAAGAGTCGAATGTCGTGTTCCAGCTCGCCAAAGTGTACCGACTTATGGGCGATGAGGTGAAGTCGGCACAATGGCTCGCCATTGCACGTGACATGTCTCCGAAAAGCGTCAACAAACTGAAAAAGCTTATCGAGACCGTCAAGGCAGACGGAGGGGGAGACGACCGCATGGACGAGGGATGAGTAGCGCACGCGCGGTATCATTTGTACATACATACACATACATGTCAGATTTCTGACGTTGGATGAGTCGGTGGTGGATGTTTGGCGATGTTTTGCCCACGGCGAAGTGGCGAGTCACGACGTTCGACAGTTGGCCGGTAATATAAATTCTAATTTCAAAAAGGAACTATATAAGCTCGGGGGCAACGCCCTTCCTCTCCTCTTTCGTCACTCACTCTCCCTCTCTCACCATGCCCTCACACCAACACCCTCGACAGTGACACCGACAACCCCTGTGCCTCCTCCTCCTCCCCTCCCCCGCTGTGTCCATTCGCCACACCGCAGCGCACCTCCACCCTGAAGCATGGTCGACAAACTCGCCCGTAATTCCAACAACGGCACCATCCTCTTCGAACCCTTCATCGTATACCGCATACACCGGTAACAAAAAGGAACAACACTCCGAATACCTTCCGTACGTGTCTTTTTCCCCGTTCACGTCCCTTGCAGACCACCGACGCTGATACCC
The DNA here is from genome assembly GCA_024613165.1 of Pisolithus albus. NCBI lineage: Eukaryota > Fungi > Basidiomycota > Agaricomycetes > Boletales > Pisolithaceae > Pisolithus > Pisolithus albus. Next base: position 1,337,461 of record JANFAB010000002.1, on the reverse strand, counting down.
GTCGACCCGCGCCAGCCGCCACACGTCTTCGACCCAACACAAAACTCACCCCTTGTACATGTCCGCAGAAGCGTTCAGTTTGTTTACAATGGCCCGCAATAAACTTCACGCGGCCGTAGGTGGAAGGGACACCTGCAACCTCCATCGCTGGGTACTCCTGAAGAATTTAATATTCCGTTTCCAACCAAGTCCTCCACCACCCGCAATGCCTGTCTCAACCGGCTCAAACGCTCTGCCCACTGAACAGGACGAGGGTAAGGACGCGAGTGAGAGTGAAGTGGAGGAAAACGATTCGTTCATGTTCCCAGATGCCAGTGACCTGGTCATTCGTGGCGCAACTGACATGCATTCCCCTGAAGCTGATTGGCTCGACTCCCTCTTAGAGTCCTTACACGACGGTGGCGAGGACGAGTTCGAGCCAGACAGCGACATTCCGGGCATCCCTGCCGAAGACGATGATGACTCGCCACTCAGTCCCCTTGCCTCCCCCACGTCGTCCTCTGATGACCTGCTGAACCAAAATGCTTACTCTGCTGCCCCCATCGATTACCCCTATCCCGTGCCATATCCACCCTTTCATCCTCCACTCGTTCGTCCCTATCAACTTGGTCCCATCATTGAGTCTCCTGCTGTTTCACCCCCATCTGCCTATGACGCTCTTCCTTACTATGATATCGACGAGTTAGATGATCTCCCCGAGGCAATAGAGGACGTTTCCGATGACGAGTCCGACGCTTTGTCCACGCCGTCGCTGTACCGCTCATCAGAATTGTACTTTTCAAATCCAGCTACCGTCCGACTTCAAGGGGAGCGTCGGCGGGCGAGCTCCCAGCCCCACGTGTATATTCGCACTACGGACTTTTGCTTTGACCGCTACGAGCTTGACCCACTCCCGTTTCCCGACGAAGACAACCTCTCATCGTATAATCATGTCTATCAAGAGTGCTAGTCCTCTATGTCAATACTCTAATCCATCTTGTGCTGAGTGGCTCCATGCGGTTCGTTCCTGTGTATATTATGTCTCTTTTCTTTCCTTTGTAAATCTTCCAGGTAAATTACTGGTACATGTTCTTTTGGTGATGTTGTGTGGCCAGTGGGTCGAAGTATAAAACTAGGGCCGGTCTTGCAGCACACCTGTCCTGTCTTGGTATCGTATTCATTCCGATGGCAATTCCCAGAAAGTGTCATCGCTTGAGAGTGCTGATCGTTTCACGTACTGAACTGAAAGGTTGTTGAATGCCGTCGAGAACGATTCTAACACGGGAAGAGGACGAGATTCAACGATGGGTGCTGTGGTTTGGCAGCAGCCTCGTGAGGACATGGTCCTAGTCCCTTGCACTACAACGTACCTATGCGCGTCAAACACGGGTATTCCACTTCGAGCTTGGAGATGGCATTACTGTACAAAGGAAGCCTGGTTAGATGAGATGTCGCGCGATGTCAGGGGGTAGGCGTACTGCTCAAGGTAATCATAAAAGTTGTTGGCCACCAACACCATGCTACACAAGCATTCGCGCGACCAATTAGCACGAAGGACCGTCTCATATAATGCTAAGTCACAATGTGGCATATACAGCATCGTCGGACAGTCAAGCGAGTGCTGAACATCCTGTGGCACGCGTCAGACGTCGACGTTCAACAGCGGGGGTACTTGGAGCGAGGAAGGACGTACATACCTTTTTGTCATCGATACACTGCATTCCGAGGACTCGAAAAAGATCCTCATCTGCACTCGTAAATACTGGATCGTACAGGCAAACGTTCATCAGGTCCTGAAGGATGTTCAGCCCGCAGAAGCCGCTATGAACCTGCGGCCCCGGCCGACTTATCGGGAGACGCTTCGTCCGTACGCACTATATCTGCAAAGGAACATAGCCGGCTCAACAGCGCGAGCTGAGCCCGGGCGTCTCGCGACCCAGATGGGCTGCCAAGACCAAGACAGAGGACTTTGCGGGGCTTGATGCACATATCGCACAATGCAAACCTTAACCGCTCTGCCACAAGCATGGAATGTAAAACGTCAAACCCCGTTTCGTTGGTTTTGACGGGATGGCTCACCCTCGCAGTCCGATATCCAGGTGACATCGGTGTAAAGGTCCTCCTTCGTGCGTCTCAGGAGATCCAGGGGGGACGAGGTCTCCCTGTTGGTTTTCCCCCTCCGTTTCTTCCGCGGATTGACGCGAACAAATGGCTCGTATGCAAATTTATCGGTCTGCATTTGTAAAGGACGTAACCTGCAGTGAAGTGGGGACAGCGTAAGGCGTTATTAAGTTGGAAGATCTACGCCAGCGGAGATGAAAGCATATATATTTCGACCACCACCTGACCCCTGCAGTACATATACGCATGTGACAGGCCCCCACTGGCATACACTTGCAGCGAAGTAGTACAGATTTCTACAACGTCTGCTGGCTCCACAACTCATCGCCCAAATGCGTTACAACCTCCACTCCAACGTCCTTGTTGACCCTTCGCATCTCTTCGGTTCCAAGCTTCGTAACTCCAACAGCGACCGCATGTTCCTTCCCCTCGGCAAAGATAGCCACCGGCGTCCCTGCAGGAAGAGCGTTCTCCGGCGGTGGAAGACAACCTCCAGCAGACGTTAAACCAGGACACATCATATTGGCACCAGATAGAAGAAAACGTATCGCCCCGCGATCGATGCCAACCATGGGTAATACGAACGGATCTGTATAGATAGCGTCGGCGACCCAGCGTACCCGAGACGCTCCCTGACTTTTTTTTTTACTTACATTTGTGAAGTAGTCGTAGAGTAGGGTAGATCGGTCCATCCGATTCTTGGAAGAACAGCGGTTCACCGTGGATCGTGTATATCGAGATGTGGTTTCTACTGTCTTGTCGCAAGAGCCGTCGTAAACAAGATTCGATGAGATAGGTAGAACCGCACCATTTGACGTGGATCAACGACTCTTTCTTCGGCCATATCTGCTCGAGGGTTTCGACTCCTATCTTCCATTGCGAAAGTATTGCTGCCCTGATGGATCGCTGTACGGAAGACTTGGGAGGTGTTTGACTCGTCACGTCAGTCGACGACGAAAACCTAGGGTGCCATGAGCGTCAACACCACGCAAGAGGAAAGGATCGATCACTTGTGGAACATGATGGTGGTCGTGTCAAGAGGCGATATCTCGATCTTATTGGCAGCGGACGCGGCTACAAAATTACGTCCCACCGTCGATCTATATTACTGTGTACGTGCTTCTCAACCTATACTAATACATTATAAACCAGACTATGGGCAAGCACAAGGTCGATAGCAGAGTGAATTGCTGAAAAAAGTGACGGTAGCATGGTGATCGGTTCACTCTCTGGACCGACGCGAGAAGAAAAAGAGACAGATATGTGGACAATGCAAGCCCAATACAGGGGCCGAAGAGCGAAGAGAAAAATATAGTAATTGCGATAGCTCCCTATGAAATGTCCTCGTCCTTGTCCTCCAGCTGCGACGGCTTGAGCATACCGGGGATGCGCATCGCCAACTCCCTTTCTTCCTGGGCTTTCCTTTGGGCCTCGGCTTCCTTCTCTTCGAGGTACAGTTCTGCATTGTCGCCCGACGAAAATTCTTTAAGCTGGATGAGGAAGTCACGCAATGCGAGTTTGAATCTGTTGATGTCGCTGTGGAACTCTCCAAGTCCGGTGACGAAGACCTGTATTTGAGAGCTGGACAAGAGTACTCCGTCGGTCGCGTCCATCGTTAGAGAAGCTAATGTGCTCACTTGTGCATATGAGGGAAAGCAGTCTTCAGCAGGTTGGCACAATACTGTTTGAGGAAGATGGAGTTCGTAACTCCAGGCTCAGAGATCTGTGCGGGGTCAAACAATGGTGATTGGATTTGATTCGTCTCCACGAGTTGGAACAGCCGTGCCAGAACTAAGCTTTGGAGTTTGAAGCCGCTCTTGTGGTCTGCATCAGTCAAGACGAAGAATATGTCCTGGAGGATGCTAAGGAAGTATTGTTGGAAGAAGGCGTTGCACACGGCCGGTTCTGCACTAGCAAAGTTATTGATGACCTCCAAGCACACTACGGAGGTATTAGAACTGGATAAATGGATAAACGTGAGGAAAACGTACAATTCAACCCAGTATCCGCAATATCCCTTAAGGTATGTTTGATCGCCCAGATAATGCTGTCCATGAATAGTTTGAACTGCGCGGGTGGTATGGTAAGAAGCGCTAATACGGAGTCAGCAGACGTAGAGGTAAGCGCGGTGAATGTACAACCTGGGAAGCAGTTGAGGTTGATAGCCCTCAGCAACTTGAAGAAGCCAACTCGGTGCTCCGGGAATTCAGCGAAGTCTTGATTGATCATATTGAGGGTAGGTTCAAAGACGGCGTCGAGAATGGCAGGTACTTGAGGGGTGAGCAAAGGCTGCAGCGGAACAGTGAGGAATGTCAATAACACGACTTGAAACGTATAACGTACACCGAGACGAGCGGTAATAGTTGCCATTACGTTGAGAACTTCTGCATCACGCGCAGTAGGCACGTTACGGTTGTAATCACCGAGAATGGCATCGAGCAGGGGAGGCATGAAATTCGTATTGACGGCCTCCAAATCTTCTGCCTTCTTGATGTAGGTCTCCATCAACTTCAGGATCTCCTTCTTGACCGTGCGCAACTGCCGGATTTTTGGTGTCTTCGTTGCGATTGTTCCTGCTCAACCAGTTTAATCAACTTCCCAGGCCAAGGAGAACGATAACCAACCTTCGCGCGCAACCGTTTCACTGATAATGCCGCTCACAGCTTTATACAGGCCTAGCATGTCGAGGAATATACGACCAATTTGAGGTAGGTAGAAACTCCCAATAGATGTGCATGCCGAAACATTTGTCTTAAGAACATTCGACAGAATTTTCATGTTGTCCAAGTTGCTCAAGACATCCATGTTCTGTGCCGCTTGCGCCATGAGAGAATCCCACTTTAAAATACATCAGAAAAGACGTAGTGACTAAAAGTAAATGGCTACTTGCAGCGCTATTTGGAAGTTCCATCAGCTTCGCGATTAGCTTTTCCTGTTGTGGCTTGTTAGGCTGTGCAGAAATCATGTATCCGACAGCTTCATAGAACGTGTGCACCTAGATTGAACTTCAGATTTCAAAGGTAAACTTCGTTTCATGTCGACGCACTTGTTGTGGTGAGAGGTCGACAGTGATTCTGTGCAGTAGCCGCAATATTTCATCGATAAATGGCTCTTGCTCGCCGGACTGCTGCATTACGAAGTGTCTACGACACTTCTGTGCGATCTTGATAAATGTATCACATGCCATGTCTTGCACTCCTGCGAAAGGTTTTGAGTTGACTGCAGTTCGTAAACCAACGCGTACTTCACCTTCGTGGGTCTCGTGCATGAACTCGAAAAGCTTATTAACGACTGTCTTCAAGAACTTCCAATGGGCCTTGAGGAATCGAGGGTATTGTCCGACGATGTACATGATGTCTGAGGCAACTACAGCTTTATTATCCTTTCCTCGCTTGATCTCGCAAAGGCCTAGTAAATCTTTGATGACGGTCACAAGGAAACGCTTCTCAGTCTCCTCGTCTAAAAATATTTAGCAGAATGTATATCAGGACGTCGACTTTGCAACTTACTCATCGCGCCAGATATGCTACCAATGGCCCAACAAAGCGTGTTCAAGTTCTGCCAGCTCCACTCCGAGCCGTCCACTTGCTTAGCGAGCTTTTCAGTCAGGATGTTCTCCGTGTCAACGACGTCTAGGTGAGTGAGATAGACGAGAAGTTCTCGCATTTGTTTGTACAAGACGATCGTGTCGGACTCCTTCATGAACTCCCGCACGATCTCTCCTTCGTCATTTTCGACGATGAGAACCTGCTAGCTGATAAGCAATAATTCCCAAAGAAAACACTGAGATACGTGCCTCCTCTGGCTTGACCATCCTTTCAATGACGACAAGACGCAGGTTGCTCAAGACGTCACTATAGATATTTTTCCGTAGATTCATGCCATTGAGCATGTTTCCACTGCCATTCCCAAGACTCAAGCCCATTAGAAGGCCGCTGTCACCAATAGGGAGTGACTGCATCTCGTCGTACAACTCCGCGACAAGTTTCGACCAGTATTCGAGTGGGATCTTGAATATTTCTCGTTCCTCGACTTGAGATATCTTGACCATATACAAATGGGCGTTGAGTAGGACATCGCGGTTCGCTTCTGTTTCGACGGCGCGCAAATGATTTGAAAGGAAGTTACAGAGGAACAGCGCAAGGTTGAGGACGAGTTCTTGACCTGCATCCGACGTTGACGCATAAGCGGCGGCAATGTTGGTCGACGGTGGAATCATGCGGTTCACGGACGTCATGACCATTGCGAACAGAATGACGAACTTCGGGTCATATTCTGGACCAACATTGAGACCTGCAATTTCCGCCAAACACTTCAAAGTGACGTTGCGGAAATCAGGAGCTTCCAGGAACTAGGTCGATTCAGTCTGGCGAGAACGCAGAACGTGTACAAACACGTACTCTGTTGAGCAGCAGGTCGATTATGGTGGTCTCGAAGATGTAACCCAATGGTATCCAGTTCAGGAACCTCAGCAGAGTTTCCAGAGTGGCCCTTATTAAGCTGGTCTTCTGTGCTTCTTCTAGGACCTCAGAGCACAGCTTGAAGATCTCGCTGAACTCGCCACACATTTGATTCTTGAGGTTCTTAATTTTCGTCTGTGTCATCTGCTCGGCTGAGTAGTCAAATACTTCCTCAGAAAGCAGCCGTAAGATGGCCATGTTGTTCTCGCAGAGCGAAAGGTTAGTTTTGGAGGATTCGACAAGTTCGGTGATGAATGTTGGCCAGTTGTGAGGCCATTCCTGCTTGAGGATCTGGAATACGCGGTGAGACAGCTGCAGCATTGCTAGATTCACCGATCGCGATCACCTGAACCAGTGCTAGGTTGAGCTTGTTGAGATATGTCTTCTCTTTCCGCATAGTCGCCTCATCTGATGCCACTTTCACGGTTACACCAACGACGAAATTACGGATGCCTGGAAGCGAGGGCGTTAGAACAAACGTGCGCGTAGTTCAAATAGTAGTTCTATATACCTTGACGCTGGCCATCGGGGAGCGTCTTCCACCGCGTCGTAATGAGCCTCTCTAGGATCTGAAGGCCGATGTACTTGACGAGAGTCGGTCATCGTTCACAATGCTATGAATAGGTGTTTACCTTTGACTGGGGAAAGGTAGATCTTTCCATAATGTCCGGGACCCTCGTCCAGGCGTCTGGGTGCTCCTCGAATTGTGTGAGTACTTGCTGAGCCATTTGTTGCTAGAAGCGGATGGTCGATAGATTAGCGCCATATGCGATGGATCGAGAAGGCGATGAGGACAAACCTCCTGGCCAGCTCCGGTGTAAAACGCGACAGCGACCCTGTCCAACAGGGAGACATCGAATTCCCTGGAGAAGTCAAGTAGGCCCTGGTGGAATGGGTTGGTTGTATAGCTTTGATTGTCGGTGCAACGCAGCGACATACCTCCATGACTGTAATGATACAGCACTACCAGCAGATAATAGCGTGAGTATATGGAAGGGAGAAGAAGAAGAAGAAGCTGACGACGATGCACAGAACGAAAGGGATCGAGGAGAACGACGAAGACGTTGGGCACAGGGTCTCAATAGTAAGCCATCTAATCTGCTGATGTAATCAAACACCCCTCAGCTCATCCTCGGGTCCACGCCCCCATTCAGCCTAGCAGTACACCGGCCAGCGGCCAGTACATACATACAGGATCGTCCTTTGCAAGGTGGCCTTAGGTTAGAAATCGGTTGATTGACTGGTGCCTCGATTGTCGTGAGTCTTGAGTACCGCATACTGCACTATTGAATGCTGGTGGATTACACTTCCGACTCGATTGGTACGTACTAGTATGAAATTATAAGATATCCCGCTGTGGGCCACCCTCGCTCGGTCGAAGGGCTAGTTGTGAATTTCTGTGGACGGGCACCTCGCAGAACACGGGTTCTTTCTGCTGGGGTGGTAAAAAAACTCCGCGAAGGCGCCAGTGGCAAGAAGCTTGTGAAATTAGGGGGTGACCGGGCAGACTGCGACCCCTTTGCTTTGCGAACGGGGTAAAGCTTGTGCTGGTCCTTTTGCCTGATTACTTCTGGCGTGTTGGTAACCCGGTAACCCTCTTGTATCCTAGCGCTCGTCGTTGACCTTCCCCATAGTTCTTCGTCGTCTGCGACGCCATGTCCAGCGCTAGCGATGTCTCGAGCGAGATTTGCAACGGCAGCCACTTCTCCATAGTAGAAGAAATATACTCTCCACCTTCCCTTGTTCTCGACGAAGATGCTCTCGAGGATGTTTATGATGAACACTCCGAAGGAGACTCGGACGCTGACTTTATCGTGCTGGGCATGCCCGCCTCCGTTGCAAGATCCTCTCCCAGGCACACAAACGAGTCAGGGGTTGAGCGACTTTCTTCCGCCTTGGAAAAGCTCTCCATGGGTAGCTCCTCTGCTGCTAGCTGTGGCTTGAGCGCAGCCGCCGAGGACAACGACAAGAAGTCCAAGCGGGCGCTCAAGCGGAAGCGTCAGAATGCCGCACGGAAGGCTAGACGCAGAGCGCAAAGGGAACAGACAGTACCTGCGTCCCAAACCGAGACGACAAGTGTCTCTTCCTATGAGGAGGCATCCGCACTCATCTCAGGGTAAGTACCGCAGAAGTGTGACCCATTCCAAGTGGGTAGCCTCACTCGTCGCCAAGGTACATCAGCCATCCTTCGGCCGCGGGTAATAACGAACTACTACTTCTGCAAGCTCTCATGATCGAGTTGGGCATCCGCTCTCCCAGTGACCTGCCGTCCACCTTAACTTCCTCGCGTAAGGTGTTGAAATCGGAGGTGCACATTAACATCAAAGATTATGTTGCCACGCGTGGCAAAGGCCAAATGGCCCTTCGGCAAATTATGCACCCGTCCAAGAATTCACTACGGAGAGAAATACAGAAGACAGGGAAAAGGGCTTCTCTAAAATGGGTTAAGCAACGGGGCTTGCGGGCCTTGCTTGTCAAGGCTTTCGAATGAACTCGTGTGCTCGAGCACACTTTATAAATGTTGATTTGTCGAGACAGCATCCATACTTACAAGAAGAGTAACCTATGAAGGCTTTCGGTCTCATTGGGTTGGTAGTAACTGATAAGTGTATGTGTAACGAAGCTGCCCGGCCAGTGCGAAGGAATGCCAGTACCATGCACCTCCCTGAGCATCTACATAGGGGTATATGACAAGAGTCGTTTACGAAACAGTACCGACAATTGTCTACAGTAGCAGATCGAAAAGTAAATAAGCTTAAGCGTTATGAGAACGACCTACAACTCCATTTGAACCAAGGATGATTAAAAGTTAGGACACGTAATTGGGACCGCACACGTGCAGCGAAAAGAAATAGTAGCGTATTACGGCGTTCATTTACGCAGTGGAATCTTTGGAGGTAGAAAGTAGCACACCAATCTCGATGAGTGCATTATTCAGTTCGGCAAGAGCGCCTGAGGTGCCAGTCGCGGAAGTTGCTCCGGTGGTCGGAATGGCCAGCCCGCTAGCCACGCTATTCACCGTCGTAGGTGTAGTCGACGTCGCATCCGTAGTGACACTAGTTGTAGGAGCCATTGACGTGGTGGTGGGCGGGGGGCTGCTTGAGGTAGTTGGGGATGGAGGAGGAGACCACGTAGTAGTGGGCACATCTGTAGTAGTTGGCGGAGTCCACTGAGGGGTATCGGAAGTCGTGGGAGTCCACACTGGCGTGGTACTGGTAGGAGTCCACTGCGGGGTAGATGATGTGGTCGGAGTGTCGCCACCGCCGCCGCCGCTGCCATCATTGAACCACCAGGTACCATACAGCACACCTTCAGACGCAGGAGCGAAGTAATCGAACAAGCCAGTGGAGAAATCTAGACCGCCCCATGGGCAGCCCATACACTAGAAACGTGTCGGTTAGCAGCTATTCGCAGACTGTCAAAGTCTGAGGGTTACCTCGTCCATGATAGTTGCCTGAGCAGTTTTCCCGCCATAGGAGATGGTGATACTTTGGAAACAATAAGGACCAGGATAACCGCCGCCGTATTGTTCGACATTGAGTGCGACGATCTGCGATCGTCTGACGGTCAGGACTCTGACGAGTTGACGAGAAGGAAACGTACGAAATCACTCGGTACGTTTGTTTGACCACAGGCACCCCTGGTAGTGCAGAGGGAAGTTACACTTTTGAAGGTACGAGGCACGTCGAGTACTCACAGGCCAACATCATAGAAAGTGAAACGAGCGTTGGTGTATGTCTGCCGTTTGTGGAGATCGACATCAGCACGAGCACGCTTAGCAACTTCGTGATGACGCCTGCTCCAAGATGGCGCATGTCCACTGGCTGTGGCTGCGAGAGAGGCAACGAGGAACAATAAACCGCAAAACGGTGAGAACCACATCGCTATTGACGGGAAATGGGACTCGACGCGGAATCAAAAGAACGTGGTACACAAGAGAGTGACTGCTGTAGTAGAGAATACAGCGTTCGCGTTGGGGGGGTATACACGCAGCGTCTTGGAGGAGAAATGAGACAAGAAGAAATCGTCGCTTGCCAACGCAACAACTGCACTCGGGCTATTTTTTTCTGACAGGCTGTGGCAGTCCAACTGGCACCGCGACCCCCGGTAACACTGCGAGGGAACATATCAACGATCTAGAGACCAACCAGGGTACCAGCTATTAGGACTACGTGACAGATGGTAGTTTAATGCCGCATCCACCTAGCAAGAATAAGGAGGTTTAAACAAGATATACGGGTATACGTAGTAGCCAGACTGGGAATCTAAGGGATAGTCTTTTTTTTGCTTTCTGCTGTCCATGACAACCAGCACATGCCAACCATTCACTAGTTCTCACATGCAACCAAAAGCCCGCCGAAGCCCAGTAACGTCAAGTCGAGATCGTTGAGGACCGAGCTGGTAGAGACTTGGCCGCCACTTGGCGCGGAAGTCTCAACGGCGAGAGCACCCGACGTCGTGGTAGTCGCCACCGTTGATGCAGAAGTACTGGTAGTCGTCGGTGTAGTCGACGTGCTACTGGATGTCGGTGTCGTGGTTGTGGTTGGCGGCGTCCATGTTGTTGTGGGGACCTGCAATGTCGTGGTAGGTATCGGAGCTTGCCAAGTAGTCGTCGGTTGAGGAGCGGGAGTAGAAGTGGTAGGGGAAGAACCTGAACCAAAGTTCCACGTGCCATACAAAACTCCCGCAGACAGGTCGGAGAAGTAGGTGAACAGGCCTTCCGAGAAATCGAGACCCTCGTTGGGACACCCGGGGCACTTGGTCATCAATTAGTCCACGTTTCCAGAAGAACATTGATTAAATTTTATTTTGTTATTGTCACTGAAACTGACCTCATCCATGATCTGGGCCTGCGCCGTCTTGCCATTGACGGTGATAGTGATCATCTGGAAGCAGTACTGGCCCCCGCCGTATTGCTAACAATCACACATTTCTTTTTGATTTCTTCCGATTCATAGTGGGTATAGCGACTTACGTCTGAATTGAGCGCCACGATCTATCAGTAGAAAGCAAGGGGGTCAGTCAAACAGAGACTGTTGGACAGTTGGTAACGTACGAAGTCACTGGGCTGATTTGTCTGTCCACAAGCACCGAGACCAACGGAGTAGTATGTGAATCGCGCGTTGTCAAAGCGTTTCCAGACTTTCATGTCTCCCGGAGCGCGCACGGCGAGGTCATCGTGATGACGCCTGGCGTGCATCCTCTTACCGAGGTGTTCATGGCCAATAGTCACGGAGCAGATTGAAAGGAAGACGGAGAGAACGACCGAAAGTCTAGTGAAGATTTGCATTTGACCAGGTAGAGAGCGTGAAGATATAAAAATTTGCTGAAAGAGAGTGACTTTGTCTAACTTAGCTTTTGTGAAAGGACCAGAGAAAAAAAAAAACGAGGCAGCCTGGAGGCGTGGATACCAGCAGGCTGATTCACTCAACGCAACATTTCCCTGGGGGCCTGCCCAGCCATGTGTCTCGGCTACGATGAGCGCCTAGACCGTATATTGTACCCCCAAATTGCCGAGACTCGGCCCTGAACTCGAATGCCTACAGCAAAGTACTAATCATGGTGCATCTAGGGTAGGAAGACCATTCAACTCGTGTTGGCGGATTGGCGACATTTGCGTGCGTCCATGAACTGACCATAATGAACTTCAATAATTCATCACCCGCAAACACAGGGCACTAATCTTCAGGACCGCTTTCCACTCTTCCTTCTGTCGATAACATATGAAGGCTTCCTCGGTGCAAGTACGATGGCACCATGAAGTTGGTTTAATAGTTGCTGGAAGATGCAAATGAAAACTCTCAGAAAGCGCTCAAACTTCCACACTTGTTGTATCGGATTATGTACAGTGGAGCTCCAGGCAGTGTGTTGGAGACAGAACCCTACAAAGAACTTGAAGGCTAGCCTTGTTTGTGCCTATTTACTGTCACGCGCACAAATATGGACAAACTCGTCCAGTGCGCATGACCTAATCATGAAGTACTTGAAACGACCTCAGCACAAGTGCCTCTCAGCATGGGCAACACGGGATCATCGTCTGGTCGCCCTCACAATGACGACACTGTAGACTATGGCTATCTCACTCCGCAAGGCGTCTACACAGGTCCCAGAGACTGGAATCACGCTATCGTAACCCAGTTCATCGTAGATCGGAAGCTAGCTCCGTTCTATCGTCCGCTCGAAGAGTACAGTGACGACTGGGACGACGAACAGATATTAGCTGCGAGAAGAGAGCCCCCCGACTCCGACCATAATTCCACTGACGCTGCCACTCATCCCGATGGCCCGAAACCTCTCGGCCAAGCAAGGCGCTCTTCCACTCCCAAAGAACCTTGCCGCATTCCTGAAGCTGCTCTCTATAGAGGTGCCGTCGAATGCCCAATATGCTTCCTTGTGCGTCTGTTTACTTCTGTTTTGCGTCTTACCTTCACCACTGAGTTCTCTTCCGATCAGTATTACCCATCTAATATTAACCACTCGCGTTGCTGCGATCAGGCCATCTGCACTGAATGCTTCGTACAGATAAAGAGGATAGAACCCACAACTACTCATCTCGTATCCGAACCAGCCGCTTGTCCGTATTGCGTACAGGACAATTTTGGTATCGTATACACGCCTCCTCCATGGCGTGCCGGTATAGGCAGTGAGGGAATGGTTAGTACGCTACGCCTTCTTATACATGCACCAACCTTTACACCTGCGGGTGATTCTCATCCTTCCTAACAGACACAGCCTTCATGGGCAGAATCACCTCGCGGATGCCAAGCCCACCCCGCGGAATCATCATCCGCAAAGAAACATCGTCGCAAGAGTTTTGGTCACGACAGTCCAGACGTCGTGACAACAGGTAAGTAATAATGCGAGTTTTTTGCGGCCCCGCCAGTTATAGCCGGAAAATAGACCACATACGACCGGACTGGGAGGCGAAGTTGGCCGCAGTGCGAGCAGCAGTGGCTCGCCGTGCAAACAGGCGGATCGTCATGCGCCAGGTAGGAGATCGGCTGATACCTGTCGGGGTTACAAGCGGTCGGGTGCACACACTTCCTAGTACCGACGGCGCAGACAACGGGGAGAGTGAAAATGTTTCTGGTACCGGGAGCAGGCGTCGTCGTGGTGGCCGAGCGAACGGACCCTCCGATATCACGCAACTACTTGGCCAAATTGGTCTTGGTGGACAAGATCTGGAAGAGGTATTTGCATTGTCCTTTAGTTCCGGACCTACATTCTCATCACATACAGTTGATGGTGATGGAGGCCATGCGGTTGTCTTTAATGGAACACGAAGAGCATCAGAGAAAGGAAGAAGAGAAGAAGCGGAAAGAATCTGCTACCGCTCGATCGACCGCGGAGCCGTCGCCAGAAAACAGCGCCTCCGCGGGCGCTTCAACTGCGCCAACGATTGTCTCAACCGCATCCGACCCGGAAATTCCTACGGTGCAAGGTGGAGATCCTGGCGATAGCTCCGTGCCCGACAGCGGTTCTTTGACGCCGGTATCAGGTCAAACAAACCATTCCTCTTCCATTAGGACTGCGGTTGACAATCTGCACGACGTTCCCCACAGCATCGAACAACCCCCGACTTTAGGGACCCTGCCCACCACCGCGGACTCGGAAGGAGGACTGTTAGTCGTGAGCGATGGCCAGGTAAACACTGGTCCATGTGACGATTTTCGGCAAACTAGCCATCGTTCGCAGGGTGTAGATGGGCTATGTCGGGCAACGGACGACGCTACTGGGTATTTGGTGAGGTCAGGGACGACTTCTCTATCATCACCTGACCTTGAAATACCTGACGGACCATCTTCGATCCGTCCGACGGGCGAGGCTCCCCTACACTGACTTTATCCGGACGAGCCTGGGAAGGCTCTCCGGCGTTGTAGATTTGAGGGTGGTGCGTGTAGTCGACCAGACGATTGATAGAGATGCCCGGCTCCGAGCCTGTAGCCGGTCTCCATGTCTCCCTTGTCCTTTACTTTCCCACTTCAGGAACACTAACTGTAGCATCTATCAACCAGCTCTTTTCCTTTTCGATAGCCAATCCAGATCTACCACTATCCTCACGAATATCGGAAGCTAGATTTCCGCAGACGATATCCTGCATTGACTTCGTGGACCCACAGCGCAATCATGCTTTCGTCCACTGATAGTTTTCTAAGGCGGACGTTTTTTTCACTCCTACCTATTACCGCCCGGGTATTAACAACGCCCGCGAAGGAAAGCCATACAGAGATTAGGCGGTGTACTGCAGACTTCAACGAGACCTTGAGCCTTTCCAAATGTTCCTAATAGAACAAGGCGATAGGAGTATGCTGTTGGCACGCGCAAGCCCGTGTAACCACACGATCGTGGCCGATTCAAATAGACTACTGTTTCGATACTATGGCTTGAACACGGATCCAGTGCATATCACCGTCGAGGACTTCGCGTGTCCGCCCAGATGGGCCCGGTTGGTTCAGGTGTTCTTGTCTATGAATGACCAGTGGGTGGTGATAGAAGGAATAGAACAAACAGCATGCCTGGGCTTCTATCAGACGTTTCAGTTCCTGTTCCTGTGTGAGACGTGTTGTGCGGTTGGCATCCACTTTCTTTCTCAAATCCGGAGCCATTGCCTGGGTAACATGAGGGGACATATTCCGTTAGCCAAAGCACGTTGCCATCAGACGAAGTTGGATGGATGGAGCCGTGAAAGCGGATGGGCAGGAGGGTGTCACTTACAGCGTACGTTTGTTCTGGGGTTGGTACTGTACCTGTGCAAGTTCAACCGGGTCCATCGCAGAATAGAAAGGCCGATTCCAAACCTTTCATCAGGACGTATCCCATGCCCATCACTTGAGGCATTGCAGAGCCAGTCACGTTCCAGGGGTGCGCCCGCGCAGAGAACAGAAATGAAACGGCCAGGTTAACAGAATGCGTTTAAAATAAAATTGTTGACGAGACGCACGCCCACTACTTAAGATCGCCATCCTCATCCACGGGAAACCCATGCTGACGTTGATGGAGGTGGAAAGAAGCGCGTACCGTAGCAATATCCTTGGTGCGTGTAAAACACGCCTAAAATACGTCACTAACTTACTATAGGAGTCTGACAGTAGCCAAACAAGGCTCAGACTCGTGGCAATTACTAGGGTAAAGGATCTACAACGTAGAATTACAATGTGGCATTCTTGCTCGAGCGTTGTATAGTGAAAGAAATAATTATGAAAAAAAGAAATGCGGGAGAAGTTATCCCCCGGTAGGTAGAACTGTCCGTATTGCTGACAGTATCCCCGATGATCGCTTCCGTTGGGAGATGAAACCAAGCATGTTGGCTGTACTCTTTTGGCTTGCAGACTCAATCCGGGCAAGCTCTTCCTCCCACGCACGAATCTCGACTTGGTTCATGTGCTCGCGCGCACGGCCACCCTGGTCACACTGGGAAACCCCCTTTGAATTATCATGACCATCCGGGTTGGAGGAAGATCTAGACCCCAGGCGTGGTACCTCCGGCCACTTTTGTCGCCAACAAGAACGCGAGGATCCCGAGGTTGGACTCCGAGCTCCAGTAGAGGAGGAAGATGGCTGACTCGTACCCGGAATCGGTTCGTAGGTTCGCACCACAAGCCCGTCAGGTTTATCGCGCGGTCCTGCAGAGGTATGCGGTCTGCGAGTTCTCTTAGCCATATGAATGTCATTCTGAGCGTGGGGGACAGATGCAGATGAAAATTTGTAGGTATGCCCGAGACGGGAATCGCTTGGGTGACGAGACGGTTGGTTTACCGGGGCAGACAAAGGTCCTTCTTGTGATGAATTGGAGCTGCACTGAGGTGATGGAAGCTGATCAGCGTGCTCCGTGCGACGCTCGCGTTTTGAAGAGCGCGGCGATTTTGACTTGTGCCGACCCGACTCATTATACCTCGAAATGGCGATCTGCCTCTGGGAGTCGTTTGTCGAGGTAATGGTGAGCTCCCTCTTTTCAAGCTCGACAGTCTCTGCACTGGAGGAGAGCGACGAAACAATCAACTATGTGACGGTCAGCTTCCACGAGCTCAGAGTGACAGTAGACCAACCTTGACACGCAGAAAGAATTTGACAGCAGCCATCTCTGTTTGCATGGTTTCTCCTACGGACCATCTGCTATTACCCTTGGTTTCGGGCCATGAAAATGTAAGGTTCTGTTTCCACATCCCGTTGGCGTCTCGAATAAAGTGCGTAGATGACTCAGAGTGTGCAAAGATATGTGCGATTGCCCGATCACTAGAAGGGAACGACGGGACGTCGTCGGGGATACGAGGATGATTTGTCAGGAGAGGGCGAGAAGAACAGTCAGAGTACAGAGAGGTCGATGATGCTGCATGTAAATCCTGCGGTAATGTGCCGACACCCGGGTACAGTTCAGGGATACAATTGGAAAGAGACAAGGCAGGAATAGAATCGGTCGATGGATGGGAAACAGAGGGTATCTCGCTGAAGTAGATGCGTCTTTCAACAAGGGCAGAAGCGCTGCGAATGGAAACAGATTGATCAGGAGGCTGTACGGTGAGCTGGATAGTAACTATGTCAAGAGGACCGACTGGATTTTTGGAGACGAGAATATGATAACGCAAGGGTACACCACGTGATCTGGACGTGGATAATTGGGCGGTATGCCATGGAGACGGCGCGAGCATTGCGGGGGAAGGGTGGATGCATGAATCATAGCGAATGAGTGGCAGTTCGAAATACTTGACCTGGCGGGAGCCAACGCAGGCTATAGGAACATGGTTCAAGACTATCTACTTTTGAGTGAGTTGTCATGAGGGAGCAGTTGCCGACACACCTGCCTCCACGCGCCAGAATATGCGATATTCCTGAAAGTAGAGAGCCATGCTGGGTGCAGCGACACCAGACGGGATGGATAATCGAAATGGGTGCTCGCTGTCCCCTATTTCCGACCATTCTTGGTTGTCGTCTTTGTGCCACAACGTGAGGACATGCTCGAAAAGGACGTTCAGGTGGACAGTTCCAAAACGGCCATACCGAGCCTCGTAGCAGCGTATGGCCACAGTGACATCCTTTGCTAGAAGTGGTTTTCCGTCCTGCTCTACGTTAGTTCGGACAACTGTTTGCGCTTTCAGAGGGTGGAGGTGCGGGCAGGAAGGAGGAGCACGCACGCCCTTCGACTTTGACGGGTGTTAACCCAAGGTAGCCGTGGTGGGGGAAGTAACGGATGCCTTGATTGCCTTTTGGGGAGATGAGCGACAGCTTGACCATGGCTATCGGTCAGTGGGGTGGTAGTAGGCTGAGCACGCCGTCCAGTGCAACGTCAACAGTGTTGAGCACGACGAGCACGGCGACGGGGCGGTCAGTTGGAGCACGCGGGGAAGCCTAAAAGTACTGGACTTGCACTGGACCCCCGTTGCGATAAATATCGCTCGAAACGGAAACCGACGAGAAGCTGCAGCGTGACGTGCCGTCACGTGCGATCTCAGATCTGGTTGATAATTTTGTATAATTTACAAGTTATCAGTTTATTGAT
Organism: Pisolithus albus; assembly: GCA_024613165.1. Taxonomy (NCBI): domain Eukaryota; kingdom Fungi; phylum Basidiomycota; class Agaricomycetes; order Boletales; family Pisolithaceae; genus Pisolithus; species Pisolithus albus. Next base: position 1,319,407 of record JANFAB010000002.1, on the reverse strand, counting down.
ATTATGATTCATAATAATTATTTGTTTTTGACCGATCGTCCAACTCTGTCTCTACCCATGCCGTCGTCGCTATACGTGCCCATCCTCCTCGCGGGGATGATCATCACCGTAAGTCACGTCCTCATTTTTCCTTCCTTCTGTGCACCCTAGTTTTCATCAGGGCTCCAGCAACTCGTTGTGGAGCAAATGGCAAGTGAGTAATACTCTCCCCACTTGCTGGTCACCTTTCCATCGGCGTTCTAGGACATGCAATGCGTCGAGAACTGCAGCGACCCAAACCCCCAGCATCATGTGTTGTACGAGCAGCCCGTGTGGCAAACTCTCCAAATGTTTGGTCCGTACCCAGTTTCATCCGCCCCGCTCAGACCATTCACGCGTCTCGCTGTTAGTGGGCGAAATGTTTTGTGTGTTAATTTTGAACAGTCCCAGAACAATCCTTATCTGTTCCCTCACGCTCCGCAGGCTTCCTCCCCGTTCTTTACACATGGCTGCGCTTGCGGTATCAGTCTTCGCCTGTCTTCCTTCCTTCCGATCTAGATGACGACGAACCCACATCGAGTAAATCTACCGCACCGGAAGATGAACTCAGAGGATGGAAGCTACTCCTTCTCTGGTTTCCAGCGGCTTGTGATCTGACCGGTACCACGGTCCGTCTATTCTTTTGAAATTCCATCGATCTCATTCACCATGTGTAATTTTACCTCTTGTTCGGTGCTCACACTCTTATTTTCGGTCGCCTTCGCGCGCTCTTACAGCTCATGAACGTCGGTCTATTATATACGCCTGTCTCCATTTACCAGATGACACGCGGTGGCCTAGTCCTGTTTGTGGGTATTTTCAGCGTATTCTTCCTCCGCCGTCGCCTTTGGCTGTATCAGTACGCTTTCACCACCCCCCTATTGGCAACTCATTTAGTTTCTGCAGATGGATATCATTGCTCACTGTCGTGACCGGAGTGTCTCTTGTTGGATACAGTGGTTCCCTAATTAAAGATACTGTCAGGGAGTCCATGAGCTTGCTCGCCACAGGTGGCATGACTTCGGAACCTGCAAGCCAAACAGACTTGGCCAAGGTCTTGGTTGGTATGTTGTTTCTCGACCCTGAAGAGGCCAGATTAACTCTTGGCATGCAGGCGTGTTCCTCATACTGTTTGCTCAAATTTTGTAAGAACGAATTGTGTCGTCGATGGAGGCTGATCACATATCCTCCATTTCAGCACCGCCGCGCAATTCGTAATGGAAGAGAAAATTATGTCTCGTTGGTCCGTCGCCCCACTGGTCGCTGTCGGCTATGAGGGCTTGTTCGGAGCTATTTCTGTTTTATTACTCATGCCCATCATGGCCCAGCGCTTCGCCTCGGAGTCACCTTTCTTTGACCTCCCGAGGGGGTGGCATCAGACGGTCGATAACCCGAGTGTTCTATGGTCCGGTGTCGCGATCGCGTGTAGTATCTCACTGTTCAACTACTTTGGTCTGAGTGTGACGAGACACGTCAGCGCCACGGCTAGGAGCCTAACAGACACGTGCAGGACACTCTCCATCTGGCTAGTCAGTCTCGGACTGGGCTGGGAGAAGCTTCTATTTCCGGTATCCGTCCTCCAAGTTCTCGGATTTGGATTGCTAGTGTGAGTGGCTACTTCCCTCGGAAGTCATTCGGCTAACCATCATTTCCCCAGCTATGGAACAGTGAGTCAAGCGTACATTAAAGCCACGTTGCAGTTCACGAGATTCGTCGGCAGTTCTTGTTTAACAACCTTGTCCAACCACCTGCCTTCCTTCTTCCAAATCCAACTCCGATCGCTGCGGCGGAAGATGTTGACACGGAAGAAGCCGAAGACCTTCTCGCTTCATCGCGACTCGATGAATCGGCCGCTTTGCCCGTTGACCTTGGCCTGAGCGGTTATGATGTTCTCCCTCCAGACGAACACGTCAAGGCAAAGGGTGTCCTGACAACGGAGGAGTGATTAATCAACACACTAGTAGACATACATATGAGTGCTCAAGTACACCCCTTCTAATTCCCGACATACACAATAAACCTGTAAACCAGCCTGCCTTATCCTTTTCGCGGTTTGGTGACCAGACCACGGAAGGTTCGGCCAATTGACAGAAATCGATCGTAGAGTCCTCATGTTGTGTGTACACATATCAATGCCCTCCCGACCTGGACGTGGTACTCTAAAAAAAGGAAGCAGGGTGGATGCGGCGCATTACTGGCACGCAAGCAGTTTTGGTACTTGGATTGCACATTTTGGAGTGATCTGGGCGGAACTGCAGTGCCAGGTATCTCCGATGGGTGCCACCGCTACCCCAAGCCAGGAGTGGCTAGTGACCCAGTCCTTTCGCTTCGGTCTAGATGCCAGTATTGTAGCTGGGTGGCTTCCAAACACGCCGGGCTTCTGGAAGGTGTTGGCGGAAGGCCTTATTCCTGCAGTTCGTCGTGCATCGAAAAAATAAATGCTACGACGATCGCTAATTGCCGGGCTGGTTCCGACTCGCACTACTAGTGCAGCATTTCGAAACACCTGCTAATGTACTTCCTGTTTGACTCGATGCCATGATGCTCGCTACATACATCCCAACCACAATGCTTCTCGTTAATTACCATTGAGCACACTTCTTCAGTAAAGCCGTTTATGTCGTGATTCTGAATGCGGCGTCTATACGGGACGGCATGGTTAATCCGCCGAGGTTGCTGTACTCACTAAGAAGTGATCTTTATGGTAGCACACGACATTCCTGATCACATTGGCCGTGGACCCCCAGCTTGCTGCTGTCGTACTACACACCAGGAAACGGTGTGTCCTTTGTTCCATCGGAAACGAGTGTAAGTCTCTGCGACGTAAGGCAGACCGATCAATCGAAGGGAGACGCTGCACTTTGTATTTTCCACCGATATGCTATTTCGTTCGAGAAGAACAGAAGTCTGTCGCAGCCCGTTTGGCTTCTCCGCAAAGAACCCATACGGGCGCAGTGCTATGATAAGGTTATATGTGGATGACCATACCACGAATGGTTACCCTGCACACCATAGCCGTAATACGTTCATTCGACGGACTCGTCATCGCTGTCACTGTCTCTATCGACCGCAAATCTTGTGGCCTCTTCAAGCTCCTCCAGATCCCACCCAATCGCAGACTTGGGTACTCTCAGCGCATCCAGTTTTTCCCCGATCCGCACTAGGACAGCGTCGCTGAAGCGAGAAATTCGTTAGTCAGTCTCGGAAACTTTCACCGTGAATCCTGACCTTGCATTTGCTTGGATCCACACACAAAAGTCTTCCACCCATATTTTACTATAGACGTAGTAGACATCGTGGTGATCCAAAATATTCTTGAGTTCAAGCAGATACTTTGTAAGCAGTCGCTTTCCCCTGCGGAAAGCAGCAGCGACATCCTGTCGACACCGCTCTGCGAGATGGAAGGACCGATAGAGGGGAAAGGCGAGAGAACGTCTGTAGGACGTTACCAGAGTCGATGTAAGCTCGGCGTCAGTGAAGTCAAGTGCGACGCCCGAAAATTCCACGGGCGAATACGGAGGAGGATCGAGTGCCGAAAAAGCTGCGACAAGGTTGCAGATCGTCCACGCGCTCTCTGCAGTAGGGTCGTTCAACGTCGTCCGCTTGTCGTAAGCATGTGCATACATGAGGGTAATCAGTGTTAGATATAGATTGTGTTCTTGAAAACTGTCCATTATGTCTGGAATAGATTAGCTTCCTCGATTAACTACCAAGAAAGCTCTGCTCACACTCTTTCCTCGGCAAACGAAGCATAGCCATCTTCTCGTCTTCTGTAATGACGAGCTCGGCCGCATATGTAAGATCTGGATCATGCCAATTGATCAATTCCTGGATGTATTCATCTTCAGCATAATCCGCCCTACAAGAGCCGTCATCGTGGAGCTAGACGAGCATCACGCGGACAAACATGTAATGTTCTTCGTCCCACTTTTCGTTTTCATGGGTTAACCGCCTAGTCCGCCGTTCTTCGGCATTGCAAGCTTCCGCATCATCGCCCAGTTCATTAATCTCGTTCTCCGTATGGGTGGCGTGGGTGAAATAACCTGTAAATGCATCCAAAAAGCCGTAGTAGCGCTTTGAAGAGGTGTGAAACTCTGACGCAGGGTCAGGTATAGCTTGGGACAACTGCCACTCATTCCTCGCAGCTGGGATGGCATTAGAAGAGGAAGGGAGAGTTGGCTCCTAAACGAACCTTGCGCGAACTCATCGTCCAGAGAAAGTGCGTCTGTGCGCTTGGAGATGTCTGCGATGTCATCGGCCAAGTGCGTGACGCGAATCGAGGACCTCGATAGATGGTCTTGTATGGGAGCGCGAGGGACGTGGTGCGAGGAGTTTCGCTAACAAATCCAGGTCAGGGAAATACTGTCCTTTCACGCTTTTGGTAAGGGTAATGGTAAGGTAGCCGGAGCTCGGGTCGTACTGTGCAGACTGACTCGTCGTCCTCCACCACGGAGTAAGGGAAGCTGAGGCGTAGGAAATAAGGATTGATGTGGACGGTCAACGCGACATCGTCGACGTGGATTTCTACGTCAGCGGCCTAGAAAGATTCGTCTGAGAGGGCAATGCAGTGTTTGAGGACTGCCAGTGCACGTACGCGGACTGAAGGACAGTACATTGATGTAATGACAGACTCATCTGTCTGAGAACACGAAAACTTGGGAGTGATCATGATACAACTGTTGGATCAGTCGCACTGAATAGAAAGCAAGATCGTGCATGGCCTTGTCCTTACCCCAGTCGTCATAGATCACTGCCTGGGCGGCTGATTGAAACTGCGCCCGTCGAAACGTCAACCGGTAAATCTCTGTCTGAACTGCATCTATTGAAACTTGTTTCGAAGTCGCTACTAGTATCGGTCTGACGTGCTACATGCTGCTACCCTTTGATGGGATTTCGGCAACCATCAGGTGGGCGAACCCGTGGCTGTCGGAGACAATGACTCCGTCTTGTCATCAGCCATCGGTCACCTGCCAGGCGGCTGCCGCCTACATTTAAATACCAGCGTACTGACCAGAGTCAACGTTTCAACGCATAGCGACTAAACGCCTTGCCATGGACCCGCAAGTAAGTGCAAGTCGAACCTTTCCTCGTTTATCTGATGGCTTTGCAGAAGTTGCAGGCATATCCTTCGTTTGCCACGGTCGAGCAACTCATTATCCGGGAAAAGCGGGGCAACTGCATCCCAGTTTTCGTCCAACTCCCCGCAGATCTCATTACGCCATGTATGGCGTACCTCCGGATAGCCCAGGGTTCAAAATACAGCTTTCTCCTTGAATCGGTCTTTCCAGGCGAAAACATAGCCAGGTATAGCTTCGTGGGTGCAGGTGAGATACCAGTGGAAACTTGTCACCGGCATCATCTCAAGCTCGATACAGACCCTCTGAAGGTGATCAAAACCGGTCCCAATGAAGAGATTACGGGTGATCCCATGGTCGCCCTCCAACGGGAGCTGTCAGTCCACCAGTTTGTCAAAATCCCAGAAATACCAACTTTCACTGGCGGCGCAATCGGCTATGTCTCCTACGACTGTGTGCGGTACTTTGAACCCAAGACGGCGAGAGATCTTAGCGACCCTCTTGGCATCCCCGAGTCTCTGTTCATGATCACGGACTCCATTCTCATCTACGACCACTTGTTCCAGAACATTAAAGTTGTCTCTCATGTTTTCTACCCAAAGAATGCTGGCACAACAAACCTCTCCTTTGTATACCAAACTGCAGTTGCCAAAGTCCGCCGGCTGGCTAAAGTCCTCATGTCACCGAGTACCCCGGATGTACTCCAGCCTGCTATCACATTGGGCAACGAAGGCGACCTCTAACGTGGGCAAGGAAGGCTATGAAGGATTCGTAACCAAGTTAAAGGAACACATTATTGCCGGCGATATCATTCAGGCTGTTCCATCGCAAAGACTCTCCCGACCAACGGATCTCCATCCGTTCAATGTTTACAGACATCTGCGCCAGCTCAATCCAAGTCCTTATATGTTCTACTTGGATTGCGGCGAATTGCAGATCGTTGGTAGCTAGCCCAGAAACCCTCTGTAAGGTGGAGGCTAACAAGGTGTATAACCATGCGATTGCGGGGACAATAAAACGTGGGAGAACCATCGAGGGTACGTTTTACCTCACGATCAGCAATCGTACTTCACATGGTAATTAATTTAGAGGATGAAAGTTTGGCTGAACAGCTGCGCTCGTCCGAAAAGGACAGGGCAGAGCACATTATGCTCGTCGATCTTGCTCGAAATGACATTAATCGCGTGTGCAAGCCAGAGACATCAAAAGTGGATTATCTCATGGAAGTACATAAGTTCAGCCACGTCATGCATTTGACGTCTCAGGTTTCTGGGATGCTACGCGAGGGAAAGTCAAGGTGAATCCACTTGTCCAATAGCCCTGCAGGTCACCAGCTTGACCACGTCATTTAGGTTTGACGCTTTCCGATCGATTTTCCCTGCTGGCACGGTTTCTGGCGCACCAAAGATCAAGGCAATTGAAATCGTCTCCGAGCTAGAAAAGGAAAAGCGCGGAGTTTACGCAGGGGCTGTTGGTCGCTTCGACTTTGCCAATGATGCCATGGACACTTGTATTGCTATCCGTACGATGACCTTCAAGAATGGCGTTGCGTACCTACAAGCCGGTGGCGGGATTGTGTTTGATAGCGTTGAGGAGGAAGAGTACATCGAAACTGTCAATAAGCTCGGTGGAAACGTGCGCGCGTTGTCTGAAGCTGAGAGTAAGTTTTCGGTCTTCTATTACTTGCAACAGTAAGCTCAAGCAAAGCTGTAGAATATTGGTATGACTTTCAAAGAGAGCAAGCAAAGGCGACGTAGACACGATCACGTATGATGAGATCACACATTTCCCTCGCCATTTAAAGCCTGCTTGATCAATATCCTTTGCGCGTGATTTTGATGAGTTTTTTGGCCCTCTTCCCGCGCCTTGATACCTTCTTTTCCTGCCACGCTTAACATGCCAGCGATTATTTGGGCCGTACGAGGACTGTCATCGTTTGCAGGTATGGGATACATGACGATACGGGGATCTGCGTTGGAATCGATGATACCAACTGTTGGAACGTGCTGGATAGCACATTCGCGTATTGCGTTCATGTTGGCCAAGGGGTTGAGGAAGACGACGAGATCAGGTGTCAAGCGGTATTCCTGACTCTTCTCTTGGAAGAGTTGGTTCCTATTCGTTAGGGTACCAGGGAGCCACCGTTCTCCAATGTGATAACCCTGCACTCCGAGTCTCTCCGACGCCCTTTGTATCGTATTCTGCAGGTCGGGCCGGGTGCCTACGAATATTATCGTGCCGTTGCGTTGCGCGACCGCGCGTACAAGGTTAGCGGCGCGTCGTAGAAGTGGCAGGGTTTGTTCAAGGTCGATGATCGTGAGACCGGCACGGCTGCCGTATGCGTATGGTAGAAAGTTTGGATTCATTAACGAGGCTGCGTGTCCAAAGTGCGCGCCAGTAGCAACGAGGGCTGAGAGAGTGGTTTGCGAAGGAGCTAGCGGACGCGACAATGTATGATGCGGCTGGAAGGTATTCTTACGTGTCTGCGTAGACCCGTGTTGATTAAAAAGGTCGACTGTGCGAGAGGAGGACGTTGGGCGGCGTGCAAATAGACATAAGGTGGGCATATACTCACATAGCAACTTGAATCGGGCTCTATTTTCTTGCATGAGATGCCAGTCATCCGGTGACTCTACAGTAGACTCCAAACTGCTATTGGGTGCCGTGTACGTCGTCCTGAAAGCACTGCGGGGAAAGACGTGTTGCCTTTGCAAACATTTCGTTGCAGTGAGCCATGACCGCAAAGACATGAGGAAGACAAAATGTCGCCAGTGGCAGTGCAATTTTTTCGAGGGGATATTTTGCGATTACATAAGCAAGTCATCGATTTTTTTCAGTCCTCTCTTCCATCCTCTACGCTCGACGCACAGAAAAGACCCCCTCAAGAAATGGAAGACGTTTTCGACGGCGCTATTGGCATCGATCTCGGCACGACCTACTCGTAAGTACGACTCATTAGCGTATCGCCACACATCTTTACGATATTCATGCATCCAGATGTGTGGGTGTCTGGCAGAACGATCGGGTAGAGATCATTGCCAACGATCGTGAGCACCGACGGGCCTTTGAGGTTCCTATTCGGTAGTCCTGATTCTGATGTCAACAGAGGGTAACCGCACAACACCATCATATGTCGCCTTCTCTGCTGAAGAACGTCTCATCGGTGACGCGGCGAAGAACCAAGCCGCAATGAACCCTCGTAATACCGTGTTCGATGCCAAGCGTCTGATTGGTCGTCGTTATGAGTTTGTATTTTCCTGTATCTCAGCAAAGCGTGTCCCGTTGACTTTGGTGGCCATTTCAGCGATCCAGACGTAAAAAAAGTGAGTATATGCACGCGCTCCCGTGGATCATCTGATCAATGGATTATCAGGATATGGCCCACTGGCCGTTTGAGGTCGTTGAGAAGGAGGGCTCTCCTCTGATCAAGGTTAACTACCTCGGAGAGGAAAAGACCTTCACACCCCAAGAGATCTCATCCATGGTTCTCACTAAAATGAAAGAAATTTCCGAAGCCAAACTCGGAAAAATTGTTAAAAAGGCAGTTATCACGTAAGTTTATACATGTATTGCCGTATAACTTTCGAGACAGACATTTACCTTAGCGTCCCCGCGTACTTCAACGACTCGCAGCGTTTGGCCACCAAGGATGCCGGCGCTATTGCGGGTCTTGATGTTCTCCGTATTATCAACGAGCCTACCGCTGCTGCTATTGCTTACGGTCCTCGACCGCCAGTCAAAATCCGAAAAGAATGTTCTTATATTTGACCTTGGTGGAGGAACGTTTGATGTTTCACTCCTCAATATCACTGGTGGTGTATTCGCTGTAAAGGCAACTGCCGGTGACACCCACTTAGGTGGTGAAGACTTTGACAACGCACTTCTAGAACACTTCAAGAATGAATTCAAGCGGAAGCAAAAACTTGATATTTCTGAGGATCCTCGTGCCCTAAGGCGGCTGAGAAGTGCTTGTGAACGTGCCAAGCGCACTCTTTCTAGTGTTACCCAAACAACCGTCGAGGTTGATTCGCTTTTCCAGGTGTGCTCCGGGAAGCTTGCGTCTGGGAGAAGCCATACTTAACTCTTGGTTCTATTAGGGCGTTGACTTCTCGGCCAACATCACTCGGGCTCGTTTCGAGGAAATAAATGCTGCGTTGTTCAAGTCGACTCTTGAGCCTGTCGAGAAGGTGCTCAAAGATTCCAAAATACCCCGCGAAAGGGTCGATGATATCGTGCTTGTCGGCGGTTCTACGCGTATCCCGAAAATACAAGCCCTTGTTTCTGAATACTTCGGCTGGCCGCCAGCTGAACAAGTCAATTAATCCCGACGAAGCTGTTGCCTATGGGGCTGCTGTTCAGGCCGCCGTCCTAACCGGTCAGACTTCTGACAAGACTCAGGACCTTCTTCTCCTTGACGTCGCTCCCCTTTCTCTCGGCGTTGCTATGCAAGGCGACGTCTTTGGGGTAGTCGTTCCTCGTAATACCCCTATCCCAACCAGCAAGTCACGGGTGTTCACTACGGTCGAAGACAACCAAACAACAGTCACCTTCCCTGTGTGAGTCGTTATGCTCAGCCCCAGGTGTCATTGTCTCAGTTATTGTATTTAGGTACGAGGGCGAACGAACGCAATGCCGTGACAATCGGTTGCTTGGTGAATTCGAACTCACTGGCATCCCACCCATGCCTCGTGGTCAAGCCGAGCTTGTCACTACCTTTGAGGTTGATGCCAATGGTCTGCTGAAGGTATCTGCTCAAGACCGTGCATCTGGTCGTAAAGCCTCTATCAGTACGTTGTTTCACGATCGTGAAATCTCGTTCTCTCAATGGCATTCAGGCATCACCAACTCTGTTGGGCGTCTTTCGACGGCCGAGATCGATCAGATGATCAAGGACGCTGAACAGTTCAAGCAGGCGGACAAAGAATTCCAGTCCCGGCATGAGGCCAAGTCTGACCTTGAGGCATATGTTCACCAAGTCGAGGGCACCATCACTTCCCCAGAGATCGGCATGAAGCTTAAGCGTGGCGCTAAGCAACAGGTCGAAGCCGAGCTGGCACGTGCTCTCGAGAAACTCGAGATTGAAGACTCAACCGCGGACGAGCTCAGGAAAGCTCAACTGAGCATCAAGCGTGCAATGCAGAAGGCGACCGCTAGTATCCGATGAGCTGTTACATCATAACCCGCGAAAAGTACACCGCAGAAATATATCTGTATCTTGAGTAACCTGTCATGTTATTCACCTTTGCAATTGAGTGGTCTCTTGTATGCAGCAGTGCAGGAAAGTTGGCAGTAAGATTAGCGCGACACTGCTTTATAGACTTGCATTGAAACCTCTAGTAACCAAAGTTCCTCATCTGCACCATCACATAGAGCCTTGTCTGCCTCAGCAATTGCCAATGCACAGGTAGCCTTTTGTCGTGCGGGCAACATTTGGTGGAGAATTACGAGGTCATGAAGCTGGAAACTGTCAATGGAAAGTAAGCAATGAGAAGATAGCACCAACCTGGGACAAGAACTGCGCTGCAGAGTAACCTTCCCGGACGACTTCTTTGATCTTTTTTTGGACGGCATCAAAACCTCTTCGTGTGGGTGTAGCAGTATCGACTTTCATGTCACTGGTCACATCCAGCCCCAATGTTCTGGCAACATCGTTTACTACCGTAGTGGGGACTACGCCAGCAATCTCCTCGATATCTCTTGGCGTGATTGGCGTTGGTGGATCGGCAGATGAGGATAATCGAGAGGCAGATTGCAAATATGTGATGGACCGTCGTAGGTCGCCATTGGAAGCATCTATCAAAGAGGCCACCACCTCCGGGGCGATCTGCACATGTTCTGCTGCTGCAATGTAGGTAAGCCGTGAGGACGTCGACAACGAGTCGAGGGGAGTAAACCGAAACTTTGAACATCTCGATGCCAGTGGTTCAATTATCCTGGATCGAACTCAGTGCATGCTGTGAGAGTTGCAGAGACGTATATCTAACCGCGTAACGTAGTTGCACACAAGACAGAACCGCGTTATTCGTGCGTAGTTTTCCATGATACGCCGAAGAGCTCCCTGTGCATCTTGAGTCATAGAATCCGCCTCATCTAAAATTATGATCTTATACGGAGGGCAGGGATAACTCTTGCCATCCGAGTCAACAGTTTGCGCTCTTGGCGTTTGTCGAGCGAATGCCTTGATCTTCTCCCTGACAACACTGATACCTCTTTCATCTGAAGCATTAAGTTCTAGCACCCGATTGCGAAAGTTGTCTGGCCTATCACCCCGTTGATAGTGCTCAGGCGTGCGAAAAGTTAAATTCGTACCCGAATAATTGTCGGGCGAGAGCAAGGATTGTTGATGTCTTCCCAGTGCCTGGTGGTCCATAGAATAGCATGTGGGGTAACTGGTAACAGGTCAGTGTGGATGCACTCGGTGTGAAAGAGTGTAAAAGTACAAACGTTTGTCGACAAGAGTGCCTTGCGCAGCACTGTAACGGTATGCTCTTGCGCAGAGACATCGTCAATGGTCTTTGGCCGGCTGCAGGTCCGGTTACTCCTTCTAACTGTTCAAGGATCCCTCATCACTCACTATTTTTCGATCCATGGTTGCTGCACAGGGTCTACTGCGTGCTTTGCTACTGTTCTTGCTTGAGGCTGAAAGAAAGCCATGATCGACTCTGCAAATGAGGCGCGTCTACTCGTCGCGTCACGCGTCAGAGGGCTTACAAACACTCTCCCACGCTCATGACACTATAGACGCGATGCACGCGTTGAGCCGACCCACCGACTGCCGGCCACCATGGCGCAGCCAGAATTGAAAGCAGGTGGGTTCACGACGCGTCTTTGTGGGGCTGGCGCTTTACAGTTGCTGTTAGATGCTCCGATAATATCGTCTCTGGCTTGTAAGTCTCGACTTCGTGTCGTGTCACCCGTAGGCGGCAGACTGACTAGCAGACCTCCCAGCTAACTCGCTTGTTGAAATCAAAAATGGGAAGGTCATCTTCAGGCAAAAACCAATATCCTTCGAGAAAACGTCAGAGACTATGCAAGGCGAGTCGTCCTAAACGGTTCTTGTCAAGAATACACCTATATATGCGACGCCTACCAGAGATCGTCAAATTTCGCGAAATGCTAGATCGGCGTGCCAACGATGCTGCGCAACCACTAACGAACATTCCAGACGAGGATAAGCCCGTGATTGTCAAGTTGGCTCAAGAGAGGTGAGCTAGTTGTCTAGTGCCCAAGGTATCGATCTCAGTAAATCCAGCCTAGTGACAAGAGTGCGATAGCCCTTGCTAAACAAATCCGTTCGACCTTGCTGCCAGGGCAAGGCGAAGTTGACGAGGCTTACCGTACAACTCTCGAGGCTTGTCTTCCGCTCTCTGCAATAGAACATGCTATCAAGACAGTGATGAAACGGGTTAATTATGGTCTTGATTGCCACTCAGTCCAAAGGCTTCCTGCTGCGCTTTGTGTTTGGCGTTGGGAAGTCCAGGACTCGTTTAAGGACTGGCTACCAAAGTCTGCAAGAGAGACCGTAGAAGTCAGGACGACGGAGCGTGTCCAGGCGAGTGAAATTTATTCGTAGCCGTGTGCTTGGAGTTCACATCGATTCAGGCGCAGAAAAAACTGTATGCTATTTTCGAAAATCTTCCCAAGGCTCAGCAGGACGCCATCCTTGATCCGAAGGGCACTAACAAGTCCCCGGCAAAGGGTGCAGTCCAGGCAGGATTACCATCTGAGCACGCCGCTGCCAACTTGAATCCCGGAGAGGAACAAAGTATGCCACATGGAACCACTTCGATATCCGCCCCCAACGATGCCGTTAGTAGTTACCATTGATCGCCTTTCTACTGCTCACTTTGCAGCTAACAGTCTGGGCGTGCCGGCCCTAAGATTCGACCAAAAAGGGTTCTTGACGTGGAAGAGGCTACCAAGGTATGTACACAACGATACTCTGTTGGAAGGCATACATCCTCTATCACAGGACAAGGAGAAGGAAGGAAGGAAAGCGGCAAGGGTAGAGAAAGAGAAAAAACAGAAGGAAGCTCAAGATAAATCACGTTCCATTCTGGCAAACTTCTTTGGGAGGACTAAACCGTCCATGCAAGTTTCACCTGCAAAGGATCCATCGGGCGCAGCCGATCCATTAGCAATAGAGAATGACTTCCAAAGAACTTTCAAGCCATTCGTGCTAAAGAAAGATGCCGAATGCGCACCTCACAACCGGTTTTTGGAATCAAAAAGACCAAAGCCTGGGGGTAGGGGGAGTGGCATCACTCATGATGATGCAATTGTCGTTGACGACACGGATGCCACTAGCAATGCTCGTACGTATGGGCCTTCGTTCGACGAGTTGGCTGCAGGCAGCGAGGCAGGTAAGTCTAGTGGCAGTTTCCTGTTAGTCGGACGAGCTACAATCGTCTATCTAGATGGGTTGCAGGACACTTTGAAATTGTTAAGGCTACGAAGTTTGGTTCGTCCTGTAAGAAGAGGCGTGTCCCCGTTCAAGACTTACAACCCACGGACTGTCCGAGACATTATGATCCAACTTAGCGAAGCAGAGATTGCTGGTGACCCATCCCAAGTTCGTCATCTGCTGAAATTGTTGAGCGATCGCAGGCTTCTGCGCGCCAAGGTCCTCATTTTCAAGCGAGGACGCCCGCCCAGGATATTACGGCACCTGGACTAGGAATTCTCGTATCATTGGCCCCCGCACCCCCTTCGCAAAAGACTTCCTGGCACGCGATTATGGGTATGACAGCGGGGAAGAGTGGGAGGATGAGGATCCTGCTCAAGCGGACGATGTAGTAGATGATGCGGAAGAAGACGATGCGGACGGCGACGAAGCAGACTCCGACCTTGACAGTTGGCTTGTAGATGACGAGGAAGTGGAGAACCCTTCTCTCCTGGATTCACGAGACCCGTCGCCCTCTTTGACTGCTAATTTGATCATGCCCCCACCGAAACGAAAGGCGGAAGGTTTGAGTAAGCAACAGGAGAAGAAGCGGAAGGTGGTAGTGCAACTGGTGCCTTTTGCTAAAGGCCCTTGTTGGGAATCTGCCATCGGGAAATGCGAGTACGAGCCGTTCGAGGCATATCGGATACAGTTGTTCAACGGTTAGACCCTCCCGTCTGTGGTGATCAGACAGCTAACCTGTCTCCAGACACACCTTACCCTATCGATCCTTTTACATTCGTTTCCGTTGCCGCCGAAGAACGACAGAATGTCAAAGTTAACTCGAACTTGTCCGACAAAGCAACCAGTGATCCTAGCCTGGGAACCTCCTCACACGGGAAACGTGCTGGTGTAGGTCAAGTTCGTAAAGCGCCTTTTCCTGATACCCATCTTGGCACATTGCTCGCAAAGATTACCACATTGGCAACGCCGAGTTTGAACTTCCTGGTCGAGAGCATATACCAGGATCTTCGCATACATAAGGTGAAGAAAGGAGCCATAGAAGCTAAAGTGCGAGAAGTCAGCGAAAAGTCAAAGGACAAGGTGTGGGTAGTGAGAGAGGCAATACGGGTTGGTACAGGTAATCATTTTTGATAAGGTGAACTTACCTTATCGCTCTAGGCACGACATGGAATAATTCAAAGACCCTGATTTAAGTATTGGTTCTATAACATACCCTACAGTTATTATAACATACATTGAACCCACTGAAGAACACGACATGTATTGCGAATAAGTCCCGTCGCAGTCTACCGAAAGTAAGCCTCCAATGGAAAATGTTAACGGCCCTGCAAGGGCGGACTCTCCAAGGGTCACGAAGAAGCAAGTTTCCATGCTTGCTCCACGCTGTGGTAGTCGCTGCTACACGGAGTGAGAGTGTGAACATCCCCCGATTCTGCACCTGCCGTGCCGCATACTCTAGTAATGCCTAATCACAATGACGTGTACTCACGGATGAACATCGTCGATGCGGCGCCGCCACTGTCCAAGACTAAGTCGAAGCCCATTCCCCTAAAAATTTGTAAACGGATCCTAGAGGCGATAAGCTACTCGAACAGCTGAAGCATGCGACCTCCTCACGTTGTGCCATCCTATTTCATGCTGATGGATTTGTGCCGGATCCGACTCTTCCAACGCCCGTGCACCTTCCTTCAAAGCCGCCAATTCTGCTTCCTTACTTGCTAATGAATTCTCAGCATCGCGCAAAGCTTTTGCAAGAGATATTCGAGTGGTGTCCAGCTCGTTAAGCCGCGCGGCGTGTTGTTCTGGGGTGGCAACGTCGGGCGGACGTGCGGATGATTTACGCGCAGCCTCGAGCACGCGGCTCAACGCTGCAAAGATATGCTCGAGGACGGGTACCACAACCTTGTAGTCGCGCACCTTTGAGATTAGAATACGCCTCATCATTTTCTCGCTTGGCTTTCGCGTAGTTGATTTTCATCTGCTCTTCAGCTGCAGTTATGGTCAGGTAATCATCGGCAGGATCGATGATGGCAGTCATCTCTTTGATGAGTTTTCTGCAGCATTTGACGTGCCCATCAGCCGTTGGGCGCGGTGTGGGCTTCAAAAAACCAATACGCACATGCATTCCCGAAGATCCCTCGACTGTGGCTCTTTTGCCATTGTGTTCAGGTTCGGGTTTGTTTACATGGCTCGAGTGTGGTCAGCGAGACTATGCCAAGCACAGCTCGCTGGGGGATTTCTCACTCTTATCTATGTAGCTATACCGTCCTCAGTCATGTCGACCTTCCAACTCACAAACAACGCTGTCAAGCTAGGAGGCGGGCGTTTTACCTGTCAGATGCATGATCGAACTCTGACGTAGAGAGCCAGACATTCCCCCTGAGAGTACCATCATCTCACTGGGCAACGAACTGCTCGCGACTACAGATTCTTGGAGGAAGGGAAAAACCTTTGCCAAGGGAAAAGTCCTTACACTGCATCGCCCTCCTGGATACGGCGACGAGTCTTCGTGGTACTGCCGTGTTAGCCGACACGATAAAGAAGACGCCACGTTTGATGAGTTCTGGAGCAAGCTTGGTGTGAACAAAGCAGAGAATGAAAAACAGTCAGAGACTTGCGTGCCCGTTTCTTGTAGACTTCCGCTGACGTTCTTATCCCTAGATTCGTGAGTGCAATCAAGCAAGTTGCCGAGGTGAAACGTATATCTGCAACCCAATCCATCTGGACTCTTTACTATACCTATCCACCCCCTGTGTCACCTCGTGTCTTCACCGTCCTACAGACGACCTATCTCAATAGCGCGGCTCCACGAAGCGGGTACGTTGCCTTCGACTTCTCTGTCACTTGACTTCCCTCGCACCCGCTTTCAGCCTAATTATTTCAATCCCAATCGACCTGTCGGAGGATGAGGAACTAGCTAAGATTGAAAGGAAAGGTGTGCGAGGGCGATATGTCGCCGTCGAACGTCTTCTAGAATTGGATGACGGTAAAGTAGAATGGCGTATGGCAACATCAGCGTCCCCCGGTGGTATGATCCCGTCTTTCATCGCAAAGAGCAGTATGCCTGGGCAAATCGCAGCAGTAATGAATCAAAGTACCACACGACACAGTTCCCATTCTGACACTCCTTGTAGGACGTCACACATTTCTTGAAGTGGTTCCACACCATTCGCAACAGCACAGCTGTGGAAGTATAAAGTGGCCGCGGCGAAGAATGTATAGTATTGAATCTTCCACTATGTTGATTGCACTTCATCTGTCCAATTCCTTTACGCAAGCTCGAGGTATCTCTCCACTGCCACCCAGCTCGTGAGACCAACCACAATGAACAAATGATATGCGTTCATACCTTCCCAGTTTGTAACGGCCGCATTCCACAATCTGACCTCATGCACCCTGGTCCCACCGAAGTGATCGATGAATTCATCGCCAAATACCTCACGTGCGACACTACCAGACCTCATCATCTTCGTAGTCGCGTCCTCCAAAGAAGTCGGTAGCATGACAACCTTTTTTAAAAACAAAAGCGCGTCAGTATATTAGCGACTGCGTCTAAAAAGCCAGACACATGCCTCGCCCTGGCGAGAGGGATCATTCAAGTAGGTGCTAATCGGTGGGGTTGTTAGTTTCAGCCCCTGCGTAATTCCCCTCATACCCAGCCTAAAAATGGCGCTCAATACCAAATATGGGTTCATGTCCGCTCCTGGTACCCGGACTTCAAATCTGGTCGCAGATGGTGGAACTGCTGGAGGCGATATTATACGGACGGACGCGGCTCGAGAATCGTAGCCATAGGTTACAGCGTTTGGGGCCCAGAACGATTCGCCTCCGACCAGGCGTTTGTACCCGTTGATGGTTGGAACAAACTTGTGAACGCTTAGGCAAGGGCCTGAATTGCAGGCCGCGCATAGCACTCACCATAGGCATCACTGTATTTTAGGCAGTTAGCCGGGTATTTCAGGTCTTCCGATGTGCTCACCTTCTGGGAGACCATCCAGTACACCTGCCAAAAATTGTTCTCCAATAGAACTGAGGAATTTAGTGTCTTCAAACGCTGCGTCATCCCGTCCGCCTGAACTCTCAGTATAGGCAAAGAGATTTTGTCCAGAGGGGTCTCTTAGGGAGACATGTGTGTGCCTGCTGGCATCAGCACTTTGTCCCGTCCAAAGAAGACGTTCATCTCACCCACTGCAGCCAGGTAACTAGTGGATGTGAGTCGTTGGCAATGAAGTGATTAGAAGGTACGCACGTTACCCCAAGGTTTCGCCATGAAACTAGGCAATACTTGATGTTTCATTCCAATGCTCTTGGCGAGGAACTTATAGAGGACAGCGTTGTCGGCCATGCGTAGAGCATAAGTGTAGGCCAACGCTGTCTCCAACACCCCGGGGCCCGTCTCCGTGTCTGACAAGTACTTAATCGCAGAGCTCCCGTACCTAAATGCATACACGTACGATGACCCTCGACATCGATCTGGAACTTGAGACTTTCGTCGAACAGCTCGTTGAAGTAGTCCTGGTTAAGCTGAGTACGGAGAAGAGAATATCCATGCACTTCGCAAACACCATTAAGTGCACTTCATCCTAGGCAATGATGTGGGTATGCTCACTTCCTGGGGTGAGAGGTGATAGATGCGTGAACCGCTTCTCAGCAACAGATTCCGGTGTCTCTGTCAAATTTCACGATAAGTTGGAGACTTGCATCCACAGGGACCAACCTTTGAAGTTAAAGTACTACAATACGATAGGAGCCGAATGCCATCGCAAACGAAGGCACACACGCACCTCATACTCCACGCCAGCCATACAACTAAAACCATGGACAGCGGCGAGTTCGCATGTCGTACGGAGTAGACTGCGCGGGTCAGCATGGAGAGGCTTCAATGTGACGGGATCGAAGAAAGAGACAAGAAAGAAAGGGGTATTGCTGTCCCAGGGAATCCTGCGGTACGTAGATAAATCTATTTTGGCCAGTACATCACGATAACCGTTTTTCCTGTTGGATATGGCGAGTTCTTGAGAGTAAACCGTATCGTGCATGTCCCAGCCGCTGCCCTGGATGTAAGGACACAAATGTCACAGCGTTTTCCATGGCTACCACGACTCACAATATAACACTGCAGAAGCCAAAACCTGCGGATGCAGCGCTCAAGAACTTGTCCACAGACTGATCTTCTGGTCCAGCGAAACTATAGATGCGACTGTCGCGATGCCGTGCTTACCATGTACTTTCCTCGAAGGACCCCATCGACTGTCCCAAGCGATGCTCAATGCGATAGGTCATTCAGACAAGGCCGAAAACTAATCACCATCTACGCCTGCGAATCGAGTGAGATCGTGCAACACGACTCAGGCTTCCTAGGTACCACAAACCTGCTATTTTGACCTTGGTATCGTTCTGTAAGATCTGACGGAGTTCTTCAACCGATTCGGGCGCGTTTTCAGTCGCTGCGTTGACTTCGTCCATGATTCAGCTAAAGGGTGATGTATGTGTGAATGTAGTTTGGGGTTAGAGTCGATAACTGGATTGTATCGAGGAAGTTGTCTCTCATGTGCGTTCGGTTCCTTTGGGACGATCTGTCAGACGCCCGTGGTGATATCGATCTACCCGGAGGATAACGGAGAGCACGATGTGTCCTCGCATACCACAGCGATGGCAAGCGAAAAAACATATGCCTTCTTCAAGACGTTAAAAATTCCAGCACAGGTAACCTGTTTGGCGGCTGGTGGAGCTGGCCAGTTGCTGGTGGGCTCAGGTGCGTCGGTGGTGCCCCGCTTTTGACGTGGAGTACAACTCATACGAATACACTCGACAGATGATGGCTCAGTTCGAATCTACGACCTCTCCACCCTCAAGGTCGTGAAGGCTATTCGAGATTTAGCATCTGTTTCCTCCGTTGTCTGGCATTCACAGAGTGGCTGTCTCTGGCTGGCTTCTGGTCGATCGGTAAGTGCCATCGTCTTGACTGAACACCTGAGAGCCACACAAGAGTCATAAGGTGATGGCGTTCATGATGAGTACAGACAAGTTGATCTTGACCGTGTCGGATGCACATCATAAGTTGGATGTGGGCTCCGAGGATGATGACGCCGTGAACGAGGTGAGGGTGTTTGAGGTTGGAGAGGGTCTCGTACCATTACTGACGAGACCGCCAGCTCACTATGAATAAAAACGGGGACCAGGTAGCCTTCTGTCTGGACTCGGGGGTCGTGGGAGTCATAAATTTGTGTAACAACGAGGTAAGGCGAATGAGGAATGGCCACGACAGTGTGAGTAAAGTTTCCTGCCCTAATTGTATGCATACTGTGACCCTCGCGAAATCAGGTATGTGGGTCTGTCAGGTTCGTTCCGAATCGTCCTGGGGAGTTGGTCAGTGGTGGTTATGATTCTGCTCTCCTTCACTTCGACGTGCTTCAAGGCAAACTGTTATCTCGCGATGATCTCCGTGAGTCGAAGTCGCGTGAAATACCACGCTTAGCCTCCACCTGTGCGCATTCGTAGGTCCTATGGACTCGTCATCGGGCCTAGCGCTGTCCCCCTCTTTCATATTGTCACTCGACATTTCGTCGACGGGAGTACTCGCTGCAGGCACCGCGGATGGTCGCATTTACGTGGGTACATCAGGGGAAAGATCAAGTGGTGCAGGTGGTGCGCGGCAGAACCGAAGACGCAAATGGGAGGGATTGAGGTCGGACGGAAGAATTCTTGTGGAAGTCGCTCGGGGACCTGTCACCGCAATGTGAGTCTGTTGTCCATGAGCCAATACAACCTTGTTAAATAACGTTTCTCTTGGAGGGCTTTCACTTCACCCCGAGAACTCCTGACATGCACGCTGCTAGGTTCGATCACAAGCCACCAAATTTGTGGACTGACAGGCAATGGTGGTTTAACCGCCAGGTCTGTATGGAACCGCAACGCCGAAGACATCTTCAAAGTAAACGCTATGGTCGTGTGCGGGAATCTACTTGTCCTCGGTGGGCTTCAGAAGGATGGAACAGGGATTATCGAAATATGGGAGGAAAGGGGTATAAATGCTACCGACACGAGCACTACAACCAATGAAGAATAGCCGCCTCTATCTTGGTTTCTCGCGAAGATCCCTCTCCAACTCTTCTATACGGCGCAGATAGGTCTCCCGCTCAGTTTTCAATCGCTTCAGGTAAGCATCATCTGATATCCGTCGGCCGAACGAGGACAGTATGCGGTCGCCCCATGACTCTCCGTCTTGATGTTGATATGAAACCATTTGCACACTTGGTGGGACTAAGCGATCACTTGCATCGTGGCCTTTCATAGTATCACTTTCGTTCCCGACCGCAGGCAGCGACATCGTCGTGGTGCGGTAGACATGACGTATACGAAAGATGTGGAGTTCGTTGACGCCCCACTGCAATAGCGTGCATAATAGTGCACCAGTTCCAACACCTGGCACCAACCCAACTTTTCCACCTGCCGACAACTTCAGTGGGCTCGTATAAATTCCCGACGAATACTTACGTTTCCACGTGTTGAGTATGCCCCCTGCGATCCCACCACTGACTGCAGAGTCCAACAAGCGTGATGCGCGGATATGGATCCAGGATAACGTCGGCTCTATTCTGTCAACTGCACTCTTCGCTTCCTTTTTGCGAGTGTAGTGATTTTGCGCTAGTGTCAGCACAGGGACAACAATGTATTCTCGTATGCCTTGTAGATTGTCAATTCTCTCAGATACACATGGCAGCGTTATCAAACATACTGAAGAAAGTGGCCGCAGCCAGACCACCGTTCAAAGCCGAAAATAGGGCCAACCTTGCTGGAGGATGTCCCCCAAGTGCGCCATATAAACCGGCCGTTACACCACAAATGGCGGCTAGTTAATGAGAACCAAGGCGAGGTCAGGTTTCACTGGTTACGCGGGTTACGATGGACGAACTCGCATGTTGCGGCGACGCCTTTTCCTACGGTCTGCGGTGCTGAGGGGTCCATTAGAACGATGAGCTGTGCATCTGCCTTGCCCATACCACTGGCTGACCCTCTCAAGGGGGGTCGCGCCGATGACGCCCAATTCTCTGGCCTCTGACGGCCTTCTTAGTGGTACGTTCCGATGTTGAAGACTGCGGCTTCCAGGTATCTCAGGCCTAATAAACCTTACTTGCGGGCCGTTCACACACGTCGTGCTGTTCAGCAAGTTCGTTTGGACTGGGCACGGTCTGCCGTTTTTGCTTCTGCGACTGCGTCTGCTACTGCCATCCTGGTGTGGTGCGTCTCGAACAATGTCATACACAATGATGTTGTGGCACCATCTTCTTTTCCGCAGCGGGGTTCGGGAGAATTGGAACTTCTTGATTCGAACATCAATAGCTCTGGTGTCGACGAGAATGGGTTTTTGCAGGGGGTAGCCTGGGGCTCCAACAAGTGATTTGCACCCATCATGTTCGTACGCCTGAAACCTCAACCCGATATACAGGTCCCACATAATCAATCCGACAGAACCGAAGGTCAACGTTGTGCAGTATCCCACAAACGTCAGTTGGCTTGAAAATATAGCACTTCGTGACCTGGCTCTTCACGAACGACATGCCGCGTGCGTCGATGCCCGGGGTGATGTCTACCAGTGGGGTGATGGTTTTTTTTCGTCCGTTTCCACCTCTGAACCAGAGGCAAGGAGACCAAAGCCGACTTTATTAGGCAAGGTACTTCTTGCTGTGAGGACTTGTCTGTTAGTTTTCTCTTACCCTTGGACAGGACATTGTGAAGGTACGGGTGACAGATTCAAAAGTGTACGCCCTCTCGGCCTCGGGAAAAATATACGTCTTTGCTGCGAATGAGGGGCTACAGAAACCCAAGTCTCCTTCGCAGCACCGTGGGTCCTCCTGGTGGGGTTTTGACTGGTTGTGGCGAGGTCGTACCGATATTGACTTTGTGGAACTTTTTCCATGTGAGAAGTTAAAGTGGAGAGAACGGTCGGTGATATCCATCCGCGTTGTCTAAACAGAATGTACTTAACCCACCGCCAGTTTTACAAACATTACGGCGGGGCGTGATCACTTCCTGGCTTTGACCTCCGCTGGGCGTGTATTCACCCATCCCGTGAATATGAACGCAAATTCTCATGGCCAACTTGGACTTCGTAAAGTCGATCTCCCCGCACCCTCTGGTTCCCCGAGTGACGGATCTTCGGGGCGCATGACCGTGGAGCTTATTCCCAAGGCGATCGTCGACCCCTATGCGAAATCGTCACGGTTTTCTCGCATTCGTGTATCTAATGGCCCTGCAGAAAACTCGGACACGATTGATGACGAGACCATCCGATTTTGTGACTCCTTGTTCGAAATACCTGCGCTCAAGGGTATAAAAGTATCGCAAATTGCAGCTGGTAGCCGGAGTACCTACGTGAACACGGATGCGGGCAGGGTCCTTGGTTGGGGTGCAAACGAGTTTGGGTAATATTCTTCCATTTTGTAAATCACCTGTGCTCACACTCACGAAACACGTAGACAACTGTGCCTGGGGAGTGGTATCGTGCTCGATGCTGTGACCGTTCCTACAGAGGTCATACTAACCCGGAATCTACCTCTCGATGTCAAGAGCAAGTGCTTAGGAATTTGGGCAGGTCTGTATTAGGCCTTTGAAATCTCCCGTGAAGGTTTATTCAAGGAATTTAGGGGGTGATCTGACTTTCTTCGTGGCGGAAAGGATTGGTTCAGATGCATCACGCCACATAGATGTGCTTTCATGTGGAAACGGCCAGTGGGGAGGTCTCGGTGCTAATCTATACACGACCAGTCAAGCCAACCCGGTTCGCGTAAGGAATGTCAGCGGATTACTCGAATGTGAGTCATGACCGATTGTCAGTCGATGTGTGTTGAAGTTTCTTCTAGATGATGAGAGAACTCGAAGCCTTGCGCCAATCGTGCCTGAAGCTATATCAGTCTCACCCACGGGACATGCACTTCTGACGTTGGATACACTTTCTCGCGCTGAGCCTGGGTTTACCGGGCGCGATCTTTTAGTCTGGGGCCTCAACTACGATTTTCAATTGGGCACTGGGAAACGAAAGTGCCTTCCGGCTCCAACTGTCCTCAACAGGCCCGAAGGAGGTCGTTTCCTCTTGGCAAGGAAGACAGCCACGGTGAAGGATATGGCCGGGAGCGTCTGGCGGAAGAAGGTTGGCGTAGAGCAACGTGCGATTGCAGGCTACGGCGCCAGCTTCATCTACTGGGGGATCATCGGTTCATGAAGAGCTTGACTACCCGCACGAGTTCAGTGGGGCTGGTGTTGGCACGCGTGCACTCAGCCTCGGCTCAGGATGGCTTTCCCGTAGTAGATACTGAATTTACCACTTTGGTAAAGAGAATCCGCAGTATACGACTCCATGCAGTATACCAAGTCTAAGTCTCTAGAAAGTGCTGGCCGAGGAGTATGTAGGGGCGTCGGGAGCAGTCGGATCTTGTAGCTTCAACGAGGAAGTTAGGTCTTGAAAGTGCTAGGGACATAAACCACGATCATTCCAACAAACACCAGCACGAGTCCACGGTTACATCAGTCACAAACGAGCTGGTGGTAATTGGCCACTTTTTGCTGCTCCAAGATTGACGAGACCACAGTATCGACTGCGGCCCAATGCGGCTTCGTCCCTTGGTAGCTTCTCGCCTCTGTCGAGGACGACGCCAACAAATTTGCGTTCACCGCTCATCCACTTCTCCTTGTAGAAACGGACAAAGCCAGGTGCGGTAGCATATATGGTGTGATCTCGTCCCATCTTTACCTATAGTTATCATGTCTTGAGAAACGACTTGTCCGACATTATCAGAGAGGAGTGTGTGTTTGCCTACATTTTGACCAGGATGAAATTGTGTGCCTCTTTGCCGAACGATTATGTTGCCAGGTATGACATGCTGGTCTGGGAAACGGTACACTCAGCAGGGGGGTGGTACTGGGCATATACCAGTAGTGTATTACCTGAGAATTTCTTCAACCCCAGACGTTTTCCTGGGGAACCTCCATGGTTTCGGACGGTACCTCCAGCGCGCTTTGTGGCAGTTCGAACAGACCCTGTGTGGTTATGTGCGCGTCAAGGGACAGAGTGTCGTTTGACAAGCAGTACATACCGAGGAGAGAGAACGGGCTCTTGTTGACCTGCAAGACGAGCGGAAGAAACATTTTGACTTGGCGATGACTTTCGAGTCGTGTCCTGATATGGAAAGAAAAAAGGAGGGGCCACTGCTTTTGCGTCCATCAAGCACGCCCTTTCTACCTCCTACTGCAACAACGACATGGTTCTCCTCGTCACGTCCGACAACGAACAATTCCATGCCGACAAGGAAGTTGTCGAGCGCAGCGTTCTCATCAAAAACATGCTCGAAGGCAATCTTATTCCCTACGCCGCAGCACAACGCAGACTCGTAACTCTTTTGCAGACGTCGGCGAAACCGATCAACCTATTCCACTGCCCAACGTATCATCCAGCGTACTAAAGAAGGTGCGACTCGAACTGCCTTATGTGCTATCATCCCGTATTCTGATTCCTGAACCACTCCTCATTCACACGTGCGTGCCCCTTAGGTCCTCGAGTACTGCGAGCACCATCGTGGTGAGCCGTTGCCAAGCGCAGATGCAGATCAAAATCAGGACGAGACCCGCAAGCGGACTACTGACATCTCGGAGTGGGATCAACGATTCATTACCGTGGACCAGGAGATGCTGTTTGAGATCATCCTTGCTGCCAATTACCTCGATATTAAGCCTCTTCTGTGCGTGCTCTACCGTACTGGTCAGCCATATCCTCATCCATCTTCTTCAGCGATGTCGGGTGCAAAACCGTGGCAAACATGATCAAGGGTAAGACCCCTGAGGAGATCCGAAAGTTGTTCAATATCGTCAATGATTTCACGCCAGAAGAAGAGGTGCGTTCTCTTCCCACGTTTTCCTGAGCATATGTTCTAAGTCTTCTGCCGCTCGACACAGGCTCAAATCAAGAAGGAGAATGTAAGCGCAAAGCCTGCTCATGAGAATGTCGTTGATCTTTGCCACCTCTTTTCTTCAGGAATGGGCCGAGGACCGATGAGCGTGATCTCGTAGATTATTGCCCGTGGGACTGCCAGACCGTTGCTACTTGTTCTCCGACGTTGTAATGCTGCCGTTCGCCTTTATACAAAGAGTAGTTGGTGCCAATATGATTATATAAGCCTGCCTTCTGCTTGGACCTGCCAGGCCATCGTCGTGTCAGATATCACTGCCAGGGTTCGCTGTTGCTTCTCTCGCGGAGGATGTCTCGAATACCCGATATACCAGGCGTCCGTATTCCCCCTGGTTCTGAACAGGACATGTGGGTGAAGAGTCAAGTGGCGAAGCTCTGCCATTTGGATCATGATCGGCGGGTCCCTTCTCCTTACTGGCAGTAACGTTGTCCGACGTACCGTCGTCTCCAGGTTTCCCGGTAGTCAGCCCATCAGTTTCTCTCTGAATCACTTGGACGAGCTCGAAAAGAAGGAGTACGTCCTTCTGTCCTTGCTGAGCGCGCCCGTTATTAACAAAGGTTACAGTTACTGGGTCTGCGAAAAGTCGGACGGCGTTCGTGTTTTGTTCTTTCTCCAGACAGATCCTGGAACCGGTAGCCAGGTCGTTTATCTAGTAAGTGACTCCCATGAATGCGTGGCGCGACACATGACTTCTTGCAGATCGACAGGCATAACACGTACTATGAGGTCACTGGATTTTGGTTTCCGCAACCCGACAAGCCAAGGGAGTCCCTTATGGATACCATCCTCGATGGCGAGCTCGTTATTGACGTCGATCCACAAACCAAAATGGTGTGCAGCGAATGCGTTCTACCCTGAAATTCCGAAGCTTCACGGTATTCATAGGAGACTCTGCGTTATCTTGCCTTTGATTGTCTAGTGTTTAATGGCGAGAATGTCATGTCAAAAACCCTCGACAAACGTTATTGGGTAAGGCCGTCGTATCTTTCATTTGGAATTTCTCCTTTTCTCAGTCATTTTGTAGCGTCTGAAAGAGCAGTTTTACGTTCCGTGGTCCAAGGCCATAAAGGGCCTACCTTCCCTTCGAGCTGCAGTCCCTTTTGAGTAGGTTACGAATCCTTGTGGCAATTTCAATGTCTGAGCCCCAGTTAGCATCAAAGTGAAAAATATATCCTTCTCATATGGCATCGAGGACGTATTCCGCATCGAGATTCCTGCTCTGCAGCACGGAAACGATGGTCTCATCTACACCTGCACGGAAACCCCGTACGTTCCCGGCACAGACCCAAATATGTAAGTAAGACATTCGCCCCGAGTTTTTATGTTGACGATCGCCTTCAAGTCTCAAGTGGAAACCACCTTCTGAAAATTCCATCGATTTCAAGCTTGTCTTGCGGTTTCCTCCACTCAAAGCCAATCCATCCCAACCAGACTTCCATGCCAAACCTTTCTTCGGTCTGCATGTTTATTGTGGAGAAGAGAGGGGACAGGCCAATTATGAGCCTTATGACGAACTGCACGTGGAAAATGACGAGTGGGAGAGGTGCGCGCAAGAGAATATCCTCTGTTTTCGATTAACCTCACTTGGTTTCGGCGGTGCAGAATGAAACTCTCTGGCGAGCAAGTTGACGACAGAATAGTCGAAGTTCGTTGGGATCCTGACCTCTGCCATTGGCGAATGATGCGTTTCAGAGACGATAAGCCTCATGGCAATTATCGTACTGTCGTGGATAAAATAATCGAGAGTATAGCAGATGGCGTAGAGAAACCTGCTGTGAGTTGATGCTGCAGTTTCTTCCGCCGTTTCATTTCAACAGATCGTTGGAACAGTTGATTGCTCGATGTCCGGCCATTCGCAGTGCATGGAAAACGCGACATGCCCAATCACAGCCGCCACCTCCGCCACCGCCCCGCACAGCTCCCAGTAGTAGACAGCTGCCAACCCACACGGCTGCCCCCGTTCAACGGTACGGTCCCATCGCGACTTCGAAGTGGAGCAAAGTGTCTGGTCCGGCGCAATTTGCGGGTATGCAACGATAATTGAGTTATCGACTCAGCGTCTTGCTGCAATTGCTTTCCTTTGGCGTGTCAAACTGGACACCGTACTGCTTTGCACTCTGGCAACGATTTAATCTCGTGCAAGCGTTCATAGTCTCTCCGAGGACATGCGGCCTTCGATGCGTGCGCAAGTAGGTCAAAGCACGCTTAGGATGGTTATCCGTTCCGCTGGGCTCGCGGTCCGTCTGGGTTTGTAAGACTATCGGTATAGTTGAACAAGGATCAGTGGTAAGATTTGGCTGTGACCGTACAGTACTACATAGTGCACAGGCACCACGCAGTAGTACAACTGTGCGGAAGAAACTTTTACGAGACAAACAGGAATAGTCGTGACAGGTCGTACATGAGAGAAAGATTGAGAAAGCATCTTGAAAGCAAGATAAGGTAAGAGAGTAAAGGAAATGTGTGCATGTCTAGTCGTTACAGTGATGATGGAAGAAGTAGCCCGGGTTTCTCGCGTCTTTGGGGGGAGGGGGGCAATGACAAGCAAGTGAGGACACATCTGGAATGATGGACACGAGAAGCGGTGAGTGAGTAGGATGGCAGGAGGTGCGCCGCTTTCCTACCAGACGAGTATCCCCCGAAATTCGACGGGATTTTCAAAACGGATGCTCGAGATCGTCAAAATAAATGAGAATACCGCTGCGTAGAGCGTAAGATAAGTGACCACATCGTTAGAAGTGAAGAAAGGCATAGAGGACTTCAGAAACGTCTTGACTGAACGGGGATGAGTGGACGTCGCGTCGGTTACGAGAAAAGATTCTGGTCGAGGGAGAAGGAGTCGCCTCCCATGTCAGCGAAGTGGGTGTCGCAGCTTTTACGGTTTGAGATGCCCCCAAAGGAGAAAGAACGGAACGGCAATGGCAAAGATAAAGGACGAACTGCCGATGCCCATCCAGGGAAGCTCCGAAGCAGGTGAGTCCAAGTCCGACGAAGGGCTAACCGCGTCCAAGTCGACAGCTTGGAGGGGAGGGGTAGCGATTTCTGGAGTAGATACCATGGAAGAGAAAGAAGAATCACGTCCGTGGCCAAGCCTCGTAGGGGACTCGATGAGTGGAACGTATTCCTCGAGAGCTGCGGGCTGGAAGACGCGATCAACATGACGTGACTAGCACAGGATGGTGTGGCAAACGAGATTACCTGCGACAACTCCGAGGAATAGATGGGGAGGGTTATCTGGAGGAATTCTGGACTTCCGCCAGCGGACAAGGTCGCAACCCCACCGGCGGAGACGCGTGTGGTAGGTTGTACTTCACCATGGTCACCGTCGGGGGTGGGTGGACATTGGCCATCAGCGACCCTCCACCATTCAATGTCGGCAAGGACCCGACGCTCGGAGACATCTGAACCAGAGGAGCGACGTGGCTGTTGGCCAGCGGCGCGTGCACGACTACTGGCAGCGCTAGAGAGAGAAAGTGGATACGGCGACGAGCGGACGGAGGGCGAAGACGCTGAACGACGGAGAGAGGGCATGACGAGGACCAACAAGGTGACCAAGGAGACCCCCCAGGAGCTGACTCGACGACGCGAGGAGCTCGTTGTCGTCGGGGGAAGAGGTGGACGACCAAAAGTCAAGGAAAGGTGGGAAACAAGGCTTTTATAATTTTATTACGCATGTGACGATGTGAACGTATCGACGACATAGCCTCACTGCTGCTCCTTGTCGTCGTCGTCGTCGCTGCTATGCTATGGCTATTAGCAAGGCAGAAGCTCAGCCATTCGTCGTCGTTCCCTTCGATACCAGCGTATGTCCGGCCGATTAGGCCCGCCCTGTCCCGCCGCCGGACGGAGGCTCGAACGAACCGGATGATACTACGTGTCCGTCTACAGATGAGACCTGTGTCACATTTCATCTTCCCCCCTGCAAGAAGGGGTTGACCTCAATGGTTGCTAACGCCCCAACCGTCGCCTCTGGCAAACACACCGTGTATGCTGGCCCTGTGATCAACCCAACAACCTCGACCCACTTCGACATCTTACCCAACTGTCTCATCGTCGTCGATCCTAAAGGGAACATCGAGCGCCTCATAGAAAACCTACCCCATGGCTCCGAGCTTCAGAACGCACTCGCGCAAATCGGCATTCCCGATGGTAGATACTCGCTCGTCACTCTGGAGCACGGAGAATTCATCATGCCAGGTCTCATCGATACCCATATCGTACGCTTCTCCCGTCCGCCGTCCCTCGATATGTAGCGTGCTAACGAGCGATACGGATTAGCACGCTTGTCAACTACCCAATCTAGGCCTGTACGTTTGGTAATTAGAAAAGGGACTGAAGATGAAGCTAACACCCGTCTCATCAGCGGAGGCGATCATGGGCTGCTGGATTGGCTCGAGAAGTACACATACCCCACGGAAAGGAAGTTTTCCGAGATCGACTATGCAGCCCGCATCTATCCTGAGATCGTGAAACGGATCATCGACTCTGGCGTAAGCGACTTGGAACAACCCCCATCCAATACTTTCTGACCTGCCAAAAGACTACCACGTCCTGCTACTATGGCACCTTGCATCTCGAAGCCACCAAGCTACTTGCCGATATCGTCCGTAGTAAAGGTATTCAATCGTTTGCTACTCGTCCTTCACCGTATTCAATCCCCGATCCAGGCCAACGCGCTTTCGTCGGCGTAGGTTCCCCCGAGTAGACCTAGAGATCACCAAGTTGCTAACGACCCAGACAGAAATGCAACATGGACAGGAACTGTCCCTCATACTACATAGAACCCTCAGCTCATGTATCTCTAGAAACAACGAAACTCCTCGTGGCTCATATTCAGAACCTTCCCCAGTCCTCCGCAGGTGAACCTCTAGTTCACCCGGTTATCACCCCTCGTTTTGCTATCTCGTGCACGGAACAGCTCCTCACGGGTCTTAAAGAATATGTCGAGACCAATCCCCACATTGCGATTCAGACACATATATCCGAGAACCAGCAAGAAGTCAAGAAGACCATGGAACTGTTCCCCGACTGCACGTCCTATGCCGGCGTGTATGACAAGTACAAGCTCCTCCGTAGCAATACCATCCTAGCACACGGTGTTTACTTGACAGACGAAGAGATGAAGCTCATAGCACAAAGAGGTGCTGGAGTCTCCCATTGTCCAGCAAGTAATTTCTACTTGGGCAGTGGTATGGCAAGAGTGACCAAGCTTTTGGAATATGGCGTAAAGGCAAGAGGTTCATCCCAGTACTTCTCTTCGGCCCCCTTATCTGTCACTCAGGTTGGCCTTGGCACTGATGTTAGTGGCGGCAACAGTCCAACCGTTCTCTATGCCATACAGATGGCGAGCAACACGTCGAAGATGGTTGCCATTCTTCCGAACGAAGGTGGGAAGAAGTTTGACGTCGCAATGCTTCTCTATCTCGCAACCCTGGGCGGCGCAGAAGTTTGCTGTCTGCAAGACCGCATAGGGTCATTCAAGGAAGGAAAGGCTTTCGATGCACTCCTTGTTAACGTTCGTGACGACAGTGGTAATCCGGCGGTATGGGGCTACAATCCAAACCGCGATCTCGCCGAAGGGGATTGTTTGAAGAAGAAGTCTTGAAAGAGTGGTTGGAGCGCTTCTTCTTCTGTGGTGACGACAGGAACATCAGACAAGTCATCGTTCAAGGGTCAGTTATCGGAGGACGGGGACGCCAAGGATAAGCTCTAATGCAGATAAGGCCGGTAGTAGTCACACAATTCCACAGACAGGTGGCGACACGTATCGGATTGCATGAAGAACAGCAACTGTATGTACATCTAGAAATACACTCCGTAACTGGTGCGGTATGGCTAACTAGAGTAAATGACTAGTCTCACTCGATGCATCAGCCGATTGGGTGTTTCTTGAAGTGTCCAAACTCCCACTTAAAACAATCCTGGCGATAGGGTGAATGTAATGCAATAGCATGAAAAATGGATATAGGGCGTACAACACACTCGACTTCTTCACGGGCTGTTGGGACTTCTCGTTCTTCTCCAGTCTCACCATCGGGCCATGGCCCTTCTGCATCCAGCACGTCCAAGATCAACACATCAATGCCATGATTCCGCACGCTAACATGCCAGCCCAGCCTTCCCACCGTATCATACACGATCGTCTTGCCTAGATGACACCGGGTCTCGAGTGCGTAGCCAACCTGAGCGCACGGCGAAGCAACACCAGTACAAGCTCCTTGTGGTATTGGGTCCGCGTTGTTATATACGTGAGTGACGGGTACCCGAGGCAATGCGGACGGGAAATTGAGAGGAGGAAGTGGTAGATGAAGCCTATGTGCTGCCATACGCTCGCCGGGAGCTTCAAAGGCAACCGCAGGCAATCCAAAAGTGGAGCCCAGGAGAGAGGCGAGACTCCCGCCGAGACTGTGTCCGACCAGCCATATGTTAGCGAAAGGGTATAACACTCGTAAATCCCTGACCAGTTTCTATGCGGGAGGGGCTTTGACATTTGAACCTGACGTCCGTTTCAATCGCGTACTTACAGTTCCGATCGAATAGAATAAGCTTTCTTGTACAAGTGCAGCCGATAGGCACGGATCATCGCAGCGGTTGTGTAGCGGAGACCAGGAGTAGCAATTGCAGACCGTCGAGAATATCCACGAAAAGTCGACACGGGCACAACAACATGAGAACAGCAGGTTATCGTTCAACTTGTCCTTCTTTGAGGTTGGACCTTGCAAAGTGGTGCCTTTAATTGAGAGAACAACGGTGGAATTGTCTGCAGACTGGAAGACGAAACCACGGAATCCGTCTTCCGCGTTATCCCAGCCGAAAGGAAAGCTCTGGTTGAAGCAAATATCAGAAGCGCATTCTATCCTCGTATGTGTAGTAGAACCGACGCTGTTGATGTTCCACGAAGGGTCGAGGTCACGCCACTGCTTCTGGTCGGGTAGGTGGTAGGCGTTCGAGCTCATCCGAGCTAGTTGACGCAGGGTATGTCTGTCTGTTACGTCGGGACCCAACACCCAAGTTTCATGCCATTGTGTCGGTATGCTCTTAGCCTCGGTTTGGGACGAGGTTCTCGCGCGATCGATAGCTTCGTACGATTCCGGACGGTAAACTGCCGTTGGAATCGCCTTGAGGGTCGAAGTTGAAGAGGTCGACAATGGATCGTAGAGCAGTTCGATCTCGTTGTCGGCCGCTGGTCGTATGGCAGTGACGTATTCGCCAGTCAGCTGAAAGGTGAGCGTACTGGCCTCGACGTCCCCGAGTCCAAGATGTGTCTGCGGCGCTGACTCGTCTGCAACGGCGGCGCCCAGCCAGAGCAGGGATAGAGTCAATGCATTTCTTTGCATGTTGTGCCCAGGAGCGCGCTTACCGGGCAGTGAAAAGTGGTAAGCCTGTTGCGCAGTCTCATCTACACACTGACACTTATACTGTACATACACACGAAGCGCGCAATCCGTTCAGACACCCGCTCCTTATCTGTTCCCATTCCTCTCGACGTCGCGGTTCTTAGCTATCCATTCTCTGATGAATGTGCTGCTCATCTTGGTCTGTCGTAGCAACTCGGCATCTTCGTGGTCAAGCTTCTCGGAATCGGGTGAGATCACGTCAATGACAAGGGTTTGCAGTGCCGGAAGCGACTTGCGAGCACGCTCCTTGGCAACTGGATACGGGTCGAACGGTCAGCGGCCTAGACGCCTCGGGTAGATATCTGCTTACTCGCTACTGCACCGGAAAGTGTTTCCTTGCTAACAACTAGCGCTTGGATATCCGGGTTCCATCCAGTGGGCCCATAAACGTCTGTTATAGCAGCAAATTCATATTCCAGGTCTGGTCTAAAGAGCTGCAGAAATGAGCGAGTTTTCTCCACCCGAACACTGAACGATTCTAGCAAGTCGCTGTGGAGTTTTCTCTGTAACACGATGTCATCTAGTGAAGCTCAGCCACGGAAGCATCGGCGGAAGAGTTTTTGGTACCTGTTACACCGATGATAAGTTTTCTTCCGGAAATCCAGGCACCCATGCTTAGTAGTCTTATGTCCGGCGTGTAGGTGGTCAAAGGTACCGCCTAGAACAACCACGGGATAAAGCGGAGCAAAGGTCTCTCCCGCGCTGCTCTTGGCAGGACTGGAATCTGAGAGCGTGCTCACTCGGTTGCCAGACGGGAGGACTGTTTGCGGAAGTGTTCTGATGGAGAGCGGCAGCGATGGTACATCGTTGTCTGGGGAGAAGGAAAGTTCATCTGTGTGTCTCCAACGGGACGGTATCAACCTACCGCCTTGGACCAAGAAACACATGTCCATCCCTTCAGCTAAATCCGCCGGGAGAGGCTGTTCATAACCCCTGAGAAGTACGCTAACGTCCATAAGTATTCTCCCGTTGTCCTGGGCAACTTTCGTCGCTTGTACATAAACATAAGTCAGAAGTCGCTGGACGTCGTCCCATCGTTCGGTCCGTGATATCGGGGCCACTGAAGATTTGGCCGTCGGCGCCAACGCACCTTGCGACCCTGGGACGTGTCGCAATTCGAACAGTGGTGATAGTAAGACGATGACCAGGGTCTCGGATGACTTGGCAGCAGTGGATACAATAGCTGGTCCAAGGTGGTGGGGGGTATCGAGAGAGTCGAGTGTCGCAATCAGAAGGGACCTCCTTAGCTGCTCCGTGGATGAGTTCATCGTTCTAGAGCGGCGGGCATGGCAGCGTCCTTGAGATGCTCCCGTTCCCGGTAGATGCAGTGGGGGGGCACGAGTGACGCTGATGGGAAATTGTTTCCTTTCCTGGATACAGGCTGTCTGTCCTCTTCCTCGTCGTCGTCTTTGTGCGTGTAACTTTTCTGTTGCGACGATGGCAACGTCGCAGACTTCACTTTCGTTTACCACATTGTCCTCGCCTACAAAGGCCCCCACAAAACCCAGACCTCCTCAGCTTCCACTCCCTTCGTCCAACTTCAGTGCTGTCCCGGTACAGCGTCTGCAAGACAGCGGAACCGCTCTAAAGAGATCCAAAAGCGCGGGTGCAAACCGTGGTCGGGGTTCGAGCATCCACGGTCGTTCGAGTCCTCCAATCAATGGTCATCAGAACCAGGGGTCCGCCTCTCTACATATTCGGGACCTTCCCCTCTCCTCTCCACCTACCATCACCGTTTTCCAGGTCCCCCCTATTCCAAGTGCAACTCACGCTGGTGGAATATTACCATCCGCTCCCTTCTTCAGGCCCTCGAGGCCAATTCATTCCCGCCCCTCATCTCTTTCCGTAACTTCGCACGAGGCACTATCTGCCTCCAACCCTGGTGTCCTCGAGCAGCACCCTCTAGCTTCTCCAGCACGTCCCCCGTCGCGTGATTCCGACTTGGCAACCGCTGACATCTCGGGGTCACTAAAAGGGTTGGATCACTTCGCAAAGCGACTCAAACACAGCCGAGAGCCTCTGCTCCCTGTTAGCAATCGGTCACAACAAAAAAGTGTCAATGCACACTCTCGTTCACCGACAAATGATCCGTTGCTGTTTAACAGTGCTGGTATTAGAGTCCGAACTAGCGTCGAACGCGTCTTTCGAAGTTTTAGCTTTGATTCCTTCCGTAATAAGTCAAATTCAAGTCCTCATACCTCGCGATTTTCTTCCACCGAACACTCGCATGCTCCTGGTGGAGACTACTCTACCCCTTACTTACCACAGAAACCAATGACACACCCGCTCGCGGAGATTCCGTCGAACGGACCGTCTTCTTACTCTCCAACACCCAACCAAATATTCATTGCTGAGCCTCCCAAGTCGATACCTCCACTCTCTGCTGTGCCGATACGACCACTGAAACGGAACTATCAGCAACATCCTTCTCGGAATAGATTCTTCTGTGGTGGCCGCTTGATAACCGGAGGAGACTCGCCGTGGGCATTCATCGCATCGTTCGCTGTCGTTTGTGCAATATCGGGGGTTTGGTTCGGAAATACGTGTGTGTGGTGGTGGCGCAATGAGAGCCCCGCGGTTGCAGCTGTAGGAGCATACATGTGTCTACTCACGGTATCAACCATGCTCGCGACTGTGAGTTGTGGAATCCACTTGTTTGACGTGCGACTCTTTCTGATCCAACTAGGCATTCCGTGATCCTGGGATTCTGCCCCGAAACCTTGATCCCGACCCGCCGCTTCCTGCAATTTCTCCTTCTGACGATGGAGTGCGAATCCCACTCCCGAGAGATCTCAAGGTTCGGAATGACTTGTAAGCTTTCTGTTCTGATTTCGTGAATGCGTTCTCATTCTGGTGGTGGGCAGCGTGCGGGTGAAATATTGTACGAGTTGCAGGACGTATCGTCCACCGCGCTCAAGTCACTGTAAGATGGCAAGTACCTGTCGTCCTGCGTTGAGCCATGCTCATCTCACCGCATTCACTAGTGTGACAATTGCGTTGACGGCTGTGACCATCACTGTCAATGGGTGAACAACTGTGTCGGGCGACGCAATTACACGGTCTTTTTCGCCTTTTTGCTGTCTGCTGTAAGAAGATCCAAAACCTTTGTGGACGTGAGACCGACACTATCTGCCAGGTTTTGACGCTTTGTCTCGTAATTTGCACGTCTGCTATCCACCTATACCTTCTTACCCGAAGAAATCACGAAAACTTTCGACGTGCTGTAGCTAATGGATTAGGAAGCGCCATCGCCTTTTCATTATCGATTATTGTCGTATGGCCAGTGACTGCGCTGCTGGCGTATCACATGAGGGTGAGTTCATTTTCATACGAGCTGGGAGTATGTCTTTGAGCATGATTGGTGGCAGCTATTACTTTTAAATATCACCACCATAGAGCAAGTGAGTGCGATTAGCTAGGGGATACCTGATCCATCTCTCATGATAAACAGATTAGGAACCAGGCGCACAAGTCACTGGAACCTGATGTCAGGCCCACTAACCCATTTTCATACGGATCCTGGCGATCTAATTTGACCGAAGTCCTGTGTCGGCCGGCAGGGCTGTCATGGATGGACGCACGAGGCTATGTGACTGAAGACAAACGACGAGTCAATCCTGGTCTGGATGATGTGGGTTTAGGATGGGACGATAATGGTCAGAGGTCCACCGAGGAATGAGCGCTTGAGCCAGCAGCACGCGTAGTCTTATGTCTCCGGTACACACTTTACCCAGCCATAATTCATACAACGATACTATATACCTCGACTTTCATTAACCCCTTAAAACGCCCGTCGGAGCAGTCGATGGCAGTTGTATCTCCGCTTGGAAAATAAGTTCCCCGACGGCACGGCACTTGGCTATTAACTCGACTTAACCGACTTCGCCACTCCCCCCTGGCTGCCAGGAACAGTCGGTGAGGTGCCAAGTTGTTTGCCGAGGGTTAGCATCCGCTCACATGGGTGGTTTGGTTTCCAAGGTCGACGCTCTGCATTAGACTTGTGGGCGAGTCGGGATATCCAAGGGTCCTTCGGCAAAGCGAATATTCGGAGCAACACGCTGGTATTCTGTTTAGGCCGAGTCACTTCAGAGTTGTCTCGACGAATGGAATCATCTGTCCGTGACGCAAAGTCGAGTGATCTCCAGTCAGTGCCGCGTCAGCCGATCTTGCAGGCATCTGCCGCGAAGTTGCCGTCGTCGTCGTCGAGAAGGACACGACAGAAGAAACCAACGGACTCACCACCAAAGTCAGCTTCTCGTCCCGCACTGCAGTCTTCGAGTTCTCGCCGCCCCGATACAGGCCGTCGGAGCAGTACCAGAGATCGTTCTCAGCCTCTAAACACCGGTGGGTGTCTCATTTCCCATTCTTCTATAGGCTTGCCGCGATCCAGCATATGCCATGGGCCCGTCTGACGATTACTTTCTGTTATCTTTTGACTTCAAGTTGTCGGTGCAACCACGCGTCCGCAGGTGGACAATTTGCCGCAACCTCCGCCAGACTTTCCCCGATTGACGACCGCTCGTGCTCCGACTCTCCAACCTTACCACGGCATCTCGTATATGATGAATCCCAATTATCCAATCAACCCCTCCCCGTTTACACAACACCAAAGCCCTCCTGCCTATCCTGCCGCTGCGAATGTGAACGCTGCCAACGGCTCGGGCATACCCGGCCATCCTCACCAGTACTACCCAATGCATCCTGCACCTTACGGTCCAGTCCCTCATGGGTACGCACCCTACACTCAGTACCCCCAACAGATGGTGGTATATGCACCACCTCGATCTGCCCAACCACCCACCGAACAGCAGCAGCCTGTTAACTCATCGCCAGCTCCTACATCCACAGCACCCGTTTCTGCCGGCAAACGGAAACGGAGGTCGGACGCAGCTCACGGCAAGGGCCCTACCGGAGAGAAGGACTCTGACCAGGAAAGTCGTTCCCCTGCTGACGCTGCACCTAAGCACGCCACGGCAACCTCTGTAGTCGACACCAAGAAGCGCACCAAAACTCAGCGGGCTTGTGACAGTTGCCGTACCAGAAAGATCAGGTAAATGACATGTTCGCTCTCAGACGTGGTTAATTCTGTCGACTATCATCGCATGCAGATGTGATGTTTTGCCAGACACAGATCCTCCACTCTGCCAACACTGCAAGCAGTATGGTTTCGAGTGCACCTTTTTCCTCCCCATTACCGAAACTCGTTTCAAGAAGAAAAAACAGTTTGAGGAAGAAGGTCCTACTGAAAAAGACAAGGATAAACCATCCGACGCCCACCGCACAACTATGTCACCACAGGCAGATCCCAGTGACCGCCAGGTCTTTGGTAATTCCAGTCACGAGATGCGCATGCCGCACTCCGGCTAATTTGAAGCTGTATAGGACCCACCAACGCAATCCACTTGTTACATTCGCAAGCCACCATATCATCCCGCGTTTACGAAAGTTACGATCAACGCTATCATCACACTTGGGAAGTATCGAAGAGTGGCGATGGCCTCATCTCGGTGCACAACGCTCCCGCAGATGACAAGCAATCACCACACCCCAAACCTATTGACCTGCATGTCGGACCCGAGGTCATTCAGGACCTTGTTAATGCGTATTTCAGAGAAATAGCACCCATTTTGCCCATAATCACCCAAGCAGAATTCCTCGCAAATCCTTCCCCGCCCCCTGTTCTAATCTATTCTATGTGTCTCGTTGCGGCCGCCCGCAGGGAAGTTTCGCAATCCGTCTTTGATTCGATACGATATATCGTGAATAATGTCATCAAAACAGAAGATGTATTGTCGACAGCGTCGATCGCAAATGTACAAGCGCTATTAATTCTGAGTATGGTGGGTGACAGCCACTCGCAGTATGTCCCCAATGCTCTGTCAGCGTTGTGGATCCGACTCGGCACCGCAATACGGATGGTTAGTCCATTCCCTACGTGTTTGGGAGATCTCTGACAGGTAACGTAGGCGCAAGATCTCGGCCTTCATCGCGCAGAATCTGTGAAACAAAATATCGAGCTTCGAAGACGGCTATGGGCTGCCTGTGTCATATGTGACAGATGGTTGGGAGCTAGTCTTTGGTATTTTGCGTTTGGTCTAACGTCTTACTTAGGACGAGCCTGACGTATGGTCATCCCTATATGATCGATGTACAGGATTGTGATGCGTGCCTTCCTTCTTCGGGCGACCCGAATGACTCGTACATGGTTGAACTAGCCCGGCTGAGCATTATCCTCGGTCGCGTATTGAAGGCGATTTACAGGTAGGCGGTCTCAGCAAGTCCTGTGAGGTTCACATTGAAATGTCGTGCAGTCCCTCCGGTCTGAGGTGTACGAATGACGAGATGCTTTATGACTTACTCGCGGATCTGAACTCTTGGAAGGCTCGTCTTCCGGAAAGCCTCAAGTACCAGGGGCCTGAGACTCCCTGGAATGCAGGTTCGTGAACTCCTGGTGTCTGTTCTGTGGCGCTATGAATGACCTATAATTTTAAGGCCTCCTCCACCTGTTGTATTCTTGTGTTTGTATGATTTTTTGGCGTGTATTCATGCGAATATCATACACTTGCCCGGAGCACCTCAAGTTTGGCTTGACCGTGGAGACATGGACCGCCCTCGTTAAACTAGCAGGGGAATCGATTGATTGGCTCGATACCCATGAACGTGTATATGATGTATGGCTGCTGGTCGCATACGCTGCGACCTCGTGTGCACTTGTACAGGTGAGGTTGCTGTTACACTGAAAGAAAATTATACAGACAAGGTCACAGTATCATACGTGGGCCCGACGGCAAGACGCGGACGCTGCTATCAAGCTTCGGAAGTTGCGTGATTGCGTCCGTAGGTGGGAGAGTGCCATATCTCCCGAGCACATGTCTGCTGGGCGGAAGGTTGGTATGATTCGCAGCGAAGTTGGTTTATGCTCACCTTATGTGCTTCCAGACAGCCGAGATTATTTCACTGCTTTATGAGGCTACTCAAGGTCCACCACTCCCTCTTGACAAGCCACCGTTGCTCAACCCCACAGGGGGTGTCAAAGGTAGACAACCATTAGGATGGGCTCGAGTACAAGAAGGATCCATCCCGTCCTGGTGGCGGGGTTTTCGTTGCCCATGGCGAGGCACGTAAGGCAGACTACGGGATGCCCAAGGGTACGATCATTACCTCGTCCGATGAAGAATCCGAGGGTAAGTTATCGAGCAACAAGGGAATCCTGATATCTGAATCATTCCCAACCGCCCGGAATGAATAGAACCGCCCGCAGCAGGATCCTCGTCACTAGTAAACATCAGGCCACTCACGTCGGGGGTGCGAGGGGAAGCTAATGTGAATCCTGCGTTGAACCACATGACAAGCCAATCTCCTGGAAATGTGCAGGTTCTGAACGTACTTGACGGTCCCCAGGCGTCGGGTAAGTTACAACAATTTGCGATGGCTGATGTGGGACTGTTGGAGGGCATTCCTGGGGGAATGTTCGACTGGGGTAAGTAGTTTGTCAGATTTTAAGGGATCGGAAGTTAACTTAGTCTAGGGCAGTGGGGCTCGTTTTTTAGTCGGTTCAACTCCGCCATGTCGGACGGAACGAGTGGTGGACATCGGGGAGGGCAACAACCAGGAGTGGCCGGCATATCAAACCCTGGAGTGCGAGAAGCTGAACAGGTGGCCCAGTCCGGGAAAGGGCGTCAAGAACAATCATAGCCATGTACAATTTCCATGGACAGTATCGATTTCTCTTTTTTTTTCTCCGCAGATTTGAGATCCATGTGTGGAGCCTTGTCATTGCTATCCTTGCTGTGTGTAGTCCGAATTCGTTGCTATGTGTACATTCACGTAACAATACTCTACTTACGTCGCACGGGATCCAGTGATTATTTTTACTCGTTGCAGGTACTCCGTCAGCGAGTATGTCCTGGTGCTAATTACTCTGCTCAGCGACTTCGTCTGGCTTATTAGCGTTTGGTTCGTCGCGCTCATGCCGACCACTGCTAAGCTTGAGAGCGTTGTAGGCCGTCCGCAGGTACGCTATCGACCAGGAACCCAGTTAAAAAACGAACAAAGTGCACGTGTCGGTATACTGGATCATCGAATCTTCACGACTAGCGTGGAAGTGAAGAAGCAGGAAAAAGCGTGTCAACTGTTGTCAACCTAATTTGAGCGTACGAGACCCTGGAGGGTGTTACCCTGAGATCGTACCCGTGAAAACTCTGGCTCCCCACTGACCCGACCCGAGTAACTTGATCACTACTACGTTAGATTCGCGCCGGCCGAGTGAAACGTGTTCAAGAAGCGCTGGGAACCAGCAGCCACTTGCGCATGACAGGTAGAACGTACGTTTGGCAGCTTCAGTTGATAGCGCGCAATCACACCGTCCAACATTGACGCCGATTGATGATTGCCGCATCCCTGTAATTCGCTGCGTCGATTATCGTGTCAGTCCAGCTTACCAGGAGGGAAAGAAGTGTATTATATCGGACTCAGACTCGGATAGCTTCGCTGACACGAGTAAGATGAAGTTGGCGATCTTTTTGATGCATGGACGGGTAATTTATTTTGCATTTTTATGGATACATTTTCAACGACGTTAATTTGATGGCAGCCAGCAGTGATTGGCGAGGAACACACGTCGACTTGTCCTCCGACCCCGACTGCTCTCGACCTCCCCCCTCCACCGCTTGCATGTTCCCTTCATACCCCCCCGCCTTCGCAAACAAACTATAAGGCTCCTTACGATACCTAATCTCTAATAGCTACTTCCAGCGTTTTCGTACATATTTTTACACTACTAACATCTCTCTCGAGGGCCAGGCATATCCCCGGATATTATTTCCAGGTCGCTGTCCCCTCGCAGTCGCTACTCTGCACTCACGCTCCTTTCTATGGCCCAAGCTGCTGGCCTCGGTCCACCAGCACAAGCACCTCGTCTATCACAGCTCTTGCCGACTGTGAAATGTTCGAACTGCTCTCAACCTGTCCCACTGGCAGACCTTTCCGACCACGTATGCCCTCCCCGACCTCCCCTGCCTCCTTTCCAGAGACTTCCTACATCTTCAAACCCTCCCAGTTCATTTCTCCCGCAACGGCTACAGAATATTGTTTCTCCGAGAGCAAACACCCCTCCTCGGAGAACTTCCGTTGACAAAGAATCACGCGGTCCTCGGCCTGACTCTTCCCAGCGACTGCCCCCAGCCGTGAATGTGTCCAGAAAAGACAGTTCACCGTCCATTCCACCGCTGCCTCAATCGAGCCCAGCACCTCACCGTGGAAACCCCCTGGTTCCTCAAGACCGTCAGTCAACTCGATCTCCTCCCGTGAGTCCCGTACGAAACGCAACTCTATCGTTCAGGAGAGCTGCGGCGGCTCCCAACGTACATTTCGAACCCAACTCGCCGCCTAGACGGACAGCCACGCCAAACGCTGGAGACCGAGATGGTACCCAGTCTGTAGGCGCATCTCCGAGGAGGCCATCTTTGGTTAGGAAAGAGAGCCCGGCTCCGCTTCAACAACCACCCGTTTTATCGTCCATGCGAAGGGACAACCCTCTGTCCAACTCTTCTTTTTCGCCGAATTTACAGCCGCGTGAACGCGAGCGAACTCCCTCCGCAAGTTCGCGTGTCGCACCTCTGGATACGATGGACAGACCTGAACCTTCCTCTGACCGGTTGCGACACCTGAATGCAGATGCCTCACGTCCTACGGATCCCCAGCGACCACCACCTGATCGCAGCGCAATGCTTGCCAATACCTCTCGCCCAAGTCTCCCATCTTCATCGCATAAACCTCTGGCAGCTTCGACTGTGCCCTTCCCTACGTCGGTAGCCGTGCATCCGGCACGTTCTCCTGTGATACAACCACCTGCATCACCACTGATGCCCCCACCCCGATCACCGTTGCCGGAGAGCGAGCGCGATATCGATACCAAGTGCGGCGGCGCGGCTGGTATGGCCGGTGTTGGCCGTAGGGGCTTCGCCGCTGTTGCGCGCGCTGCAATGCTTGCCGCTTCGCTACCAAGTTCTCATCTACCTCAACCCTTAATTCCACTGCATGAACCACGCACCAGCGCTCCCACACACTTAAACATCAATCCGACCTGCGCCTCATGTTGCGTGTGGTAAGTTTTATTTCTCTTCTTTTCCTCTCTTCATTTCACTTTATATACATAACTTCATGCAGCACTAGAGGCTTTTTTGAAGCGCTTCACGGTGCTCATTTCTGTGATACGGTTACTTCTCATTAGTCTCCATTGGTTTCCGTTGTTTTTATGGGCGCAATGCAAATGTCTCGTTTATACGCCATCACTAACCCGTCAATCAGCTTCCACGTCCCCTCCTTTTTCATCCAGTTCCGGGTATGCCCCGTGTCCAGCATCCCCACTTCCCTCCTCGCCGATATCTCCAGCGATATCAACACCAACCAGTGCTCGGTATCCAATCCATCCTGGTCCGACTTTCGAAGTGGATAATGCCACCCCAAAGCAGAAAGTGCATGCCCTATCGTCTCCTAGTGATGTTCGTATTGCTTCCCCCTCCCGCACACCATCTCCTCGGATCCCAAATCCTTTCGAACGCCGTATGAGCGGAGAAACGGTAGCCCAGTCTCCGATGAATGGATTTGACATGCACCTACCATTGCTCGGCATGCTCAAACGAGCCGACGGTAGAGAAAACGAATCTGATGACGAGAGCGTGTACACGACGCACACGTCGGATGCCAAGGACGCTACGCTTTCGCTCTCTGCAGATTCAGAAACTGGTTTAGCCTATGCAGACGGATCTGATGAGGATACGCCAGGTTGTGATGCCTCGATTCTTCGCAAGTCCAATATGAATATTGACACCAACAAGGTGAGATTCCCAACGATGTCTTCGCCCGGTCCCAGTCGGTCGTCGATGCCAGTACGCAAAGAATCTACTGCGTCAACAAGGTCCGCAGCGTCCTGCACATTCCACAGCCAGTGGCATCCGAACCCGCTGTAATTCTTCCTCCACGCATAGTACAGCGAGGTCTGGTGGAGCACTCGAACGTGCCATGGAGACACTAATCGAGGAGGGTGCATCTATATCCGTACTTGCTTCTGGATCAGTCCTCGCTTCAATTGCAGGTCCTTCAATTTCCCGGGG
Organism: Pisolithus albus; assembly: GCA_024613165.1. Lineage (NCBI taxonomy): Eukaryota > Fungi > Basidiomycota > Agaricomycetes > Boletales > Pisolithaceae > Pisolithus > Pisolithus albus. The sequence goes on along the minus strand of JANFAB010000002.1, from coordinate 1,275,433 downwards.
TGGGCCTGGGAAACCAAATCGATCGAATACGGTACCAGGACCAGCTTCGCCAGAGAACAAAGCACCCAAGTTACCTGCCCGTTCACACACCAATCCATCCCTTCCACACGTACACTCGGAACGTGTAAAGGCCACGGGCAAGGTCGCTCGCATTCGAAACGGATGTAGGGAGCACCCCAGTTGTGCAAGGTGTGAGACAAAAATTGAGAGTGACAGATGGATACAGATGGACGGGGGGAGCGTGTTGTGCGAGCGCTGTTGGAAGAACATGTATTTGCCCAAGGTACTTTTTCTTACTCCAAGCCTTATTTATGGAAGTGGGCTCACCAGTCATCCAAGTGCCGTCGCTGTAACTTGCCGATAGAAAGACAGGCTGTATCGTCAAGAGATGGGCAGCTGAAGGGCAAGTATCACAAAGGCTGTTTCAACTGTCACGCTTGTCATGTATGTCCAGCCTTTCTTTGAGATTCGTTCTTTTTAACCCCAAATACTAGCAACCTTTTCCTGACAAGGAATTCTACGTCTTCGACGGGAAACCATTTTGCGCGTATCATTATCACGAAGCAAATGATTCTCTGTGTGCGGCTACTTCCTGCGGTCAACCTATTGAAGGTCCCTGCGCTGTTAATCACACCGGAAGGCGGTACCATCCCGAACATCTTTTGTGCGAATATGAAGATGGCTGTGGGGAGAAGCTTGTGGAATATTGGGAGGTTGATGGACAAATGCTCTGCGAACACCATGCAGGGGTCTCGTCCAACCACGATAGTAGCGCAACGCAGAATGACGACCATTCCGACGCTGTGGAGGCAACGAGGGATGGAGGCCGGGCGAGGAAGCGTATGACGCGGTTTATCGACCTGGGAGGTGGAGACGATGGCGAGTTGGATATCAGGTAATCTTTTTGGACAAGCTCGATTTTCCCCTTCTATTTTATCATACTTCTAACATTCGTGCATTTCTCCTGGGACTATTTGGGTTTGTACTCACAACCTCTAGGATATATACCGTCATTTCATTCAATCGATGCACAAACGCTTCCTTCACATTACCGAACTTTTTTTTCGTGTAAGATGCAGACGCAACTAGTCGCATATTCTAAAGTTAACCTCAGAGCCATAGTAACCTCTTCATGCTGTACTCCATTTTAGCATACATACTAGTTGCTCTTTTCGCATCCTCTAAACTGTGGGTGGCGCGGTGATGCGTATCAATGCCCGATCATCAAAGTCGGATTTGATTACGCACCTGACTACGTCCCCTTCGACAACGAAGTCCTCTCGTTGACCGGTACCAACCTTGCAACAAGCTCTTTTGATGGCGTCGACCATCAAGTCGACTACCTCCTTGCATGTAGTGGCACCAGTAAGATCATCCGTAAGTTCACCATACGTCGTGGTGAACTCTCCCTCGACACGAGTGGGGTCAATGGGAAGAACCTTGAATGCAGCAAAGGTATCCCCATCCATACAGGAACGTGGCGGATGCGTCGAGACCGCTCTCGATTTGGACGTATTCGAGAATTTGTTGATGAGGGCGGAAGACAGACGTCGCGAGACATCTAGTGTTCGCCTAGCCTCTGAGGCTGGCAGCTGGGTTGGATCGTGCATATATGGAGAGGTCTCTTTCCGCGAACTGCTTTGGTCCACACTAAGCCAAGACACCAGGAAACCAGCATTCTGTTGAGGATCCCGACTCGCTTCTTCAAGTGACGAAACGATGTATGCCCCTTAACCAACGGATCAGTACGAGTAACAGAACGGGCACCTGACAGCACCTTTCACAACCCGGACAATCATTTCGAGGGGCACCCGAGTATGCAGCTTAACCTTGTCCAGTATATAATCATAACTCTGCGATTCGTTTTCAGCTGCCTTATGCACTATATCCAAACATTTTTGAAAACCCACAACGATATAGAGAGCACGAGCACTCTGCGTCACTGGCTAAGGGAGGTAATCACCAGGGATTCGAAACTGTTTGCATACCAGTAACAATACTTTTTCCTCGAACCTCTCACTGAGTTTGACATTCAGTGCCTCCGGCGAGAAAACTGTCCATCCAGATAATAACGTCTCGCCCTCCTCCAGGAGGACGGAAACCGATGTTGCAATAGCCTCTGCACGAATCCTCGACAAACGCATAAGCTCCCCCGGGTCTGTGGATTGCAACTTCAGTAGAAATTCGGTGAAGACAGATAGGGTTCTGTATCCGAGCATGAAATCTATCACGGCCTGGCAGAACCAGTCGCTGAACGTGGCGCTGTATAGCCTCGTAAGGGAATTGACGCCATCATTCAAAAGACCTCCAATGTCTCTTTTTCCCGTTCTTGAGATTGTCCTCAGCATCAAGTACGCAGGACCTTACAAATACCACACCTTGTAAAATCGCCCTATCCGCCAGATGTGAGCGAAATAACGACATACTCTCAAAGGACTTACCTTGAGAGCTGACGTGCCAGCACTGCAACGCCGAGTCCAGGTGAGCGAGAGCGAGTAATAGGTGGGAACGGCCACTCACTAGGCACGACTTATGGCGTCCCCGTTGTTCGCCCATACTAATTCGGGGTGAGACACGGGAATGGACCTATGGGGGAAAAAAAGGACCTTTGTTGAAAAGATTGTCGACTTCTGATCTTCCTGCCTGTGCTGGGATAAGGAGGCCAACAGCGCCCAGTTGTATCTCCAGCACGTGTCGAGCGAATGTAGACTGCATGCCTATAAGCCTGTTGAGAAGATGGAAACAAGGAAGTTTACCTGTACAACATTGGTTCGGTCTAAACAATCAATACAATTCACTCGAAACACTCCTTTCTGCTCCGAAAGCAGCGTGCCGTCGGAAACCCAGAAGTACCTGAGTTGCTTGTTTTTAGAAAACGTAAGACGAACTCGGGAAGGGCAATCACCCTTGGCTTTCAAAAGATCGCTCTAGGCGATCCACCAGGCTCGATAGTCGGTCGTACCTAAAGCACTCTTCAGCTCACCGATGTTCAAATATTCGTTGCTTATATACCTCATTCCCCTGGTCTCATGGTGGAAGTCAAACTCACAATAGCTATGTACAGTTCCTCATGAAGTAACTTGGAGGTGTGAAGATGTTCGAGCAAGCTCACCTAACGTTATTGCTGTTCAGCTGGTTTACTGCAGGCCTTATAAGCCCCGCACAATGTTCCCTCCTTCCCTTTTTGTTCCGCAAGGTTGACGATCATCTGTTTCATTCTTCTCCTTAGAAGATCTTCTTAGGCGGAAATAAAACTTACGTGAGGTCCGTACACAGAAGTCGTGTTATGGAAATGACGTTTCATGGCATTCATATTCTGTTCTGGGGTCCTCTCGGGTGCTAGGACGGGTGGAGGTTTCAGGCTGTAACCAAATTGTTTCCAGAATAGTGGGACTGCCGCACAGATTGTCAGAGTGCACAGTCTCAAGGAATATTACAAGATCCCGCACTCGAGCCACGAATTTGAACGAAGCTGAAAACGTTGGAAATACCGTCCCTCTGTACGACGTAAGCTGCTGACCATCTGTCGAGCCAAAGACAAACCTGAACTCTAACTACTGGTTTCCGTTTCAACAAAATTAGCGACGAACGCTTCGTCGTCTACGCCTCTCCGCTGGTAACGTAGCCCGGCTCGATGCCTGGAACGCCGCGATGCTATGATATAATCCACTGGTGAAATCGAATCGTCAATTGGGTCCTGTGGGTTCACGGGCAGATGGAATTTCGCTATCTCAAAGTTTCCTTGTATGATTGGCAATACGTAGGAGTGCAGCTAAGCAACGTCTGTTTAAGGATGGAAGAAAGATGAAAGATAGACCCTCACATTGCTATTGATGAATGGTTTGGAGAGGTATTCGTTCCACCAGAACTGCCGATCGACTCGTCGCCATAGAGGGAGTGTCGCGTAAGGTTCCATCGAAGGGTTTATCTTGCATTCCGATAGGTCCATGCGACGACCTTGTGGAAGCGCGTTGAGCTTCGCCAATAGGTCGTCCTCCTTAGAACACTTCAGGGACTGTTCGTACTTGCGCTGGAGCGACCTCGTGAGATCTAGAATATTATCATAACGATTCGCAATCCACATGTTTATGAACGTACCACAGCGGTACGAAAAGAACATACAACCCTTGGTGTACTCGCGAACACATTCACGAACCACTCGGTCCTCAAGTTCGGCATGCTGCTCTTCTTTCGACCCTAGAAGTTTAGCAGGCAGGGCTGCGTTGACCGTCTCGTCGTTCTTTTCTGCTTTCACTGCAGCCGGGTTAGATACACCAGAGGATCCTGCAACCGAAATCACGGAGTCGCGTCCGGCTAGGCGAGTCCACGGGAACAATCTGTTGGATACTCCGACAGACTCGGATGAAGCTGGAGTAGAAGTTCCAGAGGGAGGACATGATGTATCTTGTACTTGTTCCGGGTTGGATGTAGGGATCACGACCTGCACGCTCTCCTCCTCAGCAAAATCAGTTCGAAGCCCATCGGAGTGTGCAGATTCCTCCACTATAGAGAGATTAACCTCCTCCAGGGAGGGTCTACGAAGAGCGGCAGTGCGAGCCGCTATGCTAGTCAAAGCTTGCCGAGCGCGATCTCTCACCAAGGGAACCGCAGATACATCCATTACACCGTGTATGGTGTGACCTTCTTCAAGAACTAGACAAACTGGAATGAATACAATGTTCTCCATAGACATAAGCGGACGACTTGCGACTGCCAACATGCCGCCGAGCAGTTATAACCAGAAGGTATGAAGCTAGCGCCCTCACATTGAGTACACAGATTGCAAGACAGCAGTAGTTTTACCATTGAACAGATCTAGTATCCCAATTATTCCGTAGACGACGATGCTCGACGACCAATCCGCAGTTGGAATCTCTCTGTCACCCGGAAGTTGTTCGACTTTGGGGGTTTTATTCCAGGATACGCGCACGCACGATGGGGAATCGTGAGGGTCAGGATCGCGCGGACGCATGAGCAGACCATCATCGCTAATGGTTACAGCGATACGTTCGTAGGGATGTAAATGAGGCATCAGATTCAGTACGAAGGTCGTTAAACTGGATGTCCGCCCATTCTACCGACTTGTGACGTCAGATCGGTGGCAACCCCACATGAATCTGCAAGCGGTCTCGACGAAATCCAACAAACCCATTTCTTCGCAATTTGGTCGGGACATACAGTAGTATATTATTCGTCTACGACTAGATACAATGCAGCAGGCCAACACCACTACGCTGCAACGGCAGAGGTCTTTCCTTCAACTCGGATCTCGTAACCATATCCCTGACCCTTCCCTGGACCATCATAGTGCAACTGGTTGAGGTCATAATTGCCTGCAGCCGGTAGTAAGTACAAGACACCAACTTTCAAACACGAGCAATACGTACCAATGAATTCCCATCCACGCTCCTTGACATGATAAAGGTTGCAAGAATTCCCAGAGAAGGCGTCGCGATGACCAGCGGCATAAATGCTCCTTCTGCCGAGCTCTTGGGCCTCCTCATCCGTCAAGTCCCACCGGTATCCTTGGTCAAGCACTCCGTAGGCGAACGTACTTCCAGATCCTACTGAGAACAGATCCCCCCTTAAACGTGTACCGTCTGAGTCTACGTAGAAGATAGCAGGGCCCTGCAACACAGTCAACAATCAGCAACGGGAATTAAGGTCGTAGGAAGTGCCACTCACAGTCTTGTCCCAACCACAGATCATGGTACCCTTTGCCTTGCATGAGAGCCTCGTTTGATCGAGTATGAAAACGGGCGTACCATACTCAAACCCATACCCTTGTAGCTATAGACGAGATTGCTGAGGTATTTGCTCGCCGCAGAGACAGAAATCCGCTCGTGATTCCGAAGTTCGTGCAGGCGACAATGCATTCCCAAGTATGTCTCCCAGAACTGACAGTCAGCTGTGCGATGCTTTCATATAATGCAATATACAATGAAGGACTTTCCGCACCTGCACCACCCGCCATCGTGCCCAACAAGTATGGGTTAATCTCAATGACTTTCTTTACAGTGCCTGAAGCTAAAGCGTGTGCACATATCAGTGGAATCGGATTGCCATGAACACCACGACTTGCCAATATAATTGCCTGCTGTCGCTCGTGAATCCACAGCGACGATGACGCCCCCTTGGTATCTGAAGGCTAGAGTGGTTGTCCCGTGTTGGATCTTAATCCTGCACGATGGGTCTGCGTGATCGTCCGTATGAAGCCTCAAGAATGCAGCTGGCTACAAACATGAATTCGTGCTCGATTGCCAATCGTGAATAACTTACGTCCGGCACCGATGGAACAGCGAAAGTAGGCACTCCCTTTGCCAGGCTGCCAAAGCCAGCGCCAGAACCCCACATCACGTCTGAAAGCTCGCCATCATCGTCCACGGCAGCAGCGTTCCTCTTCCGTAACTCGATCCCGCTACTTGGGCCAGCAAACCTTTGAATCAGACTGTTCATGTGTAAATGAGAGATACAGATGAAGTACGGTAGGCTGACGCGGCTTTGCGCGACGCGTATGTGAAGTACATATTTGGTTTTATTTGCCGGCCTCTGCTTACTTCAAGTCAGCAACCGTCTGCAACGCCTTCCGTAGATCGTCTTTCAGATCCTGTCGACTTGCGGTTCAGTATAGACTTTCAGACCAAAAAAAAAAATCAATCGCACATCGACTTCTTCTACCCCAATGCTCAGTCGTATGAGGAGTGGATCTTCTTTCGGGTCAGCTCGAATACGTTGTTCGACTAAGGATTCTACGCCCCCTAGGCTCGTAGCGGGCTACCCATGGATGCTAATAAATCAAAAAACACGCTCAGAAACATTCCACACTCACGATGAAATATTCGAGTTTAAAAGGAAGAGCTTCTGCGTACTCTTGCTTAGAGAGCTAAAGGAAAGTTCGCCTGATTCCTCTATCCCAGTTTCAGAGACAGACGCACGAGTATCGAGAAGGTAGCATTGTAACCTCCTTTCATCTGCGACGCAGGGTTAAAGCCTCTCTCATTGGTTCCCTGGAGACTTGAATGCCACACTTTCGTGACAACCCCGCCAGGTATACCATCAAACTCCTGTCCCTCTGGGATGACGGCCTTGCTAAGCCACTGTGCCAGCTCCGTCGCACTTGCGGATTGTCTCGGGATACGAAGATGCATTGTGCGAAGCGAGCGCAGTAACAGCCAAGCCTCAAGAGATCCCATCATGTTTCCCATGTAAGCGCGGTCAAGCCACATCTAACGCACCCATGGTGTGAGGACCCTCAAAACGAATGTGGTGACAACTCCACCTGCTTTCGCTCTTCCTCAGTTTTGACGATAAGAATGCCACAGAGAAGGTCCGAGTGACCACCAAAATATTTTGTTCCTGTGAGTACGAGGTGTTGCATAAGTCTGGCGACTGGCTCCAAGGTCGAAGCACGTTACCACTGTGGAACACACAGTCGGCCCCGAAATCCAAAGGATATTGCAGAGGGGGTGGACCGAACGTCGAATCAACCAGCAGTATTCCTCCGACGGTATGGATCTGGTCAGATCGGAAAGTAAGTGATCCAATGCAGGCATACCGGGTCCAAGCACCTTGTTCGCATAATACTTGATATCTCTGCAGAATTCCGTCAGAACGATTCAGATGATCAAAAAATCCTTCCCACCGGGATTCCCCAGTGGGGTTCAATGGAGTCTCAAGCCAGCACAGGTCACCCTCCTGGAAGTTATCATCAAGGTCGATGATCGGGATACCTTCGGATCTCCCTCTGGAATAAACGTCAATCGCTCCGTGACAACCCATGTACCCGCCCGAGATTGCAATCCGTTTAGGTTTGTAGTGTACCAGCGCCTAGAAATCTACATCAGGCACTTGTACACCGGTATGCAGTAGGGTAGGGTAGCCTACAGAGAAAGCGGCAGCTAGTCCAGAGGCATATGTTATGGAATGGCCTTTCTGTGTAACCCGGGACAAGACGTTCAGGGAGATAAAGCACAGAAACGGGTATCGCACACACATTGATTTTGTTGAGAACCTCCCCTACCTTGGACGATACGTTCTGGGAATATCGAGAGTAGACATGTCCGTCAGGGTTTGCCCCGGCGAGCGCGGCAGGATCATCATCAGGAATTGTTCTAAAGGCTGGAAGGGATAACGTGGTCAAGTGTACAGCACGCAACTTGGGGGCGTGCTCACTAGTGGTGACCGAGATGGAAGGAACGACTTCCGTACCCAATGGACAGTCTCCGTGAACGAGGAGGGTGCCGCTAAGCTGACCTGGTATGTCTCTGGGAGGCATGGGTTGGAAACAAACTTGAGATCCTGTCATAAACGAGTCATATACGTACTGAAGCACCAGTATTTAAGCCAGTGGGGATATTTGGCAGTTCACATGTCCAGGGTTCAAGCAAGATTCAAATCAGATAAGTGCCAACTTATCGCCAGCCTATCGTGCGTGCCGACGTCGACAAGTCATCTACGTACGAATTACTCTTTATAACAAGGATATGTCGAGATCTTCTGTCCAACTAGGTGGCTGGGGTTTCACGAAGAGGATTCCCTTTTGTTTCCTTGGCATGTTTCAAGAGCCTCTCCATCATATCCACCCATTCCTCGACACCGTTCTCTCCAACCCCTCCTACCCATTCATGAGCTTCGCCACGACTTTCCAGGTCTCTCCACGCGTCTCGCAAAATATTCTTCTCGAGATACATTGTCTTTTCCCAACCCCGCACTTTGACCGCAGGACAGTCTCCAGACTGCGCTGCGAAGGCAAACAAGTCGTCCCTGTAGTCCCATTGTTCCATTCCTTCGAAACGGAACCATATCTTTGCTTGCTCGCTCAAGCTTGAAGCGCCTCGTCGTGCGAGTAGCTGTGACCGCGCAATCACCTTCTGAGCTTCCTCCTGTTCATTCAGCGAAGAGGGGTCAGAAAAGACTCGAACTATGGTATAGACTTGGGCTTCCACAAGGGGCATTGGCACAACTTTAGAAGGGAGCCCAACGAACGCCAAAGCGGACGCCGGATAGTGGCTTTGCAGAGGAAATATGAACTTCGCCAGGGGAAAGACATGGAACGTGGAGTTGTAGAGGTCCGGAGGTAATGTAGAGTGTGAGGGAACTTGCTCGGTGCGAATGACGTCCGAATCAAAGAATGGAAAGTCAAATTTGTATCCGGTAGCCAAAATACAATGATCGATCTCATCTTCTACGATATTGCCTTCGAACAAGACACGGCCATCGTCATGAATCGAAGAGCCCTCCCAACGCGCTTGAAGTGTGCATCGCCTTCTGATGTTGCGCCCGTGTAGGAATGTATGACGGTGGTGGCACACGAGCGCATCTCTGTAGCAATATCCTGGCCGCTTGGACCTCCGCCAATGACTAGAACTTTGTCGCCAAGAGTTCGTGGACTTCTGTACCATGCCGAATGAGAGGCTCTACGAATTCTCAACCAGTGATCCACTCCAGGTATATTTGGTATTCTGGGAAGTCGATAGTGACCATTTGCAACAATAAGATGATCAAACGTGAGGGTTTCTCTCGCGGAGGTCGAAACACGCCAGCATGCGTTGTCCCATTTCGCGCTGGTGATGGTCGTATTGAATCGGATAAGTGGCAGCAAATCGAAGCGGTGAGCAAAGGATTTCAAATAATCTAGAACGACCTTTGCTGGAGGAAAGAGAGATGTTGACGGGGGGAATGAATGGCTCATAAAGGCCATTATGGGATGTGGAAGATTTGTGGTCAAGGAGTCATATAGTGGGGTTAATGGGGGGTCGCTCGTCGGAGGAGCGGGTGACCTGTCGGTGACAATCAGTGCATCGGAATCCTCGGTCACAGAGACCGATAGAAGATGTACCATGTCCCACCAACACTCTCGCGGGATTCGAAAGCAGTCACGGACCAAGCACCTAATTTGAAGTGAGATGTATCTGTGATGACTTTCAGCGCAGCCAAGCCTGATGCTCCTGCGCCAATTACACATATGCGCTTTTGGAGTTGAAGACCGTGCATAGAGATGTGGGACCGTTCCTGGAAAACGATGACCGCCTCAAGTTGAGTCCTTAGGCCTTTAGGGACCAATGGTCACTGACAAAAATTGCTACTACAAGTGAGAACAGTTTATCTACTGGCAGTGGCGTAGATGGCCGACTCACCTGACAAGCCTTCGGCTTCAAAGTGGCCTACATGAAGACTCGAGATCACCGGCACCCAAGCTTGATAGGCTGACCGACACTATCCCACAATTTGGGATGCCAGGGCTGCTTATGTCAGCTACCATCCAACCCTCACTAATAGCACACTTCCCTTCATTTTGAACTTGTTAGTGACCAAGGATCAACTCACCGTGAGGTCAACCGGACTTAACATCTAGTCAAGCATATAAAAATGCCAGAGGAACTCAAAAAGGCAACCCCGTTGGCTGGAGAAGACTTGACGAACTCTGTGAGTTGGTTGCATATTTCCTATGTGTACTACTCAGTGGACGTTTTTTCGACGGCGTTAGATCCTCGATCTCGTTCAGCAGGCCGGCCAGTATAAACAGCTGAAAAAAGGTGCTAATGAAGGTTTGTGTTTGTGTCGCGTGCGTCCACCCGTCCCATATCTATCTTGCCATAGCCACCAAGACTCTCAACCGCGGTATTGCGGAATTCATCGTCCTCACTGCGGATACTGAACCTTTGGAAATTTTATTGCACCTTCCGCTTCTTTGCGAGGAAAAGGTATTTGCCCCACACCACTGCTGACACGACGCTGAAAGATTGTTTGCGTAGAACGTTCCTTACGTTTTCATACCGTCAAAAGCTGCTCTGGGTCGTGCATGCAACGTTTCCAGGCCAGTCATTGCTGCAAGTGTAACTACAAGCGAGGCTCGCGAACTGCAGAGTCAGATTCGTACCATTAAAATAGCTATCGAGAGGTTGATGGTCTGAGTAGTTATCATCCATCCTGGGACATATATACATTGCATAGTTGACCATAATCGAAGGATCATGAAGCCTACTTCACAGTGATATAGCGCGACTGAACATATATTATTTTGGTATGTTTTCCCTGGCTTGTTGCTTGATTCTTCGCCTGTGCGACTTGGATTAAATACATCCACACTCATGGGACACAAGGCTCACTCATATGCAACCTTATCATTCCTATCCTTGGGTCAGCCTTAGTGCTACGTTATTCTCAAAGAAAAACTCACTTGAACATGGCATACGCATCGCTCTGAGCAGGATCATTCACATTAGGATCATCAAGGAGATCCTGGATGCCCAGTAGAATCTATGAACTATCACAATGCTGCGTGACCATATAAGATGTGTTGATCACACCTGCTTGATGGTAATTGCCGGCTTCCATGATTTCTCCTCATCCAAAATCGAAAGACAGACCGTGCCCGACGGGAATACATTCGGATGAAATAGGGGTGGCGTGAATTTACCTAGAAAGATTCAATCATCTCATCAATTAGATTCAACCTACACAGACATTTGGGCGGTTTGGAGGGATAATCTGGAAGATAAATTGATTGGAAAGACTGGACTAAGCAATATATTAAACCATTCATGCCTTCGGGGAAAGTCATGGTAAGCTTGTAGAGTCCGCCCTCCCAGGGTGTCTAATGAGTATGTTTGTTGTTAGTTGGATTACACGAGGCAAAGATCACGAACCCCTGCTTTGCCAGGTATCCCGACCTCCCACTCTAGGAGGTTCATCGAACCATCCGCAGACTTGACCGGCTTAGCGTAGAATCCCTACACGTCGAGTTAGCCGACGAAAGCCTCCCACATCAGTGAAGCAAGGTAGGCACTGGAACGCGCCAACCAGTATGATCTAGTCTGACATGGGTGAGGGACATACGAAGGGTGGTCTTTCCTCCATTGCTTGCGCTCTTCCGCCAAACGCGTTCTACAAATTCCGACCATGGCTGGAGATGGCGATCTGAAAGAGGCCAGGTAGACTAGCAGGTGCACATTGTAGCGGCTTAGTCAGCAAGCCAGTGCAAGAACGTCCACCAGCCCGTCCCCCGCAGTAGAGGCCAGTCGTAGTGCTCAGAATATTATATGAGTGACTAGAACGAATAAGTTTTACATGTCAAGACGAGCATGAAGCTCTTCTGTGGGTCTCCCACCAAAATGTTTGTAGAACCGCAAACTCTGGCCCACGTGCACAGCCACATCTAGTCCGCTTCTGACTTGCACTCGTCTCGGCGAACTCAACCGACGGTTTGCATGTCTGTCTTGCTTCGTCTGGCGCGGCCTACCACGCCAACAGTAGGACGAGCTTACTCCTCTTTTTTCTCCTCAAAGCCTGGAGGCGGAAGATATTTTAACTCAGCTAAGCCTCCCAAACCAGTGGTCCACACCACTAAGACCAAAGTCGACGGTACCGTCCCCGGTGCAGAGCCTAATGAAAACCCGGCCAATGACGGTATGAACGTTTCCGGGAACGGAGAACCCTCGGCGCAGTCGCAGAATTCACTCCCAAAGCCTTCCAGCACGACTTCGCATTCTGAGAGCAATCATCCTCCTCCGTGTTCTACAAATCATAGTCAGACCCAAGTGTTAATGCATCCTTCGGTGACGGCAAAGGAGTTCAAGCTTCATCAATTCTTTTCGCTACATCGCCCTTTGCTTTTGCTCTCTCAGCCGTCATCCACACTCTTCGATTTCGTCGATCACCCTGCCCCACCGTTCTCGGCCCCCTCGGATCTGGTCAATACTCGGCACTCCTCACTCCCCACTATCGATGACCCACCTGAGTCATCTGCAGAAGCTGATGCTGATGCCGCTCGTCAGCTGGCCCATGCTTTGGTTGTCAACCGTGTTGGAGCTACCATGGCTTGGCAGCATTCCGTGTCTCGTCTCGGTTTGTCACAGGAGTCTTTTGTTGGTGACTTGATATCGGCCAAGGAGTCGGCACAGAAGTGGGTGGGCATCTATGCTGACAGTACCAGGCGAAAGAAACGAAGGAAGATGAAGAAACACAAGTGAGTTAATCTGCCTCACTCATTGCATGTCTGTACTGATCGTGATTTCAGATTGAAGAAGCGTCGCAGAGTAAGCTCTTTATGTCCTAACTGACCACTTGCACTCAATTTCTGTCTTAGCTGACACGTGCAGCCCGTCAGAATGCAAAATGATCGAAGATTCTTGTATGCCGCAGCGCAATAGAGTGTGTCGGACACCATTTCTTTTGACGGTTTACGTAGTAGCAACGATCGCTCTTGTACACGTTGCAATAGTGAGCTTATATCTGACAGTTTACAATGTGCCATATGCCCAAACCCGCACACCGCCTTTCCTCCTTTCATCGCCGTCCCACTCCCTTCCACCTTTCCATATCTCACGGTATCCCTTTTCCTGCAGTAAAGAAAGCATACCAGGTTCTTGCAAGAGCGCGCCGAACATGACAATGTATTTGGGCCATTCATGCCTCCATCCCATGTCCCATGAACTATTACGACTTTCTATCTCACCCAAGATGCTGACCCACGACGCATCTGGAACTGAACTGGGGAAGGGTGATGGCGGAAATGACGGGTCCACTTGAGAAGGAAAATGTGACAGTACGTATCCTACCGGGGACTCAAAGAACAGGTCGGTCTGGTCCCTGTACCTGGCTCTATCCCGTACCCTGGATGACAGTGTTAGTACTATGGTATACTGGACACAAACCAACGCACATAAGAGGCGGCTCGCAACCCAGCGCCCACATCTTACCAGGGTGAGCAAGGTCGGGGCGGTGTAAGTAAGCTTGCCAAGGCGTCGAGTGGCACGGCATTAAGAAGCCAATCGTGGTCGAACCATCAACCGGCAGGCTCCTCAGGTAAGACATTACCTCGATTTGTCCAGTGCAGTGGAATAATGTGACGTATATGCTGGCCGGAACAGGTAGGAATAGGAGCAGCAGGTCGCACATGCGAAGTGGAAGGCCCGCAAGTTGCTTCCTTCTGCGGGTGACTGCCTCGAATAAGGGTCCTGAGCACTGTGATTGTAAAGCTCCCGCAGAGAGCTGGCCCCAAGGACATGAAGCATGGGAAGCAATGGGTGTAAGAACCGCCATTCCTTGTGCCCCAACAGGGAGTATACGCCAATTGTCCACGCTACGCATCCTACTAAGACCTTCAGCTTAGCCTCATTCTTCTTCACTGCCAGGAAGGATCCATGCAGCACGAACGGAAGCGATGTGGCACATAGGATGGGAATAGCCTGTAACAAGTAATAGTGCCAAGGACTAGAGCCGTAAAAAGACGATACGGGCGAGGCATTCACGCGAAGGAAGTTCAACACTGTCAGGGTAAGTCGACCATAAAATAACGTGTCAAGAACAGTTGAAAGGGTCAGAACGGTGGCGCTGAAAAAGAAAGGTTTTCAGAAGCATCTGAAGAAAACGCAAAGTACAAACCCGATCATGATAGCGTCACGCGCGACAATCATCAAGAATTTAGGACGCGATCTAACTCGAAGAAACAGGACAAAGAACATGTAGATCCATATAATGCTGTTTGTCGGCCTTATCGCACAAGCGAGCGCAGCGAAACAGATGCATCTCCTCAGACGCGCCCTGCGAGGCTGGATGAGCATACAACTAACGAAAGTAGCGTGTAAACATTACAGTGAAAAGGGTGCTTCTACGCCCCAAGGGAAGTGACTCAGCGCGACAGTCGTCAGCGATGTCTCCAGTGAATTCGACAAAGACCTCGACAACGACATTGAATGGAAGAAGGATGTCAAAGATAGGAAATACTGCACGTAAGGCGCAACTATGTCAGCTTCGACGAGATCAAGGTAGTAACACGTAGAACTATGCACGTACAGCGAGTCGCACGTAAGCTTCGTCAAGTACCTCTCGCGTAAGCTTGCAAACCCAGATATCCGTTAGCGCGGCAAGTAAGCCATGGATCAACCTGGGACCAATAACCTGGGGGATGAACTAAATGTCGCAGGGGGAAGAGAACAAGAGAATGCTCACCACAGTAGCGGGATATATCCTATCCAGGCCCGACACTTTCAGAGCCCAATAGGCAGGTATATTGATAGCAGGGTATAAGACGCCACGGACAGGTTGCGGGCTCAACCACTCCCAAGTCAAGTGTCCATACCCGAAGACAACCCTGTGAGCGGGTTCCAAGGCTTGGAAATACTCGTCAGGTTGGAAGAATCCTCGTGTAAAGAGTGCAATGGCAAGCCGTAAGCACACGCTCAGCAAGCTACCCTGGTTCATGACATTGAATATCAAGTACTGCGAAAGGGTGCTAAAAGGGTAAACACATATTACATAACCCTATTCGCAATCCCCCTACTGCTGTCTCTCAGCCATAAACCTGGACCTCTTCTTTCGCGTCCCGTTTCCATCTGCGACACCGGATTTGGGTTGAGCGGTTGTTCCTTCGGAATCAGAAAACAAGGGCACGGGCTGTCCTTCCAAGGAACCTGGGCGCGGACTATGCCTGCGAGGGAACTGCACTCGTTCTCTGACGGTGGACAGCGGGCGAGGGCCTGCGGTAACATCGGTAGGAATTGAAGGTAGATCGCCAGATGAAGGAGAGAGTGACCGTGTAGAAGGTCCTATGTTTTGAACATCCCCTTTTTTCAAGGCATTAATGATTTCTTTCACATCCTCATCTTCACTCGCGCTGTCCCCAGAGGGTCCACCAGCCAGTTGGTCATTCACCAGTTTCCCCATGCGTATCGAGTGCCGGAGAGCCTTCTGACGAGCTTCAGGAACGACGTTAGACCCCACAGAAGTGGAGAGCTGCGGATGGGATTTATCGTAAGCTTCTGCCATACGGTCAGCTCTGAAGCGTGACATGGGAGCACGCTGGGAGAAGCTATGACCACCGCTGACACATGCCTGTGGAAGAACGAACATTGGACTGAGTTGGAAAACATAAACCAAAACATGTACCGATTCGTCCTCGTCATCATTGCTAGTTACCAATGCACGGATAGCCTCCGTACCAATGACGTGTCTTTTGGCTAAATACTCGAGAGCAACTTCGCGTTGATGCTGGGCTGAGTCCCAGTCGAAGTTTTCATCCAATGTCTCTTCCGCAGATTGAGCCTCGTCGCTGCTTGTATCATCCATTGACGGATCAAGTTGTTTGTTGTCGCGCAGCTCCGTGGTGCATCGTTGGGAAGGATGCTCAGATAAAGTAGGGGATTCGTCGTCAGAATCCGCGAGACGCTCTAACATTGGTCCGGATGTACTTTCGCCCCGCCGCTCGACTACCTGTGCTTTCATGACATGTTCGTCTGCCCTGGCTGCGTTTACAAGAGGTATACGATGCGACGACCGCAGCCTTCCTGCTGTAATATCCCCAAAATCAACCTGCGATGGTTGTTTTTCAGTAGCAATCATGTCCGATGCGACAGTCTCTGCAAACGTTACACTTTTCTTGGAACCTGAGGCAGTCTGGCGTGGCGAATCGACATCTGTCTTGCTGGATCCAGAGGTTGATCCAACCAAAGCCCTTCCCATTTTCTTCTGTAGTTCCTTCGCTTGCTTAAGGTGTTCGTACTCCATTCTTGCGGCTTCTTTTCGTCTTCGCAATTCCTCCTTTCGTCTTTCTGTTTCTCCAAGCTCCTCTTGGAGTTGTTGTTTCCGTTCCTCCTCCTCTAGGATGTCAAAAATGCGATCGCATTCGCGGCGGCGGCGCTCTCTTTCTGAGGGCGGGAGCACATGCAACGGGACCAACTCTGGCTCTTCAGTAAAAGGTAAACCACTTTGGGCCTCGGACGATGGCGAAACCGGCTCTGTTATTTCGACAATCGGAAGCCCTTCCTCGCTTAAGAGCTGTTGACTAAGTCAACGCGACCAAGAATACAGATGGAGAAGCTGGTAGCGTGCCTCTCTCTGCGCGTTTGTTTGGGACGGACCATCCCCTAGTATTTCTTCTATCTTAGCGGACAATCTTTGTAGTCCGTCTTGAGAGAGACCTGGGGCCGACCGGTCTTCTCCCGTTGCCTGACGGAATGAACTGAGCAGAGCCTGCAAAGCTATATGTGAAAGAAGTCCATGCGTGTGCTAGGCGATACAAATTCGAGGAAGCTACCCGCTGTTCTGCCGGAGCTCAGATCGTTGACGTTGCCTGTGTTCTCGTTGGCCATGATGAAGCTTCCACTTGACTAATGCGTATGGTATGACGTGCGCTTTGTGTTGGGACAGTCAACCCGTAGATCAACACTTCAACACGTTTCCGATTGTGATCACGGTCAACAAAGTAAAGTGCTTATGCGTAAACGTCGTCCTTCATTTCCCTGTCCTTTATCCCAAGTCCCAACGTAGCATTATCGACCTTTACGATACGCTAAAATACCAACACAGTGAACTCGTTACTTATCGATACTCGACGCAGGATACTTGAATCGCCTGCAAGTAGCTGCTTAGTCAGCACGAAACTTTATCGGTGTACCCACAGCAGCCTGCCTTGCTTGCAGTTTTTTGTGTCGAGACCATGGTAGTTTCACATTCTACCCCCCCTGTTACCCGCAAGAAGGCCCGTAAGAGCCCTGCGAAGACAAAGCCTACCCCCGGGGTTAAACAAGCGACAGAGTCAAGTGATGTCGACGAAGATATGTCCGGGGAGTCCTTCATTCAACAGTCAGCTACTATCGTTGAAGACGATATGGGAGAGGCTTCCCTTCCTTGTGCTTCGACCGTACCATCATTCCCGCCCCTCTCTGCCTCTGCCATATCTTCGCAATCACTTAAATCAGAGACGAGGAGGATCCCTATACCCCCCCACCGCATGACGCCGATAAAGAGGGACTGGGTTAATATATTCTCTCCACTCACGGAGATTCTCGGACTGCAAGTTCGCATGAATGTACAACGGAGATGTGTAGAAATACGAGTTTGTGGTGTTATCTCTTTATTGAACGATCGACTCTAACAGTTCTGATCAGACCTCGAAACACACCAAAGAGATAGGTGCTCTTCAGAAGGGGGCTGACTTTGTGAAGGCATTTGCGTTGGGTTTCGATGTCAACGTGAGACTCGGAAAAGTAATGATATAGAGCACCTCTGATTTGCAAGTATGTTTACAGGATGCGATCGCCCTCCTTCGACTCGATGATCTCTTCATCGACTCTTTCGAAATACACGACGTGAAGACACTCCACGGCGACCACTTATCTCGCGCAATCGGTGCGTACTTAAGCGGTTGTGGTTGAATAGGGATTCAGCCCCTTCTCTAGGGCGGATAGCAGGACAGGACGGAAAAACGAAATTTACAATCGAGAATGCTAGCCGCACGAGAATCGTGCTAGCCGACACGTGAATCATAATATTTTTCCCTCGTCAATCGAGATACTGACGGGCCCCTGTAGGAAAATTCATATCATGGGTTCTTTCCAAAATATCAAAATCGCCAGAGACGCTATCGTGTCTCTGATTCTCGGTACACCGCCCGGAAAAGTGTATGCTGGGCTAAGAACGGTCTGCAGTCGACTGAAACAGCGGGCTCTGTAACGCTAGATATTCCCCGCAATGCCGACTCTTTTCCTGATATGTCATTTTTCAATCACAAGTTCCGATATACATTCATGGCTGGTTGAAATAGGGATCGTTATCGCCAACGTGAACTCATTGAAGAATGTGATGGAATCGCAAGTTCGCTCTACAACAAATCAGCGGAGGGTCTGCCTGTCCACCGCTTTATGCTAGCCACCAATTTCCGGACTTGCTGGTACCCCGGTGGTTTCAGACCCATGTCCACCTCACATCTGTTCTATAATAAAAAACATTTCACGGAGCTGGCCCAAAAAATGATATGATGCGATCACGTGAGACATCACGTCGATTGATTGACGCGTCGGTGGCACGGGCCACGTGGTATGTAGTTATTGCTGTGAAGCTAGCTATGTACATACAAATATCTCCTAAATAGGCCTTCAGGTGCTATTGCCAACTTCGCATCTCGAGCGATGAGTCCTTGTCAGGATGCTGTTGTAACATTCTATATTATATGCATGACATGCAAATGACTTGGGTGTTGGGTGTTTGAAAACAGTTGGAGCGTTCAGTATGTGAAATCGAGCCAAATAACAAAACAAGATTTAGAAGATTACCCTATGCCGGTTGTCCGTAGAATGAAAGGAGAAGAATCCTTCATGACTGCACTTCTCCGTCACCAGAACCATCGTCCCAAGAAGAGTAAACGCGGCCTTTGCCCTTGCCGTTCATGGTCGCATCGGCAATTGAGAGTGGGACCGAGACGGAAGTCTCCGAGGGTAAGGGAAGGGGCTCCCATATTCGTACGGTGCAGTCATCGGAACACGAAGCAAACATCCGTTCATTTTGAGGATTCCAAGCAACGCAATTCACACTGCCAGTGCCATGTCCCGAAAGGACTTCAAGTAAGACACCTGTGTCCCGGTGCCAAACATAGACGTTCCGGTCTGATACGCAGGATGGTCAGAATGAAGCAAGCAGTATTTCTATGGACGTGACTCACCTTCGCTCCCGCTAACTACGAAATTGCCATCCACTCCTCCGAAGCAACTCCGAATGACGTGTTGCCGTTGCCGCTGACCCGTAAACTTGCGGGCCATATGACCGTCATTTAAGTCCAATAGGTGGATCGCCTGGGATAGCAGGTCATGACTCAGGGTAGAAGCTGGAAGGAGAAAACCTTACGTCGGGAGCGTGGTTGACCAATGCAAATCGCGAGTCACTAGAGATCTTTACACTAGTCAGTTCCCCCTCAGTTGCAATCGATCTGCCAGAAGTGTTAGACATCCATAGCAAGATAATACAAAAACTCACTGTTCCGTAGCCTTCGTCTTGAAATCATATACGACGATACGGTTCTCCGAAGAGGATTCGGCGTTCGAACCTGCAGCTACGCCACTGGCAGGCGGTGGTTCCCGGTTAACTCCCCAAGGAGGAAGGCCATCAGGTGAGAAGCCTGTCGGCTGATACCCCATTCCAATCACGACAAGCCTCTTCATGTCCGGAGCAACAGCCATATCTGTTACTCGAATAGGAACTCCAGGCCATTCATCCACTTGCTTTCCGGATGCCTCCTGGGGGTGACGGTGAATTTTCTGACACGAGAAGTGGAGGACGACATACCCATGCTAACACTTTCCGATCCAAACTCGCCGACATAAATCCTGAGCCGTCTGGTAACCACACCAAAGCCGACACAGTCTCCAGGTGGGAGTCCAACGTTGAGATACATTTCCCGTTCTTGGTGATTGAAAGTGAATAAGTACGGCATACCAGAGACCACACCGTTTACCTTCGTATCCCACAACATTATCAAGTTATCTGCGGATGTAAGGAGTATCGAATCATCGAGCGACCATGCTAGAGTTCCGACTGGATAAGGATGGTCCCGAAGAATGAACTCTACCACACACTCGCGATCACGAGGATGACCATCGGGCTGTGTCAGTAAGTTAGCGTCACCTCGAGTCAATCCAGAACCGACTTAACTGCAACCCGCCAAATGATGGCCGTCTTGTCCTTGCTTGCGCTAGCAAGACGTAAACCATCATGGCTCCATGCCACGTTCCAGACTTCGTCTGTGTGTACGTGAAGTATAGTAGTAGTTACACGGGGGAAATCTTCCTTGTCGCAGTAGTGATCACAGAATAAGGAAAACGACGTGGGATTCATTGGGGCATTGTGATAAGTGCACCGTTCTCGCTGGTACTGTCGTGCCTGGGTGAGTAGAGTGGCGAAACGTCGTTGGGGGATCATGATGGCAGATGGTATGAACTCTAAGTCACCAGTCAGTCCGGGGAGATTTAATAACCTCAGCAACCCTCCCGCAAGTATTTACCTTGGAGATCTGTAAGCAGCGCTTGTCGTGATGCTACTGACGCCCCATCCCAAAGTGCACGTCGTCGAAGCTCTTGGGCGTCAGAGCACATGATTAAACTGCCACACCACGAGTAGTTCATGAATATGCTTGTCAATTGCATTGTATAGTTATGACCTACCTCGACAAGGCATGCAACTGTTCGGATGAATTGGCACTTAAAGGAGCAAGCTGCTCCCGCAAAACTTGCAGGGCCGCTGTTATATTACGAGCCTCAAGAAGCTCCAAATACTTCTGCTTTCCAATAAGAAAGAGTGCTTCCTATACGCATATCAATGTCAGGGATCTGACGACGTCGCGACATGTAGTCATTGATCTCACCCAGAGCGAGTCATCGTCTGCCACTAGACGTGGAAGTACGGCCTCTGCCCTTGGCCACTCTGCACTAAGAATGTACTGACGGAATTCAGATACCTCCGGTGCTTCTAGAGAGTACCCGGATTCCGCTTCAAGAGTCGCAGCAGATTCACTTGGGATGATGTTAGCCATAGGATCACCGGCTGCCACAGCAACTTGCGGCTCTACTTACATGTATCCCACGTCTTTGAGACTCTGAATGACTAGTCTCACGAACTCTTCACGGTTAACATACGGATCTTGGTAGAGTGTGGTGCCTGGCAAAGACACACGTGCAATGGAGTTGTGCTTCGATACGCCATTGCCCATTGATGAACACTTGGAGGAGCCATTCGCCATGGGCGCGGCGAAGCCATTTCCATTGGTAAGACCATTAGAGCGGCCGAGTTTATCCAAGAGAAGGGACGACGGGCCCGCCTCTGAAGCGGAATCGATGGAGACGGAGAAGCCAGACAACTGATCTGACTGTGGCACATGCATGTTGTCTGCGCGGAGGCTGTAGTCGATTGCGGTAATAGAGGTAGCAGTCGAGGCGTCGGTGCTAGTGCTATCTACTCTTTGTTTCTTGTGGGCTCGGGGTTGATCTGAGCATAAACACATAAAGGAAAAGAGTAAGCCACCTGCGCTCCTGTCCCGGGGACACATACGGGGGGCTTACCCGACAGAACAGAGAGATGTGCGTCGCCCTCGCAATCCTCTAACTGAGACCTGGAGCGCGTGGAGGGAATGACCAGGCGAACCGATTCGACTTGCCTTGATGGTGTCTTTGACTGAGATGATGGTGAAGTTATACTGCTACCTGCTGTATTGGCTTCCAGACTTGTCGACTGCCCTGGGGTGGTAGGACGATTGTCCTGCGCAACGTTTGGCTGAGTAATTGAATCAATGGTGGCTGCTCGGTTCTTCTGTTCGTCGGGATATCATGCAGCGCCTCCGAGGGTCGCTACAAGTCTCCGCAGGATAGAGCAACAAAGGAAATATCTGTCGGTGACAGTGAAGGATACGGTTAAAAGCTCAACGTCTGGGCAATCTCAGTGCACTGCGAAGGCCCATGCAGCTAAGGGCCAGTACCCATATGTAGAAATTGTTAATTGACCCCCAAAGCCATCGTTTCACACGCATCACAGCGCACACAACTGGCCGACCGGTATGGTACTAATGCACAACGTATCCTGTAAGGATAGCACGCTGGAAATTCACAGACATCGTACTACCCCCCGTCCGTTGGTATAAGTAGGGTGTTATGCGTCGACGCTGTCCTCCGGCTGCCCGAGGGGACCGCTAGTCACATCACCAGTGTCGGTCACACACGACGGCGTCGACTTTCCGTTGGCTTTGCCCCGCTTTGGCCTTGCAACAGCCGCTTAATATCCTCTTGGAAATGAGAGGCATGGGCACGTTTGCTGCGTGTTTACTCTGAACGTTGGCTCAGATAGATAATAAAAACATGAGAGTAGCGTCCCACCAAATTATCGGATTCAGTCACGTGAATTGTAGGGTTGCATGGTTTACATAATCTCTGTACGCCCGTCATTGCATCACTTATTCTCCATCCTGTGTGTTTCTTTTTCGCCATCTGCATTTGCACCTGTTCGCATTTATGTAAGTTGCACGGTGGGATGATATCGTAGTTCCGTGATGAAATTCTGTCTTTGCTATCTGATTTCATCATGGCTTGATGATCGTGTCACGTCGATTGGGGCCACATCCCAGTAGAATTTTCGCAGAACGATTCAACGATTCGTATTACCCTGCTCCTTGCGTTTGTTCCTGTGGAGGGACGGGCGCAGCGAAGAATGCAGGGGAATTCTTGTCTGTCATACGTAGCTACATACATATTTGTCGTCCTTGTGCGTGCCATGGGTGTTACGGGGCTTATTCAAACCGGTGATGATCGGATCTCCTTGGAAGAACAACACAGATCTTGGTGGTGCAGGGAGGTTTTATTCAATCATTGGCCCAGAAGACTAGCGATGTAAATAGGCAGCTTATGGAATACCACAGATACCGTGGTGGTGGAAATTGTTGCGTAGATAGCGATAACGTGTGAACCGAGTAAAAGCGATAGAACTTTCCTACATTTTCCTGTAAGTAGACCCGACATCGTGCGCACTTGATATGTGGTATGGTACACAACATGTGAAATAGACAATTATGCTGGTAATTTTGAGTGCAATGCTACTAGAAGCAACGTGTGTGCGATTGAGTAAAATGGAGGTACAGGTCGTGAAGTGATGGGGTTGGGGTGCGAATACCAATTTTTGCCGTGCCTATATAATGAATCGAGGGGGTCACCACTTGCTGGCGATAGCACGTCCACGTTCCCTCGGGTCAAAGCGAGCAGGACCTCCGCGCCCACTCGTGCTGTCCAGTTCATGCATCCGGTAACGTCCGCGCTTTTCGTCAAGGTAACTGGTTGGACCCGCAATAAGCGCTGGGTCCTCAAACTCTTGCACTGAGAGCATCATCTTGGGTAGTGGAGAACTGTTACGGCGGGTCGTACGGCCCCTAGATATAGGTGCGCATCTCCAATCGAAAACTGGGGCCACGGTACTCCGGCTGTCCTGTCGCCCACGTTGTGGTGAAACAGTTGCCCTAAACGGTTGAGAATGAGAGCGAGAACGGGATGGCGAACGTGGACCACTGCGAGATGAACCAGGCTCGCGACGACGACCCCGAGGAGTCGCCTCGACTGCGGATCGTAAACCAGAAACAGCAAGCAGAGAGGCCAATTTGGGGGTGGGAGGGGAGGGTTGCTGGTTGATGGTGTTGCCAGATGAGGAAGAAAGAGGTGGCGAGCGTCGAGGAGTATTAATCATTAGCAAGGAGAAGTATGCCGGGAGACTAGCTCGGTTACGACTCTTCCTGGACTTGGATCCAATGGTGCACTTGTCTGCTTCGTGGTCCTGTTCCAGCATGGCCTTTTCGTTGTCATTTTGTGCCGTATAATGGGCACGGTCGACAACATCGTTGTCCTCTACAAACGAGGAATTTTGTGTGCCAGCGACACTAGAATTGGAAGGGTTGCGAGAGTGCAATAGCGGGATCAGCGAGCGACGATTGGTGGTAGACGGACGGCGAGCATAGTTCAAGCGTGATTTTGTCGGTAAAGGCACGCCAAAGAAGCGGGAAGAAGCCTCCAGAGGGACGTCTGGGCGTTCTCCGTCGCAACTGAAACTATCGCCTATACTGACCGGAGCATCGTCTTCTTCGAGGTCCGTGAACAGGGACCATGAAGCAGAGGAGGTCGATGAGGACGAAGTCGAATACCTCTCCCGTTTTCCCAGGGATGAGAGAACAGAGCCGAGGGCCGAGGGAACGAGAGGTGGGACATCGTCGCCAATGGTGTAGTCAAGGTACGGTGACGAAAGGGCACTGCTGGTGGTGGATATGGATGGGGAGTTTGAAGCGTCCAACGCCTCGCATTCGTCACTGCAATAAGCACGGCTGGGAGCGGTAAGGCGGAGGCGAGGACACACAGAGAGAGACAGAGGCATACCCTTCGTCGGGAAGACGCTTCGAGCAGTTGAGACAGATCTCCTCGAACATGAGGGTGGACAGATGGTTACTTTCGCTATCTGGGCCGACGAGGAGGACGACTGAGAGATACGGTTATGACTGGGTGAGGAAGGAGAAAGAAGAGGGTAACAAGCCCATTAAATATGGCCACACAGGAGGAATTGAATGGAAATGTCACGGAATAGCGTGAATTGGAAAAGGAAATGAGTCAAACTTGCCAGATCCACGAAATAATATCGCCAACTGTCCGTCTCTCACTGTGAGGGTGATGACTCTGGTGGTACACGTGCACTCTTCAAACAAAAAAACAACGCATACGTATCATAATATGACAGGATATCTTGCGCACATTTCTTCTTCGTCTGTTTGCTGCCAGTCGCACGTTTGATTGCGTGACTTTTTCTTGTTTGCGTTTCACCCCAATTCACTGCTTATGTCATCCACCCGACTAGGAGGCCGTAGGTCAGTCCGCTCGGACCGCCGTCGTCATCCCAGCACAGCCCACGTCAGATAGTCCAATTGAGTACTGGCCTAGCCATCCCACAATCTCTGTTGGAAATTTCTTCCCCAATGAATACTGCACAGTAGATCAAGCCCGCACGACGACATCTACCCTACCACCGTGTGAACTTCCAGATTTGGTGACAGAATGCTTACCTAATAATGTACCCCGCATTTTCAGATGCGATCGGGCCCGCCACTCGGAACAGATAGGCTCAGGGTAAATACCCTGATAAATAGCCTTCACGTCACTTGAATCCAGGGCGACATTCCACATAGAAGTGCTCTGCAGTACATACAGAACTACTGTGCAAAGTAGAGGTAAGAATCTGTCACTAGCCTCAATCCAGAAATTCCGACCAGTCGTACGCCGGAAATTGTAGGTATCTGACCGCGAGGGTGCCAAGACATCATGTACATATCCGTCACTGCAACCGTTCGTCACCAACTGGGGCAAATGTTGGCAGCGTCACCTGTCCCACTCTTGTCGTCATGAACTAGTCGGCCAGATCATTGTTTTCCCCGCCAACGGCCAATCTGCCTGTATCGTCTGACCTCGCCGGTAATGACACGTCGTCTTTCTCACCCCACGGCCACTTCGCAGAATGAGAACTGCTGCGGGGTGGTGATACGACCTTTCCAGAAACCTCACAGTCGCCCTCCACAGTTACGTGATTAGCAACTTTGTCCTGTGGCGTTGTGGGACCGGATGCCCCAGGTGGTGCCTGCTCGGGTGTCGGTAGTGGCTTGTCCGGCTTGAGACTTTCTCGCCGTGACAGGAACCCTTTGATGCGCTCGTTTGCGGTTGGAATCGTCCGAAGTGCGCCAATGGCCGACTTGCGAGGAACCGATTTCTCTTTCACAAGGGTCTCAAGCATGTTCGTTGGCGCGTTCACGTTCTTGAGTGCTGAAAGCTTCTGATGCAAGAACCGAGCGTCTGCCAACATCCTGTGCCGAAAAAGGTAATTATATAAGACACGTTCGCAGCACTTCGGCCGACCAGCGCACCGATCTTTAGCCTCTTGACTTTGCAGCTCAGCCTTAAGGTACTCGTCTGAGAGACGGTGATTGATCGCAGCGAACACTTGGGACATGACATACTACACCACAAGAGCTGTTAATGCGACATGGTGGATGTTGACTACTCAACTTACCTGGACCGCGGGCGCAGCCAGGTACCGCGAAAGTACCTTGTGTAACGTGACCGTCTCTTTGACTAGAAGTTCCATGTATTCATGGACGCCATCATTCTGCCTGACTGACTCCCAATTCACACCCTAAAGGAAACATTACGTGGTGTTTCCACGAGTTCTATAAGACCCACCTGCAGCGCCTTGACATGGGCAGTGATTCGGTCGCCCATGATAGCAATTAGTTTGGCATGGATTTCGTTCTGATGCTCTTGAAAATCCTTGCGAAAGTAAGGTGAGCTATTGCCAGCACTCGCTGCAGGGAAGCAGGCGCACCCGTTTCAGCTTATCAAACTCGACCAGCATCACTGCCTGATTGGGGCTGAGGTGGCGCCGGAAGGTTTCCCGTATATATGGAATAAGGGCCACCATTATGGAGAGAGACTGCGATGCCAAAGCTACATTGGGCGTAGTTTGAGCTTTGTTGTGCTCCATGGGGGGATATCTAAACTGACCAAGATGCTTTGCTGTAATGTTCTTCAGACCGGCCGACCGCATTGCACCGGCCCCAAGGACAACCTGACACGTTCGTGAATTGTATGCCTTCAAAAATTCTATCACCCGGCCCATCGCCTCCGTGTTGATCATCGACAGGTTGACGACCAGCTTTATGTAATCTACCACAAGACCAAGCACGGCACCAGTCGCCGAAACGCAAAAGTAGGGTCTCTCTTCGATACGAATGCACTTGGACGTGGTGGCGGTTCGCATAGAATCACCGTTCCCAGAATTTAGAGACGCTGGCGAACGTAGGTGATCGTACGCGGACGGAGAAGAACCAGTCGAATTATTGTCCTTTATGACCAACTCAGGGGAATCCCGCACAGCAGAATCAACGAGTATGTCAGCCAGATGCTGCACAGCGGGGGAAACTTCCACCGGGTTCCATTGTTCATCCTCGACGAGTTTTGCCGACTGATTGATGCGCGACTGGTGGAAGGTTTGTAGGAATAGCTTCGCCTTTTGGACGCACGTCACATGCGGATTCAGTTAGTAGCCTAAATGTCATTCAAGATCCGACACTAACCTGACTGAGTATAACCCCCCGAAGCCCTATGATCACACGACGACATATTATCTCGCATTTGACCACGAAACCCCACGATTCATTGAAGAGATGAAGAAAGCTAGGCAAATCAAGTTGCGCATGTTGTTCCGAGCGGTAACTGATGATTTTAGCTGTGAGCTTATTTGAGAGATCCGCCGCCGAGGACACGATGTCGGATAATTCCTCTTGTAGGGACGGCAAATCGATGGGTATCGCTGACGGTCTATTGCAGAAAAATGGGCAATTACATCTGACGAAGGGATCCGAACTTAGAAAAGACCTACTGTTGCTTTTGCATTACGTCCGAGAAAATGTCATTCTGAATTTGTAATGCCTCGATGGCATTTGTGTATCTCCGATATACCTGTGTAATCATCGAAAGGAATTCAGAGTGCTTCTGGGCTCGTAAGAGGTCAGGGAATCCACTAGCAGTTCAAATGAGATTGTGTCACTATCGTCTACATGCCTCCCACCTTGGTGTACTCTTATGGTTCTTATCTTCCTCGTCCAGATCGAATGAGGGGAAATGCTGGCTGAGGCGTTTAGGCTCGTAGAAATGTTTCAAACATGCACTCACATATTTCACGGTCTCTCTAACTTCTTGCGCGACAGCTTCCCTCCAAGAGGTGATCGCCTCACGGACACCCTTTGTTCGAAGAAGGCCACTAAGCAGGGGGAGCAACCTGTCTGAGAGCGTCATATTGACGTTGTTGGCCGACTCAAAACCACTATTAGTCTGTTTGATACGGTCGAGTAGGTCAACCTTGAGTACATTGACCAGATCCGAGGTAAGTGAAGACGTTATTTCCATTGTCAGGGCTCGTAGATGTGATGGGAGGGAAGCGAACGCATTCAGAGTAGACAGACGTATCGAGGGTGTACTAGACGCCTTGCTTCCAGAATCCTCTTCTTCAGGTGGAGGTGATTCGGGAGTCGGAGGAAGGATAGATGTTCGGCCATTCGCTTTGAGCAAGGACCGCCTGCGCATGGCAGGTTTAGTAGAGGCGACGGAATCGACCGACGTAGGGTCCCAAAGCATTTCAATACCGTCAATGACGTCCAGTGCCTCGCCCCATTGTCCAGCGCCTACAAGACCCTTGGCAACTCCTATCATCTCTACCACGGCGCCTAATTCTCTCGCACCCTCCGAGACCGACCTGAGATTTTTCAGCTTACTCTCCATTCTGACTATCGCCAATCCACGCTTTGCGCTCTTTTCGTCCACTTCTTTCAGGAGCTTACGAAGTTTGGACAGCCGAACAAGACACCCTTGCGATTCCGTTTGTAAGTCTTGAAGGTTCGTCAACGCAGCGAAGAACGAAGTCGATCGTAACGATATTTCTCGCACGAGGTGTTGTTCGACAGTATCGGCGCGGTGGGACAGCTTTTCCAGCAAAGGGAACGAGTCAGATATAGAATAACAGTCCTGAAACGTCCTCATCCCCTTGCTGGCGCTCGGTGACAGCGTCAAAGACACGAGGGTCGCTCAAATCGAATTTGGAATCGAAGAACGCACTTGGTACAGAGCTCAATGGTGTTAGTGAATTTATCTGTGCCCGCGCTCGAGTAAGTAATGTCTCAGATGAGGAAAGGGATGCAGAAGAGCCGTTATTTAGCTGGGGTAGCTCGTCGAGGCTCAGTTGCGCAGTGTGCATTAGTCTCTCCCATTCAGGAGTGATTACACGTAGATATGGGTCGAAATCCTTGCGCTTTACACGTGGTAATGGCGCAGGGGCAACAGGTGGAAGCCAGGAGTGGGCTTTGGGAGGAGCCTGGGTCCTACGAGGGTTGTTGAGGACAGTTGATATGGCTGCGGTGTTGGGTTAGAGGAGAAATTCAAGAGTGGTTCATAGTAACCTGCCATTGAACCCCTGAGTTGAACTACTCCAGTGCGAAGGCAAGGCGCCGAGGCTAACGGATGAAGTGCTTGGGATGTCAATCCGAGGTGCCATTGCAAAGTAATCGCCTCCACCACGGCCTTCCGTCATCTCGGACACACTTCCAGGGCCTCCACGACTGCGAGAGGCGGCATCCCATTGAAACCTGAATTGGTTGGGGCCGACAGAGAAGAGTCCGGGAAGGGTCCTGGCGGCGAGCCTGGTCTTGAAGGACTGGACGAATGTTCAGACATACGCCGTTTCCAGTAAGTCCTCACCTGAGAATCCCGGCCGCGACGGCACCCAAACGAATTTTCTTTCGGATTTCTGCACAAATCAAAGAATCTACCCGTTTACATGACCATAATTGGCGAATTTGAGGCTAAAATACCAGTCCATCCAACATTGCGTCTCATGGCCTCAGCTCTGACGTTGCCAGCACCATTGAAGAAGGCGTTCAGCGTATTCCCACTGAAAACGCATCCGCCAGTGGCGTTTTCAGTGAGGTTTCCACTTGTAAAGCCAACGCTATGGATAGCACCGCCTAGAACGCCGTCGGTGGGCCATGTCAGTCTCCTCAGTACAGACGTGGAATGTTTGGAGTGGCAAGCCTACATCGCCCTCCGAGGCTTGACAGACATTGCTGTGCGATGGGACATACCTCCGGAAGGAGCCCTTAAAGGAAGACTCCCTACCCTCCACGTTCCGGGTACGGTCGCCGATGGTAACCTCTTGGCAGCGGAAGACATCCGTGGTTGGGTGGACAATCAGTTCACTACAGGAGTCGACACGGCGGACGGATACAAAGACGAGCACTCCAGAGACGAAAGTCATGCTTGGGTCTCGCTGCTGGAAGGCGTCGTGCATGCTGCTCTGGTGTGTATTGCTACTTCTTTGTGCAATGTCCCGCTGACGCTTGGACCCCAACGCACAGATTCTCTCTGTTTCCGCGCCATCGCCTTTCGACACGCTCATTCACTTGAGCGAAAACAAGAGACGACCTATAGAGGCTATCCTCAGTCCTCCGCCAGCACCGCTCACGGGATTCAGCTCTTTCCTTCCCACTTTCGGCGCAAATATTTCCTTGTCGGCCTTACACCCACAATATACAGAAGCCATTAACGCGGTGTCGGAACGCCTTGGAGGGGATACTTGGTTCCTTGGAAGCGCGTACGGGAATCTTACTCATTGTATAAAGCTCATCGACTAACCCCTATGAAAGAAATCCAACGGCTCTTGACGCTCTTCTCTTTGCATATCTGCATTGTATTCTTCATACGGGAGACTGCCACGCGGCTGGAAGTCGCTCGCTATGCTAATTTGGTGGCTTGGGAACGGAGGGTTAGAACAAAGGTCGAAGCCGCATTCTGCGCGGCACCCAGGCATTAGAGCTTTGCGAGTGATATAGCTCCAGTAGGTATATTAAACAAAATCGACATTATTATCTATTTAGCCGATCCGCCCCCGCCCTAATGGACAACGGTTCGAGTGGATGCATTAATATTCTTTATGTTCCAAAGAGCTATCGCCGTCGCCTTTGTGGTGAGTACCATTACCATTGGCGTTGCCGTTGCCGTTGGAGAAACGCTTCCGAAGCGAAGTGATCATCTTCGTGAACCTAACCACCACGTTCGCTTATCACTAGAGAGCTGGCAGCGTTATTATGGAAATCTCACCAGAACCAGTTGAGAAGGTTGAGCATGAGGTTTCCACTTCCGTACACCACAACATAAAAAAATGGAAGCTGCTTGGAAACGTTGCGCAGCGTCTTCAAAAAGTCGTATGACTGTAGAGGCGTCGGGAAAATTGATAAGCTCCTTTCTTAATATGAAGCGATATTGCCCTACAATTATGCCACCCCAGATCAGTCGTACGCTGGCAAACGTTCCGAGCAATACTACGCCATTTATGAGTTGGATAACGCTCCCCGTCTTCCCGGTTTTATCCAGAAACCTAATGGCGTTAAACCGACCGCACGAGACACACCTTTCGAACTTACCAGTGGATGTTGAGAAATATGGTGCTCCTGCAGTACAATCATTGATTCGAATGGAGCAGACAGTTTTCCCGATCCTTACTCACACTTCCCAAAATAAGAAGCGCACGGCATGGTAATGCGCAAATGGTCTCTGATATCCACGTCAGACGAGGTTCGAGAGGCTCCGTGAAGCAATAACCCACACTGCCAAGTATAAAGACAGAGAAGCAAGCGATACCTGGTATTGTACGATAGGGAGATACATAGTGGGCGAACTGCGGCATGCTTACCGTGGAGCACAAACCCAAACTCTGTGTAATGTATAATTGCTTCCGTTGCATCCCATATGAAATACCTGTAGTTCGTAAGGTCATCGGTTTGAAAATGCAGTGTGGCAAAGCGCGAGAGCTCACCCGCATGCGATAGCAGATACGAAGGTCGAGCCCTTGTGGAAACCGAAGGCACGATCCGAGCTCAGTGTGGGTATATCCAGGCATCGCAAAGAGAGGACAACGATCAACGCTGCATGGACAAGGGAGACGACGTGGGCATCCCTAGGAGTGGTCGGTACGAGCAAATGCAACAGGTGTAAGCCATTATTCACCAATTGTTACGCGTCTTCCTGTTGGCCTTGCCGTATGAGACGGGGAAAAGGACACTGCTCGCTACAGGAGATATGGTATGGTGCAGAGTGAAAAAGAACAGAGCGGAGATGACCATGATGTCTGAGTAGTCTGGCAGGAGATGCAGATGAACCTTTTCTGCAATTGGCCGCGACGAATCGCGGATGAACGAACGAATGTCTTGAACCAACATCATCGCAGGACGGTACGAAGCTGATCGCAAAGGACAGACGCGAGTGCCAACGCGAGACCCGTGCCAGGGAAATGGCAAGACCCAACCTATTTAACTTTATGGGCACGTCTGAAAATCGTCGGTTTCACACGTCGCAATGTACTTTAGCCGCGACCCTGAAAATGAAAACAATTGACAGCGTATTTCGGGGAGTTCTGAGATGTAGACAGACGGGACAAAAGATGGCTGAAACACTTGCACAGTAGGACAGCGCACTGACATCGTACACAATATGACCGGGTGGAACTGAGACCATTACGCATAAAGGATAGATATTTTAGTGTGATACAACGTGTGCACTAGCCAGAGAAAATGAAGTAAAAATGTCCGAGAGTCTGAGACAGAACTGAACGGAATCGATGGCCTGAATGTACGAAGAGGGAACGAGCATCTTGAACACAGCAATGGATAGCCGAATGACGCTGCCTATATGCTGGCGGGGAGAGGAATAGCAAGAAAGTGTAGTGAGCGTGAGGTCGAGGTACGTTAATCCAGACATAGTAGTGCAAGGAAGCTTGTTAGCTTTCTTCGAATGTACGACCCTCCAGATATCGTCAAGCGAAAACGGACAGGGTATTTCGCAGTAGCAGGGTATAGCGAGGACAACCATTACATCACCACGCAGTTGCAGCCCGTTTGAGGTGGTGCGTAGGGGTCCTCACCCTTCCCTACAGGGCCCCAAACTGAAGGGACCTGACGAGCAGACCGTGAGTAATTGGTCCACGGCAGCCATGACAGGCAAACGACAGGATAACACCATTCTACACGTACCAAGTGGTCTTTGGTCGTTTTGCAGTAACGAATCAAGCTGACAGCAATGAGTGAGTACGTCTGACTTTCAAATGCCAGGTGTTGCATTCACGAACCTTGCACTGGCCTCGCTTACTCTCATCCGTGGCCGTGCGAGATCCTCACGCAGCCGCTGGTTGTGCTCCGTGAGTCTGCGGAGCTTCAGCTCAGACATGGACTGCTTGTGTGGACGGGCATTCATCGCGACGAAACGAATAACAGCAGTATACGGGACCGGACAGAACACGACAGAAGACAAAACCCCCCGGGAGATCGCGGCGGAGTTTGAATGGCTGTTTGAACGGAACCGCGATGGTTCGTTTGAAGAAGAAAAGCGCTCGGTCGACTGCGTGCAGAACTCGTTAGCCGCGTATCGTTTTGGCGCTCGGGTCCCGCACTGACTACAGCTTGTGCAGCACTTCGGGAGGTGCTCAAACAGAACCCCTCGATGTCGCATCTGTCTCCTCGTGATCGCTTTCGTCGCTCTCACTGGCCTCCCACTCAAGCCCATGATATGAATGGGACGGGCGAGGACACCGATGATGACATTGACTGGGGCGACGATACGACCCTGCTTGCACTCCTGGACGAGTATAGTCATCACCTACCCATCGGTGTGTGATTAACACCAACCCGTGATAGTCCCAATGACTCGGAGGACGACGACAATGCCTCTGTCATCGAACGCCTGGGACCCGTTTTTGCCTCGCGCCGCGCCCGAGAAAAGGAGCACATCAAACGAGTCATGTTACCGGCCATGCAGGATGTTAAACGCGTCTACGAAGTCATCGACCAAGATATCAGTATCCGATTCCTCGAAGGGGTTTCCGTTATCGATAACAAGGCAAGACATGCTGAGGAGGTCGGTCGACGTGAACAACAAGAAACTCTTGCCGCATACAGCGACACAAAGGCGGGTTCACTGCTAAGGAGCTGAATCTTGACACTTGACCTTGCTTGTATACGGTAGAAAGCACTCCAGGCACTTTTTACGGAACTGGATGACTTGATTGCCGAGAAAAACGCGCTGTTTCAATCTCTCAAGGAGACGCTTGGAGGCCTCGGTATCTGGATATTTTTGGTGCCTACGACGTTGGCGTTGCCTGACCCTCTATAATATACAGTGCAACAATTACGACAACTTGCGTCTGATTTGCCAGGTGGCCTTGAGGATCTAGCCTCCTCGCTTGAGACGAAGGTCGTGCACCTTGCTGCCGAGGACCATACCAAGGCGAAGGAGAAGTTACTTCGGGGCATTTTGGAAAAGTACTAGTCTGCGAAAACGACCGGACTGGACCCAGCAGGTTCGGGACTTACTAATCGGGTTCCCAATGAAATCGATTTTTTTGCTGTTGCCATGACGTTTTGCCATGAGTTGTTCTCGGTGTGACGTGGCTGGTTTTTTCGTTGGCCCGCTGAAAAGGAGTGCCGTCGACTGCCACATAGCATGTTATCCAGTACTGTTGATATCAGCTCGACGTGTGCCTTGAGAGCCGAACGATTGTGTAATACCGTTGCTGAAAATGTTTTTGAGCTAATATAAATTGTTTTGCAAGCTTGGTTCCAAGTTATATCTTGAACTTTGAGGAAGCACTTTTTTTTCGTACACCTCAGTAAATCAGGTTGACCATCTCCATCACTGTGCTGTACGTATATCGTGCATGGTGCGTCTAACTGTTGGCCCAAAACATCCAGTCTCACGGTATCCTCGCATCCAGCACCTTACTCCTGCATCCTTCGTTCCTCACGTTTTCATCACCATTCTACCATGAGCTCGAGAGGCGGCAGACAGTCAATGTCAGAGTTGCGGTACCGTCGGTTACTGGAACACAACCAACGACTAAGAGAGGACCTCGCAAGACCTAGAATCCGTGTTAGCGAGGCGAGCGCTAGGTTCGTCGCTGGACCTCTATCTCAGCTTCTGTTCTAACCCGCTCTTGCAGCTTGATTCGATACTGTAAAACCACCAAAGACCCTCTTGTCTGTGCTTCCTGCTCACGCCCGCCGAATTCGACTGATATTCTTCCCAGGTTCCTTCTGTGTGGGGACCCGTACAGAAAGCCGAAGATCCGTATGCTCTGCAGGGTTCCCGGGGCATCAACTGTTGTAGCATACAGTAATTCGCCGGTATCCTCACTCAGACCCTGTGCAGCACCATCTCTTCCCTACTTATTACCCCCCACGTTGCGTTGTAATATGATCCTTGGAGGTACCTCTCTTTGACTACTTATGTTTTCGTGCATGTAAATTCAGCTTTACATTTCACTTGGGTTGGCTGCCAGCCCTGCCTGACGAAATAAAGTAAAATAACGTGAACAAGGGTAGCCAGCGGAATTGCTATAGCCGTTGCAAAAATCGCTTGATCCCAGTCTCATCAAGGGCACCAATGAATTGACTGGCAGGTTTTCCGTCTTTGAATGCTATGACAGTAGGTAGCGACATTATCTGAGTGAAATGGCTGTCACAAACCGGATTCTGCGGCGTACCGAATCAACGTACGTGGTACTCTCGAGCAAGTTCCATTTGCTTTTCTGTGTCAACCGTGACCAAATCGAGTGAACGACCGCTCCCAGTTTTCAACGAAGGATCCCCAGTAAGCTTCTTCAGTATTGGTGAGATCATCCTGCAAGGACCGCACCAGCTGACGTGGTGTTAGCAAGACCAGAGTGGAGTAGACGGACAAGTTCGGGTGTCGTACTCGGCATAAAAGTCAACTAGGACGACTTTGTCGCTCGGACTCCCGTTCAGAGCGACTCTGGTAAATGTCTAAGAGTCACAGAATAATTCACCATCAGCAGACCGAACTGAAAAGAAGATGCACACCTCCCGAGTAGCGTCAAGATATTGCTCGCGACAAATCCGTGAAGTGTGTATTTGTCTTCTGGTTGCGAATTGAGCACACCGGTAGGCGAAGGACATCACCAGTCGAGTAGAGGTCATGGACGTCCTTCACTTACCTACAACACATAGTAGACGTAGCACTCGTGCACGTACTCGGTCCGCGCGGCCCGCCCTGCCACCATCCACTTCTTTTTTTTTCACCTGATAATCTACAACCTTTCATGCCTGCAGGTTCTCTACCGCCCCCGTCCAAGAAACGGAAAGTCAAGCCAGATGCAGACTTGGCCAAGAGACTGGAAGCTGAAATCACCGATGCTGCGATGAACGATGGCTCTCTCAACCCTCTGTTGGACCTACTAAACCTCGCACAGGTGACGTCCGACGCCGCGAACCTATCCAAGATCATTTATAGCCTGTACCGCGTCTTCGTGGTCATGATATGCAGCGATAAACTTGCACCCGGCGGTGGCGACGCCGCGAAGCAGGTTCGCAAGTGGATATGGGGGCGGTTGGATACCTACGTGCATCTTCTCGTGGGTCTGCTGCAGGATGAAGAACCCGGGCTAAGGGTACGAGTTTACTCCCCACGTTATTCTCCTTTTATACACCTAAGCCCAGAAATCTGCACTGGACATCCTTCTGTCTTTGCTAAGACACCTTTCGAGTTCTCTCTCAAAAGTCAGCTCAGATGGGCGGCCTCAGTTCCACGAATCGCATTTCAAGCACATAGTCCGTGGACTGTTGATATGCCCGCCCTCTCCCCGGTCCTCGCCAGAGGTAGCATACGAGGGTAAGCTAATGCCAGATGTCCGAGACCATTTTGTCGCCACGTGGTTAAATGTTTACGACGACGTTCGCTGGTGTTTCCTCCGAGAGGCGTCGTACGTACTTTAGAATCTGATCCTCGGTATTCAAACTTTTTCTAAATCAATTACTAGTTCCGCACTGTCGCGCTTCCCCGCTGCCGAGTATCCCAACCTCGCTGCCAACTTGTTGTCTCTGGTAGACAGGCTGAAGACCTTTCCAACCGAGGCGTCGGAGTTGAATGCATGGTGGATATCAGAGCTCGGTGAGAAACCCCTTGTCCTCAGGAGTCAAAAATCCGCGGCAGAAGATGAAGACCTGGCCATGTCGGATGCCGAGAACGACGACGACTGGCGCAAATTCTTCGACGAGCAACCAAAGGCCAAAGATATAAAAATATCAACCGATATCAAAGGGAGGGTGCACCAGTTATCCTTCCACCAATCTCTACATTCCCTAAAAGCTCACCGAGCGGTATTCACGAGGATGTGGCTTAGCTTGTTGCCTCGTCTATCGCTCGACGCTTCGGTCACTAGCCGGTCGCTCACTATCAGGGCACTGAATATCATGCATCGAGGTATCTTGCCGCACTTGACCAGGCCTATTCTTGTCATGGATTGGATCAGTGCATGTGTCGATACAGGTAATCCAACAAGGGGGTGCCCTTCTCTCCACTTACCGTCAAAGTAGGTGGTACCGTTGGCCTGTTGGCGTTGAATGCTCTGTTCATCTTGATGAAAGACTACAACTTGTAAGGTCGTTAACATGGTTTTCGGCGGTCGGTGATACTTTGCCACAGGGATTACCCACAGTTTTACACTAGGTTGTATGCTTTTCTTGACAAGAATGTTCTCCACCTGAAGCATCGCGCGAGATTTTTCCGTCTTACCGAACTGTTCTTGAGTTCGACGTGAGCGCCATGCTAACTTGAAGGCTTTTGTGGATCTAAATATGACAGACATCTTCCCGCGGCGCTTCTCGCGTCATTCGTGAAAAGGCTTTCGCGACTTTCACTCAGCGCCCCCCCTGCTGCGATAATCATAATCATACCGTTCACATACAATATTCTCAAGCGCCATCCAGCCCTTATGAAGATGATCCATAGGGCGGACGTCGACAGCGAACCATTTAATGGTGTGCCAATAGCTTTCGTCAGCCATTAACAATCGTGACGAGACTACGCAGATACCTACATCGCCGATGAAGTAAATCCGAATGTCACGAATGCCATTGATTCGTCATTATGGGAGCTTCTCAGCCACAGAAATCACTACGACGCTGCAGTATCGACACTAGCGCGTATATTTGAAGAAGCATTTACGAAACCAGGCTATTCTATGGAGGATTTCCTGGACCACACGTACGGTACTGTAAGCCCAAGTTGCTATTTGTCAGGTCGCGCCGAAGCTGATCATAGTGGGAAAACAGCTTCTAGATACTGAGTTCCAGCGGAAGATAAAGAAGGAACCGGCACTGGCAACGGAACTTGTCAAGGACCCGTTCCCTTTGCGCACTGATCCTGTCTCCGGGACTGATACGGGTGTCATGAACGACAACATGGACGTGATCAGCGAGCTGTGGGCCTTCGAATAATAGCTTTGACGTGGATGATACGTAGAGCGCGAGTGGGTGGATTTCACTTGTTAGAGTACTGGGGAGGTGCCGGCAGCGGCGGCTCAAACCTTGCTTGCCAACCGAAGCAGCTGTTGGTGCACAAGTCAAGTGCGAGATGTGTATCCACCAGAGAATGGAGGCATTTACATTCGTGATCGCTGTAACCGAGTACCTCTAAATAGAGAAGCCCACATGTACATAGTATCAAGGAGACATCAACCTGCGCGTCTGCAACAGCCTACCGCTCAGAAGAAATTTTTTCGAGAAAAGTGCCTGCAATATAAGGTGAAAGCCGTCCATGTAGGTTGGCAACGTCAGGGGATGTTATGTATGGCATTGCTCCTCGACGCAGAGACCTGCGCTCTTGCTCGCCCCCATCCGCCCACCTGCGCTTCATTGAAATCAGAGTCTTAAGTCGTCCATTAATATTGTTGAGGCAAACATCCATCATGATATGATCAACTCGAGCCCAAACTTGATTATTCCCCCTCCGAGCGCTTGTTCTGCTGAAGCCATGATCAACGACTACGACGCATTTCGCTCTTCGCTCCGAGAAGCCAAACATATCGTTGTCCTCGCCGGAGCTGGTCTCAGCGCAGGATCCGGTGTGTTCTACTTGCCCCTCAGTCTGTGCCGTTCATGCTCAGCTCTAGTGCCATACAGGCATCCCCACCTTCCGTGGCAGCGGCGGTCTGTGGCGCACTTTCGTGAGTGACGGTAGCCTTCTTTATTCACCCTATTTCTCTTGACCGTTATTATGGAGGACAGAACGCAATGAAGCTTGCTACTCCTGAAGCCTTTGAAGACAACCCATCCAGGGTGTGGCAGTTTTACCATTATAGACGCGAGGTGTCAGTGCGTTTCTCATCCTTTAAGTAACACATATCATCCTAATGGTAAATAAAATTCTCTCGCGTAGTGCCCGAGCCGCAGAGCCTAACCCGGCCCACAAAACTATTGCGTCCCTGTGCGCGTTCTCGGACGAACTAGTGAAAGTTGCGCCTTCCGTTCAGACGTTCCGTCTCGTTACACAGAATGTCGATAACCTTTCGACGCGCGCTTTGCCGACCTCCGCACCGCCCTCCGCCTACCCAATAGAGATGCACGGAAATGTCTTTCGGGTGAAGTGCACGGAGTGCGATTTCTCCGAACTGAACTTCGACAGCCCCATCTGTCCTGGACTCGCGGGAACGGAAACATTATTGGAGGACAACACGCCAGAACCGAAGATTGAGCTGAAAGACCTTCCGAGGTGTCCAAAGTGTGGTGCACTCCTGAGGCCTGGTGTTGTCTGGTTTGGCGAGGCAATCGAGCACCTTGAGGAGATCGATGAAATGATCGATGAGCAATGTGATCTCATCTTAGTGG
Source organism: Pisolithus albus (assembly GCA_024613165.1). Taxonomy (NCBI): domain Eukaryota; kingdom Fungi; phylum Basidiomycota; class Agaricomycetes; order Boletales; family Pisolithaceae; genus Pisolithus; species Pisolithus albus. Next base: position 1,235,880 of record JANFAB010000002.1, on the reverse strand, counting down.
TCGGAACGTCTTCGACTGTAAGTCCCCGAGCTCGTTCCCTTCCCCCTTTGTCGCATGCCAAACAGGCTCATTATGGTCGTGTCAGGTTTCTCCGGCTTCTGGCTTTGCAGATATTGTCCAAGACAATGGTGGAAAAGTCGCCGTGTTCAATATAGAGGCAACACCGGCAGACGAGCAGGCAGATTTCAACTTCATAGGCCCATGCGAGGAGACTTTGCCCAAAGCACTGGGTGTAGAAGATAGGTTTGTTCCTTCTTCAGGCTGTTAAATAATGTATCTCCTCGGTAGAGTGTGTATCACTACGTATCCGTTGAATCGTTGGAACCATTGGAGGCTTCTTCATATATACATGCGTCCCAATTGCTAGCAGTTCACCAGTGTGCATCGAGTAAACACGGTCAAACACACCAACTCTAGATCAGAGGGAGTCGGCAGGTCCCTAGCAAACGGAGAGGAAGTGCAGCGCTCTTCTCGCATATCCCAGCCAGTGTCGCACTGACTTTGGAAATAAGTATCATCTTAATGGATTCCATCCGAGTTTCGAAGGTAATCTGTTGGAAGGGAATTGCCTGAGAGAACGAGACATCTGAGTATCTACAGGTTGAAAGGGTTCTTTGCGGCAGATCAGGGAGTTCTCACTATGGATCGCTCCACCTGACCGCGCACCACTTGATATTCCGCTACGAAGATGCCGCAATGGAGGAGATGTGGGTAAGTCCGCTGTCCTCGTGTTTGCTCGCGCGGTCTATTGATTCAACCCCAGGTACCCTACCCACTGATATCTTTGGTGGTACAGCTCCCGCAGACTTTGCAAGGCCAAAGTCCTGTGACATTTCATACACGGACATTTGAGACCTTTTCCCTCTTGTTTGAAAGCGATCGTGATGCTGTCGATGTATTTGAGAGTGTCAAAGAGTTGACTGTGTGCAGTGAGTGTCATCACCTGCCTCCGATTATCACGACTGCTGAAAGTGATCAGCATCTGTTAATCAGCTTTATGCGTTCTTCTATTCGCCTAGTTCCCCTTTCGATGCTGAGGGCGGGTGGTCTATTTACTCTCCTAGGAAGGAGTTTGGTCGTATGGGTGTGGGCAGTCGAACCAAGGCGTGGCGGTTCACTGACATAAATAAGGATTATCAGGTGGGTCACCTGTCGGCACGTCGCGCCAAGCATGCCTTCAATAGACATTCAGTTTTCTCCCACTTATCCATCTCTGTTGGTCATTCCGACGCGGATAAGTGACTCCACCCTCACTTATGCAGGCAGATATAGAAGCAAATGTCGAATTCCCGCGTTGACGTACCTTCACTGGGCCAACTTTGTGAGTCCGCGCACCATGGTCATCTCTTACTAGATTGTCATCGTGTCTGCTCCCAGGGAACTATAACACGGTCGAGTCAGCCGATGGTCGGTATTAAACAGAACCGATCTGTCCAGGATGAGAAACTCGTGGAAGCTATTTTTCAATCTCATCGTTTCCCCGATTCACGGTCATCGAATACACCCGTCTACGGCGCCACCGCGACAAACCTCATTGTCGATGCCCGGCCAACGGCTAACGCCATGGCGAACACCGCTCGGGGTGCCGGGACCGAAAACATGGAAAACTATAAAGATGCCAAAAAGACATACTCAGGCATCGATCACATACACGCCATGCGTGAGTCACTAGGAAAGGTGGTGGATGCTTTACGTGAAGCAGACGCTGTCGCCGCGAGTGTCACCGGGAAGGTATTAGGAGAGGCAAAACAGCTTTCGGTTTTAGATCGACAAGCTTTACGCCGTTCTGGATGGCTCCGTCATCTGTCAAACATTCTTGAGGCCGTAGTTCTCATTGTACGCAACGTGCACATCCATTCGTCGCACGTCTTGATACACTGTTCCGACGGCTGGGATCGCACCTCACAACTAGCGGCCCTATCCCAGATTTGCTTGGATCCTTACTATCGCACTATGCGCGGCTTCCAGGTACTGGTCGAAAAAGATTGGATATCGTTCGGCCACAGGTTCTTGGATCGGTGTGGCCACTTGTCTTCGGAGAAATTTTTTACATCTGTAACGGATAGTGGGAACGCAGGAGGCGGAGCAGAGGCGGCTCAAGCCTTCCTTGCTTCAGTCCAGAACCGTTTTGTTTCACAGCATCACATCAAAGAGACAAGTCCTGCCTTCCACCAGTTCCTGGAGTGCTTGCGTCAGGTACAGAGACAATTTCCCGAGCGTTTCGAATATAATGAACGCTTCCTGCGCACGATCCACTATCATCTCTATTCCTGCCAATTTGGGACTTTTTTATACAATAGCGAACAAGAGAGGAGGAGGGGGGAGGATAATCTTGTTCCTTCCGAACGGACAGCAAGCCTCTGGGATTTCCTTAACTCGTCACCGCAAGTGGAACTCCACAAGAACCCATCGTATGACCCCTTATTGGATGATCCCTCGAGCAGAGATTCCGAGGCAGACATGGGTGTTCTCATCCCTAATGCCAGAGACGTCCGGTTCTGGCACGAATTATATGGGAGAACGGACGAAGAAATGAATGGCAAGATTATCATATCCCAGGTGAAAGAAAATCCAGAGTTTGTTCCGTCAATTGAGGGTCTTGACGATGATCCAGTCAACTTCTACGCGCGTACGGAAGCTTTTCCGTCGGTCACACTCCCACAACCTACCGCGATGACGTCTTCTCCAACCATTGTCAGATCTAACAGCCCCGCTGCTTCCGAGGGGCTTTCGTCCAGCCTGCAAGGTCTATGGACATCATTGCCTGAGTTTGGTCAGAAAGCAGGAGGAGGACTTCTAGCGGCTACTTCGTCGACAGTACAAGGTGGTACGCCATTACGACCCTCGTCGCCCGGGCGCATACGAAGTCCCAATACTCCGGACTTCTTTACCAACAGCGGAGTAAGGTCTATGTGGGGAAAGCTATCGTCAAATGCCACGGCTGCGTTCACGGCGGTCCAAGAGGCGTATGATGGCGTTACGAAAGACCTAAAAGTGACGTCTAGGCCATTTGAGGATGACAACGGGGGGGATTACTACAAAGGAAGGGAGCTGCAGGCTAGTGGTTTCTCTGGGGATGGGGACCGTTTTACTTCGCGTGGAAGTGCACCGTCTTCTCCCATGGGTTCATCAAGCCTTCCGTGGGAGAGCGTGATACCACAGAGAAATTTGGCCGAGCCGGTAATGGATAATCCTTGGAGTAGTGTCCGGTCGCCTACACCACAACCACTGGCGACACCGCGGCATATGGCTGATACTGGTTCTTTACCTCGAGACCCGACTGTCGCTCAGCCTCCACAGCGACAAAACACTGTCATTTATGATCTGCCGAAGCAGGATTCTGGTGTGGGTAGGGTAACTCACGCGGATGAGAGAAATGTACCAGAGCAGGAAACGGAGGGACCGTCACTGACTACGGATCCCCTTGGAGTCGGACTCGTGTAACAACAGTACATATTCACGCGTGGGTGCGTTGCATGCGGTATAGATCAGTGTCACGTACTGGGTTTCTCCTTCCATGTTTCACGCTCTTGTCACCACGTGTGTAAATGGCGTGATAACGCTTATGTCAGCATAACCCGCCGTTTTAATATCTGGTTCTTTCTCGCTTCACCGGTCAACCAAACTTTCCCTTTTCTCTCTGGATTTTTACCCTCTCCCACCATCATGCCTGCCAACGGAAGCGCTCGCCCTGCTCTTACTCCTGGCCATTTTCTTTTCACCTCTGAGTCGGTCGGTGAAGGGCACCCAGGCAAGTATGAACAGTGAGCAGTGTGATGGTAGTTTGACGAAGACCGCCCAGACAAGATCTGTGATCAGGTCTCCGATGCAATTGTATGTTAACCTTGATTATTAGTGACAACCTACTAGACGGTTAATGTCACCATAGCTTGATGCTTGCCTTGAACAAGACCCCTGGTCAAAGGTTGCCTGTGAAACCGCCTCCAAGACCGGCATGATCATGGTCTTTGGTGAGATCACCACCAAGGCTCAGATCGACTACCAGAGAGTCATCCGTGACACCATCAAAAAGATCGGTTACGATGATTCATCGAAAGGTTTCGATTACAAGACATGCAACATCTTGGTTGCGATCGAGCAGCAATCTCCTGATATTGCTCAGGGCCTCGATCACGGCAACCTGGAGGAGCACGGCGCTGGTGACCAGGGTATCATGTTTGGCTATGCTACCGACGAGACTGAGGAGTATATGCCCTTGACGATTACGCTGGCGCATAAACTAAACGCTGCATTGGCTGCTGCCCGCCGCTCTGGTCTTCTTCCTTGGTTGCGCCCTGACTCGAAGACACAAGTCACTGTGGAATATGCAAACGACAACGGCGCTATGATCCCTCTTCGCGTTGACACCATTGTCATCTCAACGCAACACGCCGAGGAAATTTCGACAGAGGATCCTCCGCAGGGAGATCACTGAGAAGGTCGTCAAGCAGGTCATCCCGCCTGCACTGCTCGACGACAGAACCATCTATCACGTAAGTGCCTTTCTCACGCTTTTGATGCATTCGATGAAGCCAAGGGTTTCTTAGATTCAACCTTCTGGTCGTTTCGTGATTGGTGGTCCCCAAGGTGATGCTGGTTTGACTGGACGCAAGATCATCGTCGATACGTACGGTGGTTGGGGTGCTCACGGCGGAGGAGCCTTCTCCGGCAAAGATTGGTCCAAAGTTGACCGTTCCGCAGCTTATACCGCCCGGTGGATTGGTAAGTGCCTGCTCGGTGATTCAGGGCGGTGCGTAGCCTGTTCCTAAGTGTTTTGATTGGTAACAGCCAAATCTCTCGTTGCTGCTGGCCTGGCTCGTCGCGCTTTGGTTCAACTGTCCTATGCTATTGGTGTTTCGGAGCCACTGTCGATCTTTGTCGATACCTATGGAACCGGAAAGAAGTCGAACGAGGAACTTGTCGAGATTATCCGCAGAAACTGGGACCTTCGTCCTGGAGTCATGGGTGGGTCGTTACTCTTTGGAAATGTTTGTGACTGATGATGTGCCGTGAAGTTCGCGAATTGGAGCTGCAACAACCAAAATACCTGCAAACGGCATCTTATGGCCACTTTGGCAATCCCGCATATACCTGGGAGAAGCCAAAGAAGCTTGTGCTTTAAGATGTGTCCACCATACGCTCTTTTGTGCATCGTAATTATTGACTTACCATGGGAAGTTCATCCTTACCCTATCTATCGAGCAACAGCATACCTGTAGAACAGTCCCTATTTCAACCATAGAGGCGCGCGGTCCGCCTGCTTTTACGACATTACTAGTTACCCTGGCACCCATGGCTCGCTGCTTCCGTTAACGACACGTACAGACTCTTATTCTTTGTTGTAGTACAGCACTGAAGCATACGACCGCGTTCAACCGCGAATTTTCAGCATTTTGGAGGTGCCTCGAATGTGTGTTCGTCACTGGTACTGGCATTAAGCATTGCTCTATAAAAGCTGTCGAATATGTGAAGCCACGTGGGTGGTGACGTAATACAGATTAGTCACGAGATTATCATCATATCTGTTTTTGACTTGGAAGAAAAAGTGTCCAGCTATGAATTTTGTCCTCCTCCTACTTTGCACCCACTACTCCGCTCCGACAGCAGTGAGTCTTGACATCGCTTTCATTCCTTTCACTCATACTGTTCACTAGTGTGCGGTATTCTAGGTCTGCTCTTGAGTGATTCCGGCCGTGATGCAGCGTCTGAAATCTGCGAGGGGCTCTCTCTAATCCAGCATCGCGGTCAAGACGCGTGCGGAATTGTCACCTGCGGTCACAAGGGTCGCTTTTACCAATGTAAAGCCAACGGCATGGTTCGCGACGTCTTCGACGACATTTCCATCTCAAGACTCGCGGGCGAAATGGGCATCGGGCATGGTTTGTACCGTCCCTCGTTACTGTTTCTCACCCAAACCCACTCAATCGACTTCTCAGTCCGCTATCCTACAGCTGGAAGTTCTAACCATGCCGAAGCACAGCCCTTCTACGTTAACTCGCCCTATGGTATCGTACTTGCACATGTAGGTCCCATCCCTCTCTCCTATCTGTATGTGTATTCCCCTCACCAATTTGTAGAATGGGAATTTAATACAAAGTGATTCCTTACTTCAATTCATGGACGCTGTAGCACATAGACACATCAACACCTCTTCCGACTCCGAACTCCTCCTGAATATCTTCGCCAACAATCTCCAGCAAACTGGGAAGTTTCGGATCAATGAAGACGATATTTTCACCGCTATTGGGAAGCTTATGAAGCAGTGCAAGGGTGCTTACGCCTGTGTAGCAATGCTGGCGGGTTTCGGAATCATCGCTTTTAGGGACCCGAATGGTATACGACCCGTTGGAATGGCGTCCCGGAAAACCTCTTCTGAAAGGAGGGACTATGTTATTGCCAGCGAAAGCATAGTCGCTGATGCCGGTGGCTTTTCCGATTGGGAAGATGTAAAACCAGGTAGGTTTCTAGCACGTTCCACATGCTGAAGGTTTGACCCAGTGTAGGCGAAGCCGTTATCATCACCCGCACAGGTGTCAGTAAAAGATGCGTCGCGGAACCAGCAACATTTGCCCCAGATATCTTCGAATATGTCTACTTTGCACGTCCAGACTCCGTTTTAGACGGCGTAAGCGTCTACCGCAGTCGAATGGCGATGGGAGATGCCCTTGCGGAGGAAGTCCGCAAGGTGCTTGTGACAAAGGGGTTGACCGTGGACGTCGTCATACCGGCATGTCGATGGTATTGGTTTATTTTCGGAGGATATACTAAGTAAAAGACGATAGGTTCCGGACACGTCACGGGTTGCAGCCCTTAACTTGGCTCAGAGGCTTCAGCTCCCCTACCGGGAAGGTTTCATCAAAAATCGCTACGTGGGACGGACATTTATCATGCCGGGTCAGCAGATGAGGTGGCGCTCTTTGGCGACGCGTCTTGGTCACACCTAACCAAGTTGACAGGAGAAAAAACGTCCGAAAAAAACTGAATGCAATGGCACTTGAGTTCTCTGGCAAGAACGTGCTCCTGGTCGATGGTACTTGTTCCTTATTTGGACCGTTTCGCTTGACACCAATCTCAATATGCGGTAGATTCTATCGTGCGAGGTACAACATCCAAGGAAATCATACAGATGGCAAAGGATGTCGGGGCCAAGAAGGTTATTGTTGCGAGCTGCGCCCCTCCCATACGGTGACGTCGAAGTTGCTGCACGTTGCGCCATTGATGCTGATGTAGACGTAGCCACTCCAACGTTTACGGTATAGATATGCCATCCCGTACAGAGCTCGTCGCATATGGTCGAACTACAGAGGAGATCGCAGAAGCCATTGGCGCAGATCTCGTCATCTTTCAGACCCTTCCTGATCTCGTTGCGTCTGTGCGACAACTAAACCCGTCCATTGAGACGTTCGATTGCTCCGTCTTCACGGGCGAATATGTCACTGGAGGTGTAGACGAAGCGTACTTGACTCACATTGAGTCGTTGAGGGCCGACCACGTCAAAAGCAAACTAGTCAAGGAACACAACGAAGCCAAAGATAGTAAAGAGATCGCGTTTCGTGGAAGAGCACCTGCAATTGGCTCAAGTGGGCCTGTCAACGGGGCTGATGATACTGTTGGTCTGCACAACACATGGCATGTCAGTTGATACCGGTTTCTGGCACGCTGAACACGATTACAGATTATGTTATGTATTTAGAATCGGCACGGTCCCAAGGATACATTATGGTGTGCCAGCTACAATTGAATAGATATCGTGTACAACCGACTAGACAGTAAAGATCGTGAAAAGAAGAAACTAATATTGACAGAAACCCGCCCAACGAAGTGATAAATTACCGTGCTGGCGTGTTGCCGGCTGTCTTAGGTAATTGGGAGAAAGCACGATGCTTCGGCATGAACAAGGATGCCGTGGGATCTCTCTTTGGTATCGAGGATTTGAGAATACGCGCCTCTGCGTGTGTCTGTGAGGATGGTGCGGAAAACGGGGAAACTGGTGCAGAAGATGCAGACGAATTTATTGGAGGTGGTTCGGTAGGTAGCTGCGATTCTCCCCCGGGAATGCCAGTCGAAGGTGTACTTGATGGTAGTCTAGTTGCACCCGCCTTGTCAGCACAGATTATGGGTGGTGGTGGTTTTGCACTCGCAGCACTGGGAAGGACGCGATATGTTTTTCCGTGTACCATAGGAGGGAGAATGCGAGTGGTATATAGAGCCGTCCGTGACTTGACCTCCTTCTTCGTTTTTTGGAACAGCGTCTTGGGTTGAGTAGCCGAGGTTCCTGCTCACGCACTGTTATAGAGGAAAATTCAAATGTTTGAAGAAGCGCGTACGGGCACGCTTAGTCGGCGGCAGTCTATCGGTCAGTTTAACTTCTCGTTCTTTCTTGCGCTCGGCAGCCTCCATGCGTTGGCTGCGCAATTTGGAAGTCACCTCTTCCAGGCGGTGTGCCTCTGCCTCGCGGAGAAACTAGTTGGTCTGCGATGAACAGTGTATAACCAGGCAAGGCACTGATGAAACATACAAAGAACTGTTCACGCCACGAGTCTGGCCGAAGCTCTCCGTTCCGGGCGAGTTGTTCTACAAGTAAAGGATACGTCTTGAAGCATAGGCGTTCCCACAGGTCTAAAAGGAGTGTGTCAGGAGCGGTTGTGCATACCAAACTTCAAATTACCAGACGTGTTCTCTTGCAAGTACTCCAGCTAAGATTAGCAAGCGACACGGGTACACGATGTAGTTTCACATACTGGAGATGAATGTTCAAGGCGAAGCAGAGTCTCTGCAGAGCAGCATTCCAAGACAGGTTTAATCAGGTCATACCGTATGTCATCACCAAGACAACTTAACGCTGGCCAGAAAAGATAAGACAAAGGGGAGTAACTTTATTGTATCCGCACCATCTGCGTGTGCTGAAAGAACTATTACGACGGAAACATGAACTCATACAACGGTGGTGAGTGCGAATACTCACCACGCTGGCAATATGTGCCCAGGGTTGGTATTCGGCGCGGTTGGCCTTCAGACTCTGAAAACATGGGTGATGTCTACGTCTAGCCTGGCCGAGGAAGAGAGAAGTGGTAGATTGCAGTGACGATGAGAGGACGAGGCTCGATTGCAGGTGTACGCTCGTTTAAATACATATGTGTCCACCCCACGTGGCCCAAAATGGATCCCTTGTTTTTCACACACGAGCGGGTGCTAAGTAAACGAATACAATACGCTACTCGTCCAAGTCCCCTTCATCATCGGCTTCCTTCTGGGCTCTCTCTTGTGCATTCATCGCTCCCATGATGTCTTCAGACTGGCCTTTCTGAGAGGACAGTCGCTGTCCTGCGGTCGGATCTGATTAAGGCAGTGCGGACAGATGCACGGCCGAACCTTACTGATTAAAGTATGGATTGCCTCCTGTGTCTTCCGCTCTAGTTTAGCGAGCTTCCTTTCCATCTCTCGTTTGAGGTCCCAGTTAGGTCGTTTAGGTGCAATGTTGAAAACGTTCTAAGTGGCAAGGGGTATGAGTCTCCGCGAGGATGTCATGTGCGATATACCGCATACCAGCTCCTCCGCTCGCTGTTGTTCGTCCTCCGCTATTATCTTTTCTGCCATCCCCTCTACATCTTGTTCCAAAGTATCCTCAGTTATAGCACCATTCACCGCATGCTTCCGTAGCGTTCGTGTTTCAGGGTCAAAGTTGCGGTTGAGCAAGACGGCGGCTCTGAGCGGTGGGTACCGAAATGGAGTCGACTGGGTGTGGCTCACCTGTTATCGTCCGTTGCACCCTCTTCCTTTCTTTTCCTCAGCGCCAGTAAACGCACTTTTCGCGCCTCCAACGCCTCCTGAAGAGACATGTCCCTGGAAGAGCTGCGTGTGTGGAGAGCAAGAGATGGTGCGGCTGACTAAGCAATCAAGTGCTGTTCATTTACAAGACTCGGTGGAAGAGTTCGTTGCTAGCTCTGTCAGATGCTATTATCATGGCGGTTCCGTGCATGCACAGGCGTTCTCCAACCCGCCGCGTTTGGGATGTTTCGCTGTCTTAGCGCTTCCACGTTTGGGCCGACGAGTGCAACTGGCAAATCCATTGACATGTCCGAGTTTCCCTGCGAGGTCATACGGTACGGCTGCACTGCACAATGGGTCCATAGAGTCACTTAGTCAACTGTACAGTAATTTCTCCATCATCGCCCACATTGGTGAGCCGGTCCTGACTCCTTTTCATCTTTCCGACTCAGTTTGCTTGTTCAGACCATGGAAAATCGACGCTGGCGGACCGGTCAGTCCAACTGGTTAGTGTGCGGTAACTACGACTGACTCTGGGCGGTTCATAGTTTGTTGGAGGTATATAAGGATACTCACACTACCTCAATCAGCATCCTCATGTTCGCATATAGATGACGGGGACCATTCCCAGGACAACTTTCGGTGCGAACCAGCAAGTCCTAGACAAGCTCAAAGTCGAGCGTGAACGTGGGATTACCGGTGGGTTCAATAGCCCTTCTTCACTGCGATTCCTTATATATATGTATATCAAGTCAAGGCTCAAACTGCAAGGTCTAAAGCACCTCCTTGACTCGGCAAGATTCCGGGCTGACTCTCTGCAGTATGATATATCACTCCAACCGGAAGAAGTACCTGCTTAATCTTATTGATACTCCTGTACGACGGGAATTCTACTCCCTCCGCAACTGTTAATTGCGACTACAGGGTCACGTTGATTTTTCGTGGGAGGTGGCTCGTTCCCTAGCCGCCTGTCAAGGCGCACTCCTGTTGGTAGACGCCACGCAAGGTGTCCAAGCGCAGTCTATTTCCGTGTTTCACATTGCCAAAGAGCGGGGGCTTAAGATCATCCCTGTACTGAACAAGGTCACAAATTTCCTTGGAGTTTCTACTTTTCGGCTTCTAAAAGAAAGTGATATAGATAGATATGCCAGTAGCGAATCCGTCACGCATCACTGCGCAGCTGCAATCCATGTTTGGCATCAACCCTGCGGAAGTCTTGCAGATATCAGCGAAGACGGGCAGAGGCGTTGAGGCCGTTCTGCAGGCCGTCGTCGAACGGATAGCCCCGCCATCAGGATCTGTGCATGAGCCACTGAAAGCCCTCCTCTTCGACTCACAGTGGGTTTTGGAAGGTCTGTCCTTTGTCCTCTACTAAGTATGGCAGATACGACAGATATAGGGGCGTTATCTCGTTGGTGAATATCAAGGGTGGAGTCATGCGAAAGGGTAAGGTTCCGATAGTTACCCGCAATGAAAGTCTGTCGACTGTTTATCAGGGGATAGGATAGTATCTTGTCATACTGGGAAGAAATACGAAGTGACAGAAGTTGGCGTCATGTACCCAGAGGAGATCCCCGTTACACATCTGCAACCTGGCCAAGTCGGCTACATGGCCTGCAATATGAAAGAGTCTACGGAAGGTAGGATATATCCAATGGGGTGGGAGTCTCTCTAATGTCTCTACAGCCCATGTCGGGGACACGCTTCACCATGTGAACGCTCCTGTCAATCCCATGCCTGGTTTTCAGCCCGCTAAGGCGATGGTATGTTTTCTATGACGCCAAAAGCCATTCTCTGATCCGGTTCAGGTATACGCCGGAATATTTCCTGTGGACACCAGTGATTTCATAAAACTTGAGGAGTCGATTCGACGTGTATTTACTATCTGTTTGACGAATTATCTTCTACTTACATTCGGCGAGCAGCTCACACTTACGGACCGTAGTGTCACTATTCAGCGCGAGTCATCCACAGCTCTTGGACAAGGTTGTAGACTTGGATTTCTAGGTACTTTGCACATGGACGTGTTTCGACAACGTCTGGAAGATGAATATGATGCAAACATTATTGTCACTGCTCCGACAGTCCCCTATAAAGGTCTGTCTCACTTCTAGTTTATAAAACCGGTTACTGGACGTCTTGGAAGTGATATACAGAGACCAGACGGTAATTGTTAGCAATCCAACAGATTTCCCGGACGAGTGGGGACCTGCTTCTCGCGTTCGCGAGGTACAAGAGCCCATGGTGAAAGCCTCCATAGTAGTACCAGAAGGTTCGCTGGACAGCCTCCTGTGAGTTAGCTTTGATTATGATCGTTTGACAGAATACCTTGGTGACATGATGGATCTTTGCTTCTCCCGCCGAGCGGATAATCTGGATCACCGCTACTTGGATTCAGGAACTAGTGCATCGGCACGTGTGATGTTGACATGCACTCTGCCCTTGAGCGAAATTGTAACCGACTTCTTCGACCAATTAAAGAGCAGAAGTTCGGGATATGCCAGTTTCGAGTGAGTGTCATTACGGAAACAAGGCTTTGACCCTGATCTTGCAGCTATGAGGATGCTGGCTACAAAGCAAGCGATTTGGTCAAAGTATGGGGATGGTTACTACCGTCGAGTTACTCGGGCTGAGGATTTTTCAGATGACCTTCCTCCTGAACGGAAAACCAGTAGATGCGTTAGCGCTGGTCATCCATCGGTCTGCAGAGCAAAAAATTGGAAGGACGTGGGTCAAGAAACTGCGTTCGTAGTCGACAGTTCTTCCTTCTCGCGACGCTCACGATATTCCCAGACAAGGTGATCCCCCGGCAATTGTTCGAAGTTCCTATACAGGCGGCTGTCGGCAAAAGGATCGTTGCCCGAGAAACATTAGCTGCCATGCGTGCTGATGTTACGGCTGGCCTCTACGGAGGTAGGCAGCTTCCACTGGGCCTTCTTTTTTAGTCTGATGTCAACACAGGGCACTACGAACGCAAATTGAAACACCTCGAGAACCAGAAGGAGAGCAAACGTCGGATGAAGAAGATAGGAAATGTCGATCTCCCTCAAGATGCATTTTTCGACATACTGAGTACCAGGGCGAAGTGACAGTTTAGGCGGTCGTGCAAATGATGATTACGTAGCGACGTTGTTACAATTCATAGTCTTCATCGTCGTACGCCTCCTTTATAAGCCGATAAACTGATGACGGGGGATGATCCCCACTACAAAAACTGTTAGTGGTGCCACCACCGAGTAGATTGATTACCAACTCGTTCGTGATATATGCATCAATCATTTCAGGCCTGACGTAGTCGTAGTATGGGTTCACGACGTCTACTTTATCAACAAGGTCTCCTTCCTCGAATCCCAGTACACCACTTGGATCTGCGAAATCAAGTGCACCATATTCGTGGTATAAATTCCACTGAGGGGTGAGCTTAAACTGCCCTGAGCAGACCACTACCGGCGTGCTGTGCGCTCGGGCGGCGGTGGCGGCCAAAAGCGAGCCTGTTGTAGCGAACATTCCGCCATTAGCGAGAATTGCATGCGCACCGAGTACGACTTTGTTGATCCGAGACATCAAGCCGTATACTGATGAATCAGGGACGAGCACAGTCGATATTCCTGAGGATGAGAGCGACAGGGCCATGCCTCGTCCACTATACCTGTCAGCCCGTAAGTCAGCACGCAAATCCATACTGGAGGCCACAACACCAACGATGGGGCAGTATCTGCAACGATTACAGTATATTTTCGGTGAGAGGCCGCTGCTTTAAGGAAGGCCTCGACCGTGCTTGACTTGCCGATTGTAAGAATGATTTCGCTGCCACAGGATCAATTGCCTCGTCTGGTTAAGGTCATCACGGAGAAAGTACGCACTCCGAATGTATATGATCCTTTGCGTTTTTGGACACGTTGTCATATACGGTCTCGAGCTCATCGAGAACATCTTGAATAGCCTCCATAAATACAGGCTTTAACGCCTTTGCGAACGCATCTGGGTCGTCCGGATCGTTCTCCCTGAAAATACCTCTGATTTCATTTGGTGTTCTCTGTGAAGCAGTCTGTTTCCTTGGCTGTCCCTGTGAGACAAACTTCGCAATGGAGAAGGTGGGTTTTGAGGAGACTGGAGCTACAGTTCCTCGGGATGCAGTATGGTATTCTTCTCGGATATGGTGCAAGACTTTTCTGACGGTGTTTCCTACCGTATATTCTGATATACGACTACTATTCAGAGACAGAACATAATTGAACAATGGTAGACAGGCCTTTGGGCTGAGCCTCGACTAACTTCCGGCCTACGGAACGGATAACGTCGACTAGTTGGTCGATGTTCGAGAATCGGGCCTTGGACACCACCTGACGAAGGACGAGAACCGTCTCCAGTGCAGTTTGCTGTGATCCCACAACTTGCCTGACAAGAAGCTATGAAAACCAGGAGCATTTCGCAGAGGGGTGCCTCTCACTGACCGCCTTCGAAGTCTAGCCGCAAGATGTTCGACAATTCGCTGATCTGTGGCGCTCTCTGCGTCAGTAGCCATAATATCCGGGTGAAATGTTGTGCATAGAACTAGTATCGAGACGGTTGCAGTGAGTCACCCGAGTCGTCCATCCGAAGCACGTGACCATTTGCACCGCTCGATGCTTGGTGTAGCAGTGTGCAAACGAACAACGTGGTTTCTGTCTAATTCCACGCTGTTGGAATTGGGACCTAGTAGCAGCCTGAACTCATAGCTTAACTGAGAAACAGCCGTCTCAGGTGATCCCCTCGCGGTCCCCCAGAGTATCTTACGACAAGCCACTTCCAAACGGAGGCCCAGTGGCATTTCCGGGGGTAAATTGACTTTGGCAGACACCTAAACCGGCAGCGCCGCTCAATATACAAGTAAGTGAGTCACATCTCCGGAGTGGCCGGGTGAAGTTAGTTTTACATATATCGAAGCACTTGGTGATAAGGTTGGTGAGCAACTGCCACGTACTGGTCCTAGCCGGAATGACCCTCGCTTCCCAGGTAGAGATGAACCCTTCAAGACCAGATGAGGCGAGAGTCCTTGTAATATACACCGGGGGAACCATTGGGATGCTTCTCAGTCCTAATGGTTATGTACCCGAACCTTTCTTTTTGACGGAGACACTGCGCAGGCAGAAACGTTTCCATGACCCATTGGAGGATTCATTGTTTTCAAACGCAACGTCTGTGGAAGGATACAGAGTATGGTCGAGTAGCGGAACATCTAGTCCTGTCACTCCCGAGTCGTTGGCCCTGCCGAGTGCCTTGGTGACCCAGCATCCGACGTTTGTCGTTCGTTCGTCGCGCCCTATTGGAAAGAGTCAAACTCTGCATGTTGGACAAAACCCTCCATCCACGCACTTGCGGGATTGCGAGAAGATATCTGATGGAGTGTACCAGGCCTGCCTTCCGAGCTTGGTTACTCCCCGGGGCGCAGTTTCCGGCAAAGATAGCAGCAAGCGCATCCGGTATGCGATTCTCGAGGTATGTAGGCCCCGAAAGATTGCTCAAAAACAACCTCATCAGCGTTCTCTTTAGTGGGATCCGCTACTTGACAGTAGTAACATCGAGATGAATGGTCGGTGACTAGTGACCGTCAATCCATTCGATCTCATGTTAATGGTGCTAATTCATCAGATTGGATACGTATAGCCACTGAAATTGAGCTTAATTACACCGCGTTTGACGCTTTTGTAATCCTTCACGGCACAGACACCATGTCCTATACGTCTAGTGCCCTTAGTTTTCTTCTGGAAGACTTAGGGAAGACGGTGGTAAGCTACGGTTTCTCTGCGGTTCCAAACACAATCCTCTGATTCTCTTGGTAGATCCTTACCGGAGCTCAGATACCACTCTCACAGTTGCGGAATGATGCTGTAGACAACCTTCTAGGCGCGCTTTCCATTGCCGGAAACTACATAATTCCAGGTAGTTTTTTCTGTTCGTAGCCATCTGGCCTTTCATGACTTTTGTTGTCGCAGAATGCAGCCTGTATTTCAATCACACTCTCTATCGCGGGAACAGAGTTTCAAAAGCATCCTCCTTCGATTTAAATGCCTTCCATAGCCCGAACTTTCCTTCCTTGGTAAATGGTCCGTACCACTGTACTTACCTGCTTTGTGCGCTCAGCCGTTGCAGTGGGAATCGACATCCTTGTGAACTGGAACAATGTCTTGAGACAAACAAGACTACGTCGCTTTCGGGTTCATAAAGGTTTTTCGTTCACCTATTGTTCAACCGGTAACTGATCTCGGGGGTGAATCAGACATGAGTCCTCACGTTGGTAGGTGGTATAGTAATCCTTTCCGAGACGTGGATTGATTACCCTACCTTAGCGACCCTCCGGTTGTTTCCTGGAATGACTAGTGCTACTGCTCGTGCCTTCCTCGCTCCTCCTACACGGGGCGTTGTTCTCGAGACCTTCGGTGCTGGTAATGTTCCTCAACGAACTGATTTATTGCAGGCTTTCCAGGACGCATGTGACGCTGGAGTTGTCGTCGTGGCTATATCTCAGTGTTATAGGGGATCCGTATCCTCAGCTTATGAGACGGGTAGAGTACTCCAGAAAGTGGGGGTTGTCCCGGGTGGGGATATGACGCCCGAGGTATGCATAGAATTCCCGTCTATCTTTGGAGTTTATGTGACGCACATCTTGCGTAGTGCGCTCTTACAAAGCTTAGCTACCTCCTGTCGAAATCTGAGCTCTCAGCGTCTCAAGTCAGGGAGCTGATCAGCACACCACTGCGAGGGGAGCTCACCCAACAAACGCTATCAGTCCCGAGTAATCCCGCTGACCTGCAAACACTGCACGGCATACAGGGTCTACTAGTTCATCTCGTCCGATTCATGTCGCCCAACAGCGGAACGCCTATAATCACTCTCACTCCCGGTACGGAGGGGGTTGCGCAAGACGCTACTGCGTCATGGTCCAAGACTGCTGCTGAAACTGCTCTCACCGAGGCGGCGCTACTTCGTTCCTTGGTGCACCTTTCCGCAGCTCGCAACGATTTGGAATGCCTGGAGTTGTGTTTGGATGTCTCGGCGGATTTGAAGATGGAAGACAGGACGCCAATCGTCGTTCCGGGCAGTATTGTGAACTGTCTCGAGCCAGGTTCAAATCGCTCTCCGTTGCACGTAGCTTCACTCAATGGTAGTACTGCGTGTGTCAGCCGCTTACTTGAGGCTGGTGCACTAGTACACTTCAGGGATAATTTGGGGCATACAGCTCTGTACTACGTGAGCGAGGTTTATCCGATTGCAGCTTAGCAAACTATGACTGAAACCTATATAGGCTGCGCGTCAGGGATATGCGGATGTTGTGGACCTCCTTGTCAGTGCAGGAGCTAACCTAGGAAGCGTCGAATATGATGCTGGGTATGCTTCCCTTGCCTTGAAAAATGCGATAGACGCGGGGGACCATAAATCTATCAGCATTTGGAGAACTGCTGGCATGAATGTCGAACGTCCTGGAGCAGAGAATGGTACATGATGAAGTTAGACCCGTGCATTGCATGTTGCTTAGGCGCTATACCAGAGTAATGTAAGAGTACGTATATCGTTAAGATGCTGCAGCTAATCAAGCGGTCATTCATACTGCATCTCGATGCTATCCTCGCTGTTCTCTCTACCCTTCACGGCGTCCACCATTCGATCACGAAGTGAGTTGAGGAAAAGGCCTTGCTGTGAGCAAGGAAAAGTGAAGCTCTCGCCCATGTAGGACAATGCTTCGACGAAGGCATCAGACTCCTTGTCAAGGTGCAGCGGGGTGTATTTGATCCGACGGTGCACAAAATCGTCGTCGCTTATGGGTTCCCCATTGGGACCACCATAGCCGTTGAAAATACGCATTGTGAAGTCTATGCCTAAGGGGGCATTGTGAATATGTCTTTTAGTGATATCTGGCATCGCTGACAGAATCAACTTACTTTTCTCATTTATCCGTACCCCTTCGACACTGTCCTCACGACGAGCCATCTCAAAATATGTATAAATGCAGTGGAAAATCACTTCCTGTTCATCTGAGCCAGTTACATCCTCAAATTTCACATTGGTGACCAAGAGGTTGGACATCTCTTCGTAGAACTTGATAACCTCCGTTATCTTCGGATCATCTGCACCCATTGGTCGCCGCTGGTGAGAACGAGAGGACGTAGGCGGAACTTTTGGTGCGACCCGGGCCAGAAGCTCTTTTGACCTTTCTATCTCTGCGTCTCGTTCGCGAGTCACTTCACGCACTTCAGGAAACAAACCACTTAGCGAGCAGGAGTAGTATGAAAGGATGGTACCTACCCAACCCCTGAAGCTCGTCTATTCGCTTGCTTTGCTCCGAGATGACCAAATCTTTTTGTTTGACCACATCCCGAACCTGAGCTATTTCCTGTTCCACAGTCTTTTTCTCTTCGTCTGCGGCTTCCCTGGTGAGGAAATGCAGAGCCACGTTCTGACCAGTTCGAGAGAGGGGTTCGATACGAGCAAGTTGTGACGTTAATTCTCTGACAAGGGCGTCCTGCACTGTAAGAGAATTACTACTGCAGCGGTGCGCCGTAAGGTCGACGTACTCTTTGCACGCTCTTCATATTGTATATGTAGATCCTCCAATGCTTTTTCAGGTTCTGTTCTGCGGATTTGGAACAGCTCCTCTAGCTGCTTCGAGAGGGAATCTCTCTGTAACTCGAGCTTCCAAAGTGTGAGTGTGAGTTGAACTGCCCTCGAGAGGGGATTTGGCTCTTACATCCTTCACTCGCTGTTTCAACCGATCGATCTCCTTTTGAGAGGCAACACTTGCAGGATTACGCAATTTGTTGTTTCCGACTGCTCGGTCTGATCGGTGTGAAGACGTCGGGGAAGGAGTTACACCTTTGTCTGCGGGATGGCTTATGACGTTCATAGTATCACCCAATGCTGTTGGGTTCTTGTTACGTTTCCATTTTCTCGGAACCTCCTCCTCGCTCTGTGTGTCCTTTACTGCAGATGTTGAGGGAGCTCTTGAAGGAGGTTTGGACTTCTTTGGTTTGACTTTCGATGGTTCCGCTGTTCCTCTCGAGTGTGGTGAGCCTGCTGGACCACCTTTCCGAATATCTAGGCTGTTTCAGGTGAACGTTCCAAGAAACACCCCGGACTGGGCATACTCACTTATCTCGTCCTCAGAGGACATGGTGTCGCGGCAAGGATGTCACTTCATAGTTGGTGGAATGATACATATACATCACGTGACTCTCTGTAGATGATCCTTGCAGGTTACAAGCGCTTCACGATACTGGAAACCGAAACCGACATGACCCCGCTCGAAGAGCACACGCAGAAGCGGGTGGCATTGATAGAAGCCGACAGAGCCCTTCGCGTCGATAGTGCACGGGTATCTCGCCCATTGGAAGATCACGCTGATGAGCTTGTTCGCCGCATCCGTACTGAAGAGGCTGCAACTGTCTGGGGCGTGGAGCATGAAGGCGTCCCACATCCATTCCCGGGGATGGAGTTCCTAACAGGTTTGAGCGCTGTTTTTGCCACTGGTCAGCTTGACGCTGCCGACTACCAGGCAAGGATATAATCTCAAGAACGCGCCTTTTTGGTGTCATCAGGAAGGTATCTAAGGAATACTTTTTGCCAGAGGTTCTCAGACTAAGCCTGTTAGATGCCGAAAGGAGCACTTCTTCATGTCCATCTCGATCTGACCGTCAGTCCCCATACCCTGCTTTCCTTTGCGCTTCAGTATTCGGCCTTCCATATTCGATCGTCGGAGGTCGTTACCTCCTTGAATATTTCTTCCGTCGTGCCAGAAATTAGACCTTTCGCTCCAGATTTTCCTGCGGAGGCCTCTTCTTTGACAGATGCATGTTATCCACCGATGTCCTGGGTCCCACTTAGGCGGGCACGCGAACTGTTTAATGAAACTCTTGGAGGTCCAGAGGGCTTCGACAGATGGGTGACCGGCCATATGTCCATCAATCCCAGCACCGCATATGTCACGCACAATAATAACATCCGGGTGAGGATTAATGGGTTTTTTTCTCTGAACCGTGCATCCTATGCCGCTTCGTTGCTCAGATCTGGGACAAATTTCGTTCTGCGGCTATGTTGAGTATTGTGCGTTTTGCCCGTGCAGCCGTGTTGCATATAGTTTTATAAAGTTTATTTCCTAGAACATTGTCCACTATGCACCCATATGGCGGCGATACATTAGGCAGTTTCTGGAAGATACCGCTGCGGATGGCATCCTTTATGTGGAGGTACGCGTGAATTTCAGCTCCAGGTACGTATACCTCCACTTCGTTTCCGTTATGTCAGACCATTTCGATAGATACATGTTCGACGCCGATGGAAAAATGAACGTGCCGCATATCGAATGGCTTAGGATATTTAGGCAAGTAGTAGAGGATTTCAAGCAAGAAAGAGAGGACTTCCTTGATGCTAAAGTTCTGGGTGGTCATCGTATATGTGAAGTTGCAAGGCTGAGTTTGTACTGTCCAGGTCATTTACACCGTCATCCGGGATTGCGATGTGAAAGGACTGGAGGATCACCTGGAAGACTGTTTAGCTATGAAGAAGGAGTTTCCCGATATTATCGTTGGTATGACACTACCTGGTTATGTGATTCCGCAGAAGTTGATCACTTGGTTCAGGATTTGATCTCGTCGGAGACGAAAATACACTCGTCCCCTTGAAAGATTATTTAGAGCCCCTCATCCGGTTCAAGGAACGGCAGAAACGCGAGGGGGTGTCGATACCTTACATTTTTCATGCCGGGGAGACTTGTGGCGATGGAACTAAAGCTGACGAAAATCTCTATGATGCTATCCTTCTCGGAACGAAACGCATTGGGCATGGGTGAGCTTCGTTGCGTTCAGCGAAATTGCTTGCTCACCTCACCGAGAAAGATTTTCCTTGGTCAAGCACCCCAAGTTGATGCAGATATGCAGAGAGCAGGGAATTGCTCTAGAAGTTTGCCCAATCTCGTGAGTGCCAATCTAACCTGCGTATATTCCGCTCTTGCTAAGTTTCGATTAGTAACGAGATCCTGGTCAGGGAATTTTAGACTTGATGGATTTCTCGGCTGTTGATGTCTTACATCTAGCGCCTGACGGCATCGATGCCCATGCATCCACTACCAATCTTGCTGAACAATGGCGTTCCGGTGGCCCTCAGTTCAGACGACCCAGCTGTATTTCAGAATATGAGTTTATCTTATGACTTCTACCAGGTAATCCTACGGCAAGAGATGTACTTTGATAGCGGCGTTCAGCATTCATTCTAGGTTCTCGTCGCAAGCGAAGTGACTGGTCTGCTCACACTTGGACGTCTGGCGCGGGACAGTATAACAGTTCGTTTTTTCCTTCTTTCTTTGGCTCACTGACAGGTTCTGTCGCAGTACTCCATGCTCCACGGTTCCGAAAAGATGAAACTAATGCACATGTGGGAGGATCGATGGACAAAGTTTCTTGGAGAGTTGGTGACCGGCTTGAACTGATAAATAGGATCCCCTGTGGTGGTGTGTATGGTGTTGTTTGGTCCTCATCTGTAGGCTAGTCTGTGTTCGTCGTGTATGTCCGCTTGCAAGTGAACCGTTTCATACGTCGACCGCCGTCTGTTGGGTGAGTTCGTCGCGTGCCAGGGCTCGGCGAAGGCACAGAATTTGTTAGAGTCGTACTCGGTGCTTGGCTGAAGGTAAGTTCTTCTTGGGACCGTTAGCGATTACCGTGCCCAGATCCACCATTCCTCACCGCATTCCACCCCTCCCCCGTCAGAACCCGCCTCCGATTGTTCAGTCCAAACTACCTTTCCCATCACTGTCACTGTCAAGCCATCACCCCAACCCCTTCCGTGTATTAGAGATATTCAGTCACTAAATTGGTCATGGCAGAGGTCGACCACAACCGCAAACGGTCTCGCTCCCCGTCAGACTCTGACGATAAAAAACATTACAAGCGTCCAAATACCGGCGTAAATCCTGCGGATGATTTCCGCGCTCAGAATCACCAAAACTCCCGCTCGTCTGCTGCGTCTGCTATGACTCATGATGTAAATATGACAGAAGCACCCGCATCCATAGCAGACACAGCAGCATCAACTCCCTCCCCCCAACCATCCATATCGGACCTCAAGGTTGGCGACAACCGTTCCAGGTCAGATGATAGCGCCAAGCTTTCTGCTACAACATCCGCAGCACCTTCTTTGTCCACCAGTACTCCTGCTCCGCCTTCTGGAATGATTCACATGCGTTGCTTAATCGTTACTCAAGACGCGTCCATCATCATCGGGAGAGGTGGGGCGCACGTCAACGAGATCCGTGATAAGAGTGGCGCCCGCGTTGTCGTCTCTGAGAGCATCCCCGGTAACCCGGAGAGGATTCTCAACGTCAGCGGTCCACTTGACGCCGTGTCTAAAGCAAGTTTCCGTTCATCATCCAATCCCATTCGACTCTCATACGAATTATCTACCAGGCCTTCGGGCTCATCGTTCGGCGCATCAATGATGAGCCATTCGATGTGCCTTCTGTTCCAGGCAGCCGTGCCGTTACCATCAAATTTATGATTCCAAATTCTCGTATGGGGTCTGTAATTGGGAAACAGGGATGTAAGATTAAGGAAATTCAGGATGCCAGCGGCGCGAGGCTCAATGCCAGTGAAGGCATGCTCCCCGGCTCCACTGAGGTATGTACCATGTCTGCCCGTCACTTGCATTCAATTTATGCGTGATACCCGCAGCGGGTTCTGAGTGTTGCAGGGGTTGCGGACGCTATCCATATAGCAACTTATTATATTGGGAATATTCTCATCGAGGCACAGGAGCGTATGCCTTCTGTCAGTCATTCCAGCTATCGTCCTTCCAGTTATTCGAGACGGGTACCATACACGGGATCTTCTTACGTCCCTGGATACTCCGCTTCGCAGCCGTATGTCCCGCACTCTCACCAACCCCCGCAGCAGCTCCAGACCCAACAAATATACATACCGAACGATCTCGTTGGATGCATCATTGGCAAGGGAGGCAGCAAGATCAACGAGATCAGGCACCTGAGCGCTAGCCAAATCAAGATTATGGAGCCTGGCGCTGGTATCAACGGGGCACCGTCGTCTGGGGGTGAAGGTGAACGACTTGTAGTGATCACTGGTCAACCCGCCAATATCCAGATGGCAGTGCAGCTCTTGTATCACGTGCGCGTCGATTTATACCCCTGCAATGACCTTGGTTGATAATTTACTTTGATAGCGATTGGAACAAGAGAAACAAAAGCAGTTGCGGGCATCGGCCACTACTTCGAGTTCTTCCTGAATTTGTTGAGTAGACTGCTGTCGTCTTTTAGTTGTTTGTTTCGTTTGGGACACTAGTAGCGTCACAGATGTTTCCGTTTCTTGACTCGTTTGTTCGTGAACCAAATTGTTTTGATAGGGCTTGTATTCCTACTTTGCCTCCTTCGTCTTCTTTTCGTTTTGTTCTATCCATTGTACATATGAGAGGCTAGGGACTGGTCGTTAGTTCCAGTCAGTAACAAGCAACGTTCCCTCTGTCTCTTCATGAAAATCGCGGAGTATGTGGTCATGTGACTTCATGACCCGCTTTGCAGTGACTAGCTTGCATCCACCACACAGTACATACTTCTGAATCCGCCCGGGAGACAATGACTGGAGGTAAAAGAAAGCGACAAGCCGAGGAAACAGAGGCCGAAAATGACGCCTCAACCGAAAAGGCGGAACAAGCAGCGCGTTTTAATGCTCTCATCCCGAGGTGTCACGCATCGCATGAGACATCTCATGAGCGACTTGGAAGCGCTGTTACCCCATGTTAAAAAGGGTGCGTCGGTACATTATTCTGCGTACACATTTCATGGTGTCGTTGTCAGTGTCTCACACGGATCGCAGAATCTAAGCTGGATTCCAAGTCACAATTACATCTGCTACCGGAGTTGGCCGACCTGCACAACTGCAATAATACGCTGTATTTTGAAGCCCGGAGACACGAAGACTTGTATTTGTGGGCCGCCAAAACCCCGAATGGCCCCAGCATAAAAATGCATGTTCTGAATGCGCACACCATGGATGAACTCAAGATGACAGGAAACTGCCTGAAGGGGAGCAGAGGTATACTGAGCTTTGACAAGGCATTTGATGAGACGGAGTGGGGTCGGATGACCAAGGAACTTTTCACCCACGTAAGTTTGCGTGGTCTAGGGCTGTAGAGTGTGCTGATTCAATTTGTGGCCAGGTATTTGGCGTTCCTGCGCTGGCAAGGAGGGCGAAACCTTTCATAGATCATATTTTATCATTCTCGATACTCGACAACAAAATCTGGTTCAGGAATTTTCAGGTTATTTCTAGGATGTTACTTTCTTGACCGTATTGTTAACACTCTGCACGAAAGATCCTGGAAAAAGATCCGGAACAGCCGAATGTACCGTCGAAGATGTCATTGGTTGAGATCGGTCCTCGGTTCGTCTTAACTCCAATACGGATATTTGAGGGGGCTTTCAGTGGCGCGACTGTCTACTCTAACCCAGGTTCGCTACAGATCATTACCTTGCCAGTATGTGAGTACGGCTGCTGATTTCATGTCAAACAGAATTTGTCACTCCTGCGGCTGTCCGATCCATGATGAAGCATAGGAAGGGGGACAGGTACCGGAATCGCAAAGATGCAAAGGAAGAGAGTGTCCAAAGGAAAGAGTTGCGGCGCAGGGAAGAGGACGCCCTGAGTGTGCCAAAGGTTTTCGCGTGACGGCTGGTAATCAGGATGCGTGTCAGTGCGACATGGCCGCCGATGGTTCTTGTTGTAGTCACGTTTTATCGAGCGATAGTTTCGAACGACACACGACGATAATTTTGCGGAGTGTGATCGACAAAACAGTCCGTATTGGGTAATATTTCACCTTGACACTCCATTGTTCCTCCTGCCACTGCTCCTCCATGTTTTCCTTTGTCCGCTGCTAAAGGCAACCAGTCAGGTTACGAAACAAAGGGAACTCGTGGCCAATGAGTTTCACCAGCCAGGGTGAATATTCGGATCCTTCGCAGCTAGCCAATGGTTGTACCTGTCAAGACATGAAAAATATGCCAGGCTAGTTATTTTACCAGGTCGCCGGTCGCATCGAAGCAGATGGCCATGGCACGTTTTGCTTGCCTGCCCTTTGTTCCCCTTTCACTGTCTGGGTCATAAGCGACGATTCTTTGCATATAACGAGGACGTCCTCGTCTCTTCCTTTCCTACTCTTCCCCAACCTCTACCGTCGTTTCCGACACCCTGGTTATGGCCGTGGTATTGGACATCCGTCCATTTTCTGACACTTTGTTCATGTATGGGGAGGCCAATTCATCGTAAGTATCCGTACCTGCAATACGCTATCTTGTAACGAGCCTTACAACTTCTGCAATTAGAACTGCCTTCTCGCTGGCTGGTCATGTCAACATCTCGATCGCTCCCACCAAGTCCTTCCTCAACCGATCTAGACCAACAACCAGACTGCTACTGCGGTCGTTGGTGATCACTTTCGAAGGTCAATCAGAAGTGATCACGCCGGTGACCGGATATGCCCCTGTGCGACTATGCTCTGTTTCGCAAGAGCTGATTCGCGGCGATCCCATAGAACTCTCAAACGAAGGACTAGAGTACTCGACCACTCCTTGTTCTTGGGATGCCGTTTTCGATGTGCGAGTGCCAGGTTGGTTACCTGTGACGTCTACTTATGGAGATGCCGACTTTGAGGAGACCGGGACGCGTTATGCTCTCTATGCTACTGCTACTTGTGTCCTTCTGGAGGACGGCCCTTCCTCATTTTCCTTGTTCAACTTTTGTGCCCCGTTCTGTTCACGATTCAGAACAGTGGACGCTCCGCAATGTCCCGTCACACTCCGTCGTGTCGTTGAACCTCCAACCGAACCCTCTGGTTCATTCCCATTAGCGATGTATGTCGTTGATACTCAGAAGGAGTTGAACGATATGCGGGAAGGGTCTTCTATCCCTTTTTCCGATGTTTTGGGGAAGATCGAAGTTGTTGCATGCACCCCGACCGCGATTTCAATGGGTGAAACCTCCCTTCCTTTTACTTTACGTCTTCGAGCCAAGGACTTGACATATTCTGAGCGTGAGCGCCTCAAAGTGACCGAATTTTCGATCGACATAAAGCAAGTCGAGGTTTATAGGTAAGTAGGAAATGGTCATGGTTACTACGCGAGCGGTGACTCACATGTTTTCTGACGTGATTAGGAACACGACGAACGAAGATTACGCTGGTGGCTTCCCCATACCTTCGCAAAGACATCAACCGCCCAATAAGCCTTTGCGCAGTCATCACCCCGTCCACATGCTATGCACCGTAGACGCCTTTCAAACGGCTCAGCCTCCGAAGTCGTCGGTGGGTAGAAGCTTCTCCCTTCTCCGAAAGAACAGTTCCGGTCGCTATGTCATTGGAGGAGATGGTCGCATCTTCACGAATACCAAAAAAGACCCTGCTTCTCTACTCGAATGGTACATCCTCGACGTCGACATCCCGATTGCCGTAGAGCCTTATGAAGTCGATTGGGCGGGACCCTGCGTGCGCCGCATGACAGAGAGTAGTCCTCTTTTCAGTGTGCGACATACCCTCAGCGTTTCCATTCAGTGCGCGTATGATCTCCCAGAAAAAGAACCAGATTGCCGACAATTGCATTTCTCTCTTCCCCTGCAGCAGGTCTGCCTGCTGCCGCCGCGGCCACCATCTGCAGGGTGCGACTTTTCGGAAGCGTCTTCCGGGGAAACCCAATATGGGACTTCGTTTGCTCGAAGCTTACCTGCGTATTCCCAACTGTTTCATCAGAATGGCGAGCGCAAGATTGATCTCTCAACACCGTTGCCTCTGTACCGGCCGCCCTCCGTTCCGGTATCATAGTCTCCTGGTCCGTGTACAGGTTCCCTGAAGGAGGATTCGTCCGATTAACAACGCACTCCCCGCTGGCCGTATTATTGTTATCGTTATTGGGTGCCGCTTCTAAGCCACCGCTGTTCGAATGTTCTCTTTTGCATGTGGTGCTATCTGCTGCCACTGACTAGGTACAACCATTCTTTCGTCTTCGCTTTCCGGCTTTGGGCATGTGCTTGTAGTTTACAGTTCCATCGACATGTCATATAATCGTCCGCCAAGTAGTACCGTACATAAATAAGATTAACTCGATCAGAGACCCATCAGAGACTCAGATCAGAGACACTAGATGTCGGAGACTTCGCGGAGAACCCTTGTTTTATTGAAACCCGCTGTAAGACATGAGTCTCAGATCTGAAAGATGTGCGTATCCCCATGCGTAACACGACAGCATCGTCTGATATGAAACAGACACAGAAGAAGTAAGTTCGTGTGGAACATGTCTACCCACTGACTGCGCGGTGTCACCGTAATGCTCGCGTGTACCCATTGCGAGTCAGGGTCGTTATCACTGCTACTTGCAAATTTTCCGGAATAAACTGACTTACTGACTTACTTAGGACCAGTCTCAATCTCGTAGTCTGCACACCCCGATTTGACGAGAAACGGATATCAAGCTCTGGCATCCGATCCTTGGCAGGGTGGGGTACGACCCTCATAAACTGAAACATATCCCAAGCGGTCCGTCAGTCCCAAGCTCGCAAACGAGGCAAGTATCCATGCCGGCGCGGATTCCGTCCGTGAACCCTCTGCTAGGCAGTGACACGACCCGCAAGAACGATCGGCTATTTAAGTGAATTGGTAAGGGTGCCTGTGTGGAAAGCTATGCTGCAGCAAGCACTCAGTTTCACTACCCGGCGGATCGTCGCGCATCGGGCATCTTCTCCGACTAAGGTCGACTAACCATACTTTGCAGGTGTCTCAGTTCTCGTGCGATACGAAGGAGGTACAAATAGCTGGTATGTTTTTACATCCGTCGCAAGAACTACTGTTTTGTCATGGTTGCACAGACGTATCAGTTGCCAGACCTGCGTTCCTTCTTTCCACGGAAGCCCGGAGGAGCCATCAGCCCTCATTTCAAGGGAGCATACCGTGGTTATAATGAATGGGTAAGCAACACGCTCGGACACTATTTCTCGATTGTACGTCTTCGAGCGCGGATTCAATTACGATATCTTATTGTGGCCACCTCCAGGAAGTCTACAATGCAGAGATGCCTCTCCTTGCGGCCCTAA
The DNA here is from genome assembly GCA_024613165.1 of Pisolithus albus. Classification (NCBI taxonomy): domain Eukaryota; kingdom Fungi; phylum Basidiomycota; class Agaricomycetes; order Boletales; family Pisolithaceae; genus Pisolithus; species Pisolithus albus. Next base: position 1,207,999 of record JANFAB010000002.1, on the reverse strand, counting down.
CCTATCCATTTGCGACAGAACTAGAGTTACGAGCCATTCTCGACTATATGACTGTTTCTTTCATGTTGGAGGAAATGACGTGCGATTTTGACCCGCTTTGAGACTATCCAGGCGCCTCACCCATCCTGCATGCAGTGACCGCTATTCGAGTGCTAAGGCTTTGAAAAACTCAGAGAAATGGTTGAAGACCCTCGAGGATGGCCAGACGGGGGCGAACAGTCGTCACCCGTTCCTCAAGCTTATGAGCAGGTCAGTGGCTCTCCTAAAGCCACACGTAGCTTCTGACAGACCTAGGGAGATGATGGACCGACTCAAATCTGCAGTTGATCCATTTCACTGGCCACAATTCATTTCTACCAATGTCGATTTTGCGAGGAACACCGTCCGCGAAGCCCTGGACCGCGAAGCGTCCAAAGGTATCCACTCAACGCGCGATCTTCACTCCTATATGATCACTCGCCGCGAAACGATTGGTACTCGGCCGTGCTTTGTCTTGATGCGGTCAACCCGTCGTCTGTATATCCCCGACAGCGTGCTTGAAGAAGATGCCGTCAAGGGCATGGAGAATGCTGCTTTAGATATGGTTTACATTGCTAATGTAAGTGAGCGATATTTCGAACCCATACAGAGAAACCTAAATCAGCCACGCCTGACAGGATATCTATTCATTCAAGAAGGAGCAGGGCGATAACGGCGCTCTGAACAACATCATAACGGTCATATTGAAGGACCCAGACACCTCACATCTTGATTTACAAGGGAGCATCAACTATGCAGGAGATCTTTTCAAGGCAGCCCTGGATGAGTTCCACGCTTACAGAGGCAGGATCCCCCCTTTCGACAGTGATATGGACAAATACTTGTCTGCATATGCGGATGGTTTGATAGACTGGGTGATAGGAAACATCGAGTGGAGCATCGTCAACAACCGCTACAAGGTCTTTAGCAGCGATTCCGACAGGAGGAGCAATATTATTAGGCTAGGCAAGCGTTACAATCTACATCTCCCTTCTGTAATATGTTTTATCTTGCTGGTTGCGTTCATCTTGGTTTACCGCCATGATCCAACTACTCTACGACTTTATGTACCACGTTATGTGTCCTCTTCTTTCTCTTCAAGCTTTGTGCAGTAGCTATCAGATGTATTCCTCTCAGGCAGAAACGCCGAAAACATATGTCAATACATAACATGGACTTCAGACGCACCAGAGAGTGATATCTTGTCGCGAACACTCCACCCCTCTACTGGACCCTCACAGTCGACGAGCCAGATCTCCGCAAGATCAACGCCTGACAGACACACCTCGCCGCATCGCAGTGAAACTGTGTGGCTGCACTCATCTTCAACGACAACGCCTCTTTCTCGCAGTGACTGCTGCGGCTCGTTCGCGTTCTCCCGCTTCCGCGTCTTCATCGGCGATATAAGCAAGTGAGAGGTGTGGGAACATAGGAGCAGGCCGGGGGGACAAATGTGAAAGGGTTTCCGTGATCGCGTCGCGTAGAGCGAGGAGATCCTCTGTTGGAGATGCAGAAACGAGCAGTGAACGGAAGTAATGGTCGCCGACCACAAGAGATAGAAAGTTAACACGAATTGGACTGGCAACCTTTGGCAAGGTTAGCCAGTAGGCCGCTCGGTACTTCGTCCCCCACTGCGAACAGAGGCGAGAGTGACATGGGGACAAAACATGGGGTATGAACTTGGCGAAAGGGTCGCTCTGTCCGGCTCGAGTAAGTCCCCTTGCGGCCGCTGCGGCATTATGGACTGCAGAAGGGCAACCTGGCACGACGAGGGGACTAGCCAAAGCGAAAGGCCTACAGACTTCTGAACGCCCACTTCAGAGTCCAAGTCGTCTACGTACTCACCCATTCGGTGGAGATCGGCAGTGAAGGACTTGGAGTTCAAGTATTGGCGACTACATACCGAAGGTCAAACCCCCCGTGCTGCTACAAACGTAGTTTACAAGAATACAACGAAGAATGATAAAACCAGCCACCCGACGATGCAAAACCGCACACGGAAAGCATCTTCAATCTCGCAGACACCAAAAGTCAGGCAAGTCTCCGGGAAGACCAAATGAAACATCAAGTGGGAGATTCGCCAGGCCCCAAGCTAATCCAACTACTCTCCACGCCAGAGCTCTCGGTGTCAGTCCCAACACTTTCTGACCCCGAGTCCGACGCCGTCTCGTGTTCATCGCCGCCAGGTTGTTCGGCTGTCCCCTTCCCTGGATACTGAGGGGATGAAGTGGAGGGCACGCGTGGGTGCGGTCGTGCAGAAATGTCAGCTGGCGTGGTCCTCGCTACATCGGCAGACGGTGAAATAACATTCGCGGGAGGTAGAAGGCCATTTCGAACGCCAACGAGGATGTGAGGAAGACCAAGAAGGCAATCCAGTACCCTGGTAGGAAGAAACGATGCGAGTGTGTAGGTTCCAGCTGCAAAGAAGTGCTAAGTATGAATGTCAGTCTCTAAAGAGTGCCACAAACCTCCTGCGCCAATTGAAAACCGATTACCGCGGATCCAATCTTTGACTTTCTCGTACGCCAACCCGACACCTACACCATAGACGGCCTTCCCAGCACCGGTGGTCTTCGTTCCCGAGCTCACAACTCCAATGATGCTGTCTACGAACTTCGATACGTCTTCCGGAATCCTTGTTTTGGAGGTTTCGTTCAAGGCGTAAAGCGCTGCACCGTAAGTCGCCTTCTCTGAAGGAGTCCAATCATCTATAGTGGGCGGAGTCGCGATTGTCGTCAAAAGCCTGACCAATAGCACCAACATCGACGGTAACAACACGAATCCTGCCCATACCCTGAGCAGCCGAGATTTCTCGTCGTAGGACATCGGTAGCGCGGACGTTGGCAGCAGCGCTCATGGCACGGACACTAGTAAACGGCAGGCCAATCCGTGCATCTGCGGCTGGTAAGCAAATGATGATCGATCTGCAGGCACGTGTGCGTTGTGCGTCCGCACGAAGCAATGGCAGAAGGGCCTGAAGTGTTTGAAGTGGTGCAACGTGCGTCGAAAGGAGATAAGGTAGATACGTGTCATGTAGAGAAACCTGTTCTAGCGGGCCAGGGGCACAACCCGTGGATGGAGCGGGCATAGTTAAAAATGATATGATGGAGTGCAATAAGGGATGGCTTGGGTTGGGAAGATATGGGTCTCCAGCAGCTGAGATAGGGAAGCGTCGTGACAAGGTGGACCCAAGTGAGCGAAGGAATATCGGTATGGTAGTAGGCTGGCAAAAAAAATTAGTGATACAAAAGGCGAGACAAAGTGAACCACACCTCGTTTGGATCAAGGACAAGGGCACGAACGAAGCCATGACCCTTGGCTTCCAGGGGACTGACGGCATCGGCAGAAGAGACGCTCGCAATGACGATGTAACCCTTCCGCTCGAGTTCCAGGATCAAAGGCAGTGCTAGTGGATGGTCGCCGCCCAGAACCACTACAAAGGTGTTTGCATCACTGCAATATATGAAGCACGTAATGAAGGCGCACCGACAACCTGCCGTTTTTCGGGAACCGTGGTGGTTGACTTGATGCGTCTCCTGAAGGCATGTTTGGCTGAAATAGCACGGTAGCCTACAAATAAACCGAAGCCAAGGGTGGAGAGTACAAGGCCCGAGACTATCCAAGAGTGATCTTTCAGGCAGTCTCCGGTCTTTTCGATAAGAGACTTCGGGGGTGGTGGCGGCGGCGGCGGAGCTGGCAGCTCAAACGGACCAAGGCGGCCTGCATGGATCTCGGGAAAAGGAGGCCCGTAGCGAGTGATGTCTATCCAAAGTTTGTTTATGGCCTCGCGAATGTGTGGAAGATCAAGCGATGCGGCGGTTAGCGAGTCAGAAACTAAGCGTTCGACGGTTTCAAAGTACTGCTCGACGTCGTCAATGGTTGGCATCATCACTGGGATGTTTGCTGATGCCAGGTGTTGTGGCGACTGTGCATACATCAAAAAGGGTTCCCAGTCAGGGGGAGCAAAAAACCTGCACGTGCGCCACTCCAAAAACCAACAAAAAAGAATCGACGCCAGCAGGATTCGAACCTGCGCCCTCAAAGAGGAACAGATTTCTAATCTGTCGCCGTAACCACTTGGCTATAGCGCCTTACCAGCTGCAGAGACCCTTATCGATCAACGCTTCACTAATGGAGAGCCGAGTACGAAACGACTGCTTTTGCTTGCTCTACTCTAACAGCGCGGAGGGTAATGTATAAAAAACCAAAAGTAGGACACCAAGCGCCTAAAGGCACGTTTAGTTACCACCCATTTCCTTGGCGAGTTGCTCGGCCTTGGCCTTGACATCCTCAATCGTGCCAGCCTAAAGCATATCTTAGGCCAATGTCTGCATCTATTACATGGCCCACTCACCATATAGAAGGCGGCCTCAGGGAGGTTGTCATGTGCGCCCGACAAAATCTCCTTGAACGACCGCACGGTATCCTTCAAAGGAACGAGCTTGCCCTCATAGCCAGTGAAGACTTGAGCGACTTGGAACGGTTGAGACATGAAACGTTGGATTTTACGTGCTCGCTCGACCTAGAAATGAGGAATTTAATCAGTGAACTCTGACAGGAGCGCGGTCGTACACACCGTTAATTTGTCTTCTTCTGACAACTCGTCCATACCCAAGATGGCGATGATATCCTGGAGGGATTTGTAGTCCTGAAGGATCTTCTGGACAGCAGGTGGCAACCTCATAGTGTTCGCGGCCGACGATACGAGGGTCAAGCATACGGGATTTCGAATCAAGGGGATCCACAGCAGGGTAAATGCCTAGTTCGGCGATACTACGAGACAGGACAGTGGTAGCATCCAAGTGGGCGAATGTGGTCGCAGGGGCGGGATCTGTCAAGTCATCGGCTGGTACGTAGACTGCTTGCACCGACGTGATCGAGCCCTTCTTAGTAGTTGTAATGCGCTCCTGCCTTGCAAAAGATGAGTAAAAAATAGGTAGAGCAAACGACATTGCACATACATGCCACCCATGTCAGTGGAGAGTGTGGGTTGGTAACCGACAGCAGAGGGAATACGACCGAGTAAAGCAGACACCTCGGAACCAGCCTGGGTAAAGCGGAAAATGTTATCGATGAAAAGAAGTACGTCCTGGCCCTCCTCGTCACGGAAGTACTCGGCGATAGTAAGACCCGTCAAGGCAACACGGGCACGAGCGCCCGGAGGCTCGTTCATCTGACCGAAGACTAAGGCGACCTTGGAATCGCCTTCCAGGTTAATGACACCGGTTTCGATCATTTCGTGGTATAGATCGTTACCCTCACGAGTGCGCTCACCGACCCCTACAAAAAAAAGTGAGACGGGATGCGTACAACCACGAGAGGAGAAACCTACCACAGAAAATAGAGAAACCACCGTGTGCTTTTGCGACGTTGTTGATGAGTTCTTGGATCAAGACAGTCTTCCCGACGCCAGCACCACCGAAGAGACCGATTTTTCCACCACGGGCGTAAGGGGCCAAGAGGTCGACGACCTTGATACCAGTCTCAAGAACCTCTGCAGTCGTCGATTGGTCTACGAACGCAGGGGGGTCAGCGTGGATGGGGGACAGCTTGACGCCTTTAATTGGCCCACGCTCGTCGATGGGCTCGCCGATGACGTTCATGATACGGCCAAGAGTAGCTTTGCCGACCGGGATTTGTATAGGTGCTCCGGTATCAACTACCTTCTGACCGCGCACCAAACCTTCCGTGCCGTCCATAGCGATGGTACGAACAGTGTTCTCCCCGAGGTGTGATGCAACCTCAAGAACAAGGCGACCACCGTGGAAGTCCTGGACTTCGAGGGCGTTTAGAATGGGTGGAAGCACGTCCGATTCAAACTGCACGTCGACGACGGCACCGATGACTGTCTTCACCGTGCCAATAGTGCCCTTGGCCTCCGTTGCATAGCAGCGCGCTATTTCCAAAATCACCCCACGCGAGCCGAGGAGAGACAAAGGATTCGTCAGAGTGAACAAGGACAGAAAGCACTACCGACCTGGTTGTGATGCAGAGACGCGCGGAGGACGAGTCGCAGCGTGTTGTTTTGATGCGGGAGAAGGAACGGCAACGCGGGACAGCAGAGGTGCCGCGGTCTGCAAGAACCTGTTAGAGTTCTTGACGCTGTTGGCCGCTCTCCTGGAGATGCGGGTGACGCCGCGGGCAGTGAGCATGATGAGCGAGCAGGGCTTGTGCGGAGGTAAACAAATTTTGTGTGTCGAAGAAATACCCCGGCTTAACACGACCCAGCCCAGAGAATTCAAATTCAGCTCCAGTCTCCGACCCTTCCGATTTCGGCCGTATTGCTTACATAAACACATGAGCGCGTCGCGACGCGGTCAAGCGTACGACGAGTGAAACGTACACGCAGGTATGCAGAGAGTGTTTGTCTCCAACGGGCTGCTTGGTGCAGGATCCGATACCCTATCCGTCGATCCCTCCACCGCGTCAAGTACACGAACAGTTGGCCAGTCTTCATCTTCTAATGTTAGACCGGATGGCCCGCTTCCTTTGGACAACCATCATGAAGCACCATCTAGCCACCTGTGTGGCAATAACGACCTTACGCCGGCCACCTTTACCCCAACTGGCCTACTTTCTGAGTCACAGGGTACGTTCGTCAAACCGTTGACCTTCATCTTCTGATCTCAGCAGATAATGCATTTCCGCCGATATCTGCTATTCTCGCTCTCAATTCCAACAGGAAAGAGCTCGAAACACCTGCTACTTCAAATGTCTTGTCCCACGCTCGAACTCCTCTTCGGGCCACCACGTACGACGGTAGAACTCTCTACATCAAGCGTAAACCCCGCGTGGTTGAACTGCGCAAGGTTCAGTGGTGTCGAGTTCAGCTGGGTAGTTGCTTCACTAACTGCTCGGTTGCAGTCAAACACTTCCGCGCCGCAAGCAAGCAAGCTGCTGGAGGTCCCAATACATAGACTCATTGAAGAATGCTCCACTTCCAGCGCCACAAGAGCCGGCACAAGGCAAGCTGTCTAGTTTTTTCATCATTTCCAGCTTCGACTTACATGTATGATGTGAAGCTATGTCCCTGACAAACAGCATCCTAAGAAGCATATGCACGGTGAACATACCTTATGGGTAGAACGATACCGACCGCGGCGTTTCACTGAACTCCTCGGGAACGAACGAGTAGCCCGTGAAGTCCTGGGGTGGGTAAAACAGTGGGACTGGTGTGTTTTTGGTAAGCAGCGGAAGAAGAGAGCTCGAGAGAGGGATGATAATTATAATGCTGAGGACGAGTATCGTCGACCAAGAGAGAAGGTTGTTATGCTTTCTTAGACTCCCGGACAGAGCTAAAACGCGTCCTCTCCAGCTATTGCTGCTGTCAGGCCCTCCAGGGCTCGGAAAAACTACTCTGGCTCACGTCGTCGCCGCACACGCAGGCTACGAAGTGATGGAAATCAATGCCAGGTGTGTCTTCCAGAAAATTTGTGCTCCTCGATTGTTGAGACCCATAGAGTGATTCTCGATCTGCCCAAATCATCGACGAGCGAATACGGCCTACATTGGAGGCAGGGTCCACGGTTGGAAGCTCAAAACCCGTTTTAATAGTCATTGACGAAATTGATGGTGCCACTGGAGGGAGCGACAATGTAAGCCAGTCTTTAGATTGACGCCTTGACAATAACATTATTGCTCGCAAGTCAACGGGCTTTGTCCAGAAGTTGGTCTCCCTAACCCTTAATAAGCCAAACAAGAAAGGTATGCTGTCTACTGCCCTCTTTTCCGTCGGTTCACTGCAGGCTACGTAGGGAAGAATCGAAATAAGAAGAACTCGCATCCGCTTCTACGGCCTATAATTTGCATTTGCAATGATCCAAACTCCCACTCACTCGCGGCACTTCGTCCACATGCACGGCAGGTCCGGTACATGCGCCCAGCCGATGTCCACACCGTTAGGAGACTTCGTGAGATATGCGAGCTCGAGGAGCTGAGCGTAAATTCAAGAGCTTTGAGCGTTCTCGTCAGCATAGCAAAA